>JAJTWQ010000118.1:0-1200000 GCA_029007595.1 Solanum commersonii
TTTACCTTTGTCCGAAGACTCAGGTTTCGCATATCCATGCTTATCAATGAGATTTTTGGCACTAGGTGCTAGTGGAACATATTATGTCACTTTTTGGGATTAATATTCCCTGGAGATTGAATTCTCTTTGGACATGTGTCTAAATGTTCACATAATAGAAGAAATTCATTCATGTTTTCAGCTTGGTTATTATTAGCTGATTGATTTTGCATTTGCATTTTTTCTCGCTTGTTCAGACAAGCTCATTAGATCATCTCTAATGTTGAATAATTTTTGGCTTTTTGTCATTGATTGAATCTTACATCAATTGCATATTTTCAAATACCCAGTTTATCAGGATTTGCGTTTCAATTGTCCATATTGACATTTAGACAGGAAATCTGCAAAAAGAATTATCTATTCCTTTAATATGTTCTATTTTAAAATAATAAAATGATAATAAAACCTTCCATCTATGCAATCTTCTATATTGCGGTTCCGATGAAAGTTTGTTGAAAATTAGTCTTGACACTTGCGTGTTATCAGTTCTAATAACAAATTGTTTAGGGTAGAAGGAAAGCTGGAAAATTTCCTAATTCCCTAACAATGACTAATTTTCATTTGTAGAATATCTTGTTTCTACATCATTAAATGTACCACTTGTGTACCTGCAAATTTCATTCAGATCGGTTTGCAATAATGCTCCCCAATAATAATTTGACGCATCAGTTTGTAATATCAAATTGTCATTTTCATCTGGTAATCTAAGTTTTGGTAACTTAGAACATTCTTCTTTTAATTGTTTTATGCATTGTGTATGTTCTTTTAGTCCAACCAAGTCTATTGATTTTCTTATTAATTTTGCGGTATATTCCTTTCTTTGCTAGATCTGGAATAAATTCTCCCTACATAATTAAGGCATCCTAAAACCTTTGTATTTCTTGTTTAGTTGTTAACTTGTTAGGAAATTCTACAATTTTCTTTTGAGATGAGTTTGAGTTCAATTCCATTCTTTGAAATAATCATTCCTAAGAATTCTATTTTGTTTTTTGTTTATATCTGCTTTCTTTGGCTTAAAACTATTCCATTTTTTAAACAGATTTATGAGAATTCTTTTAGATGAGTTAAAAGTTCTTCATATGTTTTAGAATGATATTAATATGTCATCTATGACTATCAAGAATTCCTTTGACAGAAAATATTTTATCCATTTTCCTCTGGTATATTTGAGGGGCATTTTTTAGTCCGAAAGGCATTACTATCCATTCGATATGTCCACTAGCTGTACTTAATGCTCGGAATGGGATAGATTCTTCTGTTAATTTTTTGCCAAAATCCACTTTTTGCAGTCAAATTTTGAAAATAGGTTTTACCTTTTTTGCGAGGTTTATTAGATTATTTTTATTTGGGATAAAATATCCATCAAATAAATAATTTTTATTAAGTTCTTTTTAAAAATTTATAACCATACGAGCTTTTCCTCTTTTTATTTCAGCATGATTTTTTACCATGAATGCTGGGCTACTATGAGGACTTTTACTCATTCTGATAAGTTTTAAATTGAGTAATTCTTTAGGTTGAATTTTGAATTCAATTTATCATCTTCATTATAAAAGCGGGTTATACTTAATGATGATACTAGGTCTTTGAGAGTTAGGATAGCCCTTTCTTGATTTTTTCCCATTTTTCTAATGAATTATCTAAAAGATTTTTGTAAATTTTTCTTAATTTGTTCTAAATTAAGACACTTACATGATATTTTTCTTAAATTATCTAAGTATTTTTCTTTTCCGTTATCCTTTTCAAGACTATAAGGATTTTTGATTTCTTGGGACTTTGATAAAATGTCCGAGAAGTGGGGTTTTAAGGCTTATCATAAATAGGGTCTGTTGATAATCCTGAAATTGTTGAAGAAAATCATTACCTAATAATAAATCAGTTTCTAATTTATCATAGGCATAAACTTTGTTTATAGAAACAATTTTTGAACCTAAAATTATTTCTACTTTTTCTTTCGTTTTGGAAAGTCTTTCTTTGTCACTTGTAATTCCTATCATTGATATGGTACTTTTGTTGATATCCCAATTTTTTATTAAAAAAGATTTGGCTAAACTAGCTTTGAATCTGGTATCAATTTGACAACAAGTTGTTAGTTTAGTATCATAAAAAGTTATTTCTATGAATAATGATATTTTACAAGATGTCTCTTTAGGCATTTTTTATTATAAACGGAGTTTCGTTTTATAACTAATTCTATTCATTTTCCTATACTATAGTCTTCTAAACTATTAAGGAATAGATTTCCTAAAATAAGGGGTTGTGATCACTTCGTGATTGGTAATATAACAGTGGTTATCCTTATGGTATCTAATTTTGCCATAATCTACCATTTTTTGACGGCTATAGTTATTTCCTTCAAAGGTTTGTAGGTATATGGATACCTTCATAGATTGGTAAACCTTCTAATAGAATATTTTTAAACATGATCGGGTCATTGCAGTCGGGCCAGATCAAGATTTCTTGGTCTTTCCACTGCTTTCATTATAGATTCTTCCTATAATGCTAGCAATATTAGAAACTTTAGATAATTCTAAAGTATTTTTATTATATCTTTGTGATATACTTTTTCTTAATGGAATTTCTTCCATATTCTAAAGAAAGTCTTGGGTTGCTACTAGAGCTTCCTATTTCTTGTGTTTTTTTTCAAATTGAATTTCATATTCTTCTGAAATTTGTGCTTGTTCTTTGAATTTACGCTTCAACAATTCTTGCAATTTTTGCACATTCTTTATCTATTTCAATAATTTCTTTATTTTTGTAAATTTTTCCATAATTTGAATTGGCGATCGTATACAACGCTTGATAATATATACTCGTAATATGACAGTTTAAACAAGTCTTTTCTTTTTACTTGAAAATGTAGACTTAATGCGTCATTAAATGCGCATCCTTCAATGAAATACAAATATTTTTGGATAATAGGTAAAAACAGTTTGGTATAATTTGGATTACCTTCTACTATACCTACATTTCCTTATCGAGCATTTATAAATCTTTCATCCGAAATATTGATAACACAGCGCTTGATCCCTTCTTTGAAAGTCGATTTGACAAGAATTTGAATTCCCTCCTAAATGAACATAATTCATTTTTTTCTTTTCTTTTCGTGGAATTTTCCTAAGAATTTGGTTTATCATAGGTTTGTTAATAGATCTAATTTGTGTTTCCTGTTGTTTGGGTAATTTCATTACCTTCTATTTTCTTGATGTTCATGATATGAAATTTTATTTCTAGCAAACATTCTTTGCATTTTTATTAAATATATTATCACTGTTTAAGATTTAATTTATGTCGTTGGATTTTCTTTAGTAACTCACCGTCGAATGTTGCTTTTAAGGCGTAACATTTTTTTGGTCTTCTTCAATTTCTATAACTTGAACCGAACCTGTCTTCCTTTTTGTACTTCTTTATTCATTTATTCAAAATCTTCTAAATACATTGAATACTCTTCATATAATTATCAAAGAAATCTTCACTTCCTATTGATTTTGCGGCTTTCAAATCGAATCTATTTCTATTCTATCAATTTTTGATATTTTAACTCTTTTTTGTTACATTCGTAACTTTGTGACCTTCTCTTCACCACAATTATAACATTTACATTTTTGTTGGCTGATTCTTTTGAAATCATTTTCTTTTTATAATACCTTTTCTTAGGTATATAATTTTGTATAAAAATATTTTCTTTTTTAACGTTTCTTAATCTTTCTTCTTTTTTTATAAGGTTTGTCACCGCATCCCCATTGGGTTGCTTTGCATTTGTATCCAAACAATATATTTGGGTATTAATTCTTTTAGCTTTTCTTTTGTATATTATTAGAGATACATAATTGACCTAATCATTGTTTAGAAAAGATATTCTTTGTCCAAGGGTATCTCCTTTTATATTTTCTTTTGCGTATTCTTCTCTAAAATACTTGCCTCAATATCCTAGTAATTTCGAAAATATTTTTCGAGATATGGTAACGTTTCTTTGCTACTCTTTTGTCAAATATTTTGTAGTAATATTCTTCGAATTCACAAGTGTATTCAAATATAACTCATTTTGCAAATTTGCAATTTTTCTAGTTGCTCTTTTTGACAATTATTCTAACCTTTTCTGTTATCCTCAACATTTCCTTCTCCTCCTAGGAATTTGATATATATTGAACTAGATTTTTTATTCCTTCTTGAGTGATATTTTTAATATCTCTTTGTATTGCTTGTGCTTTTACCTTTGTCCGAAGACTCGGGTTTTCGACATATCCATGCTTATCGATGAGATGTTTTCGGCACTAGGTGCTAGTAGGACATCTCCGCCACTTTTGGGATTAATATTCCCCCGAGGATTATATATATGCATCTATTTCTTGTAACTTTGAAAATATAAATTTACTCAATATAATTTTGATAAAACTAAGAAATTAGAATTACTATATTCGAATAGAAATATATATACTCCTTTTCACCACTTATTAAGAAACAATAAATAGAGGATAATATTATTGTAGTAATATCACAGTTTATTAATTATAAGTCATCTAAATATTATAAAATAAATAGTAGTAATATTTAATAATAAGGATAAGACATACACAAAATAAGAAATTATTTCTTAATCTTTCAAACTCAAGTAAAACGCCCACGTGGACATCATAAATATTGCATCATTGTAAATAGTAACGTGTCCACGCGGCACATATATACCTTTAAAATATACTATTAAATAAAGTGTATGAATAAAGATCCTTCATAAAATTTGATATCAGAATGACCCGATTTATCAAAATTAAAAAGTGTTTTTCAAATCATTTTCCGCAAAAATAAACTGAGGAAGTAACAAATGGGCTTATGTTTTGGAGAAGAAGAATCTTGTTGGTTTCTCAACTGTGTGGGGTTTGTTAAAAGTGCGTTCACTAATTAAATTAAAGTCACTTTTAAAAAGAAAAAGACATTGTGATTCGTGTCAAATCTGGTGGTGGTCAGAATCCTCTTTTTTTCTTTCAAAGTCATATTTAGTACTGCAATATAATGCCTGCCTCTCGATACCGAATCTGACATTACATTAATTTAATTATTGCTTATGGATATTGGTGATGCTTGTAATTTTCTCATGAATTTAAAATTAACACAAACATAATACAATAATATTGTTGCATGTGTTTGACATGCAAGCTTATAGGGAATTATTATAAATTTCCTAATTCTTTATTGAGAAACTTTCGCATATAACCACTCAAAAATAGTTTCATTACGCTCCATAGCTATAGTTTGTTAATTACGATTCATAGCTACATGTTATAGGGAGGAGAGTGGCGAGTGAGACTGGGAGAGAGGAAGAGGTGAGCGAGAGAGGAGAGAGTCGGAGAGAGGCAAATTGTATATGATATATATATGTAGTCGGATAATTGTATTATACATATGTATTAGTTGCGAGTTATACAAATGTGTTGAATTATACAAACATGACTAATTATACAAACTCGAAGTCAACCCACATATTTAATGGTTAATGTTAGTTGCGAATGGTAATTATAGCAAACTATAGCTATGATGAGTAATTAAATAGTATAAGTTTGCTTAACCGTGTGATTTTTCCTTCTTAATGATTCACATAATTCTTGATATTATTTCCCAAAACATGGATTTACTGTACTTCCTCTGTTTTATTTTAGAGTGCTTTAGTTTGTCCTGGCACAGCTTACGTTAACCTCATTATGGTCACTCGAATACTATTCGTTGAAATATTGTATATATAGGTCACAAACAACTTTAGAGATATATTTTGAAGTTTTGAACACCCTTAAGCAAAATTCTTAGCTTGGCTCTTTACACATGGTTTATGTACTACTCACTCCTTTGTAAACAAGAAAATGTGTCTTCATTGGTCATGAGATTGCTTTTCATGACCAAACATTATGGATGATTTTTTTTTGAAGATTAATTATATATGGAGACAATTTATGTGGTATTCTCCCCAAAGGGACATATGTAATAATAAATGAAGTTTGAAGTATACAAGAACATAAAGAGACATTGAATTGATTGACAATATGCAACTATATAGCTACTTCTATAAGTGGACCATCCAATATTTTATGTCTCATCATATATATGTTATGCAAAAGTTTGATTCCACTCCACTTCATATGCTTTTGACTACTCTTACAAAAGCAGCGCGCAACAAGGTGGACTAACCACAAATTTATCTTTTATGGAAAAATACTTGATCACTGTTAATATTAATTATAGGAAATTTTTTAAAAATTTGAGATGTGTCAAAATATAGTTCTTATGAATATTTTTACTCGATATAATGTGTCCCTCAAAATTTAACAAGTTTTTTTTATAAAAAAACATAGAAACTAACAAATATCATTGTTTCTAACATTATGAACTTTTTTAGCATTATGGCTAATTGAAGCTAGACAATAATACAAGTACTTTCTTTTAGAGTTAAAGTGACAAAAATCTATCTAAATTATTTCATTCTTTTTAATTTCATATATATAAATTATTGGGAGCGAGAGAAACACACATAAATTGTCATTTCATTAATTTGAGAAACACACATCAATACACGACTAGATCAAATGTGTGTACACACACATACACGTTTGGACCAAATTTTGTCTATGTGGTTTTGTTTTTTAATAAGAGTAAAAACACAGTTGAATTATCTTTTTTTTTTTTTTTAGTTTCAACCTAAATTATTGGGCCCGTCATGAGAGACACTCATAAACTATCACTCATTAATTTGAGAAGACATCTCATGTTGACTATACTAAATGTGTCTGTATACACACACTTAGGCGAGTCTAGCCTTGAATTTTCGTTTGGGTGATTTATTATTTTTGCTACACACAACAATTTTTTATTTTACATTTTCAATTGATTATCATAGAGTAAAGTTATGTGTTTCAATTTATATTTTCGGTTGGAATTGCTGCTTATGTTAGTTACTAGACATCGAACTGTGCATAACGGCCCTAATATGTATTTTCAATTTATGTGACAAAGACAAAATTAAAGAGTTAATCAAACTTTAATATTAATTTAAAATAGTTGAAATTTTTAATTATTGTTAACTATGGTAAAAATCTTTTATGTCTTTTAACATTCTAAATTAAGCACTATTGTTGTATGATTTGTAATATCTTTTACGCAATTTTGAAATAATAAAGGTTATTTCTTCTTTCTCAATTTATGTGGTACTAATAAAATTTAGAGATTCAATCAATTTTTTGTCTTTAAAATATTCTATTGTTAATTATTGTAAATTATTGTACTTTCTAAAAGTAATTTTCAAATAATATATATTATTTTATTTGTCTAATTTATGTGTCACTGATAAAATTTGAAGAGTTAATCAGATCTTTTACATATTTTTATATCTTTTGAATATTTAAGTAAATAATTATTGTGATTTATAATATTTTATACAATTATTTAAAAAAAATTAAACAACAAACAGCACGAATTCATCATAGGAAAATTACCAAAGCATCCTTGAATACATCAATAATGGATTCCACTTTTTGTTTAAAAAATATGCATATTGGGAGGATATTTTTGTCCAAAGTGGAAATAGAATAAGTATAAAGCATTAAAGTCTTTTAAAATTTTAAATTGTTAATTCTTATTGTATGATTTGTAATACTTTTACGCCATTTTCAAATAATAGAGGTCATTTCTTCTTTCTCAATTTATGTAGTACTAAAAAAAATTGATTGATAAAAAACTTGAGATTCAATCAATTTTTTTTTGTCTTTGAAAATATTTCTAGTCAATTAATTACGTAATTTATAGTACTTTCTAAGAAATTTTCAAATAATATATATTATTTCATTTGTCCCAATTTATGTCACCGGTAAAATTTGAAGAGTCAATCAGATCTTTTATATATTTTTATATCTTTTAAATATTTAAGTAATTAATTATCGTGATTCATAATATTTTATACAATTATTTAGTATAGTAAAAGAAATTTAAAAGAAACAAACAAAACGAATTCATCGTAGGAAATTATCAGAGCATCCTTCAATACATCAATAATGGGTCCGACTTTTGTTTTTAAGAAATTACACATTCAAAGGATCTTGTTGTCCAAAGTGGAAATATTGTGTAAAAACTGTGTATTTATTGTGATTTTGAATGTTTTGTGGGGTAATAGGACGCACGAAAAGTTAAGGTGTCTTTTTGAAAATCTAGGACAACTTTAAGTATCACTTAATGTTTTTCTCAAAATCTAAGTTACTTTAAGTAAACTATGTGTCATATCAAAATCAGATTAACAAATTCAAAAGGAATGAGTAATAAATAGCTCATACAATGACATATTTATTATTTAACTAAATAATAAATATGTAACTAAAAATTTTGTTAGCTTTTGGTTGAAAGCTAACAAGGTAGTTACAATTAACTAAAAATCTTGTTAGCTTTTGGTTGAAAGCTAACAAGATAGTTACAATGATAATTGCATTGTGGCTTATTATATATAGAATATGTTGCCATTTTTTGTCACAGTGGAACTGTTTTTCCCTAGCAATTTATGTGGTCATTTTCTAAAAAAATAATAGAGGGTAATACATACACAATCACATACTTCTCCTTCTGTCCAACAATGGTTGTCATTATTGACTTGACACATCCCTTAAGAAACAATAAATAATAGGTGCAATATTATTATATTATCCTTTAATTTGAATTAATTAAATTTAATGTTTTGAAAAATGTGTTTGATGATAAATAATATTTAATAACAAGGACAAAATAGACACAAAGGATAATTTATCTTATGATTTTCTAAATTGGACAAGTATTGTTGGACGGAGAGAGTATTTAAGTTATCTTTTCAAACTTATCAATGATACTTTAAATATATTTCTTATATTCGAATAATTTAAGTGTGAAGCTCAAAAAGAACAAATAATTTAAATATATTTTTGATACTCATCTTTTTTTTAAAAGATATTAAAAACTATATTATTCTATATTAAAAATTTCGACTTGCGGTCAAAATGTCGTGACTTTTGGTAAGGAGCATCCACCTTTAAGGGACCTCCGGGATGTGAAAAAGAGAAGGATGACTATGAAATGATGAAATATTTCAGTGATCCCATTTTATGAAAGAAACGTGCCACAAATGTTTAATTGTATATAAAGATATTAAAATTACAACAAATAAAAAAATTTAATTTATAATTTTCAAAAACATTTTTTTCTATGTGAAAAAATGCTAAAGTTAATTAATAAAATTTAAATCTTTAATTCTCCTCCACCGTTAGACCAAATTAATATGACCAATACTCTATCTATGAATGTAGCTTTCTTTAATTTAAATAGGGGCCTGAGGGACTCATGATATGGTAAGAGAGCGGCGTTACAACAATATTGTAGTGCTCCACTTTCATTTTTTTTAGTCTGTTTTGCAAGAAGTGTCTTTTTTGTTTTGAAAATACTTTTATATTTATATTTCACGTCATATTTAAGAATATATAATTAATTTTTTATATATATATTTACATATTTAATTTTATTAAATCAAAATCAGATAAACATATTAAAATGAATGAATAGTAACTTTCTTTAGTAGTAGGGGCAAGGGTAGAGCTAGGGTTATGAGTTTAGGAATTTAAAATTATATAACAAAAAAAGAAAAATATTGCAAAGCAGTGTGAAAAGTATTTTCATCACCCTTTCTTGTCAATCAATTTTGTTATTACTTTTCACACCCTTTCTTGTCAATCAATTTTGTTATTAATTAAGGGGTTCATAAGTTAATATATATATATACAATTATCTATTATAAATATCTACAAAAATTTAGTGAATTCGTTCGAATCCATAAACCCACTTTAGTTCCGCCTACGATTAGGGGTATCTTTTTGCTTTTTCTTGGAACGGTCTAAAGTGAGAGAGGGTCCATGCAATTTTTATTTTTTTGGTTAAAGATAAAAAAGAGTATGTGCCCCTATTTCCCACTATAGAAAAAGGAAAAAGGAGAACCATTACATGCATACAATTACCAAAGAGATGACCCATTTTTCTTTTCTTTTTTCTTATGGACATTGGGATTTACTAAACTTCAAAAATTAGATTTAAAGGTGATGATTGTCAAGATATATTAAAGAGTTCATCATCCCTTAAGGAGTCGATGCGAGACTCTTCACACACATACCCTCACACTCAGGATTGGGTGTTTGGAGTGCGAGCAATGCACCCTAATATCGAAAATAAGAATTAAAACAGATTCACCTCAAATATCATGTTATCAAATTCGGGTTTAGCTTACTCAACTTCATAAACCAGATTAATAGATGAGGATTGCTCGAGTCAAATTAAAATGACCACTCAAATCTTGAAGAACTAATGTGGAACAGTCACAGTAATCCTATGTCCACGATGAGTTTTAAAATAAAAATTAGGATCCCTATTTTCTCTTCAAAGTTGCTAATCTAGTAGGATAGTATATATCTCTTTTGCGGTAAAATAATTAGACGAAAAGACCTGCTTTATATTCCAAGTAGGGGTGTCAAATGGGCGGCGGGTTGGGTTGAAATTGAAAATATTAAAATGGGTTGAAATAGAAATAGGGTTGGAGTCGAACCCGCCCAAGTTTACTTTGGGCTCAAATGGGTTGGGTTCAAATGGACTAAAAAATGGGTTGGATCTTGACCAGCCCAATTTGACTCGATTAATCTCAATAATTTTAACACAGTGATATTTAACTTTTATAATCACAATTCGAATTTTAGCTCAAGATATTTTTTTTAAAAAGCAACAAATAGATAGATAAATCCTAAAATATGTTAAATAAATAATAATTCATACCTTTAATATATGAACATATCTTAGTAAAGAGTTTTAAAGCGGGTTGAAATTGGAGATTGAAATTCTGGGTGGATTACCTATATTTGGGTTATTTTTACGCCCTAATCTTAAGCAATCATGCTAGTTTGATACCAAAGGGTTTCACTCAACATGTGATTCGACATAGATTCATATTATGAGTGTTTTGACATTGGTGCTAAAAACGACTTATTTCAAAAACATTTTTTAAAATAACTTTGCAAAAAAGTGTTTTGAAAAACAAAACAATTTATGTTTGACTAATTCATTTGAAAAGTGTTTTTATAAGAAAATTGTGTTTGATTAATCTTTTTAGAAAGTGCTTTCGAGAGTCAAATTACGATTAAGGAGAAGTATTAATGTACTTTTAATATTCAGATTATTTTATAGAGAGAAACTAGTTTAAACATCTATTACAAAAAATTAAATTAAACTTTTATTTTTATTAGATTAAAATGTTCATATTTAAATTTTCAATCAATATTATACATTTTTTTTTAAGGGTTGAAATCTTTAATTGTCATTCTTTTTTTTTCTAATCTTACAAAATTATTGTTGTTACCTTTTTTTCTAATTTGCAAATGATATGTAAAATAATTATACATAAACGTAAAGTAAAATTATTAAATGGAACTTAACCAAACACATAAGATATGTTAATTAATTAATAAAGAGATATTGGTATATATATTAAGAGAAAAAAAGCAAAAACTATTTTTCTGCTTCTTCCCAATAGAAAAAAAAAACAGTTTCTGCTTTCATTTAAAAGCAATTTTACAGGTTTGTCAAATACCTAATTTTTCAAAAAAAAAAAAAGAAACAGAAATATTTAGTTTTTCCCAACCGCAGAAAAAATTGTTTCTGCTTCTATTTAAAAGCAATTTTATAGGCTTGTCAAACACCTAATTTTTAAAATAAATATTTTTTTTCAAATTAAATGTTTCGGAGGTCCTAACAGCAATGTCAAATAATTTATAACTATTAGATCAAATTTGCCTTTTCATCAGGCTATGTCATCAAAGAGTATGTACTCCATGGGTTCCATTTTATGTGATATAATGTTACTTTTAGTTTGTTCTAAAAAAGAACTACATATTATAAGAGTCGTCAAATCAATTTTTTCATGAAGAAATTATAGGAGCTGATTAATCAGATACCTAATTTATATATAATTTTTTTCTGGGTATATAGCTATATATACCTTTTTTTTAAAAAAATATTTTATATATTTGTACTCTCAACTTTGTGTTATACTAAGGATGGAAATAAGTAAAAAGAACTTGTCATTTTAATTAAGGGGTAAGAGAGAAACTAAAAAAGGAATAGAGCTTTTGTATTTAAGAGTGGAAAATATGATAAATTCTATCAACAATACGCTACGACAAAACAACTTTTAACGGCAATAAATAGACACATTAATAAGAGTCTTAAAGTCTTTACCGACATTAGTTAAGTGACATTAGATTCAATGTTGCTAAAGGCTTTAGAGACATATACAAAGAGTGTTAATTGCCGCTAAAAAGACATATCTAGCGACAATTGAGCTATTGTTGTTAATTAATTGCCGGTAAAGATTCATTTTTTAAGTAGTGATAGTCCATAGCACACTTAATTATGAAGAGTCCAATTTACTAAGATTCTCTACTTGAAGAAGGTTTAAATTTAAGCTTTAAAAAGTGAAGAATGGAACTACATTAACATTATATCTTAATTATCAAATTCATGTGGACACACAAGTAATTTTGCGTTAAAAGCAACTGAATTCAGTATGTAGTATATCTCTATGTTGCCAATGCATCTTTATGTTAACTGTGCTTCTTCTTTTTTTCTTTTAACTTTTTCTTTATTAGCTTTTGCTTTTGCTTTATCTCCATAAAGATAAAGATGATGAATCTAAAAAATAAAAAAATAAAAATTTAAAAATGGTAAAAGCTAGAGCTACAAATCAACAGCATCCAAAGCCAAAAATTACTATCATATTTTATCAGTATCAATGGAATCTTTCAAAATACTTGTTGCATCTTCTTCTTCTTCTTCTTTCCTTTGATGTTTTCAAAGTATTTGAACTTCAATTACTAGTTATCTAAATGGCTACTTCTAACACAAGTCTCTTCTTTTTCGCGTATTTCCTACTCGTGTTCCTCATTACTCCATCGCAATCGCGTAACCTGTCTCTGAGACGACAGGCTAAAACTCTAGTTTCATTGAAACAAGCATTTGTAGTATCCTCTGTTCCTAGTACTCTGTCTACTTGGAACATGTCAAATTATATGTCTATATGTTGCTGGACCGGTATCACGTGTGATGATACCAAATCAGTAACTACCATTGATATTTCAATCTAAACATTTCTGGCTCTTTATCACCTGATATTCATGAGCTCACTAGACTTCGTGTCCTGAATATTTCTAACAACTTGTTAGGTGGAAATTTGAGCTGGGAGTATCGAAAGTTTAACGTACTTCAAGTGTTGGATGCTTATAACAACAATTTCACTGGTCCACTTCCCTTGGGAGTTACTCAACTTCTGCAGCTGAAGTATTTGAATTTCGGGGGTAACTACTTTTCGGGAAAATTCCTTTGAGTTATGGTAGTTTTAATCAGCTTGAGTTCCTGTCTCTTGCTGGGAATGACTTGCACGGTCCTATACCAAGGGAGCTGGGCAACGTTACGAGCCTCAGGTGGTTACAGTTGGGTTATTATAATCAATTTGATGGGGATTCCGCCAGAGTTGGGGAAACTTGTTAATTTGGTTCATCTAGATCTTTCTAGCTGTAACTTGACGGGTTCGATTCCAGCAGAATTGGGCAATCTTAATATGTTGGATACTCTTTTCTTGCAAAAAAATCAACTTACTGGTGTATTTCCTCCTCAGCTAGGGAATTTGACAAGGTTAAAATCTCTTGATATATCCGTCAATGAACTCACAGGAGAGATACCAGTTGACTTGTCAGGACTCAAAGGAGCTCACATTGTTGAACCTCTTTATCAACAATTTGCACGGTGAGATTCCTGGATGTATCGCGGAGCTGCCAAAGTTGGAAATGTTGAATCTTTGGAGGAATAATTTCACTGGATCGATTCCTTCTAAGCTTGGGATGAACGGTAAACTAGTTGAAATTGATCTTTCTAGTAATAGACTCACTGGCTTGATACCAAAATCTCTATGCTTTGGGAGGAATTTGAAAATCTTGATTCTGCTTGATAATTTTCTTTTTGGACCTTTACCTGATGATTTTGGGCAGTGTCGAACCTTGTCCAGAGTCAGAATGGGACAGAATTACTTGAGTGGATCAATACCAACAGGGTTTCTTTATTTGCCTGAGTTGTCACTGGTGGAACTGCAGAACAACTACATCAGTGGACAACTCTCGAACGAGAAAAGCTCAGCGTCTTCTAAACTTGAAGGGCTGAACCTGTCGAACAATCGCTTGTCTGGTGCACTTCCCAGTGCTATTGGAAACTATTCAGGGCTGAAGAATCTTGTGTTAACTGGAAATGGTTTCTCAGGAGATATCCCTTCTGATATTGGCAGACTAAAAAGCATCTTAAAGCTGGACCTGAGTAGGAACAACTTCTCTGGCACAATCCCCCCTCAGATTGGTAACTGTCTTTCCTTAACTTACTTGGATTTGAGCCAAAATCAACTTTCTGGTCCTATCCCAGTTCAAATTGCTCAAATTCACATCTTAAATTACATCAATATTTCCTGGAATCACTTCAACGATAGCCTTCCCGCGGAGATTGGCTCGATGAAGAGCTTAACTTCAGCAGATTTTTCCCACAATAACTTATCTGGATCAATACCTGAAACAGGACAATATTTATATTTCAACTCAACTTCCTTCATTGGCAACCCTTATCTCTCTGGATCCAACTCGATTCCTAGCAACATTACATCCAACTCACCGTCAAAACTTGGAGACGGAAGTGACAACAGAACTAAGGTTCCAACAATATACAAGTTCATATTTGCATTTGGGCTCTTATTCTGCTCCCTCATTTTTGTTGTCTTAGCAATAATCAAGACAAGAAAGGGGAGTAAGAACTCAAATTTGTGGAAGCTGACAGCATTTCAGAAGCTTGAATTTGGAAGTGAAGACGTCTTGCAGTGCTTGAAAGACAACAACGTCATAGGGAGAGGTGGAGCAGGGATAGTGTATAAAGGAACTATGCCAAATGGTGATCATGTCGCGGTGAAGAAGTTGGGAATAAGCAAAGGCTCACATGATAACGGCCTATCTGCTGAACTTAAAACATTAGGAAAGATCAGGCATAGGTACATTGTGAGACTGCTCGCGTTTTGTTCAAACAAGGAAATCAACTTGCTAGTTTATGAGTACATGCTAAATGGAAGCTTAGGTGAAGTGCTTCATGGGAAGAACGGCGGGCAACTCCAATGGGACACTAGGCTAAAAATTGCCATAGAAGCTGCCAAGGGCCTTTCTTATTTGCACCATGATTGCTCCCCTATGATAATCCACCGCGATGTCAAGTCCAACAATATATTGTTGAACTCTGAACTTGAAGCTCATGTTGCAGATTTTGGTTTAGCCAAGTACTTCCATAATAATGGTACCTCTGAGTGCATGTCTGCAATTGCAGGGTCTTACGGCTACATTGCTCCAGGTAACTAGTTTGTTCATACATTAGTTGATTTAATTTCCTCTCAACTGGCCGATTATGCACTCGGACCAATCTACATCCTACTAATAATGGTCTTTACATGTTATCTTTTTGTGTAGAATATGCATACACGCTGAAAATTGATGAGAAAAGCGATGTGTATAGCTTTGGAGTGGTGTTGTTGGAGCTTATAACCGGACGAAGGCCAGTTGGAAATTTTGGAGAAGAAGGAATGGACATTGTACAATGGGCGAAAACGGAGACAAATTGGAGCAAAGAAGAGGTGGTGAAAATCTTGGATGAGAGGCTAAAAAATGTTGCAATTGTAGAAGCTATGCAAGTATTTTTTGTAGCAATGCTTTGTGTTGAAGAGTACAGCATTGAGAGGCCTACAATGAGGGAAGTAGTCCAAATGCTTTCTCAAGCTAAACAACCAAATACTTTCCAAATCCAATGATCTAATTGTGGCTCTACTAATTCTTATAGTATATGTTTTTTTGTTTCTTGTGTGCTTGGGAAGACCCCTTTTGTTAGCTTTGCAAACAAATTGCAATTATGTTAGATCTTAGGGCATGATATCTAACTATCCTCTCAACTTGGAATAGTGTATTGGATGTGTAGAACTAGTATTAGTAACCGCGTGATGTGTGGCGAATATCAAAAGAAATTGATTACATAAAATGAATCTCTCTGTTTCAATTTGTTTGTCCTATTTTCTTTTTTAGTACATTTCAAAAGAATATCTTTTTCCTCTTTTTTTTTTGCAACTCTTTAGTTTTAAGATTTCATCTGACATGTTTAAGACCACACAATTAAATAACATTTTAATACAGTTGAGATATCTTTAATTTAAGACATCAAAGGTCTATTTTACTTTTATTAAACTCGTAACTAGTCAAAACATAACAAACAAATTGAAACGGAGGAAATATTATCTTATTTGTTTGATATAAAGAAAATTTTATCATACCCCATTAACATATTTTAAATAAATAAATTTGTTAAATACTAAAATAACCATTAACATATAAATCCTTGATTTTTTATTTTTTTTCGTCTTGATTGTACCAGGTATGTGTTATTTTTTCTAGTATGAAATGAAATTTTGAAGAAACAAATAGATTAAGATATGAAGCAATGTAAAATAAACCAAATTTGATACCTTTGTTGTTTGTATCCTTGTTTGATTGTATTCACATGGGTGCATCCTTGTTTTTTATTTTACTGTAATTTTTTCACGATAGCAAGTAGAGACTAAACTTGTATAGCCTTTATGGGTCACTATATGCATACATTCAGTAGTTTTGTATTTTGCATTGTATTCAGTGGACAGTACACCGAATACAGCGATACAGGTTGTATTCTTTCCGCGAACAAATACAGTTGACATACGTTGTTGTATTCGTTGCATGAACGAATACAACAATCACTAAACTCTATGAGGAAGAAAGATAACCCTGTTGGTCAAATACCCATACCAAAGTTTACTTGGACTTACTTTGATGAAATGGTAAAGTGACTTCATATGGGGAAGCAATCTGTAATATCAGTTCTCCATAGGAAGGAATGCCAAGATCACTGTTAGGGATAGATTACATAGCAAGAGAAGTGGACACCCAAAGGTGTGACCTAGTGCTGAATGATCGTTCAATTCCCAGTCGAGGCAAAACAAAAACACTAGGTTTATTTCTTCTCATCTATCTAAGCCTTGATGATAGAGTTACCTGATATTGTGTTGGTGGGAGGTAACAGGTACCCCATGAAATTAGTCAATGTGCCCGCAAGCTAACCCGAACACTACAATTTTATCATCAACAACAACATACCCAGTGAAATCTCACTCGGTGGGGTCTAGGGAGGGTAGAGTGTATGCAGACCTTATCACTACATCCGAGAGCATCAAACCCAAGTATAACAAGAAGAAAACAATGAAGAAAGCATATCAGTTAATAAGGAAAGCAGTGTAGTCTACAAACAAACAAAAAAAACAACAACAACAGCAAAGTAGTGTGATATTGAAGCACAATAAACAACATACGGCAAGAACTATAAGGGTACGACTAGTACTATGCAACAACCTTCACACAATACAGGTATAATCCTGTAATACTTGTATACAACATCATCTTGTGCATCACACAATACATTAACCCCTCAGTTAAGGAGAGACAAGGCTGTCCACAAAAGTTCGAATACGTAACAGGATTTACATCAATCAACAGATCCTTACAACCAATGCAAAGCCCCATTAACCAAAACCCCAGAAGCATGGTCACTAAGTGAATGATCATAAGGAGAATTCTCAAGTTTCTCCCAAAGACCCTTTCTCACTGAGTACATATACACACAAGTAACACTCTTACCTTCACTAAGAGCAACCACCTTAAAATCATCACTAACAACATCATACCCTAAACCATGCATGTAAAAGCTATCTTGGAGAGGAAAAATTGGAATTTTATGGTATTTTAAGGTTGTGGCTTGTGGGGTTAATCAAAAAGTTATCATATTCC
Source organism: Solanum commersonii (assembly GCA_029007595.1). NCBI lineage: Eukaryota > Viridiplantae > Streptophyta > Magnoliopsida > Solanales > Solanaceae > Solanum > Solanum commersonii. The sequence goes on from JAJTWQ010000118.1 coordinate 18,009, forward strand.
CTATCAACCACCAAAACCAAGCCATTACATGAGCCAGTTGAAAAAGTGATGTTTTGGACCTCTAGTCCATAGTTTAAGATATAATGTTAGTGGGATACAAATGAATTATAATGGAAAAGTATAACCGTAAGATTTAAAGTACGGCTTGTGTCTAGCGACATAATTTTTTTCCGCAAAAGTCGTGACATTAATATGGATATGTTCTCCAATGGTGGATCCAGTGGTTTCTTTTAATCTGGCAATAGATGTAATACTTGAATACCTATAATGAAATTGTTGTCATGTCTAGCTAGACATTGAAGGTTTTATGAAAATATTTGAAAGATTTAAAAGGTTTTAAAGTGATTTCATTGAATAATACCCCAATGATTATGAAATAGCTTAATTTAAAGAAAGATTAATTTCGATCTTATGAAAAATAATTTGAACACACTATATCTTAGCGAAACTGATGCACTTATTTATCCTTCTATTATTATCCATAAGACAATATTTTTATTAATGTGCAAGCAAGAGATAATTCACTTGGAGATATTTGATTGGCATCAATCAAATTGGTATAAATGTATTATTTCTAACGGCAGTAAATTGAGCTCATATTTTGGTAACCCACCCATATTTCAATGGGTTAGGTGAGTATTTTTATTTTTACATGAATAAATATGGGTTTAAATCCATATTCAACCCATAAAAATATGGGTAAAATATGAATAAACTATGGGTAAAATATAGACTAGCCAAATGGGTTAAGCTTTCAACTTTTATTCACTCAAAATTCATGATATCACTGAAAAATTTGTAATTTCTCTTTCTTTTATTCACTCAACATATTAAATGTATATTTCTATTTTTTAATTATAATTTTTTTATTTGTTTAATTTTATATTGGATAACAAATAATAGTGTAAAGTAAGTTAACCATGTATTAGTATTGATATTGCTTTGCATTTAGGCATGTTTTACTCCTAAAATGCAAATATTCATTTACTTTGAAACTAAAAATATTTTTCCCTTCTTTGTTTATTATGATTCCCGTATGGTTTTGAGTTCTAAGCTTTTGACAACACCGTTGTGTGTGTCGACCCCAGTGGGTGAGTCTTTAGTAGTGGATGAGGTGTTTCGATCTTGTTTGGTGACTATCCAACTAGGGGCGTGAAGACCTTATTACATAAATTTATTTATATTGAAAAGTTGAGGATTTTCTTTGAGCAACTTTCATATATAGCAAACAATAAAATTATATTTGTATGTTATAGCTATAATTTTTATAATTGCGCTCCATAACAAACTTTATGTTTGCTATGGAGCATCAGATTGTATAACTCACTGGCAGGAGCTTCAGATTTGTATAATTTATTTGGGCAGGCCATTTGTATAAATCGTTGGCAGCCTCTCGCTTGTATAAATCGATGCCAGCCTCTCAATTCAATTTTATGTGTTTGAATATCTACATAAAATTTGAATTTGTATACAATTGAATCAATAACAGAATGTATATCAAATCTTTCTCTCACTTTATATAACACAAATTATACATTGTAATTTGTATAATTTGTGTTTGTATAAAGCGAGAAAGAGAGAAAGACATAAGAGAACTGGGCAGGAAAAGATCTGTATTTGTATAATTATAAGTGTATAGGACGAAAATATATGTTTTCGTATTTATATATACAGTTTTCTCTTGCTTTTTACAAACACAAACACATTTTATACATTTGTGTTTGTATTAAAGCGAGAGAGGCGAGGGAGAGACTGGCGAGCGAGAAACCTAGGGAGAGAGGTGAATGACAACTGTTTGTTACGGGTTACAATTAAATCAAATTGATGTTATAGCATTTAATTTGAATTAATAGTTTGCTATTTTATGCTATTTCTCCTTCTTTTTTTTACCTCTATGATACAATAAAACTAAATAAAGTATTTTCACCATTTTTCATCCAAAAAAAAAAGGAAAATTTTCAAAACAACAATATTTTAGCATTTAATAGGACCACATAGCCACACTTTTAATATTTATTGAAAATGTCAATATTTTAGTTCGTTGTATTGTTGATTTATGTATTTTTTATTTGTTTAATTTGAAAAACTACAATTAGTTAATAACATAATTGAGAAAATCAGGGGGGAGAATATTTCAAATAATGTAAAAATTACTACAATTCCTCATTAGTTACGTTCCAAATAAGAATCAACATGGCTTCTCTCTCCCTTATTCCTCAAATTTCCAATATCGATTTTTAACACTCCATTGATAATAGTCAATCTATGTCAAATTGAAGTCGGTTGATTTGAGATTTTCGCTGATAATGAAGAAGATATTAGAATAAATACAAAATAAAAAAGAAATATTGAACTTGTTGGCATACAAAGTGAGATTGAAATACAAAGTGAGCACAAAAATATAAAACTTATTGGCATACATTTAGAATGAATAGAAAATAAAGAAGAACTACAAAACTTATTGGTGTACAAAGTGAGATCGAAAGAAAAACTGAGATTGAAATACAAAGTGAGCACAAAAAATATAAAACTTGTTGGTATACATTTAAAATGAATACAAAATAAAAAAGAAATACAAAACTTGTTGGCATACAAAGTGAAATTGAAATACAACGTGATATTATAATACAAAGTGAGCACAAAAAATACAAAACCTGTAGACATATAAAGTGAAATTGAAATACAACGTGCTATTAAAATACAAAGTAAGCACAAAAAATACAAAACTTGTTGGCATATAGTTAGAATGAATATAAAATAAAAAAGAACTACAAAATTGTTGGCATATAGAACGGGTTGCTATCAATATTTATAGCAATATCTGAGCTAACTTGGCAGCCATGTCACATGGTGTCATTGGCTTTGCATGAGGATTCATATCCCTCTCTGTTTCAACAGACCTTTCTTGATTAACCACCCCACATGGTGCCATTGGCTTTGCAAAACTCTTCACCATTTTGCTGGTCTCTCATATTGACAGCAATAGGTGGTTAGAGTTTGAATTTCAATGGGTGTAAATCTTTTGAGGGATTCATAAGATTTGTGGAAGAAAAAAAAGATGAATGTTGAAGAGAGATAATAGGGAGTCCAGTTAAAGAAGGAAAGATGGAGGTGAATTGAAGTGAGAAAATTTGGATAAAAAATGTAAAAGAGAATTATGGGTAATGGAATCAAATTTAGCCAAAAGTGGGCATCCGTTGAGAAATAAAAGGAAGTGATATTAGGATACACTTTATTTGCTATATAATTAACATATTGATATTTATAATAATTAGTTTAAACTGTAGTCATTTTTAATAAATATGTTAGGGATTTTGACTAGTTAACTAATTTTTCAAAAGAGAGAAAAAAAAGACAAATATTTTCTCCATGTTGAATTCTAAAGTAAAGTATTATTTACTCATGAAAATATGGATAAATATAGGTAAACTTGTATTTACCCAATTCATTTTTACTCATATAAAATATAAGTGGGTTGAATCATTACCCATTTTATGTTGACCCATTTTCAACCAGCCCAAATTTAATCCAATCCGCTCATTTGCCACCAATATTTCTAACTAATATTGTCAAGATTCTATTGGTTATATACTACAAGGTTTTACATGAAATCCTTTCTTCAAACAATCTATTTGCAAATGAGGGTACTGTCATATTATCAAATTCTACAAGGCAAACAATTATTGACACATATTCAAGTCTTGACAAAGATACTAGCAACTTATAAAGCAAGTGACTCAACACATAAGAGATGTGTGATTTTCTTTGAAGAGAAAATTTCAATATTATATGGCAATTTTGCTTAAATAACTCAAGTGAAAGAAGAATATATTGAAGGAAACAAAATAAACATATTTTGACGAAGTTCTTTTCAAGCACAGTATTCAACATAATTTATACAAGATCATCTCTGAAATGTTAAATGATATTATCAAGGGAAGTAAATATGTGTTGCACTCTTATTTCCTTGGTTAGATTTTGTTCCAATGGGTTTTCCGAGCAAGGTTTTTAACAAGGCAGCAAACAATGCGCATTACAAGATATGTCTACTCTTGTTTCTTAACTAGATTTTTTCCCAGTAAGATTTTAATGAGGCATGTTATCGGACACTCAAGGGGGGAGTTGTAAATATATTATATTTATATAGATGTTCATAACTTCAAGGTATAATTACACCATATGTGTAGTAACTCCCCCACCTCTATAAACCATAATCTTTCCCCGATCTTCCTCCATTACTTTCATGATTAATGTCATGTTTATGACTAACCTTTTATATTTCATCCATTTTTAAGGAGCTCATAACTTTTCACATAACATTCCTTTTGCTTTCATCCATTTTTTAACGGCAAAAATTCTATTGTAGGTTCTTCTTTCCCCTACATTTTTCCCTCTTCAGATTTCACATCACTAAACAGTCAAAACCCGTAATTCGTTTCACTTCAGATATCTGCACAACGTAAATTATCAAATTGAGTTTCAATACCTTAACTGTTGGTTACATTTTGCTCCCACAGTATGAAGAATGGTATAAGTCCCTCTACATACTAGTAATTAGAATGTGAAAATAATGTATAAATAAAGAGTAGCAGCTGGTATTGGTATAACAGCGCAGGTAAAACAAAATAAAATCATAAGGTAGGATAAATGAGTAGCAAAGTGATTTCATATGGGGAAGCAATCTGTAATATCAGTTCTACATAGGAAGGGATTCCAAGATTATTGTTAGGGTCAGATTAAAAAGATAGCAAGAGAAGTGGCACCCAAAGGTATGGCCCTAGCAGTGAATGGAGTGGGCTAAGGATCATGAGGTCTCAAGTTCAATTCCTAGCGGAGGCAAAAACACACTAGGTTATTTTGCCTCATCTGTCCAAACCTCGGTGGTCATAATTACCTGGTACTGTGATGATGGCAGGTAGCAGTTACCCCATAGAATTAGTCAAAGTGTACACAAGAAAGTGGATAGCAGCTTGAGAACAAAAAAAATCAGCAATACTCCTTAAAAAGACAACTTTATTGGATAAAGGTGCATCCTTAATAGTACAATTGAAATAGTTACTTATAGAAATTACAAGCATAGATTTCCCACACAAGAAAATATAGAAGGATTTGAATAATTTAAAGGAGATGGATGATAAAAGTGGATAATATACAGAGGAACATATTCTCATAATACCTGTATACAACATCATCTTGTTCATCACACAATACATTAACCCTCAGTTTCTCTGCCAAAGTAAGGTGAGACTAGGCTATCAACAAAAGTTCGACCTTCATAGCTAATATGATTTACATCAAGCAACAGATCCTTACACCAATTCTCTGTCATATTGTAGACAACCAATTCTTCATTAACATCCAATAAAACATCATCATCATCACCGATGGAACACAATAGTTTACCAAGACAAACATTCAAATTCGGATCTTTAATCTCAAATTTTGTCCAAGATTCCTTAACCCCATACTCTTTCATGATCCAAAATATAATTTTGTCCATTGATGGGGATAAATTGGTGGATATACAAAGATACCCTTTAAGAGCTGCAAGTTTACACATAAAGCAATAATCCTGAAGATCAGTAGGACCTGGTACCTCCGAGAATTTATCAACACTTAAATCGAAACCAACAATTGCAGATGAATATTCAGGAATTCTATGAGTCAACCAATGCAAAGCCCCATTAACCAAAACCCCAGAAACACTGTCAGTATGTGAATGATCATAAGGAGAATTCTCAAGTTTCTCCCAAAGGCCCTTTCTCACAGAGTAGATATCCACACAAGTGGCAGTCCTAAATTGATTATAACAATTATAAGAAAGAGCAACCACCTTATAGTCATCACTAACAACATTATACCCTAAACCATACATGTAACAGCTACCTTGCAGAGGAAGAACCAAATCAAAACTTGGAATTTGATGGTGTTTTAGGGTAGTGGGGTTGATCAAGAATTTCAAATTTTCTCTATCAACCACCAAGACCAATCCATTACATGAGCCAGCTACAGAAATCCAGTTATGTGAGAGCTGCTGAAAATTTACCTTTCTTGAAATGCCACCAATTTCTCCATTTTGGGGGATGTGGTGGTTAAACGTGATAGTGTGAAGTTCGTGCTGCCTAGTGATGATAATAAATTTCTCTTCTTGTGTATGGGAGTGGAGGTTGAAGTGAAGTTTGATGAATTGTGGGTGTGAGAGAAAATTGCGCCAGTGCTTTGATACGCATCTACAACGCCCAATGGACTTTACAGGGAGGCGGTAGAGTATGTCAACTATGAGTTCTTCGGGTAGGAATTTAGTTTTGCTCATTGCCATACTTGGATTTGGATTTTGGAGGAGACACTCCTTGCCTATCTTTTACTAGGGTATTTTCTCTCTGTTTTTGCTCCACGTCTGACTTCAACAAAAATGGAGAAAGTGAAAGGGTTAGTTGAGAAAATTGAGTAACAGGTGACAAAGAAGTTCTCAATTAAAAAAGGGAAAATGCATAAGTATCCCCAGTCTATACCCGAAATCTCAGAGACACACCTAACATTTACTAAGGTCCTATTATCCCCGAACTTATTTTATATGTAATATTCTACCTTTTTTTGGCCTACGTGGCACTATCTTTATGGGCCCAGTGCATGTTGACATTTTTTTCAAGATAGTGCCACGTAGGCAGAAAAGGAGTAGAATATTATAGATAAATTAAGTTCAAGAGGGGTAATAGGACTTTAATAAAGGTTAGGTGTGTCTCTGGGATTTTGGGCATAGGCTGGGGGATACTTATGCATTTTCCCATTAAAAAAAGAGTCAAAGTATCAAAAATAAACTTAAATTATCTTATTATTTTAGTTGGTGTATGTAATACTCTCTCTTTTAAGAAATCTTGTCACATAGATAAAAAATATTCCACCTTTGACAAAAGTTAAACAAATTGTTAGTATAAGTTAAAGATTAAGGGTGTGTTTGGTATGAAGGAAAATATTTTTTTGGAAAATAAGTGGATTTCTAACTTATTTTCTTATTTTCTTATGTTTCGTCCGCGAATAGAAAATATTTTAGAGGAAAATGGTATATAAGAGCTATTTATGTAACAGTAAGGATTATATTGAGCCACTTTTATAACGACAATACATCAGCTCTAATTGTCAAAACTAAGGGATAGATCTGGTCATTTTTCCTTAATTAAATATATGACATTATATTTATTGATCTCAATTAAATTCATACCTTCCCATTCCCATCTCCCTCTCTCACATTTAAATAAATCTTAACCCTCAGTTTCTCGCTTTCTCTCTTTGCCTTATTTTTCTCTTCTAAAAAATTGTTCTTTGACTACTTCTTCGTAAATCCAGTTATTTCATTATTTTAGTTTCTTCCTATGATATTTGGTCAAAAAAATAAAGTTCAATGATTTTGCTAGATGAATTTCCAAAGTTGAGTGACCTTTAGAGATATTAACTCCTAGAGTTGGTTACTGAACAATTCCATCATAAGCAAGTTAAGTGGTTCCCTTCAATGGGCGATAAAAATGCAATCTATGGTGCAGATAATGCCTTCTTCAACTATAAATTATAATTAGGAGAAGATTTTACCAGCAAAGGCAGTTGAATTATAGTATAGCCTTTCTCTTTCACTCCCCTTCATCTCTTTCAATTAACACTGTATATTTTTCTTCAAGATGGAAGAACTATCATCACTCAACTCTATGAGAATGAAAGATTACCCTGTTGGCCAATACCAAAGTTCAGTTTGCAGTTGATCTTACTTTGATGAAATGGAAAAGTGACTTCATATGGGGAAGCAGTCTGTAATATCAGTTCTCCATAGGAAGGAATTCCAAGATTATTGTTAGGGTCAGATTAAAAAGCAAGAGAAGTGGCACCCAAAGGTATGGCTCTAGCAGTGAATGGAGTGGGTTGAGGATCATGAGGTCTCAAGTTCAATTCCTAGCGGAGGCAAAAAACACACTAGGTTATTTTGTCTCATTTGTCCAAACCTTGGTGGACATAGTTATCTGGTACTGAGATGATGGCAGGTAGCAGTTACCCTGTGGAATTAGTCGAAATGTAAGCAAGTTGACCCAAACACCACGGTTTTATCAAGAAAGGAAATAGCAAGAGAAGTGGGCAAAACCTCAGTTAGACAAGCACCATAGAACAACTACAGTTGTTATTAGAAGACCTAAATGCCAGTTGTTAAGGTGACAATGAAGAGCCTTCTTCCCAAAGACAAGTGAAAAGAACTTAAAATAGTATTAAGCAAGTGCCACTTTTGCGTCTGTTTTTGATGTTTTTGATTCCAGTTCCTGTCAGTCCCCTGAGGTTTTCAAGTTAGGTACTTCATTTCAGCTCATGAGTTGTAATATAACTTCGTTGTAAGATACTACATTTCTATCAATGCCATTTCAATTCAGAGAATTAACAAAACTGTGAATTCGCAATTCTTTATGACGTTAAAATGCCAATGAACCAAGACATAAAGAAGTGCAATGCAAAAGAACGCCTTCTTTCCGGAGGCCTCATGCAATGAAAGATGAACAAATAACAGGTTGGACTAAGACGAAGCAAATTAATTTCCATGCAAGTACCAAACAGTGTGAAATGGGAATTATGTGGCATTACAATAAACTGATGTAAATACATGAAATACTGTCGTTTACACTTTAGGCTACATGTTCATAGACTATATTTTCTAACATGATAGCAGCTTGAGAACAAAAAAATCAGTAATACTCCTTAAAAAGACAACTTTATCGGATAAAGGTGCATCCTTGATACTACTATTGAAATAGTTACTTATCGAAATTGCAAGCATAGATTTCCTAAACAAAAGAAAATATGGAGGGCTTTGAATAATCTAAAGGAGACGGATGATAAAGGTGGATAATACAGAGGAACATGTTCCCGTAATACCTATATACAACAAACATTAACCCTCAGTTTCGCTGCCAAAGTAAGGAGAGACAAGGCTATCCACAAAAGTTCGACCTTCATAGAATAAAGGATTTACATCAATCAAGAGATCCTTACGCCGATTCTCTTTCATATTGTAGACAGCCAATTCTTCATCAGCATCCAATAAAACATCATCATCCCCAATGGAACACAAAAGTGTAGTTAGAGGAACATGTACTGTAATCTTAAATTTGGTCCAAGATTCCTTAACCCCATACTCCTTCATCATCCAAAATGTATCTGTGTCCAAATATGGGGATATATTGGTGGATATACAAAGACACCCTTTAAGAGGTGCAAGATTACACATAAAGCAATGATTCTGAAGATCAGTAGGTCTTGGTACCTCGGAGAATTTATCAACACTTAAATCAAAAGCAGCAATCGTAGTTGAATTTTCAAAAGTAGTACGAGCCAGCCAATGCAAAGCCCCATTAACCAAAACCCCAAAATGAGGTTCAAAAGGTGAATGATCATAAGGAGAATTCTCAAGTTTCTCCCAAAGACCCTTTCTCACTGAGTACATACATATACACACAAGTGACAGTCTTATTTTTAACAGGATAAGAAAGAACAACCACCTTATAATCATCATTAACAACATCGTACCCTAAACCATACATGTAACAGGTTCGGTGCAGAGGAAGAAGCGAATCAAACATTGGAATTTGATGGTGTTTAAAGGTAGTGGGGTTGATCAAGAAATGTAATTTTTCTCTACCAACCATCAAAACCAATCCATTACATGAGCCAGCTACAGATTTCCAGTTGTGTGACAAGTGCTGAAAATTTACCTTTCTTGAAATGCCATGGATTTCTCCACCATTTTGGGGGATAAACGTGATAGTGTAAAGTTCGCGTTGCCAAGTGACGATAATGAGTTTCTCTTCTTGTGTATGGGCATGGAGGTTGAAGTGAAGTTTGATGAATTGTGGGTCTGACAGAAAATTGCGCCAGTGCTTTGAAAGGCACCTACATCGTCCAATGGACTTTACAGGGAGGCGGTAGAGTATGTCAATGTCACGACCCGATTTCTCAAGTCATGATGGCACCTACCATAACCCACCAGTAGGTAAGCCAACCCGTAACCCGGAATAACAAGTAATGGGTCTGAGGGTAGAAACTAAACAGGAGTAGGCAAATAATAATATAAACAGGCGGAAGCAAACCAAAAACATATATACAATTAAAGATTCCTCCTAGAACCTGGAAGTCACTAGCATAGAGCTACTAACAAAATGAGTACAAGTCCCAAAAGGGGACAACAGAGACTGGACTGTCTCGAAAGGAAAAAAACAAGTCTATATATACAGATGGAGACTGAATTAGTACAAAACGCCATGTGCTCACCCCCGTCTCCGGATCAGTCTGCTCTAAGCTCGATCAACGCTGGCTACTAGTGCCCGGACCTGCATCACGAAACAGATGCAGAGCGTAGCATGAGTACCAAAATAACAGGTACCTAGTAGGCATCATAGGCCGACTGAACTTGAAAAGTAAAGGCAATATGAAAAGAAGGAATACACAAATCGAGGTCAAGAACAAAATCTAACTAACAAAGAAATGCACACGAGTGTACAAAAAACTAACTAAAATAATCTATAAGTTAACTACACCTAACTGATCCCCATAAGCCCAGAAGGTACACTCGTGCGCAAGTTAAATAAAAACCTGAACCGATCCCTATAAGCCCGACGAGTACACAAAATAACTAAAATTAAAGAGAATTGCATATAAGAACCCAGGAACGAAGAACATTGAACCAAAACCTCAACCCTAATTAGTAGAACTTGACAGTACGGAGGCCGGACCTCGAACCGGATTCTCAGCAGAAGTACCCAAGTAACCAATCACAAGTAACAATTATAAAAGGCCGGAACTCTAACCGGATGCTCTATATAAGTATTTGGGCAATAGAGGCTGGAACTCTAACCGGATGTTCTATATAAGTATTTGGGCAATAGAGGCCGGAACTCTAACCGGATGCTCTATGTAAGTACCTGGGCAATAGAGGCCGAAACTCTAACCGGATGCTCTATATAAGTATCTGGGCAATAGAGGCTGGAGCCGAAACTCTAACCGGATGCTCTATATAAGTGCCAATGTAGCTGCTGAATGAGTCCCAATCGATCTACTATCATAAATGTCCGTGGATCGCCGTCCACACCTAGCCAATCAATGAAAGTCCTTGGAACCAAATCGAAAATCAAATTCAAATCGCGAAGCAGAACTAGTGTCGCCGACGTAACTCTCAAAATTGTAACATCGGGGAAACAAGGATAACTATCATCGAAGCAAACGTATCGCCTAGCTAAGGCCCAAACTGTCAGACTCAAGTCTGCTACACCATTCTACAGGGATCTAAGTCGGCCGAGCGACGTCATGACAAAACTAAGGCTTATTGGATTCGAATAATGTATTTTTAAGGCAAGCCCTAGTCAAACCTAAACTAAGGCTCAACATGCTTCAAATGGACAATAATTAAGCATGCAAGCACTTCACCTAGTGAGGAGGGTCCATTAATAACACAAAGCATGCTTACAGTTACTCGATAATTCCCAAAATAGGCTGAGAACATGATTTTTTAACACCTATGCAGGATTCAATAACTACCCAACCCAAATCCCAACTAATCAACATGCATTCACATTCTCGAGCTCAATCTAAGAGAGGGAAACCGTAGCCTACCTGTAAGCCGATCACACGCGCTTCAAAATCACTTCTCCGGAGCTTTCCCTTTCCGAACGTCCTCGAAACGCTGCCCCGCTATCAAAATAGAGTCACAACGTTATTACGGACGTTTAGACACCAAAATCACAACAAAAGGAGACGGACCAATTTTGGGGTCAAAACGGGGAAAGTGGGACCCGCGCTGAAATTCCAGAATTAACCCCAAAAGTGGTTCCTAACCAGTTCCCCCAGCTCATGTCCCAAAATGGGACACAATTCGGGGCTCGGGAACAACACAAAATCAACGTGCAACTAAAACCCAAATTTTCTCAAAATTTAGAAATGGGACAGCAGTTGAATCAGTGTATTTACCAGAAACTGGAGGTCTACAGTGAAATGCAACAACACCACGACGTTTTCCTCGAAAAACCACTCAAGATAGCCTCAAAAATCACTGAAATCAAACCTAGAAGGGCTGAGAAAACAAGTCTTAAAATCTTACAAAATCAAGCTCAAAAATAGGTCGTGGCAGCAGGTGTTTTACAAAAATTACCTCAAACGGGGACCCCAAATCACTATCCAAGCTTACCAGCGCGTTGTCCTCGAAAAATCTCACAACTTTGCCTTTTGAATCACCCAAATTGGTTGAGAGATGAGAGAGTTATGAGGGTTTAAGTTTTGGGAAAAGTTGCTGGTTTTTCTGCACTTATAGCAGATTTTCTGCACTTTTTCCAAAACTAAAAACTCCGATGGGGTGCTCCGAACTCGTTCGGAATCCCGTGCACGCAAACAAGATATGCAACCATACCAAATTTGACATTCCGAACTCAACGGCGCAGTCAAAATTTCCATACGAGGTCATCTCGATAAAAAGTGGGTCCCACTTCCAAAAGCCATTTTAAGTCAAAACCCACAAAAGGGCTCGGAAAGATATCAAAAACCTCCAGACACAAAAGAAGGGTCAATCTAGACCAAACTTGACATTCCGGAGCTAACCGCGCTGACGAAATTTTCATCTGAGCGCGTTTTTCAAGAATGTTGACCAAAGTCAACCTTAAGCCAAATTTCAAAGGCTAAAACGCCTAATCGCACCAACTCACACTGAAAACCTCGAGAGTCATGCCGACCATGATACTAGCCTAAAATGACCCTTCCGGAGATGATGAAATCATCAGCATTGGATTCCGATGTCATCTTCTTAAATTTTTGATCGAAAATGTTCGTTCAAGGTTCATAAGCTCCAAAACACTAAAACTCACACCATAACCAAAGGAACGACCAGGTGACCGAACTATCAGTCCCAGCAAGTCATAAATGACTTGGGGTCGCTATAGGAATGCTCTAAACGACACACAGAATGCAAGACACTGAAATGACCAGGAGGGTCATTACAGTCAATTATGAGTTCTTCGGGTAGGAATTCAGCTTTGCTCATTGCCATACTTGGATTTTGGAGGAGACACTCCAATATGGTAGTTGCCTATCTTTTACTAGGGCATTTTCTCTCTGTCTGACTTTAAAGAAGATGGAGAAAGAAAATTGAGTAAATAATTGAGAAAATGCATAAGTACCTCTCAACTTATGTCCGAAATCTCAAAGACATATCTAATCTTTATTGAGGTCCTATTACCTCTCCGAACTTATTTTATATATAATTTTCTATCCCTTTTCGGCCTATGTGGCACTATCTTGTGGGCCCAGCACGTGTTGACAATTTTTTCAAGAATAGTGCCACGTAGGCCGAAAAGGGATAGAAAGTTATATATAAAATAAGTTTGGGGGTAATAGGACCTTAGTAAAGGTTAGGTGTGTCTCAGGAATTTCGGGCATAGGCTGGGGGATACTTATGCATTTTCTCTAAATAATTTAAGGAAAAAAAAAGAAAGTAAAGTGTCAAAAATATGACTAAATTATTCTATATTTTTTTTAGTTCCATACATAAATTATAAAGACAATTTATCTGAAAGCATCTAAAATTATAAAACTTGATAATCTGAAAACATGCATTCTAAAATTTCATAAATTTTGAGTCATGAAAGTACTTATATACTTAGGGTTCGTTTGATAGAGTGTATAAAAATAATGCAAAATATAGTGTATTAGTAATGCTTGTATTAGTTATGCTTGCATTAGTTATTATGAGATTTTTTTATGCAATGTTTGGTTTGGTGTACTAAAAATATTATGTATTACATAATTTTTTTTAGAAAAAATATTTGTTTACAAAAATATCCTCCACAAATATAGTGGAAAGAATGTAAAAAAAGTTTTTGAGGGCAATTGTGTCTTTAATAGTGTTAATGCATGCATTAGGGCATCTCCAGCCCAATCCTCTATTTTACTCTCCAAATATAGAGTTCTCTATTTTTTCAGACAACCAACTCCAACCCAATTCTCTATTTTACTCTCTAAAAATGAATCTTTTTCTCTTTCCTCAATATTATATTATTATTTCTATTTCATTCTTATTTTCTTATTTCATAATATAAATCCTTTTTTTCTTTTTTCCCAAATAATTACTTTATATAATTTTTAATGTGATATGAAATTATATTTTATTCTAAATTTTTAAATAACAGAAATTGCAAGAAAATATAATATAATACATAAATTAGGGGACAAATTCAAATAAAAGTGACATACAATTACATAAACACTCAATTTTCAAAATTATTATGTTGCTCCCATAAATGCTCTATTAATGCATTACGGAGTTCAAAATGAGCATTTTTGTCCTTAATTTTTTTATGTCTAGCTAAAAATTGTTCAAACCGGAGATTTTAATCTACCACCATTTCTATAATTGGAGTTGGAGCCTCTACGACATCTTGAATTGGTGCATTGAGATCACGTTCATCCACAATTATCATGTTGTGCAGTATAATACATGTAGTCATTATATCATGTAGCACTTCCTTTCTCCAAAAATGTGACAACCCTGCAATAATTGCAAAACGTGATTGCAAAAAGTTTGAGGACAAGGCTCTACTTTGCAATCGAGTCTGAGGCTCCTAGTCCTACATCACCTATAGTATCATCTCCTAACTTATCATCTTTTTCACTTAATTTAAATGAGAATTTTTCAGGTCATTACACTTCATTTGAACGGCCTATTGAGGTGAAGAAATCAAAATTAAAGAGATCAAAAGATGAAGGTCTTTCGTCAGCCATGAAACTTTTCGAAACCGAAATAATCGACTTGGGAAGATGTTATCAGAGTCTGCTACATCCAAACAACAGGACGGCGAAAGGCTAGATAGATAAATCAAAGCCAAGGAATTTAGAGACGAAACTAAAATTCTAATGAAAAATTTAGAAACTATTAGTGATCCAAATGTTCGTGATTACCTGCAATGAGAACAACAACGAATACTTGAAAAAAGAAATCGACAATCACAACCGCAACCACAACTGCAATCACAACCACAATCGCAACAATTTTCTGAATCATATCCTAATTTTTTCCGAATAGTGCTAAATCTGGAAATGACCTACCGAATTTCTAAATTATTGATGTGATCAGTTAATTATTATGTTATGTATTATATTTTATCTTGTATTTAAATTATTATGTTATGCATTACATTGTATTGTTATCTTGTATTAAAATTATTATGTTATGTATTGTATTGTTATCTTATATTTAAATTATCATATCATGTATTGTATTTTTAAATTAAATTTTTTCATCTTGCCATTTTAATTTTGCATATTCTTTATAATGAAAATTAGAAAAAAAAATACTATTAATTTGAAATTAAAATAATATATATTAAATAATATTTTTTAAAAATATTATATTACATTTAAAAAAAGAATTATGAATATTAGATATTTAATTAATGGAATTATATGTAAAATAATATGTTAATTAGAAAGTAATAGAGATAATAATAAAATAATGAAAAAGTAAAATAGAGAGTGTGAATAGTAGTTCTCCAAATTTGGAGAACTACTATTCAACTCTCTAAATTTGAAGAATAGAGGGTGATTTGGAGGTGGGTTGGAGTGCCCATTCTCTATTTTACTCTCCAAATATAGAGAATGGAGAGTAAAATAGAGGTGGGCTGGAGATGGTCTTAGAACTCATTGCATTACTAATGCATAGAAATAGATGATATTTGTAATACACTCTTCAACACACAATAGAGTGTATTACTAATACAAGCATTAGTTATGCATATGTTAGAAAAGTGTACCAAACAACATATTAATAATAACATTGAAACATGAAATTATAAGTAAGATCATGCAATTAACAACTAATCATGAAGAAGCATTGAAATTCAATAGAAATCCATGAAGATCATAAAACCCTAGGTTGTAGTAGTCATAAAACTTGAAATTATGAGGTTTCTTTGGGACTCAATAGGTCAGAGAATATCCATTGATGAATCTGACTACTTGGAGTGAAGAACCCTGACTTGAATTTCTTATATGGAGACTTGAAATTTTGAACCCTAGTTCTTGCTTAAGATGAAATTGAGTTAGAAGAAACTTGATTTGAGAGGGTTATGCGTGAATGGGGAGATTTAGGCTGATAAAATTCCCCTTAATCTCACTTAAAATAAGCTAAAATGACACAGCATAGGAATTAAAAGAGTGAAAAAGATCAAATCATTCTTGAATTAAAAACTATTGAGGCCATCTATGGATGCCCTCTACAGACCGTAGAAAAATCTACAGACCATGAAAGGGTCTGTAGGAAACAAAGGAAATTTTTGGGTGCCTGAAGGTCATTCTATGGGAGCTTTTACGATCCGTAGATCTATTTACGACTCATACAAGTGCCCGTAAGAAGATAGAGTTGCCTGATTTCTGAAGTCTTTGTTTTACAAACTAATCTACAACCCGTGGAAGCTTCTATAGTTCGTAGAAGAGTACGTGAAACGCTTAGACAATTTTTCCAGTTTTGACTATGGTCTATGGAACCCATCACGGTCCTTGGTTCCTTACACGGCCCGTAAAAGGGTCTGTAAATCAGAAAATTGCAGACTTCAGTTCTTTCTGACTTATTCAAGGTCTGATCTGGACTTAAAAATTTATGAGGTGTTACAACACGAATTTCATGATGTCCCTCTTCATCTATGCTATCAATAATTCGTTTCAAGTCATAATATATTTTTTTCGCTACCATATCAATAAAATATCTTGATTTGTGAGCTTTTTTCATGATTAGTCTAATCAAATCATCAATCTTAGGATCACAAATTTGACTTGATCCTCAAATTACTTTTCTAGTCTAAAATTATTTCTTTAGCTTCAGCTTTCAACACATTATCCCGAATCAAATATAATTTTTCATCTTCAAACTATTTGATTTTAATTTACTTCATTAAAAACGGTTGTGCCTCAATACGAGTAAAAACTCTATCAGGTTTGAAAATATCAAGTCTCATGAAGCTATTAAGAACTCCACCACCATAAGTTTCTTCTCCGCTAGTAATCAAGAAAGGCCAACTATACTCACTCAAGGCACCCATCATTATATTGGCCTTGTCCAAATGATAAAGGATAGTCATTTTATAATTCTTAAGCAACTCCAAGCACTTTTGTTGTTTCAAATTTAGATTCTTAGGATTGAATATGTATTCTGCAATAATTGATGCTCATAATGGACCCCATATATATAATGCTTTCAAATTTTCAAAGCAAATAACACCGCTGTTAACTATTAGTCATACATTAAAACATAAACAATAATTTTACCTATTTGCATCAAAACACATCCAAAGCCAATCAGTAAAGAATTCCAATACACCACAAAGTATTCACCCCCCAGTCGAAGTCAATAAGACCTTGATATTTGAAAAGCTCGTCTCACAGTTATCAAATTGCTAAAAAGAAATTCATTCTTATTATAATGTCTTGAAATTTATCATAGGTATATAATCCAATTCATTTTATTTTTTTTACAGAATTTGAAATTATGAATTCTTCTTATTGTTAAAAATAAATTTATAAATGAAATTTTATTTATCAAAAATTGAAATCACAATTTAAATTTCTACTTTCGAAAATATTTAAAATCGTGATCTAAAATTAAAATCAAAACTTGAAATTAGGCTCAAAAAGGTTCAAATAAGAGTGGGTTAAAAGAAATGCTCTGCAAATTTATTTATCCTTTAATAACAAGCATAATGCTTATATTCAAAAGAATTTGCAAATTCACCTTCGAGTTTTGAGCTTCCAACTCCACAACCATGGCGGGAACTTGCATCACTCCTCCATGTCTCCTTCGGCTTTCTACACCTTCCACTCTCCTTTCGAGGAAACCTCTTCTTTTAGCTTCTGCCTTAACGACACCGCGCCCAAGAAAATTTGCAAAGAGGAAAAACTATCTCCGCCCCAAAATACTCAAAACCACTACTAAACCCTACATAAAACCCCAAAATGAACCAATAACTCCCCTTGAAACCCCAATCCAACACACCCATATTTCGCCTTCCGACGAAGTCGCTAAAGCGCCGGAAAATCAAGGACTCCGGCTGTCGGAAGTTTCAGAACCCGAAGATATTGTTAATGACACTGAAAGTACCTTTTATGAAACCCCAATTCAACAAACCCACAGTTTGGACTCCGACTTAGCCGCCGGTGACGAGCTGAAAACGTCTGAAAATCAAGAATTCCGGCTGTCGGAAGTTTCAGATCCGTCTGGAGCTGTTAATGCCGTTGCAGGTACATTTTCTAACACCCTATTACTGAATTTTGGGTTGTGGGAAGTTGGAGAAATTTGTTTCAGATGACTAATGCTGTTTGGGTATTTGATCAATTGATTAAAATTTGGATCCTAATTGTTATAAATTATTAAAAATGAGTTATTTATGGCACTCTAGGTACCTTTGGTAAAGGCTCGTTGCTGAAATTTGGATTATGGATAGTTGGAGCCTTTGTATTTCAAACAGTTTGTGCTGTTTGGGTATTTGGTTCAGCTGATTATAGTGGAAAAAATGAAAGTTCGGATGGTAATGGTTATAAAAATGAGGTCTGGGAGTTGGATTTGAAAGGTACAAGTAAGCACAAATTGGGAATGTTTGTGAATGGGGATGGAAATCAGAGTATTGAAAATGGGGGAACTGTTTTTGTGGACCAGGCTGAAATGGAGAAGAAGATTGAGGAAATTCAACATATGGCAAGGGAGGCGAGAGAGAAGGAAAGGTTGGAGTTGAAGGGCAATGACGTTGATGAGGAGCAGGAGGAAGAAATTGAGGATAGTGATGTTAAAATGGGGATAAAAAAGGAAGTTGATGAACGGTTAATCAAGCTGAGAAAGAGACTGGGAAAGGTTAGCAACAAACAGACTACAAATTCTGTTACTTTTCCAACGGTTGATGTTAATAAAAATGTCTGGGATGATGGTGGTACTTTGGACGAGAAAGAGCTTAGTGCTTCTTTAACATTTAAAAGAAAGAAGAAATTTAGAGAGTTCACCAGTAAACCAAGTAATAAACCAAAGGGTTTTATGGCCCTTGACCATCAAAGTGTTGGTACAAATGGAGATAAAACTTTGGAAGACAACACTGAAGTGAAGAAGAATGGAAATAGAGAAGGTGGAGTCGATGTGTCGGGCGATGATGAGGTAGACCTGCTCACCCTTGATTCACACAGAGGTGCTTTTGTGAAATTTGGTGAAAACATAGAGAGTAAAGGAAACACTGAAGATGCAGAGTCGGTATCACCTTTAAGTGTGAAGAAATCTTCCGAAAACAAGGGGAGGGGAAGAAAGGAAAGGAGTGTTAAAAAAGTCGAAGGTGGAAAGGCTGATGTTATCAAAGCTGTCAAGAAGAACTCATTGGAGAAGAGCGGAAGGAAGAAAAAAGGAATTGCATCAGACTTGGAGGAATCTAAACCAAGAATTGGTAATATTCTTAAAAAATCCTTTTAGCTGGCTTTGTTTTTATGGAGTTCTATACATTTTACACCCCTAATGTGTGTACAACCTTTTGATTTGCACCTTATCCTCTTATCTTTTACAATTTACTCCCTAATCTATGTAATTCATTGCAAAACTTTACAAGAATTTGTTATGTGAGGGGTAAAATAGAAACTTATATGATTAACTAAAGAAAAAGGAACTGAAAGAGAGGGAGCAAGAAGTGTCCGAACCAAGACCAGCCAACAATGGCAATTACAAACAACAACATACCAACATACCTAGTGTGATCCCACAAGTGGGTTCTAGGAAGGGTATGATATTCGTAGAGCTTACCTCTACTTTTGTGGGGTATAGAGGTTGTTTCCGATAAACTGTCGGCTCGAAAGAGAGTTATTCAAAGCAAAGTTGCAAGAAAATATGACAACAGAATATCAAAATACAAAGCAAATACAACAACAAATGATGAAACACATTGAAGAGTAAGAAACTGCACAGTTACTAAAAACTACTATTAATAAGAAGGAGAGGAGATGGGGCTAGACTTTGCATCTCCCACCTAAACCCTAATCATCGACTTCCAAACCTTTCTATCTAGGGTCCTATTCCTCAGTAAGCTGGAGTTGAATATGTCGTGTCAATTCGTCCATCACGAGGGCTAATCCCCATTGCAACCTTATCATGATCGAAAAGGATTTTGTGTCACCTCCCGCTATTCTTACTTGAGTCTTGGCTCCATCGTACCTATATTTAATTGCCATAATGTAAGCCACAGAGTTACACCTCTAGTTTCCAAACATCTCCGGAAGACCTCCCTAGAGACTTATCGTACAGCTTCTTAGGGCGATGAACACCATGTGTAAATCCCTCTTCTTGTCCATCTACTTCTCCAACAATCTTTTTACGAGATGGATGACTTTTGTAGTTGATCGTCCTGGCATGAATTCGAATTGGTTTTCGGATATAGATCCTTATTTTGACCACCCTCTCAAAAACTTTCATAGCATGGCTTAGTAGCTTGATACTTCTAATAGTTGTTGCAATGTTGAATATCACCTTTGTTCTTATACAGCGACACCATTGTACTCCGCCTCCAGTCTTTTGGCATGTTAGCCATCCTAAAACTAACATTAAACAACCCGTTTAGCCACTCCATATCTGCTTTGCCTATGATCTTCCAAAACTCCACCGGGATCTCATTTGGCCCGATAGCTCTTCCCTTCCTCATCTTACAAATACTTCTTTTACTCTCTACAACCTTTATGCACCTACTAGCCAAATCCTTATGACTCTCGAAATACTCTTGCTTAACCTCTCATACTTCCTAAAGAGCACATAATCTATCTGAGTTTTAGCCAACCATACTTTGGTAAGTCACAACTGCTCTTCCCTCTTCTGGAAGCTTGAGTTTGTTATGACTAACTCGAAAGCTTTCGCGAAGTCTAAGGACTAATAGTGGATCTCCTCCTTCATTTCCATCTCCTAAGCCGAAACCTCCACGAACATCATCATATCCTCTTGAAGTGGTCCCTATGTGAGCATTGAAATTCCCTCCTAAAATTAGTTTCTCCGTATGCGGAATATCTGTCACAACCTTGTCCAACTCTCCCAAAAGCATTTCTTGACCTCCTCATCCAAACTCCCCGCGGTGCATATGCACAAATTATGTTAATAGTTAGCCCTCCCAGTACTAACTTAATGGTCATTTTATCATTCACCATCCTAACCTCTACCAGTTGCTCCCTGAGCTCCGTGTGTACTAAAAAGCCTACTACATTCAATTCAGTGACATTAATAATTTGCAAGTCATCTAAATGGTGGCATTTGTGATCTATAAAGTAATAGTTAGTAGTTCCATTCCGGTTTCAATGAGTTCGGGTAATTAAGAATAAGATTTTCAGTTTCTTCTCATTTCATCTACTAGTTTCCAAATAGAAAGAAAGACTGCGAAGGTACTCTAAAGGAGAAATCTATATTGCAATTAATGGGGAGTATATTCAGTATAGTTGTTTGAATAGGAGAAACTCATTACTTGACATGGGTATGTTCTCGGCTAGTTTCATAGATATGTCAGGTCATCAAACATCCTTATGAATGTGATTCAGAACTTTAGGCGTTGTTTGGTACACTGACTAAATTATCCTGGGATTATAGTCCTTGATTGTAATCCCTGGACTAATTTATCTCACCTCCCAGGTGGGATAAAATAATTCCAAGTTGGATGGGATAAGATGGAATATCCCAGGATCAAGTTTGGGATTAGATTTATACTGTATTTGGTTGATAGTATAAAACTAATCTCAAACTTAATCTTGGGATATCCCACTTTATCTCGCATACCAAACAACCCCTTAGGGTACAAACTAATGGATACACGACTCAATATCCTATTGTAATAGAGATTAAGAGATCGTTTGGTAGAGTGTATAAGAATAATGCTAAATAGTGTGTATTAGTAATACTTGCATTAATAATGTTTGTATTAGTAATACTTACATTAATTATGCATAAGCTATTTCTTATGCATTGTTTGGTTTGGTGTATTAAAAATAGTTTGCATTGCATAAAATATTGATTTACAAAGATATCCTTCACAATTATGATGGAAAAGATGTAAAAAAGATTTTGAGGAGCAATGAGGTCTTTAACCATGTTAATGCACGCATTAAAACCCCTTGCATTACTAATACCAAGAAATCCATGGTATTAGTAATACACACCTTAATACACAATAGAGTGTATAACTGATGCAAGCATTAGTTATACATAGCATGAAAAAGTATACCAAATAAGGTATTACTTATACAAAGAGTTAATGCATGCATTATTTTGCTAATACACTCTACCAAACGACCCCTATAACTGTGCTTAGTCGTGTTTCCTCCCTCTATTCCCCCACTTAGGATATTTCTTCCATCTCCTTGTACTCTATCCCACGCCTCTTATTTTATTAATTTTAATTCATATTTTATCCCTTCTGAAATGAACTGTACTATAGGTTTGAAAAGAAACATATAGGACAGGGGGTAAATCATTAAAAATAGAAGGGCAGGGTGCAAATTCAAACTTTGTGCACATGTTATGGGTGCAAAATGCAAAGAACTCATTTTTGTATGATCACATGCTATATTGCTGCCAAAGGTTTGTTTTCTATCGTTTACCTTCTGAATTTGTAGTTTATACTGTTAAGCCTTTATATCTTGCACCTATTGAATACCTGTTGAAAAACAATGTGAGCAATTTGGGAACCAGTATTTTGTCTTCTGTTGCACTAGTTCCTGCAATCAATAAGAGATGCATTTTAATGTAGCACTGTTCATTTTTTAGCTACAGATATTTCGGTAGATAGAAATAATGGGAGCAGTTTGTTTGAACCTGTAGACTCAAAAGAATTAAGCAATCAGGAGACTGCAACAATTTCAAATACTGGAAATACTTTGGTTGAAGTTATGGACTCGGGAGAACCACGCCGTATAAAGAGTACTACAATGATGAACAGACGCAAGAACTCAAATAGAAACGGAACTTCAAATATGAAGGAAGTTAAGGACCAAAAAGTAGTGAATCCAAAGGAGGGTACGAATTCAGGAAATGATACTGACTTTTGGTGGTTCAGTCTTCCTTATGTTCTTGTATGTATATGGGATTTATGTCCACTTCTTACTTGTTTATTTTCAACAGCTTGCATTCCTACTATACATGTTATCTTTTGTCTCTGTTTTACTTTCTGATAGCATCTATGCGTGTAGTTCTAACTTCTAAGTTTTATAGCAAACTTGGTGCTGTCAAAAGGGAAAAAATGATTGAGCTCCGCTTATGTACACAAAAGATGACGAGTCCAAGGAAGAAGCTAATATGTGGGACTGAAACCAAGACTAATGTTATTGCAGTTAACTTGAACTAGGGATCATTGCCTTGTCATTATTTCTATAAATAGAATCATTGTCTTATCATGTGAGAAATATTAGTCAGATTTTATATAGTTTTGTGCTAGAAGTGTTTATCCAGCCATTTGTGCTTCCTTGCAAATTGTATCACTGTACCCTTCTCTTTGGTTGTTGCTTTCCTATAAAATGTTTTTGTTTATACTTCATGGATATCCCTTGCTGAGGCACTTGAATATCTGTGCTGAGATTAGAGAACCTTTTAGTTGGGTATTGCTGGCATCCGGTTGCTTAAGTACCAGTCATTGAGGTTAGCAACATAGGTATTTGGGAAATGTCTTGTGTGATTTATCGACCTTATATTTGATATTCACAACAATATTTATATATTAACGGGTTATTGTGTGGACACATCTTAATCATCCAATGTCACAATGGATATGTATTTGCTTATCTTTCCTATCTGATTCCATTTTTCGGAAACAACGTCTCTACCTCCACGAGGTAACGGTAACGTCTACATACATTTTACCTTCCCTAGACCCCACTTGTGGGATTTCACTAGGTATGTTGTTGTTGTTGGCTCTTGCTTCATGCTCCTGTCACTAAGTGTGTTGTTGTATGCAGGCTATTCGCATGCGGAGAGGTCATGATGATGAAGGACCAGAAGGACTGTTTACCTTAAAAAGTAGCTCTCAAGTGAATGGTAGCTTATCTCATACAGTCGCCTTTGAAGATCGTGGTGATGCCACCAATTTTTGTTATCTCTTACAGTCCTTCTTTGAAGACTTGGGAGATTTCAGTGCTGAAATTGTCCCCTTACCCGTTAAAGTATGAATATTAAGCTTGCATTAAATATACTACGTCATTTCCTCACGGTGCATAAAGTATGCTATTCCACTGCATTTAGAGGGCCTTACTAACTTTTTGATGACAAGAGCCCTACTAACCTTTCAAGGACTATTAACACTGTTGAGAGTGACGCTCCAAGAAAAGTTGGTTAATTTGTGTATAACTGAATTTTTCAACTTATGCCTGTACCATGGAATTTTTTATGCGGACCATTCACTTATTTTCAGGAACTCAGTGAGGCAATTAGATCATGTACTATGAAGGTAATCGTGGTGAAGAAAGGGAAACTGAAGCTTTATGCTGGACAACCATTAGCTGATGCTGAGATGGCTTTGCGCTCATTGGTTGAACAGGAATGAAGGGTAGAAAAATAGACCTTTTTCGCGGAAGAAATTTTGGGGATAACCTTCTGGTAATGAGAGATTTGTGCCCGGCTGAAACCTTGGTTGCACCAGATATTAGAATGAGGGATCAACATATATTCTAAAGAGCATTTTGTCTATAGGTTTTGTTGTACTTGCAAGATTTAATAGGATTTTCTTTTCTTTTACAAGGCTGCCCCCCTTTTTTTTGGGTCTATTTATGAGGCTTCAAGATTTCATGCAAAATGTGCATCAAGAAGGTATATACATTGTGTGGTTTATGTATGTACATTTTGTTGAGGTTATAACCATTTTTTTTTTGCATTGTTTGGTGATAAAGAACAACCAGTTCCCTTTTCCAAGTGGTATTTCTTGAGTTCGAGAAGATGATAAAACGAGAACCTATTTTATTTTTAGCAACAAAACAATATAGTTACACTGGAAAGGTTACATGTAAAAGATAACAATGAAGACTGACTAAACAAGTGCTTTTAGTGCTAAAAACTTGAATGAGTCTACTAGGAGGAGACAATTTTAACTATGGCTTGTGCATGAATAGCTGGAAGATTAGACTGGCAAAAGTTTTGCCACACCTCTTGTTTCTGCTCTTCATCCTTGGTTAATGCCTCATATACTGAAACCACGATACTTCTAGCTGCTTCTCTTGCCTCAGGGAGTCTATCATTGAGCAAATTTACAGCAATTTGGACCAACGAAACGAATCCAAACTCCTTCATTCCATCCAGTTCCTAGAATAGCAATGCAACTCATTAAGAACCATGACAGAGAAATCTACACCAGTTAAGATAAGAAAATGTAAAAACCAACCATCTTAGAAACACAATGTGATATTGAGATTGCAGCTTTTGCTCTGATTCTCATGTTGGTATGTTTGACATAGGTATGAAGCTTATGGAACAAAGGAAGAGGAGTCATAGACTCCACCATTGCCTTGAGTGTCTTATCTGCTTCTTCACAAACAAACTTTTTGTCTTGAGAAGCTTTCAGCAATAGCTGCAAAATCTGTAAAAAACTGCATATTAGCCAGTGCACTAGAATGTTAACACAACTCGATAAACGCTATACATACCACGTTGTCAAATGCATCAGAATTAGATGATTCAAATAACTCATCACCAAAGGCATTGAAGATATCAGCTGAAGCCATGACAGAAGTTTTGCAGAGAGCACTTCTTGGATTTTTCATTGACTTAACTATCACCAGTAGAACTTTGCCCCTGCAATTACAAAAACCGTGAAAAAAGTAAATCCCTAAATCAAACAAAAACAGAATAATTCAAAGAGATGAAACCTACAGAATTGGCAGCAAGAGAGCAGAGTGAAACAGAGCAAATCGCCTCGTGTCGTTCAATGAGCGACAAATTTCCAACCAATCTTTAGATTCCATCCCTCCAACAAGTCCCTAAAATTTACGAAAATCCATCAAAATGGTTATAAAAAACTTGAAGAAATTAAAAGAACTCAGCCACATACATGGATTTTGCTATCTGGATCATCAATGGCTTCAAGATTCTCAGAGGGGACGTAATCAACCGCTGCGTCTCCGGGTGGTAAAGGGGCTTTGTTTTCGTCATTGACAACACAATCAGTCTGTTTCTGATTCTGAATTACAACAACTTTTGCTTGTTTTTTGGGTCTTTCGATCGCAATTGGGAGAGCGTTATCGAGGGATCTGAGTGCCATTTGAATTCAGATTATACACTTTTTCTGATTTTTTGGAGGAGATGAGAGAGTGAGTGATTTATGAAATGGGTTTGGAATTTTGGGGCATTAGAAAAAGAAAATATTTTGGCAACGGTCAGTTTTGAATTTTTGAAAATGAAAATGAAAAGAGGGACTTTTGTAACGGCCATTTAATTTTTGGGAGTTGTGACAAGGAATCCTAAATTAAAAAAAGTGAAGGGGGAAACTATATAATATAAAAGATTTTCCTTTTATTTTTTAAATCTTTTTATGTATAAAGTTATATATATTGATAGTGAATATATGCTTTTTATACATACATAAAACGATTAACATTTTAAAACACCACTTATTATTTATTATTAGATTCTTATAATTATATTATAAGTAACCTAATTAGTAAATACTTAAATCTTGATTTCTGTATTTGGACATGGAAGAAATTGTAGGGATTTCAAGTTTGAAGTAATAGAACAAAAGATTTTCGAGTTTGAATATTTAAAAATATTGAGTGCAACTAAATTTATAATTAATGAATACTTTT
The DNA here is from genome assembly GCA_029007595.1 of Solanum commersonii. Taxonomy (NCBI): domain Eukaryota; kingdom Viridiplantae; phylum Streptophyta; class Magnoliopsida; order Solanales; family Solanaceae; genus Solanum; species Solanum commersonii. The sequence continues at coordinate 44,844 of JAJTWQ010000118.1, forward strand.
GCAAATTAAAAGAATCATAATACATTTCTTATATTCTAAGAGTTCAATACTTATTTCTTTTGATAATAATCATTTAACTAATAGTAATATATGCTTGTATTTGCAAACGTGAATTGGAAATATTAACTATGGTGGACGATGGAAATTAATCAAAAAATAATAATTGCATGATTAAATAGTATAGTATCTTAAAAAGGGGTAAAGTAGTCCGCTCATGATTATTTTTAATTAATAATATATAAATTAACAAGAATTGCTACAGCGAAGTATCAAAAACCACAAGGGAGATAACTGTAATATCAAAAACCACGTGGAAGCAAGTGAAAACCTCGAGCGAGGTCTCTAAATTTATCAACAAAAAACAAACAATCAGAAAATTTAACAAAGACAAACATTCATGCCGAACGAGTCAGTAGATTTAAAATTCCGGAGATGTAAAATTAACAAAGGTGTGTTTGGTACAAAGGTAAATGATTTTTCAGGAAAATAAATGAATTTCTTACTTATTTTCTTATTTTTGATACATAAGCAACCATGTTAATCTTAAAAGCATTAGTTTATGATCTAAAAATAAATACGTGGGGGGTGGGAATGGGGGCTACGGAGGTAGTAGTGAAGCTGAGATGTGTTGGAGGATGGGAAAGACACAATCTCTAAATGATTGTCTGGCTCAGCAATCACAAGCAAGAATCTAGAGGCGTTTATAGGGACAAATGGCGTCAATTTGATGAACATACAACAAAGGCTAGCATGCCTCATCGTTCGGTTTAGAGAGCACTTTTTCATTGAGAGTTCCTCCTTTCTTTTCGTGGGGCATTGTCAACCAGACTTCTTGTCGCATCACCTACCGCATGAGCTTCTGCAGTTTCAAACCATGTTCATAGGCTTGCACAGTTTTAAGGAAAGAAACATGGACAAAGGAGCATGAAGCTCCAATGGCCTTGACTACCTTATCAGATAGTTTGATTGGATTGTTTCTCCCTGTGGTCCGCGCTTTGGCCTTTGAGAGTAGCTTTGAAATTGGAACACAGCCTCTCAGAGTGAAGGGAACTCTAAAAACAGGCAATATACAGCCTGTCAAATAGAACAAGGCATACGCTTTCTGAGCAACCTGCGCGACAGAGCTTTCAAGTTACATGAAGAATATTTTTCATAGGGCAATTCCAAACTACAACTCATCAATACAACTTCATTGACATTCATTAACTCTCTGCCCATCCATAAAACACATTATTTTCACAAATATAGTAAGCAAGCCAAGATAAAGTCATCCAGGTCACCTTATGACTGATACCAGTATAACCTGCAAGCATCAAGCCAACATAGTCAAACACCTTTTAATATACTAAGCTTGAGAAATGCCAATGAAGTGTAGAAGTAGTAACTACTACTACAGATACAGGAGCGGTTTTGAGGATGAGCAACTTTGACTTCCAATTCAGAAATGATTTTGGAGTTTCAGCAAAGAGAATGACAATAATACATTGTTCTACCATGACTGTTCAATGGTGAGCACTCAGCCTTGTTAGGCATCTAAACACCATGTATGTGAGGCTGCTTCTCTACAGAAGATTCAACTGACTCCCCATAGAAGACATTTAAAAATGTAGTTATATATGTGTAAATGAGTGTTAGCGTGCATGTGCAGCAGAGTGGAAGAACAGGAAGCACGACAAAAAGATATTTTCATGTGGTAATTGTTTGACGAATAAATAAGAAATAAAGATGATCAGACCTTTGAATTATGGAACTGAAAATTTCTTTATGGCGACGAGTACCTATGTCAACATTACAAAGATCTTGAAGCATGCTGCGACTTTGCTATTTCTCTCAATATAGCACCAACAATTGCAGCCTGCTCAAGACATTCTGCCTTGTGTAATGCATCTAAAAGAATAACACAAGTTTTGGTATATATATTACATCCTCTTAATCTTGTTTCTTCAAATAGTTCATATGCCTCAGTCGCCCTGTTCGCGATGCTTAGCCCCTCTATCATAGTGTTGTAACAAGCAGAATCTGGTTTACCTCCCTTGGTCTGGAATTTCCGAAAGAGTTTATCAGCCTCTGATACATTTCCGGCCTTTGCAAGCCCAGAGATCATGGTTGTATAGGTGATCATATTGGGTGTTAATCCTTCTTTCTGCATCTCTTGCCAAAATACAAATGCTTTATTGAATTTTCTTACTCTACAAAGACCATTAATGATAATGCTATAAGTAAAAGTATTTGGTGTGCACTTTAACTCCTTCATTGACTTGAAGCAAACAAGGGCTTCGTCTATTTCTTCAGCCTTTACTAGTGCATCAAGCAAACAATTCCATGTGTATACATTTGGTGACAAGCCTTTTTGCATCAATTCTTCCATGATTAGATATGCTTCGTCTATTCTACCCACTTTACCAAATCCGTCTACTAGACTACTGTATATAACCACATTTAAAGGAACACCTTTAGATTTTGCTTCTTCAAAAAGCATGTAGGCTTCATCAAGTCTGTCAATCTTAGCAAGCCCATCGATGACAGAGCCATATGTTACTACAGTTGGCTCCAGACCTTTTACTTTCATCTCCTCCAGCAGCTGATAAGCTTTATTAACTTTACCTGATTTGCAGAATCCATCTATAACAGTATTATAAGCAAAAGTATCCAGCACATACCCCTGTTCCTTCATTGCATAAAACAGCTCATATGTTTCACGAGCACAGCCGGCTTTTATGAGGCCATGGATTAGTATAGAATAGCTCCTTACATCTGGAGTGAATCCCCACGTTTTGATTTCCTCAAACATAGACCTACCTTTCTCTGTCTCCCCAGATTTGAAAACACAATCCATATAAGTATTAAGGAGGGTAAGGTCAGGAGAAGCTCCTTGACGCACCATCTCCTTGTAAATTTTGTGGCCATCTTCTTTTCTCCCACACATGAAAAAGTTCCTGATGAGAGATGTATAGACAATGGCAGTAGGAGTAAGATCAAAATCCAACATTTGTTCATAGAGTTTGTATGCATCATCAACTCTCCCTCGCCTACCCAGTCCATCTATCAGAGAACAAAATGTGAATTCATTTGGTCTACAAACTTTATGATCCATAGCTTCGAAGATAGAACATGCTTCATCAAGTTGTTGAGCCTTGCATAGACGATCAACCATTATATTCACAGTCAATACATTAGGAAACAAGCCAACTGCCTCCATGGTGTTACGAATTTCTAAAGCAACATCAAGCTTCCTTGCCCTGCAGAGCATGTCTATGAGAATATTATAGGTTGAAAGATTAGGTGCAGCATCTTTCCTCATCTCCTGAAATATCCTTAATGCCTCGTCCACTCTTTGTTTCTTCCCAAGGCAAGTAAGAAGACTATTATATGCAATCACACTTGGTATTGACCCTTTTTGTCTTTGTCTCTCAAGCAAACTATATGCTTCATCAAATTTACCAGCAGATCCGTAACCCATGATCATGGTATTATAAGCATATGCACATGGAACAGTCCTGTTGAACTCAAACTGCTCAAACAAGTCTACAGCTTCATTCAATCTATAAGCTTTGCAAAGAACCCCAATCATACTCGTATATGTCACATCATCAGGTAAAATACCATGCGCCTTCAACTCATGAAAGAATTTCCAGGCCATATCAACTTTACCAGCCTTGCCAAAACAGTCGATGCAAACATTATAGAGGACAATGTCTGCATCAAAAGCATTGCTTTTCATCTCATCCAACAAGGACAGAGCAGCATCAACTCTGCCCTCCCTAGCAAAAGCTCGAATTACAGTCGTGAATAAATGTACATTTACTTCATATCCTAATTCCTGCATCTGATGAAAGAGGGTGAGCATGAGATCAGGTTCTTGTACAGCAGAAAGCGCACCTATTACAGTTGTATATGCAGAAAATGCAGGACGAATCTTAAACTTTCTCATGGTTTGAATTAGATCAAACGCTTCTTTAAGTTTTCGCTTCTTCACACAGCCTGCAACCAACTCAATCGATACAGTGTTCGATGGGCCAAATCCAGCAAGACTCATTTCTTCCAAAATCTGTTCCAGATTTTCGAAATTTCTAGTCCTAGCCATTACCATGAGAAGTGAATTATATGCTTCAGGGCAATGTGCTCGGAGGGTTGTCTTCTCAGCCCATCCGAAGTAGTTTAATGCTGTGTTGACATCCTCTAGCCGCCTTAATACTCCAGTGACCACTTCGGTACTAGGATTTTCATCACATTTGGATAAAGCAATCTCTATAGAAGGTCCCCAAGGACCACTCTGCAAGATCTTGCAAACATTATCCACTGTTTGCCTTAAACCCTCCAATTTGTTTGAAAAGGCCTCGCTCCACCCATGTGTGTTATCTACTCCATTCTGCACATTCTCTAATCGGCTTGAAAATTCCGGGTTTCTCTCTGGAACGAAGGAGCTGACAGGTCTATCAAAGTTGGAATATCCATTATTTGAAACTGAGAACCTCTTGCAATTAGCAAATACAGTGGTACGTTTTAAGTCATGCTGAGATCGCAATCCTAAAGCAAAACATAAAAAGAGTAAGCAACTAAGATACACCTGATTCAAAAAATGCATAAGCAACTAAGATACAGTGCTGTAATGAAAGAAAAGGAGACTACAAGGAAATAAAATACTCCTGGCTGCCAGAAAGATAAGTACCTTTGTTGGAACAACATTTAGACCAATTCCCCATCCCTCACCCCCTTCCTTCACTATCTAAGTTGTTTCTTCTTTTCCCAAGTTCTTTGATAAAATTTGAACGGAAGTATCTTTAAAGCCTAATCAATAACCATTTTGTAGGTACTTAAACAGTAACAACAGCAATAACGAATAACACTCAATTCTTAACTGGTTGAGGTTGGCTATATAAATCCCCAATAACCATTCTGCTGACCTTCTTCATTCAAATATTCAGTAATTTGTCTTTGCTAGGTTTTTCAGAATGGAAGTTTAAGAAAGATCAGCAGGATCGCCAGGAATCATTGCTGCTCCTACTGCTATGCACTAAAAACTGCTTAAGATAGATCAATCCCAACTATTGCATCATGTAGGTATTTGAAGACCAAAATTTTGCAGCTCAGCTATATACATTAATATCAGAATATGCTGTCTTACAGCAAGGGAAACAATGCAACACAGATAAGCAACACTGGACAAGAAATGTTTCCAACCTTTCCAGTTCTCCCAAGGAACTTGGCAACCAAATATTTAGGGAACACTTAGCTTTTAAAAATAAAGATTTCTGTACCTCTATTAATCAATTGTAACCTCATCCTAGCACGTTCCAGCTGCAGCTATGTCATTATCCTCCTGAAAGGATATCAACCTGTCAAGTAGACAAATCCAGGAGTCTTGACCTACAGTAGAAAGGAAAAATTATCTCAACCTGAAACAAAGAAACAAATGGAACACAGAATACTAGGTACCAGACAACAAATACAGCTGCAACAACAGCACGCCCAGTGTAATTCCACAAGTAGGGTCTGGGGAGGCTAGGATGTAGATTGTTTCCGATAGATCCTCAGCTTCAAACAAATAGGCTGCTAATAGAATATATTTTCTCAACAGTCCCTTCAGAAGTATATCAAAACAGACTACAACTGAAGTTCTAGTTTTGACACAAAAGACCATTTTTTTATGTTCTGGCTTTCAAAGAATGAAACTTTCCAAGCTCAAATGGAGAATCCAACTCAAAACAAGGAAATACAAGAACTGGGTGGCAACTAAATTTGAAATAACAATCTATGATATGGCTTCTAAAGAGAAGCCTTTTCTGAGTCAATAGTAATATAACGATTTACACAAGTTTGAATCTTTTCTGTATCAAATGGAGAAAGCCTACAAAACAAAGAAAATCAATAATATACCTCTGATCGATTGCTCAAATAGTTGCCCAGTAGGAACCAAAAAATGGAAAAGCACAAAGATTTGGGTGAATAAATTTCAACACCCCCAAGAATCAAATAGTTATTTTCAAAAAGGGTTTAAGCAATGTTAGGGTTTATGCTGTAAGAAGCTACAGAGTTGTCAATGTGAGGAGTTTTTCACTTCAAAATATTGATTGAGAATGAATTTGTATGTGTAAAGATCTTGCTATTACCAACATAGGGTTCTTTCATGTTCATATTTTGGGGTGACAAAATAAAAGTCCAAAATATATAAATATTTATTTTTGAATTTTTTAATATTTATCTCCTTATTTACATTTACAAAATTTAAAAGAAGACAATTTTTTTAAAAAAAATATCTAGTGGGATCAACTTTTCAAATTTTGGTTGAATGTTTTCTAGCATAAAATAATATCTACTGAATTCCTCTTTAATTAGGTAGAGTTTCAGAAGTTTTTTTTTGTTTTTTTTTTAGTTCTATCGTGTCTATATAAATTTTGAATCATCAAATTAAAATTAAATTTTACTCTAATTCAATGTATTGTGCTTCTAGAGGATAATATTATTATTTTTTAATAGTGAAATTGTGAGTACAAACTTAAAGTTTCGTTAATTTTTAAAAATTTGATCAATGTGATGGAAGACTAACTTAAAGTGTGATTAAAATGAATAAAAGTGCACTAAGTGAAGGATACTAACAAGCTCATACCTCTTTTGTAAGAGGAAATGTTTCATAAATTAAGGGGTCGATTGGTAGTTGATTTGGAGCTGAGTTATGCAGGTATTAAATTATGCATACGTAATACCACGTTTGGTGGTTGGTTAGAAGGTAAATTATTCATGTACATCGTACAAAATTAATATGGTATTTAGAAAAATGTATAACTAATATATATATGTTATGCACGATTCTATGTATTATTTTAAACAGAGGACATAAAGTGTAATTAACCCCGCATAGAATAATACATAGATTACCTCATAACTAATATCTACCTTACTAATATTTGCATAATTATAACCAGCTAACAACAATTAGTAAGGTCTTACTAATGGAAGCTAAGCTAAAGAAATTGATGTGTAATTGGCCATCTTAATTGCCGCATGAATAAAAGATGGAAAATAACCATTAGGTCAAAGTTTGGAGATTAATTTCATTTTTGTATAAGAGAGTGATATTTATTAATTATAAGTTGGAAAAAACTAGGGGATTTTTTCTTTAAAAAAAAATTGAAAAAAGAATTAATTTTATATATGACTACTTAACTTTTATTTTATTACTATATTTTTGTAATATAAAAGTCATTCACTTTTGTTAAAATATAACAAAATAAAACTATTTTTTATAACAAAAAAAGATTCAACTTCTCCAAATGATCACAACAAGTCACTAAACAAGATTTTTTATAACTAAAAAGTCATTCAACTTTGACTAAATATTTTATAAATGAAATTAACATAACAAAAGATACATCAATCAAACTTCAAAGTTATTAAGAACAACGAGGAGGTGAAAATGATAAGTATCTTTAACATTTACTCCAATATCCTTTTGCCATAATAGTTGAGCAAGAAAATCTTTGTATGATTGGAAATTAAATAGAGCATAATTATATTTACATATTATCCTATCCCCAAATACAAAATAACATTAAAATTTAACATAACATATTTTGACCAGACACCTTAACACTTAATAATTCATTAAATTTATAAAAATTCACAATCAATGAATCAAAAGTACATATATCCATCAACTAAAATTAAATATGTTTAGACAAAAAATACAAGAACCACCATTTATCAATATTCCAGAGACTAAAATGATTTAAAACATTTTCCTTGAATAATTGAGGACAACTATAAAGATATTGACAAGTTAAAAGTAAAAAGATAAATAGGAGGAATAATCTTAAAATAACATTTATCAACTTTTTCCCCCATAATAATATATAGTTGACTGAGGTACATGAATCATATCCTAATCTTTTTCAGAATTAGTAATATTAATTTAAAGAAAAACATTACTATATAATTACATATTAGCATGATTATTCTAGAGTTTAATTTGTTCCCATAAAATTTTATGTTATACAACTATATAAAGACTAATACTTCACTCATATAAACCACATAAAAATGAAGTCTTCACAATACAATTTGCCAATTGTTTCTCTTATTTTGACTTTATATTATTCATGCTCTTTAGTTCATTGTATACAATTTAAAGTATTAATCCACAATGAATTAGGAGCTAATTTAGGAGCACATTGTATAATTATGGGATTTGATGATGGAACTTTGCCAATTCCAAAAGGAACAAAAAGCTCATTTCCAGTAAATTTTGGTGATCCAAAACAAAAAGCAATTGCTTCATGTGCTTTGACTGCTCAAACATCAAAAAGAGTACATGGCACATTTGTTTTATTTGATAATAATAGAGATTCTAAAAGGTGTGCAAATAATATATGTGAATGGCATGCAAAGAAGGATGGATTGTATCTCAAAATTCAAGGCAAACAAGTTTTGCAATTCAAATGGTCTTCTTAGAATTAATTAATTAATGTAATGGGGAGGGGACTGATTAGTGAAGTTTATATGTTGTGAGTGGTTTTTGTTACATAATACTTTATTAAGTGTGATGTGATAAGAATATGGTGAAGTATGGATGTTTTTAATAATAGACATTTGAGCTATGTGATAAGGTTTGAATTCGTGATATGCATCTAATTTATATTTCTTATTTTGCTCTACTATATTTATTTATTTCATCTTATTGACTTTATTCGATTTGTTTAAGATTGATCATCTTTATGAAATTTTGAAGGATTATATCCTGAAATTCCCTTTTATAAAAGTAAATATTTTAAAAAGTGTTTACGGAGTGAGTTCAATTTGGGTGTACTAGTACTATAAGGTGTAAGACGTACACTTAGGCCGTCTAGACGGATAGTATATTTCGACTTAAAAAATAAGCTCTTGACTGGTAAGACCCCTGTCAACAACACTATAAAGGATACTATTACTTCCCATAGTTCATATAAAGAAATAGGCGGCTAGCACATAAGTCCTGTTTGGGCCGTCGAGGCCATCACGATATCTAGAAAAATGTAAACGCTATATAGGCTGGCAAAACTGTCATGATCTCTATACAGAAGCTAAGAATAGCTATGTATCAAGACAATAAGCCAAAATAATCATCAAGCTTCAACCAACCAACCAACAAACAAACAAGGCCAACATGACCATTAATGTAACTATTCAACCCAACACACTAGTTATGTCTAGAATTCAGAACTATCTTTGCAGTAAAAAAGGATCAAGAAATATATTCAGTTCTGCAAATTTGTTACAAGGAACATTGACAACTCAAAGGAAAGTTTACTTAGGAGAGGGCTAAAGCTACTATTATATGTCTGTTAAAACAAAAGCCAGCACTAAAGCACTACATGGTGCTGCCTACAATCCAAGAAAAGTACTTTGTGTATCGACTGAAACAGTCACGATTGATGTAGTTCAACACCACCCTTTATTCTCGGGCATTGATCAGTCAAGTTTAGCTAAGCTTGTCAAAGATAAAAATGTTGATGAACTTGCTAACATTGGAGGTGTACAAGGTGTTGTTGCTTCTCTCAAAAATGATAAATCTAATGGTATAATCAGAGATCCAGAAGACGTCTCATGTAGACATTAGGCTTTTGGAAGAAACGTGTATCGTAAGCCACATCGTAAGAATTTCTTCATCTTTGTTTGGCATTATATACTTTTGCTCTGTGCTGCACCAGAGAAAACAGTATCACATCAGACTAGTTCATTGTGAATCCATCTCCAAGGCCGACAGGAATGTCATCACTATTCACGACCCTTCATATGAAGCAAATCACACACAATCAATTGTTGCAACATTTTTCCAGCTAGCCAGACTCACTAATATAGCCTGAATGAAAGAAGCTATTTAACATTGAAAGACATCAGTTCATCATTTAGTTTGAGGAGCTCAGAACTCTCCAGCACTCATATCGATCTCTGAAGGACCAAATTTTACAGCATATCATCTGTTACTAATTTAGATGAAACGTCAATCATATTTCATATGTCTGCCCCTCCGTTCTTGACTAAATTATTCACACCAAAAAGAAACATGTTAATATTAAAATGCCAACTACTATTACGACAATGATGAGGACAACAACATCAACCAACTGCTGCTAAGAATTCATGTTACTACTAAGTAACTTAACTTGAAATCTTAAACTTTAACCAATGCAAAACATAAATTTTCATCCTTTCGGAATGCCCACAATTGCATCTTCATACCACTTTCCAAACCGTTCCTTTTTGTCACATCATTCCAGTGTTTTACTAAAACATAACTTGAACTTGTTTTTCCATTATTTTTATTCATAGTCCATTTTCTCAGATTGATTTGACCTACTTGACATGAAGGCTCAATCAACGACACATTCATCTCAGACATTTTAGCTCCATTGAGCATATTCAAAAGTTCTTCTCCTCCAGTATTTAGAAACCTATTACTCATTTTAGCTCTTTATCAATACTGATTTCACCATCTTCAGATCCAACTCCAGTAGCACTCGATCACTTTTAACTTCTTCACTTCAAAGGTAGATTTTACTGCTGACAAATCTCCAGCTACTACTGATCCAAGGATCTCACCAATAAACATATTCTCAAAGTATTACTAATGCTATTATAGGCAAAAATATATCAACAAGCGGAGTTTGTAAATTACATTGTGCTGACAATTGTTACAACGATATATGATACGAATATCGCCAAACAAATTGCTGGAATATATAGCAAAAAGACCAGATGGCAAGGTGACCTAATGAAAAAGAACCAGTAGAGGAGAAATTTAGATGAGAATAATATACCACATGTTGGTATACAGGACGCATCTTTTGCAGGCGATATAACCTTGACATCAAGGGCCTGACAAAGACTTCTTCTAGTGTCCTTTTCAAGTAGAGGTTTTCAAGAAGTTGAGGGAATGCACTGACTTTCCGCTGCATTCCAAGTGGAATGAGAGTGATATTATGTACAGAACTCAGAACTGTTTTTGCAGCAAAAGGGTCAAGAAAAATATTCACACATGTTGCAATTTGAGGACTAATCTAAAGGAAGTTTGCTTATCAGAGGACTTAATCTCCCTGAGGTCTTAAAGAAGGATCTTTAGATTAAACTATGTTTCAGCGATAGGTTGCTCAGAAAGTGACGCAAAATAATTCTCCTGACGGCTAACAATTCATCAGCTTTATCCCAAAACTGAACAGAATGGAATGTAGTCTTGAATAAAAGTAACACAAAAAGTGGCATATCCGATGTCTGATCAAGAACTAAATTCTCTGTACTTTTAGACTTTAGTTGAGGATCTCATTGACAATAAGAACTATGCATAAACAGATGGAACTCAACTTATGGAAGGCCAATTCACCTTGAGATTGATACCTTCTGTAGGTGATTTGAGGAGATAGAAGAGAGCTAGAAAGCCTCCAACACTCATATCCATATTAAACACGCGATTCTTCCTGAAATGCTTTCCCCTAAGATATGATTTGTAAAATACTTCTTTGTAACAATCAATCACCTGGCATCTTCATCTCCCGTTCTTGACTATGCAAAAAAGGATCACATAGTCTCATCCAAACTCCATTTCTTTCTAAGTTGAACCTTGGAGTTTTACTACCTTCAAAAATGGATTTGATCCATCAGATATACCATATGGCTTATTTGAAGTAACATTAATGATGTACTCTATTTCATCAAAATTCATTTTCTCCTTGGTGGTTATGTCATATACGAATTATTGAAGCAGCTATACCCGACATTAATGAATAACACATGAAAATAACTGTGTATATCACATTCTCCTCAGTAATCAAGCAAATGTCTTTAGTACTACAGAATTTTAAGTTCTATATTCCGGGATTGTTACCCTATAGAATTGGTCATCAAACCATGTATCACGGACCATTTTCACAAACAATGGCTTTCCTGCTATGTAATTTCACTTTGTAGATTAGTACTTTAGCTTGTTTTTGTTAAGATTTTGTTGAATACCTCTCAAAGTGAGAGTCTTTCCTCTATATAGAGAGTATACACATTACATATCCCTAAAGATCAACTATTCAATCCCTATAAATCTGTCATTCAAATCCATCTAAATCTGCTATGTTATCCCTCCAAATCTGCTATTCTATCAAAATATTCTTCTATATGATTATTACAACAAATTTCTATAATTACAACACTAAATACATTAATATATACAATCATTCTCTAATAATTCATCATGCTAAGAGTTTTAACTTTTTGACTTGGTTATTGGATCAATATTGTACTTTTGCCAGACAAATAATTCGTGGCCTGAACTTGTGTGTGAACTGAAGTTCATCATTAAGCACAACGATCTGGTTGATGTAAATACTTATGTGAATTGATTCGTGGAAGAAGGGATCTACTTGGTATCACTTAATTATGAAAATTCAAACTAAACTTGTAGACTCAACTATGTTTCCGCAATAGGTTGCTCACAAAGTGACACGAAATATTTCTCATGATGGCTAACAATTCATCAGTTTTATGAACAAAATGGAATGTAGTTTTGGGTAAAAGTTACAAATATTCTGATTGAAGAAATTTACTGCAACTATAACTGATGTCCGATCAAGAACTAAATTCTTAATATTTTAGTTGAGGGAAGTATGCATAAACAGATGGAAGACCAATTTACCTTGAGATTTTATTCACACCAAAAAGAAACATGTTAATATTATACCGCCAACTACTGTTATGACAATGATGAAGACAACAACAACAATTACTACTAAGAATTCATGTTACTACTAAGTAACTTAACTTGAAATCTTAAACTTTAACCAATGCAAAACATAAATTTCCATCCTTTCAGACTGCCCACAATTGCATCTTCATACCGCTTTTCAAACCGTTCCTTTTTGTCACATCATTCCAGTGTTTTACTAAAACATAACTTGAACTTGTTTTTCCATTATTTTTATTCATAGTCCATTTTCTCAGATTGATTTGAACTACTTGACGCGAAGGCTCAATCAACGACACATTCATCTCAGACATTTTAGCTCCATTGCGCGTATTCAAAAGTTGTTCTTCTCCAGTATTTAGAAACCTATTACTCATCTGCTTTTGTGGGATTGAAAGCCTTCCTTCGGCTGGATTAACATCCGTATCGAATAGTATTTTTTCAATAACCAATTTAGCTGATTCAACTGAACCCCCAATGAATGTAATCTGATTCTTGAATTCAATACTCAATTCTCTGTTGAGGATTACAACAGGGGGCGCGACGGCTTCAACTGTATGATTAATTTTCCCCTTCTTTACCCCTGATTTTTCGACCAATAAACATTCACATTCTTCTGATCCTCTGTTTACTCTGTTTTCGGATAATTCTTGATTGCTCACACCAATTAGTTCTACTCTGTTTTTTTCCTCATCGTCAACCTTTACTACTCTCTGTTCTTGGTCTTCTTCAGAATTATTTTCCACAGCTTTCTTGATCATCGGTTCAACTTCACCATCGAATCGTTCAGTAAACTTTCTTGGCTGCATGTTTGGTTTTGATAGTTTCCCCTTTGGGACGAAGCAATCAAGAACGGAATGTTTTTGTTGACGATGATCAAGAACTCGTGGATGTTTTTGTTGACGACGATCAAGAACTTGTGAGTATGATGATAAGATGGACTGTATATTCTGAACGTTCCTTTCTTCTTTCTTATAAAGAAATTCTTTGTCTTGCTCGGCGATTAAGTTATCTTCTTCACCATACTTAGATTTTAAGCAAGAGACTTCAGATACAGCAAGCATATAATCTATAGGATTCATGTTGCGCGTGCATCTCATACCCGAAAAATCATCTAAACTCAGCTGCGTGAAAACCATATTGTGTGTCGATCGAATACAGTTGAGAGTGAGAAAAGAAAATATTGTAAGAAATATTGGTGTCCTAATAAAGAAAGAAAAGAGGACGAGTATTTTATTTTTACAAGAAGTAGTAACCCAAATAGAGTTTAGAAAAAGGAAGAAACCAATTTGGTTTAGGAATCAGACTTCTTTTTTTTATACTTATAATTTTATTTTGGGATTTTAGGAATACTACATAACTTCAAACTCCACGAAATATAATACATATGTATATAACACTTTCAAGTTCTTTACTGTAACACTATACAAATTTACCATAACTTGAACTCTTTTTAAAGTAGGAGTCCTTTAGATATACTTATTATTTTTAATTAACATGTGAGTGTCTTGTGATTGAAAAGTTTACAAAAAGACATTATTTATGAAAAGAAGCATGTGTTAATACATAAAATAAAAAGTCCATCCAGCTCGTGATATTTTTACTGAAATTATGAAATCTTCCAAGTCCTCGATCAGTAACAGGTTCCCTGGCTCCCATGCCACAACAGTTGTAAAAAGACATTGCCGTAGTTCAAAATTCTCAAAAGAAAAATAAATAATAATATAGAAAACTCACACATAATGTATAAGAAGTGGAATGAAACAGATGTTATACCTTTGAAACGAATGACTTCATAAAAAGTGTTTCAAGCAGGGGAAAAGATGCCTGGCATCCCACCTTGAGATACATAAGTTTATGGAATGTGATATCTCCGAGGCATCAACTCTGACATGAACACGAGTAATCCGCTCCCTTAATTGAGTTTACTCCAGGCTTGGTAGTCCCGCAACGAAGGAAATCATGCTTTCTATAGGAGTCCCCTTTAATACCAGCTTCTCAAATTTGAAGGCAAGTGTAACTTGGATACTACTATGGACCTCCGAAAGGAAAAAGGCTAAGTAATTGAAGAAAATTGGGATTTCTAAAATGATTTTCGTCACTTCCGGATGTTTTGCCATCTTTCCTGTATTGAACATATTGTTTGCACATTAGAGGCACGTTGATACTCAAAAACAATACATAGGAGTTTGTTTCTACTTACTTTGATAATAATAAGTTTAAGACGGTCACATCCTTCAATTGCTTGGACTTCTTCCTTAATTCTCACAGCTGAAGCCTCCAGTGATTCATTGCAGTCAATCAACTTAATCTGTTTCAGTGTTGGAACTTCTGCAAAGCTAAGGTGGACCTCCTTGAGCTCGTCATTTCCTTTTATAACAAGTGTTTCGAGCTGGGGAAAGGATTCCTCCGAGACATCCAACCTTGATATATTTAACCACACCAGTTTTAAGAATTTAAGTTTATGGAACGTGATATCTCTAAGACACCACTCTCCTAATTTCATCCAAATCTGAGACTTCCTGCTTAATTTGAGATACTCCAGACTTGGTAGTCCCGCAATGAGGGAAATCATGCCTTCTGTAGGATTTCCAGTTAGTACCAACTTCTTTAAATTTGAAGGCAAGTGTAACTCGGATACAATTCGGGGCCACTTAACATAAAGGCGAAGTATTTGAAGCTGGGTAAGACTCTCCAAATTGGGACTAAAATATCTTTTGTTATCGCCCTTAAAAAAGATCTCGAGTTTTTGAAGATTAGGAAACCTCCATAATAACACATCCACACTATCAGCATTGCGAATTCGAAATCTAACATTCCTTAATATCCTGAAGTTTTCCAACTTAGGTGATTCTTCAAAGATCTCCTCCAAATCAATAACAGCTTTACTAATATCTACATGCCTTAATTTTTCCATTTTCCAAAAAATCTTTGGTAACACTGTAGGCTTGATGAAACACTTCACAATTAAAGCTTCAAGATGGGGCAGGTGCGGTTCTCGATGAAAATTGAATGTAATTGTGCGAACAGAGAGGTACTTCAGGTGAATTAGTGGTTTCAATGTAGCTGACCCAAAATGATCCACTGTATGAGCACTCAAATCCAAGACCTTAGGAAGTTTCACTTCACTAACCTGACGGAAGGGATTCCAATCATAAAATTCACTTAGATTGGTCGTTATCAGTGACCTCAAGTGCTCGTGGAAACGCTTTCGTGTTTTGGAGCCTAGAGATGCAAACATGGAAAGCTCATTATTGAAACTGAAGCTCACTCGACTTTCTTTCCAATCACAAGGTTGAAACTGGCTACGATTTCCCTTCAATGCCAACATAAACTTTTCTTCACTGCTCATCTCCAAGAAAAAGTGAAGCACTACGTCATGAACCTGACAGTATTTGACTTTACCGTTATATCTTCTCCTTGAAACCATTACCACGTTACTGCTAATGAGATCCATCAAGTAACCTTCAGCTGCATCTTCCAAGCTTCCAGATTGAATGTTCTGCACAAAACCTTCTGCGATCCATAAACTTATCAATTGAGACACTGTAATTCTTTCATCCTCCAGAAACATCCCCATGTAAAGAAGGCACGGTCTTAAATGATCGGGTAAGTTATAATAACTTAAAAGCATAGTCTCCAGACTATATTCTTCAGACTTACTAAGATAGGAAAATAGAGTATTTTCAATCTCATTCCACCAAGATTCTTCCATTTTCCTTTTTTTTTTATTATTCCAGCTACCAATACAACTACTAGAGGCAGTCCTTTGCAGCTTTTTGCAACTGCTAGACTCACATCTTCTAGTTCAGATGGGCAAACTTCCTTTTGAAACACTTTTTTCTGCAAGCCTCTTCTGGTGTGAGGAATGGAAAGAAATAAAGATCAGTATGGTGTATGACATGCACACCAACTTTCACAAGTCAAGTTGTTACTACTATTCTGCTTCTATTTCCAACATCGGGAAAAGAAAGCCTTAAGTCATCCCATGCCATACCATCCCACATATCATCTAATACAATGAGATATCTCTTTCCCATCAGGCTTTTTCTCAACATGTCAGCAAGGATGTCATCCTTATCTCCCTCGTCCTTGGAACCGGTAACTTGGCTAAAAATCTCTTGTAATAACTCCCTCCGGTTATATGTTTGGGTGATGATGCACCATGCCCGAACATCAAAATGAGAAACAATGATGTACAACTTTCTAGCACAGGTTGTTTTACCTTGTCCCCCCATACCAACAATCGGGATGACATCTAGCTCATTTCTTCCTTGAATCAGATGCTGAATTATTCTTGTGTCATTCTCCAAACCCACTATCTCCTCATCATTCATAAGATTGTTATATTGAGTTGGCAAATGTTTAGATGGCTCAACTACAGAGTAGGGCCTACTAACAAGGTTCTCTGACCACATCTTTGTCACCTCTATACGAGTATGTTTGATCTCTTTTATGATTGCAGGAAGTGAATGAAAAGAATGCCAAAGAACATTATATTGAGCAAGAGTAGAGTCAACAGAAACTTCAGCTTCATATGCCAAATTGATAATATACTTCTGAAGTTCTTTAAGAATTTTATGTTCACGTTGCACCTGTGCAACATCTCCAAAAACAGATATTAGAGATGAGAGCTCTTTCTCTAAAATGCCAATATGAGGCTTCATCATGAAAACCAAACCTGTTTCAGATTTCAACATCTCATTCAATTTACAAAGGAGAGAATAAAGAAAGCTCAATCCACCAACAGTGGGGAACTCATGAGATGGATTGTATTCTAAGTATTTGTACTTTTCTTCCACTTGTGCCTTAAGATCTTCAATTTTCTCGAATATCTGTATTGTGCTAAGATCAATCTTGCTAGCATCTTCTTTGATTGTAGATCCCTCAAGATGCATTTGAATTACACATAGTACATCGCCCACAAGAACTCCAATCTTTTCCAAGACTTCATTCAACCTCTTTCCATTAATAACATGATTTGGCACATCACCAAGAAAAACCAACAAGAACTCTATTGCCACATCAATGTTTCGAGCAGAAACAAAGTTCTTAAGCTTTTTCTGTCTAAGATACATCAGCAGACCATGGAGATGATGTGAAAATCCTTTTGGTAATTTCTTGTCCTTGAAAGTTCTTGATTGAGTAAACTTCGAAGCCTTTAGTTCACAGGGAAAAATCTTCTTCATTTCTAGCTCCACTAGTAAAATCAGGAATAGTAGGTAAGGAAGCTTATTCTCGATGTTAAATGTATCATCTCCATCCTCTTTTGAATCTTTATCATCTTCATCCTTTTTTGAATCGGCATCATCTTCATTAACCCAAAGAGCAAGACAGAAATGTCCCACATTTTCAGCCATAAACTGAATTCGAGTCCGCAAACCTTTCAACTTCTCATGGTCGACATAACCATTTATCTCTGTGTTATATAAGTATCTTAGAAACCTCATTTTCTTTTGAATGAAGATCAACTGCCTTAAATACCTATCTGTCTTCTGAAGGAGTTTGGTTTCTTTTATCAAAAAAGGATCAGACTTGACTAGATACCTCGGTGCATCATTTAGGGTAATTCATATATTCTATCAGATAGGAATCATCCAATTCATAATTCAGCATTGAACTAGCAGAACCTTCAATGAATTCCCACAACTGTGATACTAGCCTTTCACCATAAATGTTAGTTCTGCATTCTTCTGGTATTCCACCAAAAGCAAGCATTTCCACAATCAATTTGGCCTTCTTTGTGATTTTGACTAAGGAATCAGGCCAAAGAACATGATGGTTTTTGAGAAAAGTTCTGAAAATTTTTAGCTCCATTTCAAGTGCCTCAATATCGACGATATTCAGATAGCCTCCACTCTTTATCATTCTTAGGTGATCCAATACATCAACAATGCTATTTTGAGACATTTTCCGCAGATAAAGTAGAAAAATTCCTGCAGTTTAACCAACTCTTGAAATATTAGTTTCATTAAGAGCAACAGTTTTATTCATATATTTCAATATGTAATGTTAGGAGCTATTATGCTTGTGAAATACTGTACACCTTCTATACCATTTTGGTTTATCGAAAATTCACAACTTATCACCTTGTATGCTTGTGAAACTGAATCACTTTTGCTAGCTAAATGTATCAAAGGAGAATGGAGAATACTTTAGTTAAATGCCGTGGTTTCAGTATCATATACTAACCAGCCGGCAGATAAGTTAGCATCCCTGAGCCATAGTTTTGATCATGAAAACCAAATGTGATCAACTCCCACTCTGAATTACCCAATTAAGTGAAAGGCCTCATCAGTTTGGATAACTGAAATTACCCTTATTAATTCATTCAGTGACAAAAACACTTCTTCATAGTCTATGAGCCACTGCAACTTTTTGTCTAGAATTTTTTTTGGTTAGGATTAGCTCGAGTTGTCTCTTTTATTTCTGGGTTATACATAAAATTTAGGGAAAATGCATTAGTACCCCAGCCTATACCCAAAATCTCTGAGACACACCTAACATTTACTAAGGTTCTATTACCCCGAACTTATTTTCTAATTAATTTTCTACTCCTTTTCAGCCTACGTGGCACTATCCTTGAAAAAATTGTCAACACGCGTAGGGCCCACAAGATAGTGTCACGTAGGCCGAAAAGGGGTAGAAAATTATATATAAAATAAGTTCTAGGGGTAATAGGACCTTAGTAAATGTTAGGTGTGTCTTAGTGATTTTGGGCATAGGCTGGGGATACTTGTGCATTTTCCCTAAAATTTATGTAATCAAATCAATTATGAAATTTAATAACTCATGAAGGAGATGAAGATTGAGACAACTAATTTTGTTTAGGGTATTTATGTCTTATCCCTTAAAATTACAATGCAAAAACATCCAAGACAGTTTAGTTAAATATGATTATAGTGTTTTTTTTTTTTGTTAAAATTTAAATCTACTCAAAGCTCATTTCTAACTTTCTTATTACATCTAAAAGTTTCGGTGTTGTCTTCTTGAACTTCACCAAAAAATTGTGAAGAGTTCTAGATGTGATAAGTGTTTACTTCCGTGTAATTAATTAGTTCCAAAGGTATTAGATCGTCTTCAACTTTAACATCAACATTGTTTTCTCCGATGGTATCCGCAATTTCTTCTAAGCTGTCTCGACCTCTGAATATATTTATTTTTTATATTAATTCAATATATATACATATATATATATTAGTAAGATACAATGATATTGAATTAATCAAAATTAACCTTCATTTAATCTCAAAAACACTCTTTAAATTAATAAATATAACTTTATCAATTAAATAATATCTCTACAAAATTATACATAAATTGTGAAAATGATACATGTTCAGAGGCAGAGCTTAGAAGAAGAAATTGTGGACACCATCGGAGAAAACAATGTTGATGATGAAGTTGAAGACGAAACAATACCTTTGGAACGATTTACACTTACATATGCACTTATCGCATCCAAAACTCTTCACAATTTTTTGGTGCACTTGGATGTTTTTGTAATTTTAAGGGATAATGCATAAGCAGTCCCCCTAAACTATGACCGAAAGAAAGTGAAGACCAAAAAACTTGGACACATGCCATTTTTTAATTGGTCTATTTACAATTAATTAGTTAGTACACATCACTATTGACATTATAACTTATATATATATATATATATATATATATATATATATATACTAGATATATGGGACCTATGCCAGCACGGGGCCCAATATATGTTACTGTTTCTGTTTCAATTTATGTGGTACATATGAAGTTTGAAATTGATCAATTTTTTAGTAAGTTTTTATATATTTTAAGTTGATAATTATTTTTATTTAGAGTATGTTTTACGTAAATATATTATAAATCACAATAATTAACAAGTTAATATAAAAAAAACTTATAAAAAATTCATTGACTTTTGAAATTTCATTTGTATCACATAAATCAGGACAAAGCGAGTAATATATATGAAAATTACATAAAACGTACTATAACTGACAATAATTAGCAACTTAAAATATCTATATATCTATATTTCTCCCAATTTATGTGGTATAGATGAAATTTTGAAAGTTAACAAAAACTTTTTATATGTTTTCAAATATTTTAAGCTATTAATTATTATGATTTATAATACCTTTTACATAAAAAAAAATTATTTATATAAAGTATAAAAGAAAATATTTTAAAAAAAAGAAACATAAATGTCAGCACGAGTCCAATCTATGTTAATTTTTATGTTTTAATTATTGTAATACCGATTGAATTTGGAGAGCCAACTAAATTTTTTTAAAGGAATTTTTTTATAAATTTTAAGTTGTTAATTATTATAATTTATAATATTTTTATTTAT
Organism: Solanum commersonii; assembly: GCA_029007595.1. Classification (NCBI taxonomy): domain Eukaryota; kingdom Viridiplantae; phylum Streptophyta; class Magnoliopsida; order Solanales; family Solanaceae; genus Solanum; species Solanum commersonii. Next base: position 65,891 of record JAJTWQ010000118.1, read on the forward strand.
TTTAAAACAATATATGTTTCTCTTTGTCTCAATTACATGACACATATGGAATTTGGAGAGTCAACTAAAATTTTAAAATATGTTAAGTTGTTAATTATTATACCTTATAGTACTATTACGTGATTTTCAAATAAAATATGTAATTTTTTTATTTCAATTTATGTGTCATTGATATAATTACATATATTAAGTAATAAATAATTAATGTCTAAATTATGTGACACCTATGAATTTTGGAGTGTAAATCAAATTAGTTATATGATTTTAAAAAAATAAAGTGGTTAATTATTACCATTTATAATACTTTTTATATATTTTTTAAATGATATATATATATATATATATATATATATATGATATTGATATTAGTATTATAATAAAATTAAATTTTATTATTTTTAAATTTATGATCTCAATTGTCAGCTTATGCCACATTATAAAATGTTGCAAAGTAGATTTCAGATTTACAAAAATATCGATGCCAGCTAAAGTAATAAAATAACATCTAAGGGCATGAATCTATATATATATATATATATATATATATATATATAAAAAGCTGAATATAGACAATCTGATGTGGCATCTCTCTATGACTAGTATTTCTATTCATCTTTTTTCTCCTTTTTTTGACATTTTATCTTTGTTTTGTATTTTTTAATTGTATTTTTAAAAAAAAGTATTTATGTCATACCCAATTAATTATGACCTTTATAACATCCATTACACTAATATAGATTTAAGTAAATGGAAATGGAAGATGAAAAGATAAAAACTATTCATTTTTCATAACTGTTTATAATTATTTAGCCTATAAAATAAAAAAAAATAGTTGAGCATTTGTAACAAATAAGAACAAATTTCTTCACTTTGGCTCTTCTTCTTCTGACGATGATGATGAATATATGGTATCAACTTCAGTCGCTAAGATGTCCATCAAATTTCTAAGTCATGTGACTTTTTTAACAAAAGAGAAAGAGAGAATATCTCATGATTCTTGTGAAGACATTGATGTAAAGAAAGAGATCATGTAACAAAAGTTTCTCTTCAAAATAAAAGACTTTTTGAAAAAATGTTTATTCCTCCTACAAGGAGAGAAAATTCATTGTGGTTGAGAAATTTATAAGAAGGCTGATTAGTGTTTCAAAAGGTAAGAAAAATTATTTGGAGAAAAGTCATTCTATTTATGGAATTCGTATCAAATTAGGAGGAGAACAAGCAAAAATTTATTTTGTGATTTGAAAAGAGAGAAAATTAGATATTATTTCTTTCAACCTCATTATTCTTCTAATTTCTTTCTTCTTTTATTTTGTTTTGATTTTTGTATCTTTAATTAAAGTTTTTTTTTTTTTTTTCTTATTTATCTTTAATTAAAGTTTATATATATATTCTTAAAAAAGAATTTAAAAAGATAATCATATTTAGTTCCTTTCCTCATCAATGCTATTAATCTCATAATTAGTGTTATTTATATTATTTTCTTAATTACTTTTTTTTCTTTCTTTTAATTATTTATTTGAAGAAATTTGTTACTATAACTTTATAAGAATTACACATGTATTTTTACATAATTGATTTGTCATTTTTAAATTTTTTGGAGCATTCTTCATCTTAAAGTTTCTATCTATATGTAATAATAAAGCTAAAATAGAAAATGTGGGGTGACACCTTCTTAGCAATAGATACTTATTTCTTCTTATCAATGTTTCTGACATTTTTTTGTTATTTTTTCCTTAAAATAATTGTTGCCTTGATTTTTAGTTTTAGTTTTATTTTTTTAGCATTTTCTAATTTTAAAAGACTGTAAAATTTATAAAATATAAAAAATGATTTATTTAACTCCTATCATCATCAATAATATTATTAATTTCTTTTACTTCTTTCCTTAATCTTCATTTCATCATTAATGTAATTTATATCATTTTCTTAGATATATATATATATATATATATATATATATATATATATATATATATATATTTATGACATTTATTAGAAGTTAGGATTACTATTTATTTAATTTCTAAAAAAATTGAATTCTTTTGTCATACTAAATACAACATGTTTTATTATAATTACATTCAATATATTAATCAATATGTTGTACAAATGAAAAGAAAATTATCATTTCACAAAAACAAAGGTTAAAATATAATTTATTATGATTAAGGAAAGATAAAAATATTATTCCAATATCCATAACCATATTTAATACATTAAAAATTAATTGAAAAGCTGTAAATGGAAAAGGAATCACCATTTAAGGAGTCATTATTTTTAAATTTTTGGAGCATTTCTTCTTCTAAAAGTTTCTATCCATATGTAACAACTTAAAATAGAAAATGTAGTGACACCATTCTTAGTAATAGATACTTATTTATTCTTATCAATTTTTTCTGACAATTTTGGTTATATTTTTCTTTAAAATAATTATTGCCTCGATTTTTATTTTTATTTTTAACATTTATTTTTAATTTTAAAAGATCTGAAAATCTATGTTAAAAATTTAAATAATAGAAAAAATGATTTATTTAACTTTTATCATCATCAATACTACTAATTTATTTGACGTTTTTTCTTAATCTTCATCTCATCATTAATGTTATTTATATAATTTTATTAAAGCACTTATTTTTTTCTTTTTTAACTCTTTTATATATATAAAGTTGGATATGTAAATGATGATGTGACATTTCTTAGAAGTTGAGATTACTATTTATCTAATTTCTCAAATTTTTGAGTTCTTTTGTCATACTAAATACAATATGTTTTATTATAATTACATTCAATATAGTAAACAATATGTTCTAGGAATTAAAACAAAATTATCATTTCAGAAAAATAAATGTTAAATTATAATTTTATTATGATTAAGGAAAGATAAAGATATTATTTTATTATCTCATAATCACATTCAATACATTAGAAATTAATTGGATATAACTGTAAATGAAAAATGAATTACCATTTAAGGAAAATAAATGTTTGCAATACCATAATAATTAAGGAGAGAGTAAGATATTATTTTAATATCCTAATTCGGAACTTTTAATCTACTAATCAATTAAAAAGAAATTGCATTTAAGAACATTAAAAAGTTATTAGTTTAATATTTTTTCTCATTCTACTAATTCAATTCAATCAAACTTAATTTTAAAGATAAAATAACAGCTCCATTTTAATTGTTATCAATATATTTCAAAAATTGTCGTGAAAAGGCTTTTCTTGCACCTTATTTTAATTTTCATATACTATTATTTTTTTCTGTCATTTTTCAATGATTTTTTATTTCGATTTAAAATTTAATGTTTATTCTTAAAACTCTGATGGTACAAATTAAGGTGGAATAGAATATAATAAATGATGATTCTTCTACTAAATAAGAAGATATAACGAAATTGAAAGGGTGAAGTTTTTTTTAATTTTTTTAAATGGATATGAAATTCTATTAAGGTATCATTACGTCATTATTCAATATATTTTTAATACAAATTTCATTTGCTGATGCATTTGTTTAGTACTCCCTCTGTCCCTAATTACTTGTTCACTTTTCCTTTTATAGTTGTTTATAATTACTTGTCCATTTTGACAAATCAAGAAAGAATAATTTTTTTTACCTATTATACCCTCAATTAAATGACTAATTATTTTGAAAATTGCAGAACTTTTCATCTACTTCATAATTAATAGGAGTAAAATGATAAACTCATTATGTCATTAATTTATTTCTTAATAAATGTGTCAATTTAAAAGTGGACAAGTAATTAGGGACAGAGGGACTATTACAGTGTTATTTCACATTACGAGATATTTCTTAGACATTTAAGGAGAATGGTACACCGAAATATATATTATATATTAAAGGATCAATTTCATGCAATGGAAGAATTTGTTATTAGCAAACATATTTTAACTTATTTGATAAAAAATATATTCTTCCTCATTTAATAGATGTAAAATTTGTCAAGCTTTATTTTTTTTTCACAATCTTCATATTATTAAAACAAATAATCGAAGTGCGGCCAAGCTGTCTAATTTAAAACAAAAAAGGTAAAATTTAAATGGGTCTACAATAGAATTCCTAGAAATCCAACTTGAAAAATTATGTTAAAAATGGAAAATAAAAAGTGAAATAAATTTAATTGAGAGTTATCCTTCGTTTGTCCCATTTTATGTGACACTTTTTATTTCTTAAGAATCAAATAGTTTAAGTTTGACCATAAATTTGCGTATGGTATCTTCAATTTTTTTAAAATGAAATTTATATATTTGTAAACTACGTAAAAATCAAAATATTATAATTCATAATAATTAATAGTTCAAAATATTTTAAAGATCTATGAAAAATTTAAGATCAAAGATAAACTAAAGAGAGTAAAAGGGGAGAATGAAAAGTAGAAAAAAAAACGAATATATAGAGAGAGAAACTGAGGAAAAAAAGTCAGAAAAATAATTATTCATGTGGGTTGTTGTATATGTAGAAAGACACATGTACAATTAATGAGCCACAATTAATTTTATAGTACAATTTAAAATGCTTTGTGTACAACTTGATAGTGCCGTGATCGTCCTCTAAAGTCTCACTTCTAATAAGGAGTAATATAAATCACAATAATTAACAGTTCAAAATCTTTAAATTGAGACAGTTAAAGTAATATATATTTGGAGCTATTGTGTCTGGTAACTGTATATATGTATGAGTAATAAAAGGTAGTACACATGTCTTCAATATAGTGAATCATCAGACAGCTGGCGACATATAATACTCCTATTTATTCAAAAGTTAATGTACAATTCTTTTTGCACGTTGTAAACTAATTTAATAAAGTTAAAAGTTAATGTACAAAATTATTTGCACGTTGTACAACTAATTTAATGCAGTGTTAGTCCTTCTAACTGTCATTTCTAAATAAGAGTAATATATATATATATAATATAGTTATTTTCATTTCTTTCTTTGTAAAGTATTTATTTTAATTTGGGAAAAGTATAAGTACCCCCCTAGATTGTGACCGAAATCTCAAAGACACGCCTTAACTAAACTAAGGTCCCATTACCCCCCTGAACCCAATTTTTATTTAATTTTGTGCACCTTTTTTGACTTACGTGGCATCCAAATATCTCTCACGCGCCTCAATTGCGTGGAGTCACGGAGTGTGCCACGTAAGACAAAAGGTGTACAAAATTACCAAAAAAATAAGTTCAAGGGGGGTAATAGGGTCTTCGTTTAGTTGAGGTGTGTCTCTGGGATTTCGGTCCTAGTCTAGGGGGTACTTGTGTCTTATCCCTTTTAATTTCTTCCTCACTTTAAACTTTTTATTTTTTTATTCATTAATTTATTATCTTTTCACTTTTAATTATTCTTAAAAAATTATGTATATTTTTTAAAAATAATTAAAAAGTGTCCTTTAATTTCAACATTTTAATTTTTTTACGTTTTATTAGATTTTCTTCACTTATTTTGGATACACGACACATTTGAAATCAAATTAAATCACAAGAAAAGGTAAAGAATAAATAAAATCAATAGAAAAAAAAGGAAAAAAACTTTGAATGAAGGTAAAAAAAATCAACAAAAAGAGAGTTTAAATACAAGACAAAAAAAAAAATAGTTATGTGTATTGACTTAATTTAAATACAAGACAACGAAAATAAAAAGATTTTTTTAAAAAATAATTATAAATGTGGCGAGTGCTTGTTGTACAAACACAACCAACTTTTCTAGTTGAAGGTGCCATGTCAGCACAAAAAGTGCACGAAAATACAAAAAAATGAGTTTGAGGGGATAATAGGATTCTGGTTAAGTTAAGGTGTGTTGCTGAAATTTCAATCATAATTTAAGGGATAGTTATACATTATTCCTAATTTTAAAGGATTATTAATTTATAATATTAATGGAATTATATATTTATACTGATCTTCCAAAAAAAATATTATCTTATTATTTAATCAAAATTGATGATTTTTTCACTGATCCAAGTCAGAATCGGAGAAAAATATTACTCTATCTTAAAGAGATTATTAATTTAGAGAAGTTCTACTACTTCTATTCAGTTTATGCTAAAAATCTGAAAGTCTTTATTAAAAAACAAGAGTTAATATCTCAGATGGTCACTCAACTTTGAGTTGTTTACTTAGAAAGTCACTCAATTTTGAGTTGTTCACTTAGAAAGTCACCCAATCAATTTAAATAATTTTTCATTAAATTTTATTTTAAACTATTTTTAAAGAAATAATAAGATATCTATTTTAATTATTTTATTGATCCATTCCAATTATTTAATTATAATTTTTCTGATAAAACGTACAACAATTGACCCAAAAAAAAAAAAACCTTTACCATTCTAGTAATTGTATGACTGGAATTAAAACAACACAAATGACAGTTAGATACAAACAAATTAACTAACAAAATCACAATTGTATGACTGGAATTAAATATGTCAAAAAATTATCTAAAATTTAGGAAGATGGAATTGATAAGAAGTAGTAATTAAGAAGTAATAAGAAAAGCACACATCAGTAGCATTCTTTTACTAACTTTTTTTTTAAAAAAAAAAATAGGTAAAAACAAAAACTGTATTTCAACAAAATTCAACAAAATAATTAAAATAAACATCTTATTATTTTTTTAAATAGTTTAATTATTTTGTATTTTTACAAAATTTAATGAAAAAATTGTTTAAATTGATTGAGCGACTTTTTAAGTGAAATATCAATAGTTTGGTGACTTTCTAAGTGAAACACCAATAGTTGAATGACTTTCTAAGTGAGCAACTCAAAGTTGAGTGACTTTCTAAGTGAACTATTCAAAGTTGAATGACCATATGAGATATTAACTCTACGAAACAATCGTTTCTTGAATTATGGAGAACCCCAAATTAAAGGTTCTTATAAGAATCAGCCGTGTATTAAAAACCAAAGAGATACTAGTGAAGGGGTGTCAATGGAAAGATTTGGTCGATTATTTTAAGAAAATTATATCATTCCAATTTTTCGGATCTATAACCAAAATTAGATTTTTAGAATCATCCCCATCACATCGGTTTTTATTCGGTATTGGTATGGTTGGGTTTATTTTCATTTTTTTTTCACTTTTTAAGTATCACTTCACAATATACTATTATTAAAATATTTCTTTCGCAAGTATGTTCTTAAAGAAGCACTTCAATTCTTCACCAAAATGCCAAGAATGTAGAACCTTGTTGCCGTATTTTTTAATCTTAAACATTTAATAGGAGTACTTGCATAAATTTTGCCGTATTGTTTGATGAAGTATCTATTATAGTATCTTTTAATTTTAAATCTACTTAATTAAAGGATTATTAAAGAGCAAAGACTCAAAGTCGTCCAGTCATCAGATCTACGCCTAGGACCTAAGTTATATTTATATTTGAAAAATGTTATAAAATACATTTATATATTGATTTTAACATATTGTTAATATATAAAATGTATATACATACATGTAAGATTATTCGGTTCGGTTCGGTTTGGATATTTTTTGATTTTTTATAAATTAAAAAGATTATCCCAATTGTTCAGGACGGTTAAACACTTCAATAAAAGTTCGTATTTTTGTTAAATTTTTTTATATAAATTAATTCAGTTAGGTTTGGTTGATTCAGACGATTTCATATTCTTTTGACACCCCTAAATACTATAGTGGCTCACTTTTATTTGTTTAGTTTAAATTTGTCTATCCTCTCAAAAAATAATGATTAATATGTTTATCATAATATTTATATTTGTTGTGGTATAATTTTAGATTTAAAAAAAAAATTTAATGCCGAGAGTAAAATAAAAAGTCCCAAATGATCATTCATCATTAAGGAATTGTCTAGACATCACGTGGTTGTACTTGTAGCAACTTTTAGAACTTGACTTACATATAGCAAGTGAAACCAACAGAGATTAAAGTTGAATTTAGCTTCAATGAATGAATAATTTGAGTTTTTGATTAAAATCATCCTTAAATTATATTCTACATTTAAACTATATCTTTAAAATATATATAATTTTTTTTACAGAAAACATCCTCCAAGTATTTGAAAGTTACCAATTTTTATCCTCCTGTTAGATATTTTGAAAGAACTAAGGGATCCTACAAAAATATGTACAATTCACATTACTATCAACAAAAGTTTTCCTACATAATTTCATTACATGCTATAAAATGTTTCTGAAAAACGAAAAATATTAAAAATCGTGAACACCATTGCTTGTTGAAACAAAAAATATTAGGAAGGTTTGTGGATACATGATCTGCTATTCTTCTTGTTTACAAAGGAAAAAAAAGTTGGAGTTTAATTATCTTTACCCTTTTCAAATTCAAATTCTAGTTAGTTCAATAGTTTTTTGAGGCAATCTGATAAAGGTGATCGAAATTCTGATTTTGTCTTGCATTCGAGTTTCATTCTCCATTATTGAAAGTCTCCAACAAACACTGTTTCTAGTAGATTCAATTGAGAAGAAGCATATTTCAATTGATAATATTTTGATCATAAATCACAAGAACAATAAATGAAAAAAAACTATCAAATTAAAAGATTTTGCATAATGCTAAACTCAATTGTCGAAAAAGTTCATAATAATACTTTTGGGCTGTCTCGGAATAATAAGTACGACGGGGAGACTTGATTTTTGTGTTATCCATTAGTTTTCTGACAAATCCTAACATAAAGATGAATATAGTTAGCTATTAAATATTTGGAGGATGTTTTTTGTCAAAAAAATATATTTTAAGGATGTAGTTTAAGTTGGAGGTAAAGTTTAAGAATGATTTTACCCAAAAACTCGAAAAGTTTTATTGAAATTTTCCTTAAAATCTGGGGAAGCATTATGAGAATAAATGGCAAAAAATTAAACTCACCTTAATCAATGACCATGGATGGAATCTTCTAGTATTGAGAGTCTGAAATCATATACTATTATCTCTTTGCACAGAAATCGTAAATCTGATTTTAATTGTAAATCAATTAGTATAGTTTTGGGATCGTACTAACATATTCTTTGAGATTGTAAATATTTTTCATATCTCTATAATCATATGCATAGTTGATTCATAATGAACCAAAAGATTTGAAATGTCTAAAGATAAGATATGGGCCTTCAAATACCACCACATAATTTCCTAATTGGTCCCAAAGACTAAACTAGCTAGCAATCCACTAAACTAATTTCAGACTTTAATGAACATAGCAAAAAATTCATTTTCATATAGTTATAACTCAGAAAAAATTACTTTATCAGACATATATACATCCATACATATTAACAGAAAAAATTCATTTTTTATGTTAGATATATTCTGTCACGATCCAAAAATGGACGTGATGACACTCGTCTTATCCCACCAGGACAAGTCAGCCTAAAACTTGACTATTACAATAAAATGCGAAATTTTTTATAATCAACTCAAAAATACCTCAAAATCTGGATGTCACATGTACAAGCCTCTAAAATATTACAATTGATTCAAAAGAAAAACACAAGTCTCAAATGACATTGTTTCTAGAATAGAACAAGATCATAAATAGGAGTAAGAAGGTCTGCTAAGATGACAAACAACTTCCTCACAAATCTCCAACAAGCCTTGGAGAAGAAGAGAATGGCAAGTACCACAAAAATTTAGGCTCGTAACCTACAAAAATTGTAGAAGCAAGGGGTGAGTATCAAACCACACAGTACTCAGCAAGTAAACTCCTCAACACAAGCTAAGAGAATAAAATACACTCCTTACCACCCCAACCGAACCTCCATAACTACAACCTGCAAAAAACTAGCACAACCTAACAGTTCGCAATTTACATAGCACACAATTCAACATCAACACTCTAACAATTACATATCCTCAACAACAACCTCGATAGTTCATCAATCATAAGTTTCACAACAAGGCACTCACAAGATCAACAACACACAAGATCAAGTTCATCAATGATAAAAATGTGCAATGCAATGAAAAGTTTTGTCAAGTACAATGATACATGTTTGACCTAACGATACATACCCGCTGTCTCTTAGTCCGGGACCCATAGGGGACATATCTGTCCATGCATCCGTCGCAGCATGCGACACGACCCTCGATATATAGTATCCATCGCGACGCGTGACACGTCCCTCGAAATGGTACATCCTCTTTAATTTCTTATTCTTCCTCAATTCACATAGCACTTATCACAATCATGTCTCAGAACCAATGCAAATGGCATGTTCACACAAATAATGAGGAGATGACCATTTTCACAACAATGCACAATTCACAACACAATTGTGATATAACATCAACAATTAATCAATAAGCCTTTCAAACCATCTCAACACATCACACACCAATAATTAATCACGTTGCCTTTTATCACTACAAGAAAAGTGTGAATTACATGAGAATTTTCCTGGGGATTAGTATGAAAATTTGCAGGAAAATAAGTTTCCTACGGATTTTCATACTAATCCCCAGGAAAATCCCCATGTAATTCACACTTTTCTTGTAGTGTATTGCCCATTTTTCATCATTAAAATTATTCAATATGGACAAATCATCCCATCACCAAGTCCCATTACTCCCCAACACATACCACAAGGAAATACACGATTCTATACAATTAACAAGGGTTTAGAAATTCACTTGCTTCAATTAATTAACAATTCATTCCGGAACTTGAGCCTTCCCCTTTCGTTGTACTTCCACATCAATACAATCTATTCAAATAAATAACCACAATAAGATTTCGAACTAACAACACTCATATTACTATATGTTTAGCCTAAACCCAAAAACTCTCCCAAACCCATAGTCAAACTCCTAATCTTGCTAACATGTCAACTCTAATATTTTCTAAATTTCAAGCCTAGAGTTAAATCTTAGTTCTTCCAATATCATAATTCTAATGGCATTCATATAATAAAGTATGCCTACTATTTTATTTAGCAATTATAACATGTCAAAATCTTAAATTTAAGATGATAATCGCAGGAAATTTCTATAATCGAATCGATAACATGCTACTCTCTGCAATTTATTCCCTATATATTTATATAATATAAAACAAATATCAATTTCTCAATTGTCAAACATTGGCATCATTAGCCAATGATTGACATTAATTGCTTGTCCCCCCACCAATTTAGAAAATAACAAAGATGGCAGTAAGGAGGTTTAAACAATTCCATTCTGATTTTCTCTTTCGCCACACTTTTATAATATAGTATAATAATACTACCACTTCATTCACATTTCCAGAATACAAGGATTAGGCGAGATTTTACCTGATGCAATTGGTAGTCCGCCATGGTTGTCGTCCGTAAAGGTTTTACCCCTCTTTTTATTTTCCTAAATTAATTGTTTATTAAAAGTGACGAACTCATTAACCTATTTCAATACATGGGCCATTTAATAGGATCTCTTAGCCACACTTTCAATATTTATTTAAAATGTCAATATTTTAGTTTGTTATGTATCAGATTTATGTATTCTTTTATTTGTTTGATTTAAAAGGATACAATTATTTAATAACAAAAAAGAGAAATTTTTTATTATGTTTTCTTCGTAATTGTATACCAATAATTTTTTACATTTTATGTACTTACTTTACCATTCAAATTAAAATTAGCATATTACTTTCATAATGGAAACTAAAATTGTATTCCAGCGAAATTGTATTACATGATTGTATCCAATATAATCCAATCATCACATATAAATATGATTTACGAAAGGATACAGGATTCTGGAAAAAAAATAGCATACATGGTGGAAATAATACAATCTATTGAGGAAGGATACAATATTTTTTTTTTTAAAAAAAAACACAAATTAACTATGAAAAAAATAGGGATACAAGATTCTGGGAAAAAAAAATAGCATACATAGCGAAAATAATACAATCCGTTGGGACGCTCTCTTCTCTCTCATGCGTAAACCCTAAAATCTTGCCTATAGCTATCGGAATGGCCAATATGGCCGCCGGCGAGCCACCTTATGCTGGTCAGGCCCTCTCTGATTCTTTATTCCCAATTCTTCAACATCCTAATGCCATTAAGATCAATGCACAGTTACCTAACATTCCAAATAGTTTGCCTACGGAGAAAGTACAATATGCAGATCTGTTGAAAGGTCCAAAGCATCAACAACCCAATGAGGTAGCACCCATCCCAATTAAACATATTCAATATGTAGAGGGTGTACCAAGAATCACATGGACGGAGGAGGAAGTGGACAGAATGAATGTGACTGAAAATTTACAATTTGCAGTGATTGGAAAATTTTCATATGGTTGGCCAGAACTAGATGATCTGAGAGTTCAAATTCCTAAACAATTACAGATCAAAGGAGAATGTAATATTGGCTTTCTAAGGAATAGACATATATTAATTCGATTAAATCGAATGGATGATTTCGTTAATATAATGTCGAAAAATTCCTATTACATTATTGATAAAAATGGATATGTGTTTCAAATGCGCCTGCTAATTTACGATACCAAATTCAAACCAGATGAGGAAACCACTCAAGCTATGGCCTGGATTTATTTCCCACATTTGTTACCCACCTTTTATGGTAAAGAAGTCTTGTTCTCACTAGCATTGGCTGTGGGGAAGCCAGTGCAGCTGGACTCGGCAACCATTAACAAAACTCGTTCAAGTTGTGCGAGAGTAAAGGTTCAAGTGGATCTTCTTGCCAAACTTCCTGAGTGGGTGGAGATTGCAGTAGTCAGCCCAGGATCCGCAAGGATTGAGCAGATCAAGATCCAGTATGATTTCCTGCCTAAATATTGTCGCACGTGTATGCTGCAAGGACACAATGAAGGAGAATGTAGAGTTATCCATCCAGAGTTAAAGCAGGAGAAAGCACAAGAGGATCAAGAGGAAGGTGAAATACCTCAACACTAGGTACAAGGGAGATACACTCAGAAAAGACATAAAAGGTTTGTCAAAAGGTGGTGTCCGACTCAAAAGACTTTCATCATGGATAGGACTGGAGAAAAACATGGTGAATAGACTACAAATTCCAAGGGGACAACAGTGGTGATGACTAGTAATCCTTTTGACTGCAGAAGAGGCACAACAAGATCATCCTGAGGTAGACAAGTCAAAACATGTTATAATGCAACAATCAAATAAGGAGGGAGTCCAACAAAGTAATTTTAATCTCTCGTCAAAGAGCAAAGTTGATACAAGGAGGGATGTGACAATGACTGATCAAGAGAAGGCTGATTTTAAGGATGTTAATAGCAGTAATAATTGTAGCAATACGTGTAGTACTCTAGAGGATGGACAATGCACACACACAAGACAAGATGAGGTGGAAAAGAACACAAATAGTAATGCTCAACAACATTGGCAGATAATGGAAAATAATGGCAGTCACACTGCTGGTCATGATGTAGATCAATCATCTACTGGGACTACAGAAAAATGAGATAGAAATGAAGGGGAACAATCATCATTTACAAATGTGTCAAATGAGATTGTTTTAATGAAGGAGATAGTTGATGTTGAATATTATATACCACTTCAGATGGTACCTGCAAGTCCTTTAGATATGTCAATGGATGCAAATGGGAATTGCAAAGAACATTTTGCTTTGATTCCTTATTCAGGAAAAGATTCTCCTATGCAGGTCCTGCATGAAATTGTAGCACATCAGTGTTTACATGAGGATATAATGAGTAACTCTTTGCAAAGCAGTATAGATGGGGTGGAGGATCGGGAATAGGTCAATAATGATGTAAATTCTAGAATGGTTGAATTTGAGGCAGGGTTGTCTCCTCATGTAGTTACAAAAAGTAAAAAAGGAAAAAAATAAAGGGGAGAACATCATAGCAGAAAACATTGGTATGATAAAAAGAACCTCACTGAAGAGAGGGGCTAAATCAGGTGTTAGATGAAGTACAAAGCTCTTGTATGGAACATTAGATCTGTGAGAACTCATAAGGCTTTTCACAGAGTCCAAATGTTAAATAGGCACCATAAGTTCTTTATGATTGCACTACTGGAGCCCTTTCAGGATACAAGGAATATTTAAAGCTTCAAAAAGAAGTTGGGGATGAACTATGTCAATTATAATGTAAATGGAAAGATATGGGTATTTATACAAGACCATATTCATGTTGGGGTGATTGTTGATTCTGAACAGCAATTAACATTACAGTTAACTTTGGAAGATGATATACAATTAGTTACTACTCTAGTTTATGCAAAATGTTTTGCTCTGGAAAGATTAAGCTTGTGGGATGATCTTTCCTCAATAAGACAGAAATTTGACTCTCCCCTAACTTGTAGGGAGTGATTTTAATGCTATCATGGGGGATGAGGAGAAAATTGGGGATCTGCCTGTATATCCTCAAGTGGTTGAGGACTTTGCCTTTTGCATAAATTCTTGTGACTTGTTTGATGTTCATTTTAGTGGAATTCCTTTCATATGGTGGAATGGGAGGACTGATGAAGACTGTATTTTTAAAAGACTAGATAGAGTGGTGATAAATCAGACTCTGGTGGATGCCATTGGGAATGCATAAGTCCAACATTTGGCTAGAACTGGATCGGATCATGCACCTCTATTAGTTACTTGTGGAGGTGATACTCAACATGTCCATAAACCATTTAAGTTTATGAGGTTTTGGACTAGTAGAGAGGACTTTAAAGAAGTTGTTAGGAGCAATTGGGTGGCTGATTCATGTGATGTCTTTACGGATCTGAAAATTAAGCAAAGGAGAACTAGACAGGCTTTGACTATGTGGAGCAGAGAAAAATTTGGTGATTTTTTCAAGCAAATTCAGATTAGAGAGGAAATTATGAAAATGAAGGAAGATTTGTTTGAAGAATACCCTACTGCATCCAATAGGGTGGTCCTTCAACAAGCTCAGGCTGAGTATAAGAAATATTTACATTATGAGGAGGAGTTCTGGAAACAAAAATCTAATATGCTATGGTTTTCAAAAGGAGACAGAAATACCAAGTTCTTTCAGTGCTTGGTAAAAGGTAGAAGGAAGAGGTTAGGGTTGAAGAAGGTGTTACTGGAGGATGGTAGCTGGACTGAGGGAGATAACCAATTGACTGCTGAAGCTATAAAGTTCTACCAAGCTCAATTTACAAGTACTAATAGTGATGAGGATTATTCACTTCTACAAAATATTCCTAGGCTAGTGTCAGAAGCTGATAATCAATCTTTGAATATTTTACCTACAGAGGATGAGATTAAAGGAGTAGTATTTGCTCTAAATGGGGATAGTACAAGTGGGACTGACAGTTTTTCTAGGCTGTTCTATCAGACTTGTTGGGATATTGTGGGCCCTGATGTTATCAGAATAGTTCAGGACCTAAATCTATTACTCATACTAATTTGATCTTACTTCCCAAGAAAGACATTATTCAGACTTTCTTAGACTTAAGACCAATTAGTTTGAGTAATTTCTTGAACAAGGTAATTTCTAGAATTTTTCATGACAGGTTTGAGGTATTGCTTCCTAAGATTATTTCTCAGAATCAATCTAGATTTATTAAAGGAAGAAGTATCACTGAGAATGTATTGTTAGCCCAGGAGATAATTGCAGTTATAAGAAAGAGGGGAAAGCCTGCAAATATTGTTATTAAGCTGGATATGGCTAAAGCTTATGATAGAGTTGATTGGAGGTTTTTAAGTCAAGTTTTAGAAAGAATGGGATTTAAAAGTATGATGTTAGATAAAGTCTGGAGGTTAATTGCAAATAACTGGTATTCCATTATTATTAATGGACAATCTCATGGTTTTTTTCATTCTACTAGAGGGGTGAAACAAGGGGATCCCTTATCTCCTGCTCTTTTTATCCTATCTGTTGAAGTGTTGCCAAGGGCTTTAAATAATCTTTTTGAGTATAACAAGTTCAAGAGTTTTGGCATGCCTAAGTGGAGTGACAATATCAATCACTTTGCATATGCTGATGATACTATTATCTTCACATCTGCTGACCATGTTTCATTGGGATTGATTATGCGGACTATTGGAAGATATGAAAAAGAGTCTGGTCAATTGATTAATAAGCAGAAGAGCCAGTTTTTTTTTTTTTTATGTATAACAAGGCTGCTAGAGGAGTCATACAAGGGGTGGAAGAAATTACAGGATTTGCTAGAGGAAAGTTTCCTCTCATATACTTCGGATGTCCCATTGGACATGCAAGAAAGAGAAAAGTTCACTTTGCTGAACTTATCAAGAAGGTACAATCTAAGCTTCAACTGTGGAAGAGCAAGCTATTATCATTTGGGGGGGGGGGGGAATTGTTCTTATTAACAGTGTCCTACAAAGTATCCCAGTCTACCTTCTATCCTCTCTTGTTCCTCTTAAGTGTGTGATTCATGATTTACATAGAATTTTTGCAAAGTTTCTATGGAATTTCAAGGAAGATGGGATAAATAAGCACTGGGTAGGTTGGGGAGATTGTTGTCTGCCCAAAAATGAAAGTGGATTGGGGTTCAAGTCTATGTTTGATGTGTCCAAGGCTTTATTTGCAAAATTGTGGTGGAACTTTAGGACCAAAAAGTCTTTGTGGGCTAATTTTTTATGTAACAAATAGTGTAGATCACATAGACCACAAGTGGTAAATTGGCAAGGGGGTACTCAAATCTGAAGATATATGTTGGAAGCTAGAGATGTTATTGATCAAGATATATGGTGGGAACCTAAGTGTGGTCATTCAAGCATTTGGTTTGATAACTGGACTCAATTAGGGGCATTATTTTACTATCTTCCCATCTCAGATCACCACTATTATACTTATGAAGATGTCAATCAATTGATGATACATGAAAGGTGGAATAATGACCTATTGGGGAAATTTTTTAATGAAGGAGTAGTGAATCAAATTCACAAAGCACTGGGGCCACTTAGACAACATGATGAATAGGATAAGGCCTGGTGGATGCTAAGTAGTGCATGCAAATTCACTGTTAAATCTATTTGGGAGGCATTAAGAAAGAGAGGTCCAAATCAGGAGGTGGTGAAATACATATGGCAGAAAGGTCTTCCTTTAAAAATTTCCTTTTTCATGTGGAGGTTGTGGAAAAAGAGAATTCTTATTGGTGAAGTACTAGTGAGAATCAAAGTTGTAAATGAAATGAAGTATGGTTGCTGCAATAGTAATCAACATGAATCTTTTGAACATTTATTTGTTCAATGTCCTGATGCTGGAAAACTATGGTCTTTGTTTGCAGGTGTTGTTGGTATTGAATGTCCTGTAGTGCAAATGAATCAAATCTTTGATACTTGGTGGAAGTTTGAGTGTGCCCCTAAACTCAAACCTTTGAGTGTTGTTGTACCTAGTCTTATTGGATGACAATTATGGAAAAGAAGGAACAAAATAAGAAATGGAGGCAGGATGTCTTTTGTTGGAATGGTGGGGCCAAGGTTTTATACCCCTGGTTAGCAGATATTCTTGATACATGGCCATTAATGGTCCAATTTTTTGAAGATTACAGGCCATTGATCTCTTGTAAGGTAGTGAGATGGGCATGTCCTGTAAAAGGCTTTAAATGTAATTCTGATGGAGGCTTGGATGTAAATATCGGCAACTTTTCTAGTGCTTTCTGTATTAGGGATGTTGAAGGGAAATTTGTGTATGTTGAGACAAGAAATATCATGAGGGAATCAGTTCTTGTTGCTGAAATGAAAGCCTTAAGATTTGGTCTAGAGTATTGTTGTACTCATAATGTTTTACCTGTAGTGTTGGAAACAGACTCTCTAGTCTGTAAAAGGGTTTTAGATGGAGATTGGGAAACCCCATGGATTGTTTCAGTAGATACAACATACATAAGAAAGATGTTGGCAGAAAATGGCATACAAGTCAAACACATATACAGAGAGGGCAATCAAGTCACAGATTTTTTTACTAACATAATTTTTAGTTTTGTAGGTACACAGTGAAATATTTTAATTCATTGTTAGAGATACCAAATACTGGAAGGGCGATGCTACAACTGGAAAAATTGGGGGTACCAAATATAAGGTTAAGGAAATGTCAAAATAGCAGGGGGATTCAATCGAACAACAACTACAACTCAGTTATGCAAATACAATCAACTGAATAAAATGTTCCCTCGTTCTGCGAAGTTAACACTCGTAAGGTACCGATTTGGAGTCTTTAAGAAGTGGTATTAGCTTCAATGGAGCTCAACCTGTTAGGGATGAAGAAAGGATACCTAACGATGAGTAAATCGCATGTGGAATCAATACAGCAAACCAACAACTCAGATTTGCAAGAAAATATTACCTGAATCTGAGAATCAATTTTGGCATGGATACGTTCCAAATGAGAGTCTTTAAACAATGGTTTTAGCTTCTATAGAGCTCAACCTGTTAGGGATGAAGAAATGGATACTACCTATGGTTGTTCCGTAGTTAAGAAGATCGATTAGTTTATGTGAGAGATTGATGTTGTCCATCGGTGACATGGAACCCCCGGTCTAGTGGTTGAAGAAGTCTTCATTGAGTATGAATTCACGGTGTTCGTGGGACTTGTGAATGCCCAAGGTGGATCTCTACTCGACCGCGTGATTGTGTTTTCACCATCGATTTAATTTGCATATCTCTCCCATGGAGATTTTTCAAAGTCGCAAAAGTTGTTTCTTGGCTGCACTTTCTTATTCTGTTTTGCTGGTCTATTTTTTGTTTTTGTTTTTGTTTTTAGTAATTGCTTTTTAGAGTTGGGATGGAGTCACTTTTGGACTCAAGTCTTTAAGTTTGGCTTTCTTTATAATAAATGGGCTCGACCCAATCTTTTGATAAAAAAAAAATATAATCAGTTGAGGAAGCATACAATATTCAAAAAAAATATGATAAGTCTTAATGCTCCCAGATATTTTGATGATCTCCTCACAAGTGTAGGGACCTGATCCTCTGCTGAGTATGCTCGTCTAGGATCATATGTTGTACAGCTGGAAAGTTGTCCTCATCAGAAGTTGGTGAAGTCGTCAGAGTACTACACCAATCAAAAGGGACGAGGTTGTTTGTCCAATGTGTATTAACTCTTGATGTTGATATATTTAAGACAGCAAACAACAAACTAACTCATTCATTCAAAGAGAGATATTCAAGCTTCAAAAGAGCAAGGGACCTAATAGATTGCATTATTGCTTCCTCGAATGTACCAGTATTTTAGAAGCTTCGTAGACAGTCAGTTAGTTTTGAGTCTCTCATCTATGTATATACGTAAATATTCTATTTTGAGATTCGAGTTGCCTTTGTGGCCAGCTTTTATAAGTTAAGTTGTTTTGTAACCTTGCATTTGCATTGAGTTATTCTGTTGGGTTAGGTTTCCGCTGAGTTAATAAAGTCAGGCCAAGGGTTCGCTTGGGTCTAGCAATGGTCTTCGAGTGCCGGTCCTGCCCAGGGTGTAGGCTCGGGGCATGACAAGCCAAAAGGGTCAAAAATATGTATGTTGCAGATCTTGACTCGATAGAAGGAGACAATCTTTCATGCCTAAGTGCTCAAGCTGACAATGCAAATCTATGGCATAAACGATTGGGTCATGTGATTGCATCCTTGCTGAACAAACTTGTTACAAGGGACCTGGTCCATGGTTTTCCAAAGCTAAAGTTTTCTGATGATAAAGTATATGATGCCTATGTAAAAGGGAAACAAACAAAATCATCTTTCAAATCCAAGAAAGGTTTGAGCACAACTAGACCTTTAGAACTTTTCCACATGGATCTATGTGGACCTGTCAGAGTTCAAAGTAGAGGAGGTAAGAAGTACATTTTGGTAGTTGTTGATGATTTCTCCAGGTTCACCTGAAACATGTTCCTACGAACTAAGGACGAGACAGCCGGACTTCTGATCACCTTTTCCAAAGCAATTCAACTAAAGGTTAACTACAAAATAGCTAGCATCAGATCTGATCATGGCACAGAGTTAAACTCTCAAATTGAAGGCTTTTGTGCTGAAAATGGAATTCATCACAACTTTTCTGCGCCAAGAACTCCCCAGCAAAATGGAGTTGTCGAAAGGAAGAACAGAACATTGGTGTATATTGCTAGAACCATGTTGATTGACTCAGGGCTAGCAATGAATTTTTTGGCAGAAATAGTCAACACAGCATGTTATGTTACAAATATGTGTCTTATCAGGTCCATGATCAAGAAAATACCTTATAAGTTGTTGAATAACATGAAACCTTCAATTACTCATCTGAAGCCATTTGGTTGCAAATGCTTTGTACTGAATAATGGAAAAAGATAACCTTGGCAAGTTTGATGCCAAGAGTGATGAAGGGGTGTTTGCCGAGTACTTTTCTACCAGCAAGGCATACAGAGTTTTTAACAAAAGAAATATATGTGTTGAAGAGAGCATGCATGTCATATTTGATGAGGCTGATGATAAGAGTAATAATGAACACAAAGAAGGCCTTGATTTGGAGGATCTGATCAAGGGAAAACAGGACAAGGCAATCCTAAATCCTAGAAGCAAACAGGTTGCAAGAGAAAATGGTGTAGAACTCACATAAGAACTTGGTCCCTCTGGTTCAGCTCAGGAGGTATTATCTGAAAATTTAGAAGGTGGAGAAGGTGAATCCGCTGTTGATATTGAAGAAAACATAACTAGAAAGTCTGGATGGAAACATCAATCCTCACTCCACTAGACAACCTCGTCTCTCCACTTGACTCCGGAATACAAATTAGATCCATAATAAGAAATCTAGTTGCATATTTAGCCTTCATATCATCCATTGAGCCTAAGAATATCAAAGAGCCTTTATAGGATGCAGATTGGGTAACATCAATGCAGGTTGAACTTCATCAGTTTGAGAGAAGCAAAGTATGGCACATGGTCCCTAGGCCTCTCAACAGAACCATTGTTGGGACTAGATGAGTCTTTAGAAACAAGCTTGACGAGCATGGGAGCATTACTAGAAATAAGTCAAGACTCGTGGTGCAAGGATATAATCAACATGAAGGGATTGACTATAACGAGACTTTTGCTCTTGTAGGAAGCTATTAGAATCTTGATAGCCTTTCCTGCCCACATGGAGTTTAAACTATTTCAAATGGATGTTAAGAGTGCCTTCTTGAATGGACATTTGAAAGAAGAGGTGTATGTTAAACAACCTCCAGGTTTTAAAGATGTTGATCTGCCAAATCATGTGCTGAAGTTGGAAAAAGTTTTGTATGGTCTAAAGCAAGCACCTAGAGCTTGGTATGAGTGCCTGTCAAAATTCCTCCTTGCAAATGGGTTCAAAAGAGGTAAAATTGACAATACATTGTTCCTAAAATCCAGAGATAAGGAGAAGTTGATTGTGCAGGTATATGTAGATGACATCATCTTTGGAGCCACTTCAGATTCACTGTGCAAATAGTTTGCTGATTTAATGAGTAGAGATTTTGAAATGAACATAATGGGGGAGCTTACATTCTTCCTAGGATTGCAGATCAAGCAGTCTTCTCAGGGCACATCTATATGTCAGGAGAAGTATATAAAAGAATTGCTCAAAAAGTTCAATCTGCTTGAGGCAAAAGTCTTGGATACTCATATGAGCACAAGTGTGAAACTTGATCTGGATGAAGATGGTATTGAGGTTAATCAGACCATGTACAGGGGAATTATTGGGTCACTTTTGTACCTCACGGCAAGCAGTTTTGACATAGTCTTTAGTGTAGGGATGTGTGCAAGGTTTCAAGCAACACCAAAGGAACCACACTTAAAGGCAGCCAAGCGAGTTCTGAGATACTTGAAGGGAAATCAGGACCTGGTCCTCTTCTATCCCACTGGTGACTCATTTGATCTAATTGGTTATGCTCACGCTGATTATGCAGGTTTTCTTATTGATCGAAAAGTCTCATCAGGCATGGCACACTTCCTAGGATCATCACTGATTTCTTGGGGGGCTAAGAAGCAAAATTCAGTGGCACAAGAAGCAGAATATGTGGCTGCTGGATTATGTTGTGCTCAGCTCCTATGGACCAAGTTGCAACTGGAAGACTTTGGTGTTCTCACAGACATATTCCCCTAATATGCGACAACACTAATGCAATGAACATGACCAAGAACCCTGTTCAGCATAAGAGGACAAAACCCATAGATGTGAGGCATCACTTCTTAAGTGACAATGTTGATAAGAAAAATGTAGTGATGAGGTTCTGCAAGACAGAAGATCAATTGACTGATATCTTTACAAAGCCCTTGAGTAAAGAATGTTTTATAAAAAAAATAGACTGAGGTTGGGAATGCACAAGATCACCTGATTCCATAACAAGTTTGCACAAAATCTTCTAGTTGATTATATTAAGGAGGGCATGTATCTATACTAGTTGTAATGCTTATCGTTTGAGAATTCACTTTTGGTACCTTACTGCAGGTATACACTTATGACATGTTAGCTGAAGGGAAAATCTAACCATACATGCAGGGCTATATACAAAATGGGACCTGGTCTACTAAAGGTTAGTATCACTAATGCTACACTGTGTGTCTGTCAACGGCCACTGCCACGTGTCCTTTACCCATTCATTGCGTCAGTTTCAGACGTCTTTTTACTTTAAATCCAAAAGTCGCTACTCTTCAGGGACCTGATACCCCTTGTTCTTAAATACTACTGGTTTTAGTAAATCCAAACCTCATAATCTCTTTTAAATCTTCTTTTGGTGATTCACTACTCTGTTCTAATTCGTCTTTTTCTTCTTATCAAAATGTCTCAATCTTTTTCTTCTCAAAGCTTCCCCTCTCACAAGAAATTGAAAACCCCAGTTCATTCAATTTCTCCATTCCTCTGCAAGAAGAGTTTCTTTCCACACCAGTCTGTGAAGTTGGTTAGAGGGGTGAATCCATCACACCTCATACCGAAGTAGTGGCTTCTCATACACTTCCATCTGGCGTAGTTTTGCCCTGTTCTCCTACATTGTTTCTATCTGGTGAGAAATCTCAAAACTCAGAGGCCCAATCAGTTGTGAAACCCAGTACTGATCTCCCCACTGAAGAGGTCGAAGTGTTTTCATGGGCGGTGTCATCTATGATGTCTCAGCGACTTTTTGATGGAGATCTGCCTGAGGGAAAGGGTCCCGAGTCAAACATTCTGGCGATAGTGGCAGAACTGGTGGCTGTCCAAAGTTTGGCCTCCCTCAGGGGTGATGTTCAACCAACTCTGTTGGAACAAGAGTTGAGATCACCGAAACAGGTCCCTAATAGTGTTCAACATGTGTTTGACCAAACTCCTAAGTCATTTGACATTGCAAGTGAAAAAGAGGAGGAAGAAGAAGTTCCTTTGAAATCGAGCAGTAAAGGGGTTTGAGGTGCTAACTTCTCGACAGCAGGTGTCGATCTAGAGGGAGTTAACATTGTTCCTGACACCAACCTCAATAATAAGCCTACTGAGTTTACAAAAGAGCGGACAAGAAAGGGGAAAGAAAAGATGGTCGAGTCCCACACAAAGGGGGACAAGAAGAAATATGGCACCAAGAGTGAGATGCAGAAGGTCATGGGAAGTGCCATAGCAGCAAATGTGATTCAAATAGAAAGGGCTAGGAAGAGAAGACGGGAAGGTCACTTGCCTGAAGAACCCACTTCAACCCCTTTGCCTATTGGGTCCAGAGATACAGAATCTGATGATGTTGTTGCGCATGTGGCAAAAAGAAGGAAGAAAGTAGAATTTAAGAGGGTTAAATCCAAAAGGGGTCACAGGTCAATGAAAAAATCTCATATGAAGAAGGAGAGAGTGAGTAAAAAGGTCACTGAAAAATCAAAATCCGTCAAGGGACCAGTTCCTTGTGTTCAAAACAAGTTGAAGAAAAGAAAATGGCCAAGGAAGAACGTATAGTGGAAATGGAGAACCAAAAGGTTCTGAATGGCAGAAGTATTTGACTCTGAAATTCAAACAGAATTCAGTATGTCTAATCTATTTGATGTTGTTTCTCTACTAGGTTGGGGTCACCTATTTGAGGCATCAGCACTATACTTGCACGAGCCAGAAGTGCATGAATTCTACTATAAGATGGAGTTGTTGAGCGATAGGGGGGGGGGGTTAGGACTACTGTAAAAGAGGTCAAAATATTTCTGGATGAGAAAGCCTTGGGAATCATTCTAGGTGTCCCAGTGAAAGGGATCTGGACAATTGAAGGCTGCAAACCCTCGAAAGAATTTACCAAATAGGCCATTAAACGTGGGGACATCAAACATGCATGGTTGCCAAAGAAATTTCTCAAGGGGGAGTACCAGTTGTTGTTTGAATTCATCAACAAGGTATTGGTGCCAAGGATAGAGAAAAGAACGGTAGCATCTGCTGCTAATCTATTTCTCATGGAAAAACTGGATGAACTTGAGGAAATCAACCTTCCTGACCTAGAAGTTGGCCAAATATGACATTCCTTATGGCTATTTGTTGAACTATGTGTTCAAACATTTTGAAGTGTCTCTTGGTCGTGGAGTACCTGGTATTATTAAGCAGACGTTTACTGTTGTTACTCTCTTGGAGTGTAAGTGTGTTGAGGGGAAGGCAAGGGGTAGGTCTCAAGTAACAGATCTTTTAGAACAACAAGCCTATCTCAAAAGAGAGTTGACCGACCTTGCAGCAACTCTGATTGATAAGAAAGTTGAAATTGCCAAACTTAAAGCTCAGTTACAGAAGGCTATCTTCAAGAGACCTTGTACTAGTGTCGTGGATGTAAAAGAGGTCGAGAAGTTGTGAGCTGGGAATGAGTAGCTGCTGAAGACACATGCCTCACTCAGTGAGGAAGTCAAAGCTCTCAACAAGCAAATCATTCAAGCTCATGTTGATGCAAATGAACGAATGTCTTTGCTGATGTGAACTCTTACTCCCCCTCCCCCTCCGTCCTAAATGAGCCCTATATTATTGT
This sequence comes from Solanum commersonii, assembly GCA_029007595.1. Lineage (NCBI taxonomy): Eukaryota > Viridiplantae > Streptophyta > Magnoliopsida > Solanales > Solanaceae > Solanum > Solanum commersonii. Next base: position 90,707 of record JAJTWQ010000118.1, read on the forward strand.
CCTCCTCACCTCTGTGTCAACAACTCTAGTGGCTTTGTGTACTGTTTTGGCTAATTCTTGTGGTAAGCTTTTGTGATCTAATGATATTTCTATTTGTGCCCGGTTCAGTATGCTTTGATATTCTCTTTTGTTCTTACCTATACATGTTCTGTGTGGCCCATGGCCCTGAATCCTTAAATGCTTTGCATGCAGCTCGTATATGTTTACTGCTATTCCTTTTCAATGATGTCAAAATAGGGGAAATTAAGGTGAACAGTTGTGTGAAATTAGAAGGGAACTGAACTAAGGGGGAAGAACAGTGATAGGGGGAACAACGATGAGGGGAATTAATGTATTTTTGAATGAATGCTTAACACTCATGTGAGGCAGCTTCTAAGTTATTTGTCATCATCAAAAAGGGGGGAAATGATAAGTCTTAATGCTCCCAGATATTTTGATGATCTCTTCTCACAAGTGTAAGGACCCAGTACTCTGTAGAGTATTTTCGTCCAGATCATATGTTGTACAACTGGAAAGTTGTCCACGTCAGAAGTTGGTGAAGTCGTCAGAGTACTACACCAATCAAAAGGGATGAGGTTGTTTGTCCAATGTGTATTAACTCTTGATGTTGATATATTCAAGACAACAAACAACAAACTAACTCATTCATTCAAAGAGAGATATTCAAGCTTCAAAACAACAAGGGACCTAATAGATTGCATTATTGATGCCTGAATTAGCTGTTACTTTGATTGCTTGTATTTGTACGTATATTGTAGGAATCATTTCGTTGTGATAGAAATGTTTCAACCTTGGGTGAATCATTGTAAGAACATAGTTGTAGGCAACTTAGTGTCTTACGTCAAAGTCTATATTAATCAGTTGGGTTAGTATAGTAGGCAATACATGCATTGCTTTGGCTCATTGAGTGATAGTGTATTACTCAGGATAAAGATTAGTAGGTTAATCTCGTGTGTGTTGTAAATTGGGTTTTACTTTGGCTTGTGAAGTTTAGTAAAAGCATTTTGAAAAATCATGTGAGACATGTCGTGGTTTTACTCCCTTGAGTAAGGAGGTTTTCACGTAAAGTTGTGTGTAGCTTCTTTACTTTAGTACTTATTTACTTCTGTTATTGTAATCGTGCTAAGGACTTGTTCCTATCGTAACTAAGTGGACGCATACATTCCAACAAAATATAAATTAACTATGAAAAAATAGGATACATGCCTAAGAAATACAAATCTATTTGGCATACCTATTGAAATGACTACAAACTAAAAAAGAAATAGAGAAAATGATCAAATGACTTCCCAATCTATTAGTCAATTCTCGACTACACATTTATACTTTACGGGAGTCCTATTACCCCCTAGACATTTTAAAAGTGGAATATATTACCCCTTTAAAGGTCACACCCAGATTTGTGGTAAGTGGTGGGATGCACGCACAATGACATGTAAATATATTGTACTTTTTTTATTAAAATATTATTATTCTACTTTTTATTCTATTTCCCTTTTATATTTGTTTTCTTTTCTATTTCAACTCATTCATCTTTTCTTTGACTACAAATTTCCTGCCATTAAAGTGGAAATTCCAAGTTCCATTTCTAAAACCTCAAAAATTTTAGTTTCTTAACCTTTGTTTGAATTATTTTCAGAGAAGTTTTCAATTTTCTTATACAAGTCAATCTTGAATATCTAAGTTTGGTATTTAATGGGTGTTCTCCGATGACAATATTGTTGGACTTTGGGAAGCTAAAAAATGAAGTATATTTGAATGAGATAAGAATTTGATTGGTCAAATCCTTGAAAGTTTACGGATTTTCAAAGTCGTAAACATATTGATTTGTCTCACAACAATTTAAAAGGAGAAAATCTTCTGGGTTGTTCATGTTAAAGAAGTTGATGTTGATATACTTGTATAGTAATCACTAATCAACTTTCGGATCTGGTTCGAAACTGGGTTTCTTCAATTTTGTGCGTTGTTATACTTGAAGTAGTAAAAATTTAGTTGTAAAAGATACTAATTTTGACTTTGGTGCTTTGTTATTTTATTTACTCAACTAGGTTTCCTCTATATTTTTCAATTTTGTGTTCTTGTGCTTCAACTTATAAATACTTAGCTATGCAAAAGTGTTGATTTTTAATTTGATCTCGTATTCTCCTAATATTTTCAAGTGAAGTCGATTTCTTTTGAAAAACGAAGAAGAAATTAAAGGAGATAGCGTTAGTAGTAACTATTATTAACAGTGAGGTGATTTCATACTTTTTTCAGACAATTTAAATCAGACGGAGTGTTGAAGAGATAGAGAAAGAAGAGAAAGAAAATAAAATGGAAAAGATAAATATAAGTAAAAATTAGCATATATAAATTTTTAAAAAATTCAGAAAATTAATATGAAAAAGAAAAATAAGAAAGTTTGCATCTCACTCTCTTTGAGAAGGTATATTACACTTTCTTTGCCAATCAACATTAAGGAGCAAATAATTCTACTATAAAATAGTTCAAGGGGGTAATAGAACCCTCCTAAAATATAAGTGTGTAGTTGAGAATCCACTAATAGAATGAGGGGTCATTTGGTCATTTTCTCAAAGAAATGCAATGTTCTTAATACAAATACAAATGTTGAGTAAAAGAACAATAATTGACAAACAAAATTAATATGAATACAATTCTGGTATGAATACGATTTTTTCAACCTTCCACTAACTCTCTCTTTCTTCTTTTTCTTCTTCTTCGTCGTCGTCTGTTGTGTTCCCTTTTTCTGATTTTTTGTTCACCAGATCCAAATCTGAAAATCCGTATTCACTTGTGCATAAGTAACTCTATAAGAAAAAATCGAAATTATTAGATATGAATGTATAAAAAATTAAACAATATATGATGTATAATGTAGATTTCTACAATCAACTAAATCTCAAATATGAAAACAAAATTACAAAAAAATCGAACAATATTGCTTAAAAGACGAAAAATATGAAATACATAAAAGAGGAAAATCTGACAAAATACTTGTTGAATATGAAAACAAACTCACAAAAAAAAAAATCAAACAACACTGATTAAAAGACGAAAAATTTAAAATACAAAATACTTGGTGAATATAAAAACAAAATCACAAGAAACTTCACAAAATACTTGTTGACTTTGAATTTACTTTATCAATGGGTGAAGAATAGTTTGAATTAATTGTGAGATTTCTTAAACAAGTATAGGAAATTTGAAGAGTTGATTTTCTTGAACAAAGAAAAGAGATAGCAATGGTTAAAATGAGAAGAGAGAGAAAAAAGTGATTTGAGGTAAAACCTAGAAAGAGGGGTAAGTGGGTGATGAATTTTTAATTTTTTTACGGGATAGTGAAATAAATAATGACCTAATTTGAGAAATAAAAGGAATGAAGATTAATTATATTAGGATTCAATTTGTTTTCTAAAATATTGACATTTTAAATAATTATTTTAAAGTGTAGATATTTTTAATAATTATATTAAAGATTGTGACTAGTTTGCTAATTTTCGTTAAATAAATTATAAACTGGCCCATTAACCACCAATTAAATTAAAGGAAATTACTTAATAAATACATGTCAACTAATTAACTGTAGTTATCGAATAGTTTAAAATTCTCAAACCAACTTCACAAATTGTTCAAAATTAACTCGGGAAACTATCGAGAAGGGTAGGATAGTAATATTATAAAAATTTACAAAAATGATCTTTCCAGTCATTACACATTCAAATACCCAATTCCTTAGAAACTAGCCTTGCTTAATGCAATTCAGTATCTTAACAATTTATTCCTTTTATATACATTTATTTTATTAATTAACATGATAACATTTAAATTAAAGCCTTTAAGTTTATTCAATATACATCAGTTTTAAATTGCAAAGTACAAATACAAAAATAGCATCTAATGTTGCTAATAGGCTAATCTACGTACGCAACCATTGCTTCGATCTGGCGTTTTCTCAAGCTGGCATTTTGGCCATAAATTTTGTCAAAGTAATATTTTAAAAAAATATTTTATCGTAAAATTTTAAAGTTTGATCGCTAAATATTTTTAAATTTTATACTTAAAAAACTTTAAAAATTAATATTGAAGTAAAATGCATATTCAAATACAATTTTAAATTTCTAAATTTCAACCTAAATTCATAATTTATGGTCAGATGGGAGCTAACAAGGTCATTGTTTGAGCATAAATTTTAAATATTTTTTCTTTTGTGAAACTCTTTTACAAAATTTCCATCGTTAAAACTCAAAATCTCAATCAACGACGCCAAAAGGATTTCAAACTCTTTTACAAAATTTCCAAATTTCCCACCCTCTATCTCTCAGTATAAATACCTTCAGTACCCATTTCTCTAATTCATCATTTCAGAACTCTACTTTTTCTCTGTATTCAATCAGTTTCAAATGGCCCTATTAAGCAAACAGCTCGCAAATCTACAGGTGGAAAGGCACCAAGGAAGCAGTTAGCTACCAAGGCTACAAGAAAGTCAGCTCCGGCAACTGGAGGAGTGAAGAAGCCTCACCGTTTCCGCCCAGGAACTGTGGCTTTGAGAGAGATCAGGAAGTATCATAAATCTACGGAGTTGATGATTAGGAAGCTTCCATTTCAAAGGTTGGTTGGGGAAATTGCTCAGGATTTCAAGATAGATCTGAGGTTTCAGAGTAGTGTTATTGCTGCTTTACAAGAGGCTGCTAACGCTTACCTTGTTGGTCTATTTGAAGATACTAATCTCTGTGCAATTCATGCTAAGAGGGTCACGATCATGCCTAAGGATATGCAGCTTGCTAGGAGGATTTGTGGAGAAAGGGCTTAAGAATAAACGTTTTAGGGTTTAAAGACAATTTGTGTTCAATGGTTTTGCTTAGATCTGTTGATGGAAGTTGGAATGCTAGGCTTGGTAGTGTACATCTAGAATTTTGGAATCTGAGTAATGAAATTTGTACTCTGTTTTGTTCAATCAAAGATATTGCTATTACATCTATGCGTTATTTCCCATTCATTGAAGTTTGAATTATTGTTAGTAGCTATGGTGAATTATTTTTGCTTATTAAGAACCTTTTCTTTATCAGTTTTTTAATAGAAATTTATCATTATCCAATGTTATGGGTTGAACTTATACTGCATTTGACCTGGTAGTAATTTAATGAATTTTCTATTTGAGTTTAGCTTCTGGCAAAATGACTTGTGGTGCTTCCAATCGACGTAACTTCACATTTTTATAGTCATGCTGCTGACTAGCTTTAGACTTCAGATTATCTTCCTTAGTATTTAGCTTTCGTATCTCATCGTCCAAACTATCCACTTTTGTACAAAGTGTAGTAATGACTTTGAGTATCTTTTCAATTGTATGGATGTCGAGAAATATAAGAAGACTAGTAGGAAGATAAGAAAGATAAGAAAAAAATTAAACAAATTATATTTGGTTATAAACAACTTAATATCACGAAAACTGATAACGAAAAATTAAATCAATTAATAGATAATATATCTAAAGTAGAATATAAATATATTCAATATTTAAAATTACAATGAATAACGAGAATAACGAATATAGACAAAAACTTAATGAAATAAGTATAGCAAAAAGACAAGAATTAGCACATAGGCAAAGTAGACTTAACAGTAATATATTTGCAGGAATTTGTCACAAATCTATAATAGCACAAAGAAAGACTATTTTATAGCTAGAAATACAAATAAATAACTTAGAATATAAATTTCAACACAATCTATAAATGAATAAGGAAGAATACGCAATAGATGAAAAAACATATGAAAATTATGACGGATTAAAAATAAAGATAATATTTTTTAATCTAGGAAGAAGATATAAGAAAATAGGTGACAATATAAGTCTAATGTTAGAAAAAGAAACGGTAAAACTAGAAGATAGTTTAACTGTTATGATAAGAATAAGAAAAGAAAATGAAGAAATAGATAGAAAAACGGAAATTGAAAAAATAAAACAACAAGCAAAAAAAGAAGTACAACAATTAGAAGAAGTTAAAAATACCAAAATAATAGAGCTAGAATAAGAGCTAGCAATAGTAAAAGAAATGTATGAAATAAAATAAAAAGAAAAAGAACAAAAAACAAAATTAACAAATGAGATAATAAAATTTAAAGAAAAATTGCAACTAGAAGATGAATTAGAAGAAAAAGAAGAAAATAACCAAAATAATCTACCCGAAATAAGAGTTGATGAAATAAACGACGATGATCTAGAACAACATTCGGAAATAAGCGAAATATATACGGAACTGTTAGCAAACATAGATAATGCAAATAATTTAGAAATAAATACAGGAGACATAGACATGGATGAAAAACCTAGCACATCAGGAGTAAAAAACCAAAAAGATTTAAATCCAAAATATTATAATAAAAAATATGAACAATATGATAGAGAAAAAACTATATGGGATAAAAGATTAAATAAAAAATGGACACCTAAACCAATAACTGAACGACATGATTTTTTAGATTTAGACTGTGTAGCAGATATAAATAAAACAATCCAATTATGGATAGGATATATATCAAAACAATTAATAGATAAGAAAATAGTAATAACAGAGACACCAGGATATATAGAAAGAATGTTTATAGGAACAGGAAAATTATGACTACAAAATTTATCAGATAAAAGTTTAAAAACTCTAAGAAGTAATAAAAAATATAATGACGAATTAGCTACTACAACTATAGAAATATTATATAAATATGAAATAGTTATAAGAAATGAATTTAGTAGTATGACAACAGAAGGAGAAGAACAGAATAAAGAAAAAATCATAAATCGGAATCTAATGACAAAATTAGCAATATGTAATATGTGTAACATAGATGAATATACATGTGCATTTAGAGAATACTATTATAAAGGAACATATAACACAGAAGAAAGTAAAGAAATAAGAAAATTATATTTTACAAAATTGCAAGAACCTTTTAATTCAAAAATAATAAAAAGTTGGAATGAAGCAGAATTAACAGATACCTTAGGAGCTAAAATGAAATTCTTCCAACGATGGTTTATGGAACTATGTGAAAAGCATAAAGAAGAAATAAAAATGGAAAAAATATTAGTAAAAAACTTGGCATGTTGCAAAAATAAAACAACACCTCAATTTGGTTGTACGGATAGGTATTATAAAAATAGAAAGAAATATAATAAAAAATACAGATCAAAATATAAATATAAAAAACCGCGAAGAAGATACTATGTAAGAAACTGCAAAACCAAAAGACCATATATACCAAAAAGAAAACTAACGGAATGTACTTATTATAATTGTGAAAAATTAGGACATATAGCTAGAGATTGTAAATTACCTAAGAATTCAAAGAAAAAACAAATATCAGAAATAATAATAGACAATGAAAAATATATACAAATAGAATACGTAGATTATGAATTAGAAAGTGAAGACATCATATATGAATTTTCAGAAAACGAAACAGACAAAATGGAAAATAATTCATTAACAAAATCATATAATGAACACTATATAAATGACTGAAACAGATATACAAATAATAACTAAAGAAAAATATCAAGATGAAGAATTGGCAGAACAAAAAATAATATTTGATAATAATATATTTGAACAAATAAAAGGAAAAGAATTAGATCTAAGCGTACCAAAAATATTCAAAATACCAACAATAAGAAACTGGTTTAAATGACAAAAAGAAGAATATTATGTAGTAAGTCAAAGAGAACATATCATAGATTGCGAATACACCAAAGGAAAGGCTAAAATACCAATAGTAAACAAGCGAATAATAAATAAAGAAATACAAGATATTAAGACTAAAATACAATTAAATATGTACATTTAGGAGGAACGAAAATATTAATAAAAGCATGTTTTAGAGAAGGAATAGATACACCCATAGAAATATACTTAGCAGATGATAGGATCATACAACCTATAGAAAAAAGTATAATAAGTGCAGTAAAAGGTAACCTCATATACCAAAAATTTAAATTTATAATAAGTGCTAACTACTCAGTAGCAATAAATGACAAAAATATAGATAAATCATTATTATTATATTAGAAAATGTCAGAAATAGAACTAGCCCCGGGAAGTAAAATATTTACAGCTAGATGTAAAAACTTGTATATTTTAACAACAAAACATAAAATAACAGCAAAAACCAAAATAAATAAAATAAAAATAGAAGATCCCTTTGAAAGAATAGTTACGGTCATAGATAAGAATGATTATAGTTATAATGAGATTGACATAGAAGAAGATTTAGAAATAGTAAAAGAAAGATTAAGCACATCAAAAAGAATAAGCGTGAAATACCACAAATATCATCAAAAATGAGTACCTTAAGAAGAATAGATAAAACTCCACAAAAATCAATGGAAGAAGAAAGAAAACCACATCATTACTACATAACGGGAATAATGGAACAACGAAAATATTTAATATTAATAAATACAGGACTAGAAGAAAACTATATTACAAGAGAATTAGTGACGGAAGATGAAATAATAACTATTGAACAATCATGCCCCGAACTACCAAAAACATTAACATATACCGAAGAAACTATGGAAAGAAAATAATCATTGGAGGAATACCAATAATAATAAAGTTTAAAGTATATCGAGGAGATGAAAATATCATTTTAGGAACAAAATGGATAGAACAAGTAAAACCATATAATCTAGAAGATAAACAGTTGACAATAAATTATGAAAATAAAAGAGTGATAATAAAAAAGACTTTAGTATGATAAAAATATGAAAATATATATACTTGCAAAGATAATAATAGAAGGATATTACAACAGATATTATACACCAATGATAGATACGGGAGCAGAAGCTAATATATGTAAATATAATTGTTTACCAGAAGATAAGTGAGAAAAATTAAAAACACCAATAGTAGTAACAGGATTTAATAATGAAGGAAGCATGATCACATATAAGGCAAAAAATATATAAAAATACAAATATGAGATAAGATATTAACTATAGAGGAAATATATAACTTTAAATTGACTACAAAAGATATGCTATTAGGGATGCCATTTTTAGAAAAATTATACCCACATATAATAACAAAAACACACTGGTGGTTCACAACACCGTGTAACCAAAAAATAGGAGCAAAAAGAGTAAATAATAAAAAAACAAAAAATAACAGAATGGATAAAAGGAAGCGAAAAAATTACACAAAAATTAGAAAATATAAAAGAAGAAAACCCTAAAATAGAATTAATTATATTCCCTATAGATAAAGTAAAAATAATCCAAGATAAGTTAGAATTATTATATAGTGAGGATCCTTTACAAGGATGGGAGAAACATAAAACAAAAGTAAAAATTGAGCTAATTGATAATAATAGTATAATAACACAAAAACCATTAAAGTATAATTTTAATGATTTAACCAAATTTAAGATACATATAAATGAATTACTAGAAAAAGGATATATACAAGAAAGCAATAGTAAGCACACAAGCCCGACATTTATCGTAAATAAACATAGTGAACAAAAAAGAAGAAAAAGTAGAATGGTTATTGATTATAGAAATTTAAATGCAACTATCCGATACCAAATAAAATACTAAAGATAAGACAAATACAAGGATATAATTATTTTAGCAAATTTGATTGTAAATCAGGATTTTATCACTTACAATTAGAAGAAGAATCTAAAAAACTAACAGCATCCACTGTACCACAAGGATTTTACAAATGGAATGTATTACCATTTGGATATAAAAATGCACCAGATTACCTATCACAACAAAGCTACTCAGACTGAGACTGAGGAAGAAGATACAATTGAAAAGATACTCAAAGTCATTACTATACTTTGTACAAAAGTGGATAGTATGGACAACGAGATACAAAAGCTAAAGACTAAGGAAGATAATTTGAAGTCTAAAGCTAGTCAGTAGCATGACTATAAAAATGCGGAGCTATGTCGATCGAAAGACAGAAAAAACCCAAAGCTAAAAGGAGACGATGGAAAACTCCTTAAAACCCATAATGTTTGTTTAAATACAGCTGGAGGTATAAGCAAACAAGTTAGTGATAAACAACATAAAAATGCGAACTTAAACCAGCTATTCAAAAAACCATTTACCCAAAGGACACCTAGACATATGTCTATAGAACCACAAACATCTACATACGCAGATAGTTTGCAAAACCAAAATGAGAAAAAGACATATAACTACATCACACAAACTTATATCGAAAATATACACAAAATCCAAACTTATTTAAACCTCAACCCCAGATCAACTACAAAAGAACCAAACCAGGATTATTTGACACAAAAGTTACAAGGATATAACAAGTTAATTACACGACCAAAAACTAACGCTAATTTAGTAAGAACATGCTACAACTACGGACTATTAAATACAATATATACATATGACGGGGAGGAACTAAGTGGAATACCGAAACTACATAAAGTATTTATTACATATAAGAGAGTTACTAAGGAAAATTTATTCTATGTAAAATTTTAAACAGCAATAGCAGAGATATTATATGAGAAAATAAAACCTCCGATACAAGTGGTAAAAATAGGACTAACAAAAGATATGATAATATCGAAAGATATCGAACAACAACCAAAGATACAAAAAAGCGAGATACCCAATTTTTATGCCAATAAGAGAATAATTGGTATATCAACCATCATACAAGAGCTAGCAAATAATTATTTAAATGGAAACGCTATATGGAGCTACTATGCAAGAGGTCAGTTAATGATTCAAGAGGTCAGCTAAGGAAAGCAGATATGGATGAAGTCCAGAGATGGATTTTGTCATTACTTAAGCCAGAAGAATGACCTACGACGAGAGCACGAAAAGCAGGATTTATTTCAACAAAGTTCTTAACCAGATATTGCAAATTAATTGGACACAAATATCCTGATCACATATGTTCGAAATGCAACGGTGAAGATAACATAATTCTAGATGTCGATTTAGAGTAAAAGAAGACGATGAAGATAAGATGCAGACAAGACAAGATAAGATATGGACAAAATAAAAAAGATAAGATGGCAGACAAAGTGGCAGAAAAGATAGAGGAACGTTAAAGTTTTTTGACTAAGTTATGTAAAATAACGTGACAATGTAAATTATTAGTCAACATTATTATTGTAAGAAAGACAAGGTAGTGTAAAATAGTCAATAAGTATAAAATCATGCATGTGCATACTAAGGATAAGTGTAAAAGTTAAGAGACAAGGTTGTAAATAAGTCTTAATAAGATAGTAGTAGATTAGAATAGGAAACTATTCATGAATAGTAGTAAATAGTAGTGGACAGATGTAAAAAATGTATTAGAATATGTGTTTAGAATAGTAAATTTGTATGTCTATATATAGACTCAGTCGTAAACATTGTAAGGCAGGCGAAGCCTAATATATAAAACGCTCTTTTCAAAAAACTCTCTACAAAAATTAAGTATTTAGATAAATGGAGCAACAATCTGAAATTCAATAAGATATTTCAGATAGCATGAATAAGCAAAAAGCAAAGGTATATTGTTCAAAAAATATGCGAAACTAATTTCATATATTCCTAAATATCATAATATGATTGAATAAATTTATGTTAGTTATTATGTATTAGAATTATTTGGATCATGATTTCTAGTTTATTAGCACACTGGAAACAGGGAAAAAACTTCTATACTATGTCATCCTAATGTTGAAACCGGTAGGCAAGGAAATCCGTTAGGGGAGTAAACAAAGTCAAGGCGCTGATAAGAAGGAAGTATCCGCTAAAGTACGATGTTAATAGTGACAGGAGAACATGATAAACAGATAATCTAGTTCATAATGATCTAATATGAATTTAATCAATTATGAATATGATAAGAAGGAATAATTTGAAATAAAAAACCTGCATGATAGAGAACATGACTACATACGTTCATGATGAAATGATAAAACACTATGAAACTTTAATCTTATATATACTTAAAGATATAAAATAATTGAATTAAGAAGAATCATATGGGAAAAAATATTTAATGATAACGAATCAGAAGATATATTGAACCAACAATGGTATGAAATAGACCTACATGATTTAGACTACGAAAGAATAGAATGGTACGATTTAGAAATAAATTCAAACTAAAATGAACTACGAATATTTACAATATTGGACAGAATCTATGAAAGATATAAAACTATTAGAACAATTAATGGAGGAAAATTTATATATGTACCAAAGAACCCAAGATATGTTATATCTAGAATATATCATAAATAATATTAATGAAATATTCAGATTAAAACAACTATCGGAAGAATATTATAATAAATATTATTACATTTTACAATGAATTCTGCACCCCAAAAAAATAATATTAAAGAAATATCAAGATTAAGACAGTTAGCAAAAAATAAAATCTTTAAAATAAATTACTCACCTACCACACTACCAAGAATATGAATTCACCAACTACCAATTCCTCACCTACCAGTAAAATGAATTCCGCACCGAAAAATGTTTGGTCTATTTTGAGGCTCCTCAACTCCGGCAAGTTTTAGGTAAGTTTTGAATTTGTATGGCTTTTGAATACTAGTTGCTTTGGGCTAGTTCAGTACTATGCTTATGTAAGTTTAAGACTTGTGTGGCTTCATGATATTTTATGGCATTATGGTGAGAGAAGTATGCTGAGGTAGACCTGCTTTTGTTTTGGTGAGTCATCTAAATGATTTCTGAAATGACTTTCTTGCTATGTAATTTCACTTTTTGTTTAGTATAGTACTTTTGCTTGATGTTACTTTGTGACTTGGTTATTGGATCAATATTCAACTTTTGCTAGAGAAATGATTCCTGGCCTGAACTTGTGAACTGATGTTTGCCCTTATGTACAATGATCTGATTGATGAGAATGCCAATCTGAATTGATTTGTGAAAGAATTGATTAACTTGTGTATATCTGATGACTCGTTTCATAGAAGTATATGCAAATGGCTTGTTTTTTAACAATTGAGATATAACTAGTGATACCACTAGTTTGTATTACTCAAAATTGAATGTCTTGACTGTATATATAAATTTGCCAACAATTGAAGACTGAAACACTATTTTGTGACGAGGCTTTGGTTACACATACAGAAAGCTACTCTTATCTAGAATTGGGGAATTTAGGTATCTTTCTTTTTGAAATGGTATAAATTTTTATTACTTTTACCTTCTGATATTTGGGTATGAAGAATTTGCATTTATGGTACTTATTCAGTGCTTGTTGTTGCCATGTATTTTGGGGAGGAATAAATGTATCTAGGTCCCAGAATACTATCACAAAGCACTACTTGACATTTGTTACAAAATGCACTTTTGTTTATGTAGGAGTAGGAAAATGGAATAACATTACTTTCTGCCAAGATTTGAGGTACTTTTAATTCAACATTGACTCACAAAGTCTTCACTTTGTGGCATTGGTATTTTACAAGCTAAGCTGTGTTCCCTTTTATCAGTTGTCTGAAACTGAATATTATCTTTGTTATCTAAATGCTAGTGTATTTTTTCAGTATCTCACTCAATACCAATGGTTATAGACTTTTTGTGCTAAATAGACCTCGTACAAGCTTCCTAATTGCATATTTTTTTGGCCAAAACAGTCATTATATATGCTGAAGTATACTTGGGAACACCAGACTGCTAGAGAGATTGTGGACTTCTTAGACTGACTTTGATACTTCAGAAAAATTAAGTTATGTTTGGAAACGAGGACACTGCCTTTTCTCTCTATTGTTCTTTAAGGTGTTGAATAAGTCAGTCTCCTGTCTTACCTCAGATTTGGGTCTGTGTTACCTGGGAGAATTTTTGTTTTTTAAGTCTAAGTCTCGACTTGAAGTACTCAGCTTATGTGTAGATTGCAAATGGTTTCATCAGCGGTTGGTTCTCATTATTAATACTTTCGCAACTGAAGAAGGTAAAATTTTGTTCTGAATGTGTCAGCAAAGTGATGGAACCAGTCAAATTAATCTATTGGGATAAGTAGTGTTACAGTCACATACTTGCTACAAATCTTCAAGATTCCCAACCTTACCTAGACTTGTATGGGTTGATATCAATATCATCTAAATGTCTGGTATGTATTTAAAAGATTTGTCAATTGAGTAGCTTTCTGTATTTTAAAGATTGGAACTTCTAAACTCAGGTAGGTTAGCTGATGGTGAGACCAAAGACTCAAATTCCATCATGATTGCATAAGTACCAGCGTAAGGGAACGTGTACACTAAATCAAGAGTTCATGTAAGATGATACTATACAATAATGAATTCAGATTCATAAAAAAGAATTAAGACTCAGCAAAGATCATGTCAGGATTATGTAGGTTAACAGTTATTGAGACTAGAGAGATAAATAGCATCCTGATTCCTGATTGTGCATACATCAGTGTAAGGAAAGTATGAGTAAACTAAGAGTTAGATTAAGATGATAAAAACATATAACGAAATTCTATATTACTTCAAATAAAAAATAGTAATCATGTAGTTATTACAATATATATTGAATCATCAGAATATCAAAACCTCTTCCTAATCCTATTCCAGCAGCGTCTAGTAGCAGGAGGGTCATTAGGAAGTTTAGGTATATCGTGGTGGTCAACCATGATGATCCGTCTCTTGGCTATCTTTTGCTCTGCTAACCTTTCCTCAAATTTCCTCTTACTTGATTCAAATTTCTTTATTTCATTAATGCTTTGTGTTTCTTTTTGCATTGGTGCAAAGCTCTGTATTGGTCTTGTAATTGCACTGCAATTGCTGTGTTGATGAGGAGGGGATTGTACTCTGTCGGTGGCCACATTCATCTTCTTCAATGACGCTGGCATGGTCTTGGTTAAACCACTGGTGCACTGCTTTCTTGTTGTTGATCCCATCCTGCGTTGGGTAGGGGTCTTCTTTTCTATTGAATCTGGTCAGTCGCCATCTTCTTGAAACCTTTTTGACTCTGTTTCTTGAGTTTTTTGTGTCCATCAAGCTCCTTCTAGAAAGAAAAATCAGAAAGAAGTTTTACACGAGGAGGAGCAACTTGTACATGTTTGGTGGACATCCCCTTTGTTGATCCCATAGTAGTAGTATTATGGGACTGTCGTCGTGTTTCTTCATCCAAGTCATGCGTCTCAGGTGTTTTCTTCAACTCTTGAGTAATTGCATTGCAATTGTTGTGGTTTTCCATAGGAGCAACTTGAACAGTTTTCGAGTAAGTTATTCTAATTTTGAGTGGCTTTGTAATCTGCTGCCATCTCTGCTGTGTTTCTTCCTCAGCATTGGCCACTTCATCTTCATCACGAACGACACTGTCTTCTTCCTCAACAGAACTGGTATCATCGTCTTCTTCCTCAAGAGTACTAGTGTCGTCTTTTTCATCATCATCATCGAAGGTACTGGGGTTGGATATCATCCTGTTTTTGCGCTTGTGAAATTGATGAGGATATTTGATTCCAGCAACTAGGATAGCTTCTTCAATCATGTGGCATATATCACAAGGCTTCTTGTCGATGTAATTCCATTTCATGAATACTTCTTCGATATCATCCATTCTCTCTAACCTCTCACTTTTTTGTTTGTTTAATCAACATGACTCAAAGCTCCCTTATATAGGAAATTTTAGCAACATATTTGGAAATAAACCTTTACTGCCTACAAATTAATCTTATTTAGGAACTTCCTTTCCATTTCCTAAAACATATTTGGAAATAAACCTTTACCGCCTACAAATTATTAACCTTTACTTTTTCTACACAAAATAGGACTAGGAGTGCATAGATGGTTTCTTCAAGGGATTAACATATTTTCCATATATGCTACTTATTTTTTTGTTACACCAATTTTCACCCCTTTATTTCCTAAAAGAATTCTACCTTTTATTCGGTTTAATAGTAAAACGTATCTTATCAACTAATTATTACTCCTCTTGAGTAAGTTCACAGGGTAAATAGGAGAATATTTTACCTATAAAAAATATATTTTTGGTTAAAGAAAATATTTGTCCAATAAATAATATTGGCTTGATGCGGAGGTTATTAAAAAATATAGGAAGACTTTGAAAAATATAATTATAAATTGAATGATCATTTGAGAAATTTTAAAGTTTAATTAGTAGGTGACATGACATACCACATTATCATTTAGGCATACCATAAAGTCAAATTCTCCGTATAGTTTAAAATGATTACATTTTATCTCATTATTTAATAATTTCATATCAGATTTTACGTTAGATACATGTGAATCACACTGATACACAATTTATACATGGATCTAGTGTGATTCACATATATCTAGGATACCAAATACACGAGTGAGATATGAGAATGACGAGTGAGACGAGAGGGAGGCGAACAAGATTTATCTATATATCTCAGATACATATATTCGATGTGAATATCATGTATCTATGATACCAGACACGTGAGTAAGATATGAGAGTGGCGAGCGAAATGGGATGATTGGATATAGTGTATCTAGAACAAATTACACCTAATTTTGACCCCATTATCCCGAAATACATATTTTTGGACTTATCTGAACACACCAAAATTTGATAAGATTCGTAATATTACAAACTAGCGTATATCTAAGTAATTAACTCTTCAACTAATGAAATTTCGGTAAGTTACCATCTAAAATCAAATGAAGCACTTAAAGTAGTGTAAAATACTTTTTTGTCCTAATAAATCAGAAACTAGAAACTGCAAAGGAATCATATAACAGTGACTCAAAAATTGTAAAACCGAAAGATGTGCATTTTAGTGATTGTTATAATAGTTGCAAAGCAAGAAGAGCACTGAACAAATTTTGAAATTTGTAGTCTATAATCAACACAACAATTGATCATATGAATCATGTTAAGAGCCCATCTCCACTATTTTATCACAGCTACCTTCCACCAACACAAATACATATCGAGTAACTCTAAATGTAACAAAACGCTTGCTTGTCAAACCACACGGACATAGTGCTCACGTGTAGGAGCACGAGGGTCATTAGCAGATTTAGGCATATCATAAAAGTCCATCATTACGATTCTTCTCTTGTTTTCCTTTGCTCTGCTAAGTGCTAACCTTTCCTCAAATTTCCTCTTGCTTGATTCCACAGTAGTTGTAGTATGGAACTGTCGTCGCGTTCCTTCTTTATCACCATCCAAGTCATGCATCTCCAATATTTTCTTCAATTTTTCAGTAATTGCACTGCAATTGTTGTGGTTTTCCAGAAGAGCAACTTGAAAAGTTTTCATGATAGATGTGCTTTGTAATATACTTCTTGCTCTGCTGTGTTTCTTTCTCAGTGTTGGCCCTTTTTCATTTAAGAAATAAAGTAGTAATATTTTGCAAAAACAAACCATTAATACATAAACACACACTCAAACTTGGTCGTAGCTCCAACTTTGAGGGTGCACATCTAGATATATCATTATCTCAACTAGTAGCTTGGTCTCAAATGACAACTAAATACTCCAACTCGACTCTACAGCGTCATGATCACCCTACGTTGACATGACACATTAATTTTGGAGGTGTCTAGATGATCATTTTGTCGTTAGAGTGTTCAACTAACACAACGGAGACAAGTTAAAGTATCTAGATGTGCACACTCTAAAGTGCTTATTTGCCAGCTTAGGCCAGGTACAATTATTTTTTTAAGCAGGTTATGTGACATGTCAGATTATCATTCCAAAATATAAGTTGATAACTTTATTCTCCAACAAGTATTTCTAATATTTCACAAGTGAATCGTTTTAAATATGCTCAAATGAGCCCTTCTTAGTATTTGGCTTCGATTACCTTACTATGATTAACTTCACAATTCTACTCTATTCTCATTTGGGGTTAAATATATCTATTAATTCTTTGATGCACAATTGGTTAATCATGATAAAGAAGTTGAGAAACTTGAGCTAAGCAATTTGAATACAAGCATAAAAGAAAATAGATCTAGATGGATATTAAATCAGGAATAAAAAACATTTTTATACTAGTTTATACTAGTTAATATATGAGTAAAAGTCAAAATTATCTAATGTGTGTTTACAAAATTAACTAGGATAATCTCAATTTCAAACTGTGCTCTATATATCCTACCTCTATCTATCTCGTTAAAGGTTAAATGTTCTACATCAAATAATACAAGGATCAAAAGCAAAATAAAGTAAAATTCGGGGACCAAAAATGTTATATTCCCTTATTTATCTATGTTATTAACATGTAACTGGACGTGTCAAATACATATATTCAAGGTGCGAATTATTGTAGAATTGGTAATATTGTAAGCTCATAGGAAGAAAGGTAATTAACTCCTAAATAAGTGAAATTTGTATTGTATAGTGTTTACTCTTTTTTTATAATTCCCCATATATTATGAAGTGGACATAGATAGAGCACAAATTTCTATATAAATTAGAATTGTTTAAAGGGAAAATGGATAAATATACCCCCGAACTTTGATAAATGGTATGGCTATATCCTCCGTTATACTTTTCGTCCATCTCAGCTCTTGTTGTCCAATAATCGGTACACATTTGCCCCTCCCACTAACGGCACTCTCATTGTGTACACGTGGCAAAATCCTAAGCCACTACCCGGTTGACCAATTCTTTTAACCGAAATCCTAAAAATGTCATAACCCGATTTCTCAAGTCATGATGGCACCTAATATAACCCACCAGCAGGTAAGCCAACCCGTAACCTAGAACAACAAGTAATGGGTCTGAGGGTAGAAACTAAACAAGAGTAGGCAAATAACAATATAAACAGGCAGAAGCAAACCAAAACATATATACAAATAAAGATCCCTCCCAGAACCTGGAAGTCACTAGTAAAGAGCTACTACAAAATGAGTACAAGTCCCAAAAGTGGACAACAGAGATTAGACTGTCTCGGAAGGTAAAAGACAAGTCTATATATACAGATGGAGACTGAAATAGTACAAAATGTTGTGTGCTCACTCCCGTCTCCGAATCAGTTTGCTCAATCAACGCTGGCAACTAGTGCCCGGACCTGCATCACGAAACAGATGCAAAGCGTAGCATGAGTACCAAAACAACAGGTACCCAGTAGGCATCATAGGCCGACTAAACTTGAAAAGTAAAGGCAGTATGAAAAGAAGGAATAACACAAACCGAAGTCAAGAACAAAAATCTAACTAACAATGGAATGCACACGAGTGTAGAAAGAACTAACTAAAGCAATCTATAAGCTAACTACACCTAACTGGATCCCCATAAGTCCAGAAGGTACACTCGTGCGCAAGTTAAATGAAAACCCGAAAGAACCCCCATAAGCCCGACGAGTACACAGAATAACTATAAATAAAGAGAATTGAATATGAGAACCCAAGAACGGAGAACCTAAATCAGAACCTCAACCCCAATTAGTAAAATCTGACAGTACGGAGGCCGAACCTCGAACCAGATGCTCACCAGAAGTACCCAAGTAACAAATCACAAGTATCAAGTATCTAAGGCCGGAACTCTAACCAGATGCTCTATATAAGTATCTGGGCAATAGAGGCCGGAACTATAACCGGATGCTCTATAAAGGTGCCAATGTAGCTGCTAAAAGAGTCCCAATCGATCTACTCTCATAAATGTTTGTGGATCGCCATCCATACCTAGCCAATCAATGCAAGTCCTTGGAACCGAATCGAAAATCAAATTCAAATCGCGAAGCAGAACTAGTGTCGCCAACATAACTCTTAAAGTTGTAACATCGGGGAAATAAGGATAACTATCATTGGAGCAAATATATCGCCTAGCTAAGGCCCAAACTATCAGGCTCAAGTCTGCTACACCAGTCTACATGGATCTAAGTCGGCCGAGCGGCGTCGGGGCAAAACTAAGGCCTAACGGATCCGAATCATGTATTTCTAAGGCAAGCCCTAGTCAAACCTAAACTAAGGCCCAAATGCTTTAACAAATACTCATCGAGCATACAAGTACTCCACATAGCAAAGAGGGACATTTAATAACACAAAACATGCTCACAGTTACCCGATAATTCCGAATTAGGCCGAAAACATGATTTCTAAACACCTATGCATGATTCAATAAACGGAGACTGACCAATTTCGCGATCAAAATGGGGAAAGTGGGACCCACGTTGGAAATTTTGGAATTAAACCCAAAAGTGGGTCCTAACCAGTTCCCCCAGCTCATGTCCTAAAATGGGACACAATTCGGGGATCGGGAACAACACAATATCAACATGCAACCAAAACCCAAATTTTCTCAAAAACTAGAAATGGGACAGCAGTTGAATCAGTATATTTACCAGAAACTGGAGGTCTACAGTGAAATGTGACAACACCATGACGTTTTCCTCAAAAAATCACTCAAGATAGCCTCAAAAATCACTGAAATTGGACCTAGAATGGCTGAGAAAACAAGTCTCAAAAATTTTCAAAATCAAGCTCATAAAAAGGGTCGTGGCAGCAGGTATTTTACAAAAATTACCTCAAACAGGGACCCCAAATCACTATCCGAGCTCACCAACGTGTTCCTTGCAAAAAAACTCACAAAATGAACCTTCGAATCACTAAATTTGGACTTGAAATAAGAGAGTTGTGAGGGTTTGAAGTTTGGGAAATGTTGCTGATTTTCTGCATTTATAGCAAATTTTCTGCAATAATTTTCCAAAACTAAAAAACTCCGACGAGGGCGCTCCGAACTCGTTCGGAACCCCGTGCACGCAAACGAGATATGCAACCATACTAAATTTGATATTCCAGACTCAATGGCACAGTCAAAATTTTCATACGAGGTC
This sequence comes from Solanum commersonii, assembly GCA_029007595.1. NCBI lineage: Eukaryota > Viridiplantae > Streptophyta > Magnoliopsida > Solanales > Solanaceae > Solanum > Solanum commersonii. The sequence continues at coordinate 111,493 of JAJTWQ010000118.1, forward strand.
ATCTTGACAAAAAATGGGTCCCACACCCAAATGCCATTTTAAGTCAACAACTACAAAAGAGCTCCGAAAAATATCAAAAACCTCGAGACACAAAAGAAAGGTCAATCTAGACCAAACTTTACATTCTGGAGCTAACCGCGCTGCCGAAATTTCATCCGAGCGCGTTTACTCAGAATGTTGACCAAAGTCAAACTTAGACTTAAACTTAAAGTTAAAATGCCTAATCGCACCGACTCACACTGAAAACCTCGGGAGTCATGCCGACCATGCTACCAGCCTAAAATGACCCTTCCAAAGCGGATGGAATCGTCAGAATTGGATTCCAATGTCATCTTCTCAAACTTTTGATCGAAAATGATCGTTTAAGGTTCATAAACTCTAAAACACTAAAACTCACACCATAATCAAACGAACGACCAGGTGACTGAACTGTCAGTCCCAGCAAGTCATAAAGGGATCGCTACAGGAACGCTCTAAACAACACACAGAAGGAAAGATACAGAAATGACCAGGAGGGTCATTACAATATCCACTACTAAAAAGGACTTTCGTCTTCGAAAGTAAGAATAAGGATATACCTGAAGTCTCGAATAAGCTGGGGAACTGCTCTCGCATCTCCTGCTCGGTCTCCCAAGTAGGCTCCTTGATTGGACGGTGTCTCCAATGGACCTTAACAATAGGGATGGCTCTCGACCACTAACTATCTGACATCTCTGGCTAGAATGACAATCAACTCCTCTATAAAAGTCAGACGATCATCCAACTCAACCGAATCATACTGGAGCACATGAGACTCATCTGGAACATGCCGGCGCAGCATCGAAACATGAAACACTGGGTGGATAGCTGATAATATTGGAGGTAAAGCTAACTCATAGGCAACCTCGCCAACTGCTCTCAAAATCTCAAAAAAGGCCTATATACCTAGGGCTAAGCTTGCCCCGCCTCCCAAATCTCATCACGCCCTTCATGGGCGATACTCGAAGAAATACCCGGTCACCAACTGCAAACCTCAACGGCCGACGCCTATGATCCGCGTAACTCTAATGTCTACTCTGAGCCGTCCTGAGCCTTTCCTGAATCACCCACACTTGATCCAGGGCCTCCTGAAGTAAATTTGTACCACGCGGCCTAAGCTCTGTAGACTCAAACCAACCAACTAGAGAGCGACAATGCCTACCATATAAGGCCTCAAACGAGGCCATCTGAATACTAGAGTAGTAGCTGTTGTTGTACGCAAACTCCGCCAAAGACAGGAACTGGTCCCACTGACCTCCAAAATCCATAACACAAGCCCGCAACATATCCTCAAGGATCTGAATAGTACGCTCTGACTGACCATCCGTCTGTGGGTGAAGTGTTGTGCTAAGGTGGACACGGGTGCCCAACTTCTCCGGAAAAGCCCTCCAAAAGCTGGAAGTGAACTGTGAACCTCAGTCTGAAATGATAGAAACAGGCACGCCATGAAGACGGACCACCTCCCTAATGTAGAAACGAGCCAACCTCTCGACACGGAAAGTAGTATGAACAGGAAGGAAATGTGCTGACTTGGTCAATCGATCCACGATGACCCTAATGCTGTCAACACCTCTAGAAGTCCGAGGCAACCCCATAATGAAGTCCATAGTGATACGCTTCCACTTCCACTCTGGAGTGGGTAATCTTTGGAACTCGCCAGCAGGCCTCAAATGCTCGATCTTCACCTGCTGGCAACACAAACAACGGGATACATAGTCGGCAATATCTTTCCTCATACCGCTCCACCAATAATGTTGCCTTAAATCACGATACATCTTAGTTGTGCCCGGATGGATGGAATATCTGGAATCATGGGCCTCGCTCAAGATCAACTGAATCAAACCCCCAGCTCTCGGAATACACAACCGGCCATCGAATCTCAAAACCCCATCCGAGTCTAAGGTAGATTATTTAGCATCACCTGCCAACACCCTATCTCTGAGAGCCACCATAGACTCATCCTCAAATTGACAACCACAGATCCTATCTAGCAAAGACGACTGAACTCCCACATAGGCTAACACCCACCTTGAATCTGAAATATCAAGTCTGATCATCCGGTTAGCTAAGGACTGGATGTCCAAAGCCAACGGTAGCTCCGAAACAGAAAGAAATGCTAGACTACCCATACTTCCCGCCTTATGGCTCAAGGCATCCGCTACTACATTTGCCTTGTCTGGATGGTAGAGAATAGAGAGGTCATAGTCCTTCAGGAGCTCAATCCAGCGACGTTGCCTTGAATTAAGGTTGTTGACACCTAATTTTGACCCTCCACGGTAAGAATTAATTTGCGAGCTTCCTTAATTCCAAACGATTTGAAATAACTAATTTTATAAAAATTCAGAATATTTTATTCACCTTTTATAATAATTTAAATATTAAATATGTGTTGTATTGTTAGGTATGTAACTAATATATCTTTAAAATACTTGAAAACTATCTTGAAAAAAAAAAAAGATTTCATTATTATTATTATTATTATTATTATTATTATTATTGTTATTATTACTATTATTATTATTATTTTAACGTTAAACACTTTATTAATCTAATTTAGTTTGAATTATAGCTATGTTGTTGAATTAGTTATTTTTATTAAGTTAATTATTTTATTCCATTAAGATTAAGAAGCTCTCCAATTAATTTTTTATTAGTTCACCTTATTTAGGTTTTAGCCGAATCCATTAATTCAACTCAATTTGGCTATTTCTTAAATTTTGAAATCTAACCGATTTAATTTTTTACTCTATACCCATTCTTAAATGACCAAATTTTGGGATTTTATATGGCATTTTCAGCAAACCTTCCAGCCCATATTTAAACCCAAATTCCCAGCCAACCCAATACTTTAATTCCTCCCAGCCCACTCCATTCCCCTTAACCTATAACCCGGCCCAAATCCTCATTCAATAACTAAATAACCCAGCAACAGCAACTGGCAAACGACAATCCAAAGCAACAGCGTTCTCTTAACGTCACGGCGTCAACAACAACAACAGTACACAGAACAAGAGACGATGTCCAACTCTAATGGTAAAACTCGGAAACGACAAAGACATGGCGTGAAATAGACGAAAAGTAAATTTCAACGTCTCCTTCCTCAGTCTGAGTACAGTTCTTGCAAAGCTTTTCTGCGATTCCAGCTGCAATCTCGTCCTCACTAGTGCGAGATGATGCCACCTCGAGCACAAGGATGAGTGATTTGATCGAAGTCGTCCATCGCCTTTTCTTTTTCGGGAATGATTTGAATTTTCAGAAAAAGGTTATCTTCCCGGATTTGTGAAAGAATTTTGGCATTTTGAATTCGAATGGGCCCTTCTTTATTGATTTTCCACCTCTTCCCCCCCACCCCCAAGATTAGGAACCCTAAAATCCCCTATATATTCCATCTTAGTCATTGTTGAATGGAAAAAAAAAATTGGGAAGAATTAGTTAGAATTTGAGAAAATTATAGTGAACATTAGAAACACCTATTCATATACAGACATTCGAGAAAATAGGCTTTGGGGATTAGAGATTTTTGGGTTGCAAAATTTTTCTTGAACAATTGATATTACACTTGAGAAATTCGGAATGCATTTTTAGTTCTAGGTTCTGGATCGGTTTGGATATTCTGATCCATTGTGCAAAGTCTCATGTGGTGGGGGAAGTCAGTCGTCTCGAGCTCGTTTGGTCCTTGTCGCTACACCAAAAAAATGTAATGTGTCACCATTCATAGCAACCCTTATGTCTCTTATTGTATTCGGAAATGACTTCATGTTTAGTCGAGACGAGGTTTTGTAGTTTAATCTAATATTGTGTTCTCTCTGTTGCTTTACTCAAGTTTGATTCGAAGCTTCCCCTGTCAAACTTATTTTTGGGATATTGTTGAATCTCTAGTATCTTTGTTTATGTTGTCGTCAATCGAGCTATTTTTTTTTGGGTTGTTACTATTTAATATTGTCATTCATGTGAATCTGAGAGATTCGAGTTAACTGATATGATTAAGTCGCTCATAACGCTATCTTTCGTTGTTTCTGCCTTGGTGACTTCTTTTCTCCTTTCTCATTCCATTGTTGTGAATAAATTTGCTGGGTATTTTGATGTGTTTCTCGTTTAGCGTTTAGTCTCTCGTATGTGTTTATCGTGTTGTTGATAGTATTGAGTTGATTTCGGGTTAGGATTCATGTTTGGTTTAACATAGTTTTGCCTACCTCTTGAATAATAATGAGCATGCCGTTCTTAGTTCTCATTGTCGTATAATCTGAAATTATTTATCATAGGCATAACCGATTTTTTGGCTTGCTAGTTTATTTGGTGTTACTGCTCAACAATGTCAATCTCTGTGACTATTGTGTTCGTTTTCACCTGTTAGCACTCATAAGCATGCTGATTTAAGAAATATCACTATCAAATTTATTCGTTTGAGTATAATAACAGTCTCTTCCCTTATTTGAAATCTCTTCCTTTGGGCATGATTGTATAACATCACTAGACTCTAAGTTAGTTTAAATCATTACGTAAGGCATATTAATAGTATAGCATGTTCTCTTTCTCCTCATCTTTTGTGTGATTTTATTTACTGTTAGTTGTTGGTCACATATTCTCCATAATGTGGCCTACTTTGATTGCCCTTTGAAAGCCCCCTCAATTTTATATATATATATATATATATATATATATATATATATATATATATATATATTGGTTCCATTAGGCATTAAAGCTTTGCTTGTTGTTTCCTATCACCAGTTAAAATCTTTGCGTAGATATTTTTTTTTCCTTAAAATTTATTTGCTATTGGGTTTTATGACAACTTGGTGTTAAGTTTCTTAAATGGCTTTTATCTCGATTAAGTCATGTCTCATTTGTTTTATCATTACAAATGCTAATTTTTATCCTTTCATTCTGTTGTACGAACCGACTTCTCTCGAGTGTAAATTGGACTCCACTCCTACATAACCGAGTTGATTTCACATAGAGTCAGCCCTTTTTGAGCTAAAGAATCGAAGAACAGGTTCCCAAAATTTGACGAATAGGATTTGGAGCTGATACGAGATTTTATACACTAGCATACACCTAGTATGTATGAAAACAGAAGAAATGGCTTAAAAAGGCCCACTCTTCTCAAAGAAACCGTCTTTTGTTATTTTGGGCCAAAGCCCTTGTCGTCTTATTATTATTTCTATTAGAAATATAGGACAGGTGAAAATTGGGCCTAAGGCCCAAATAATATTTTATTTCGTGTTAATTTAGGACAGGTGAAAAATTGGGCCAAAGGCCCAAAATGAAAATGGGCCCAAATACCGGCCCAGGCGAACAGGAAAACCAGATTTAGGTCCAACCCTCTTTCCCTTTTTATTTTACTGTGTTTGTTTTTCGTGTTAGTATTTATCATCAATCTTAGGGTCGAAAAGTTCAAATCCCCGAAAGACGCCAATTTCGTTTTAACAATTTAACTAAATCGATCATCTTTCAAAAAGACTTAAAAGAAAATTTTCGAGAAGTATCTCACTTAGATAATATCTAAATATTTCCCCTTTTCCCCTTTAAAATAAGTTTTAACCATAAAATAGTTCACTTTCGCAAATCAAGCTAAGTTAAAACTACTTTAGCCAAATAAATTAGTTATCGGATAACCGCATTAGCAGATATTTTAGGTGCTTTAAAAACCTTCCTAGAGTATTAATAGGAACCTCGAACCCCTCTTTAAATATTTTCAATCGATTTCCTGTTTTTATCGTTTGAAAAATCAGTTTTCTTAATTTTTCTTGAAAATTAAGTGGCGACTCTTAAAACCAGTGTAAACATATATTTTAATAAAACAAAGGTCTCTTTGACTCATAAGATACTGGAGGCTCCGGTGATTAGTGTAGATCTCACAACGAACCCCATATAGATAGTGCCTCCAAATCTTAAGCGCGAAAACTACCGCCGCCAGCTCCAAATCATGGGTGGGGTAGTTGCGCTCATGGATCATAAGCTGCCTTGACGCATAAGCTATAACCCGACCCTGCTGCATCAATACACAACCCAAACCAACGCCGGATGCGTCACAATAAATCATGAAGCCCTCACCCTCAAATGGAAGAGTCAATCTAGGAGCAGTGGTCAATAACTCCTTGAGCCTCAAAAAGCTCGCCTCACACTCCTCTGACCAAACAAAGGGAACATCAACAAGAATCAATCGAGTCAATGGGGCTGCAATAGTAGAAAAGCCCTCAACGAAGCGTCTGTAGTAACTCGCTAACCCGACAATGATACGAACCTCAGTAACAGAAGTAGGCCTATCCCAATCACGAATAGCCTCAATCTTCGTCGGATCAACCCTAATACCCTTCTTGGACACCACGTGCCCCAAGAATGCTACAGACTCAAGCCAAAACTCGCACTTTGAGAACTTGGCATAAAGTTGCTGATCTCTCAAAGTCTGGAGCACTATCCTTAAATGCTGCTCATGCTCACTCCGGCTCCGCGAATATACCAGTATGTCATCAGTGAAGAAGATAACAAATAAATCAAGGTATGGCCTGAACACACGTGTCATCAAGTCCATGAAGGCAGTAAGGGCATTAGTCAACCCAAATGACATCACCAAGAACTCATAATGGCCATAACGGGTCCTAAATGCAGTCTTAGGGATGTCTGCTGCCCTAATCCTCAGCTGATGGTACCCGGACCTCAAATCAATCTTAGAAAAAAAGGTGGCACCCTGAAGCTGATCAAATAAATCATCAATACGAGGCATGGGGTAACGGTTCTTCACCGTCACCTTGTTCAGCTGCTTGTAGTCAATGCACATCCTTATAGTCCCGTCATTCTTCTTCACAAACAGAACGGGAGCACCCCAAGGCGACACACTCGGACTGATCAATCCCTTACCTAAGAGATCCTCTAACTGCACACTGAGCTACCTGAGCTCTGCAGGAGCCATCCGGTAAGGCGGAATAGAAATAGGACAAGTGTCGGGCACCAAATCTATGGCAAAATCAATATCTCGATCTGGGGGTAAGCCAGGTAGGTCTGTAGGGAACACATTTTCAAACTCTCTAACCACAGGAACTGAGTCAACTGAAGGGCCCTCCCTACTCACATCTCGCACATAGGCTAAATAATCTAAATACCCAGAAGCAACCAACCGCCTAGCTCGCATAAAAGAGATGATCCCCGTCGGTGTATGACTATAAGCACCCTGCCACAACATTGGGGGAATGCCAGGCATCGCTAAGGTAACAGTCTTGGCGTACCAATCCAAGACCGCATAGTAAGGGGATAACCAGTCCATGCCCAGAATGACATTGAAATCAACCATATCTAGCAAAATAAGATCAACTCTAGTATCATAACCTTGGATAGTCACTAAGATAGATCGCAATACCTGATCTACTACTAAGGACTCACCCACCGGGGTCGAAACATGAATCGGCTCTGCCAAAGACTCAGACCTCATACCCAATCGGGGAGCAAAATAAACAGATACATATGAGAATGTGTACCCGGGATCAAATAATATTGTAGCAAGCTGATGGCATAATAAAAGTGTACCTGTAATGACATCGTCAAATGCCTCAGCCGCCGCCCTCACCGGGGCTGCATAGAAATGGCCCTGAGCACATTTGCCTGATGCATCTGATCTACTACCTAACCTGCCTCCCCGAGCTCCACCTCTGGTACCCTGTCAATTGTCTCGACAATCCTGGCCCTGACTACCACCACTAAATGGAGGGGGCACTACTGAAATTGGTCTAGGTGCAAGAGGAGCTGGTACAATCGACCCTCACCTTCGTCGAGAGCACCCTCTGGACCAATGGTCAAGTGCACCGCAATCAAAACACCCCGAAATTGAACGCCCTGAAATAACTCGGCCGCGGTAGAAAGGTAGGAAATCTGATCCCCTTGAACTCTGGCCCGTACTAGGACCACTCTGCTGATGCTGGCCTCTCTCAGAAGCAGGTAATGCTGCCTGAACAGGCCAACTAGACTGACCCTGCTGGAACCTCTAGCGGGGCCTATCATAGGAGTCTCTCCCTCTAGTCTAGGACCCGCTGTAACTACCCTGCTAGCGTGCCCTCTTATCGCTGCCCTCTTGGGCCTCGCGATGAATATGCTTTATGGATCGGGCATGGTCGATCACATCAAGAAATGAACGGCCGGTCGAAACCAAATGCTCTGTGTCAACCCTCAGACAGTACCGCAACCCACGTACAAAACAACGAACTCTCTCCTCTTCTGTGGACAAAATCATGGTAGCATGTCGAGACAACTCATGGAATCTCATCTCGTAATTTGAGACGGTTATAGGGCCCCGCTCCAATCTAGAGAACTGATCACGAAACCTATCCCTGATGCTTCGTGGAAAAAACCGAGCCAAGAAATCTTCTGAGAATTCACTCTAAGATACAGGAGGCGATCCAACTAGTCTGGACTCTCGATACGAACGCCACCACCACCTAGTTGTCCCACGAAACTGATGAGCGGTGAAGTCAGCTCCTCTCGAATCCAAAAGGCCTAGTGACTGTAGCTACTCCTGACAAGTGAGCTGGAACTCGTAGGCATCCTCCCCAATCGCCCCTGAGAATATCGGCTGTGCCAACCTCTGGAATACCCCGAGCATCTTCTGCTCGCGCAGTGGCATCTCCCCGTCCTTTAAGTATGACACGACAGCCACATGAACTGGTGGCGGTTGAACCTCTAGTAATACTGCGGCAGGCTGACCCTGGCGCGGAGTTGGAGTCTTCTCTTGGGGGGGTCTTTGCCGTCTTCTTTGGGCCGGTGCTGTCGCATCTCCCTAATAGCTGCTAGTATCTGAGTCAGCAGAGCATAAAGATCAGGAGTTGCAGTTGTAGTTGGTGCAGGTGGTGGCTGGCCTGGCCCCGGCCCCACCGGCTGTGGAGGTACATATGCTACCTGAAGCTCTTCCTCCCTATCTCGGGCTAGTGTTGCAACCCTGCCTCGACCTCGGGGTCGGCGTCTACCCCAAGCTGAGGCTCTGCCTGCAGGCCCGGGTGCGCCACCCCTGGCCGCACCACTTCGCGAGCGAGCCATCCTGCGAAAGAGTGAAACAAGTAAGATTTCCATATACCAATAAGACACACGCTGCACGAAAGCGAAACACAAGAGGACATTTTCCTAAGGACATCCTGTAGCCTCCCGAAGATAAGTTACAGACGTCTCCGCACTGATCCGCAGGACTCTACTAGACGTTAGCTCTGTACAAGTGAGACCAACAAACCTAGGGCTCTAATAGCAACTTGTCACGACCCAATTTCTCAAGTCATGATGGTACCTAATATAACCCACCAGCAAGTAAGCCAACCCGGAACAACAAGTAATGGATCTGAGGGTAGAAACTAAACAAGAGTAGGAAAATAACAATATAAATAGGCAGAAGCAAACCAAAATATTTATACAAATAAAGATCCCTCCCAAAACCTGGAAGTCACTAGTACAGAGCTACTACAAAATGAGTACAAGTCCAAAAAGTGGACAACAGAAATTGGACTGTCTTGGAAATAAAAGACAAGTCTATATATATAGATGGAGATTGAAATAGTACAAAATACCGTGTGCTCACTCCCGTCTTCGGATCAGTCTGCTACAAGCTCGATCAACGCTGGCTTCAAGTGCCCGGACCTGCATCACGAAATAGATGCAGAGCGTAGCTTGAGTACCAAAACAACAGGTACCTAGTAGGCATCATAGGCCGACTGAACTTGAAAAGTAAAGGCATTATGAAAAGAAGGAATAACACAAACCGAAGTCAAGAACAAAACTCTAACTAACAATGGAATACACACGAGTGTAGAAAGAACTAACTAAAGCAATCTATAAGCTAAATACACCTAACTGGACCCCTATAAGCCCAGAAGGTACACTCATGTGCAAGTTAAATATAAACCTGAACGGACCCCATAAGCCCGATGAGTACACAGAATAACTATAACTAAAGAGAATTGCATATGAGAACCCAAGAACGGATAATACAAATCAGAACCTCAACCCCAATTAGTAAAATCTGACAGTACGGAGGTCGAACCTCGAACTGGATGCTCACCAGAAGTACCTAAGTAACCAATCACAAGTACCAAGTATCTAAGATCGGAAATCTAATCGGATGCTCTATATAAGTATCTGGGTAATAGAGGCCGGAACTCTAATCGGATGTTCTATATAAGTATCTGGGCAATAGAGGTCGAAACTCTAACCGAATGCTCTGTAAAGGTGCCAACGTAGCTGCTGAAAGAGTCTCAATCGATCTACTCTCATAAATGTCTGTGGATCGCCGTCTACACCTAGCTAATCAGTGTAAGTCCTTGGAACCAAATAGAAAATCAAATTCAAATCGCGAAGCAGAACTGGTGTCGCCGACGTAACACTTGAAGTTCTAACATCGAGGAAATAAGAATAACTATCATCGGAGAAAATGTATCGCCTAGCTAAGGCAAAAACTATCAGGCTCAAGTCTGCTACACCAATCTACATGGATCTAAGTCGGCAAAGAGGCGTCGGGGTAAAACTAAGGCTTATTGGATCAGAATCAGGTATTTCTAAGGCAAGCCCTACTCAAACCTAAACTAAGGCACAAATGTTTAAACAAATAGTCATCAAGCATACAAGTACTCCACATAGCAAAGAGGGACAATTAATAACACAAAACATGCTCACAGTTACTCGATAATTCCCGAATTAGGTCGAAAACATGATCTCTAAACACCTATGCATGATTCAATCACTACCAACCCAAATCCCAACTAATCAACATGCATTCGCACTCTCAAGCTCAATCTAAGAGAAGGAAACTGTAGCCTACCTGTAGGCCGATCACACGCGCTCCAAAATCACTTCTCCAGAGCTTTCCCTTTCCGAACATCCTCGAAACGCTGTCCCGCTACCAAAAATAGTCACAACGTTATTACGATCATTTAGACACCAAAATCACAATAAACGGAGACTGAACAATTTTGCGGTCAAAACGGGAAAAGTGAGACCCGCATTGGAAATTTTGGAATTAACCGCAAAAGTAGGTCCTAACCAGTTCCCCCAGCTCATGTCTCAAAATGGGACACAATTCGGGGCTCGGGAACAACACAATATCAACATGCAACCAAAACCCAAATTTTCTCAAAAACTAGAAATGGGACAGCAGTTGAATCAGTATATTTACCAAAAACTGAAGGTCTACAGTGAAATGTGACAACACCACGACGTTCTCCTTGAAAAATCACTCAAGATATCCTCAAAAATCACTAAAATTGGACCTAGAATGGCTAAGAAAACAAGTCACAAAATTTTCCAAAGTCAAGCTCATAAAAAGGGCGTGGCAGTAGGTATTTTACAAAAATTACCTCAAACGGGGACCCCAAATCACTATCCGAGCTCACCAACGCATTCCTTGCGAAAAACCTCACAAAATGAACCTTTGAATCACTAATTTGGACTTGAAATGAGAGAGTTGTGAGGGTTTGAAGTTTGGGAAATCTTGCTGATTTTCTGCATTTATAGCAGATTTTCTGTAATAATTTCCAAAGCTAAAAAACTCCGACAAGGGCGCTCCGAACTCATTTGGAACCCCGTGCACGCAAACGAGATATGCAACCACACTAAATTTGATATTCTGGATTCAATGAAACAGTCAAAATTTACATACGAGTTCATCTTGAAAAAAAGTGCGTCCCACACCCAAATGTCATTTTAAGTCAAAAAGTACAAAAGAGCTTCGAAAAATATCAAAAACCTCGAGATACAAAAGAAAGGTCAATCTAGACCAAACTTGACATTCTGGAGTTATCCACACTGACGAAATGTACATCCGAGCGCATTTACTCAGAATGTTGACCAAAGTCAAACTTAGGCTTAAACTTAAAGTTAAAATGCCTAATCGCACCGACTCATACTGAAAATCTCGGGAGTCTTGCCAACCATACTACTAGCCTAAAATGACCCTTCTAGAGCTGATGAGATTGTCAGAATTTGATTCCGATGTCATCTTCTCGAACTTTTGATAAAAAATGATCGTTCAAGGTTAATAAGCTTCAAAACACTAAATTCACACCATAACCAAACGAACGACCAGGTGACCGAACTGTCAGTCCCAGCAAGTCATGAATGACTTGGGGTCGCTACAGGAACACTCTAAACGACACACAGAAGGCAAGATACAGAAATGACCATGAGGGTCATTACAAAGAACCAACCCCATAACCCAATAAACCCACCCGATTTGTGGGTAAAATATACTCTCTAAAATCTAAAAACCCAAATCATAGGTCACTTTCGTTCATCTCACAAACTCTAGCCTAGTTCATCAGATTTTAAAGAGTTCATCGGTGCAGTTCATGCCTCAAATGCAGACGGTTTCTTAGAAACACACTGTTGGGATATACTATTAACCATGTAATTGTGTTATAGTAATTTTTATTTAATCCCTTGTAAATATTTTTTATGTTATTTATTTAATATAATAAAATCTTTATTTAAATAGATCATTGTGTATATATGTGTGTCCATTGCTTATATAGTAGACAATTTTGTGTATGGAGTATTTTAACTCATACGTGGAAGATTAAAATTGTTGGTGCATATAAGTTATAAATTTATGTTCACGATCAAATATGAAGTAGGACGAACATCTTGATGATCGTAGTACAAGATTAAATATAATTTGATCTTAATTATGAGGATGGTTAAATTCCAACTTCTTGTGCTAGTACATTTTGTATGTATTGAACGGATCAATTAGAGACATTTATTAATGTTCTGAATATTAATAAATAAATTCTCTAGTCCACTACATGTACTTATACTCTTAATCTTGATATAATTATTATGATCTATGTAATTTATTTTATTGTTTTAACCTATTAAAAGGTGAGACTTTTTGATGAGTCAATAAATTCCTAATAGATTAGATAATGACAAATTACATTAGTGAAATAATAATTAGTTGAAGACACCCCTTTATGGTTACTTATAAGTTTTCACGTGAAAACCCTGCAGGTGGATTCTATATCTGTCATGTGAAATAAGTTAAGTAAATATAATAAAGGATTAATTTTGTCAATGAATTAAATTTTCAGAAAATTTGATATAATTGATTGGTGTCGGTAATTCTAACACGGCGGGGTTAAATAAGATGTAGTGGTAGATTTCGAAATTAAATCGAGGAGTGCAATTACAAATTTTTAGTGGAATAATTTGTAATTTATTGCGATATGGTTAATTCGTTTATTTGAGAATTATTGTCGTAATTGGAAGCCTCTATTAAATATATCTACGGTCCCTACAATGCCTAATTAATTGACCAAGTTTGAAAAGAAGGACAAATTAATTTTATTGTTGATCTTTGAAGGATGATTATTTGAGAATCAAATATTGAGTTAATGACAAAAACGTTTGGCCTTAAATGGATGAAAATGGTTTTTGTATTAATCTCAATTTATTCTCATTTTGAATGATCCTCTTGATTGCTCATTAAAGCTGAAATTTATTTGGTTTTTCCTATTCATTCTTGAGTTGAAAAAGTACTATACATAAGTTAGATGTGGCATGAAAGAAATCATCCTTTAAAACAAGTAATACTTGCCCACACAAGTAACTTGGTAGTAACAATCAATCAGGAAATAGGAGAAGATCGTAGCACTGGATCCTTGGCATCTGGACGACTTTTGTAGAAGTTTCAATAGGTTAGTCTTCTTCTAAATTCGTTCATGTTATATTGTTTAGTCTACATGTAAGACTTGTGATCCTAAATATAGCTTCTGTTGTGCATATTCTAACAAATGGTATCGCGAGTCTTCTTACATATACTAAATAATGCAATAAGATAATTCATGATTGATTGAATGTCTATATCATGATGTGTTACTATTTAATATATGAATTCGTTGTTTCATAAATAAGTTAATTTTTCTTTATGAATTCATGATTTGACGTTCTGTTCAATAATGAGATTGAAATAAATCACTATTTATAATTCGAGTTTGAAAACATAATGTTTCATGTATTATTGATTATTGTTCATAATTCAGATCTTGTTAAACGAATTCATGATTCATGTTCCTTGAATTAATAGTTTTAGAGTAAGGTTTTTAAGTTTTTAAATATTGTCTGGATTCTGAATATTTGTTAGAGTACTGTGAGAAAAAAAAATTTGAAAACGGATAGCATGCCATTGGCCTGGCAAGTCTGGTTTTTTTCTGACGAACTCCGATTGGCCTCAACTTTGGTTGGTTGATTGGAAATGGCCCAGTGAGCAATACTCACAACTTTTTTGTGATCAAGGGCCTTTTTTAGCCATTCGAAGTCGTTTTGATGGGGTTTTGGCCATTTCTCTGTTTTCAAAAAATTAAAAAAATATTTTTAGTAATCCAATGGCATAAGGGTTCATCCCTAACACTTATAAATGTATTTTACAGTAAATATATGAGTGTATATGTTGACTTAGGTCCTCTTCCCCATCGGATAAACTTGTATATTTTGATACTGTTTTGGTATATCTTTTGTATTGATGACTTGTTTAAAACTTTCCAACTAAGTTACATGTTGAATCAATGAACAAGATAGATCAGCTACATACATATATACCTTGTTATACTTAACAAAATATTCTCTAACTGAGTTGGACTTGTTTTGCTTAACTGGTACTATATTTAAACATGCTCATATATTTGCTTGAATAGTTAAGTTTCCCTATCAAATCTAAGTGTTTATAAGCATGATTATATGAGTCTTGTTGTGTTTTCTTTAATAATATAGCATGTATACTTATTGATCTATTTTATCTCTCTCAAATAAACTATGTCTCACTTCAATCCCTTGTTCTCAATCTTGAATCAAAATAAACTTGAGGGTCCAAACTATGTTGATTGGAAACGAAATTTAGATATTATCCTAACTTCTGAGAGTTATAAATTTGTATTGGTTGAGGAATGTCCTATCAAATCAGCAGATCCTATTGATAAGGAAGTTCAAGCCTATGACAAATGGGTTAAGGCTGATGAGATGGCAAGATGCTACATTCTTGCCTCAATGGCGAATGTCTTGCAGCATCAGCATCAGTCTATGACATTTGCTTACGATATGCTCGCATATCTTAAGGAGATGTTTGGTGAGAAGAATCGTGTTGCAAAGCAGACTGCCATGAAAGCCCTGTTGACCACAAAAATGGCTGAAGGATCTTCTGTCAGAGAACATGTGTTGAAGTTGATGAGTTACTTGAATGAGCTGGAGATACTTGGTGCTCAGATTGATAAGGAATCTCAAGTTGAGATGATACTTCAAACTTTGTCGGACAGTTTTCAACAATTTCGATTAAACTATAATATGAATAAAATGGACATGTCTTTAGCGAAATTGTTGAATGAGCTGCAAGCGGCAGAGACTATAACTAAGCAGCAAGCTCCTGCGGCATTTATGGTTGACAAGGTTGGGCCGTCCTCTTCAAAACCAGCAAAATTCCAGAAGAAAAAAAAAAGTCCAGCAAGGTTGTGACACCCAGAGGTGCTAAGGGTGTTGTGGCTAAGCCGAAAGGCAATTGCTTTCATTGTAAGCAGCATAGACACTATGAAAAGCAATGCCCCGACTTTCAGGCTAAGATGAAAAACAAAGGCAACTCTTTTTTCAATGTCGTTGAAACTTGTTTAGCGGTTGTTTCTACCCAATTATGGGCTATAAATTCGGGAGCCACTGATCATATCTAAACTTCTTTGCAGGGGTTTCAGGAAACGCGGCAACTAAATAAGGATGAAGTTAGTGTTTTTCAAGCGAATGGGGAGCCGGCACCAATCTTAGCTAGTAGAATAATTTCGTTTACATTTAGTAGTTCCAGACTTTTAGTTTTGAATAATGTTTTATATGTTCCTTCTATAAGAAGGAATTTATTGTCTGTTTCTAAACTAATGGATGAGGGTTATGATATTCACTTTGCGAATAACTCTGCTGTTATTAAGTATAATAACCTTTTTATCCTTAGTGCTCCCAAAATACATGGTTTATTTGTGTTTGAAATTTTCCATAACATACTTCAACAAACTGCACTAAATAACATTGTTGTTTCGAATTAAAAAAACTGTATTTCTCAATTGAGTCCAACTTATTTATGGCACTTACGTCTATGTCATATTAATATAAATAGGATTTCACGGTTAGTTAAAGATGGACCTTTGAGTTCATTGAAAGTGGAGGTACTACCAACCTGTGAATCCTGTTTAGAAGGTAAAATGACAAAGAGATCTTTCCCTTCTAAAGGAAATAGAGCCAGTAATAAGTCAGAATTAATTCATTCTGATTTGTGTGGCCTTATGAATATACAAGCAAGATGTGGTTTAGAGTATTTTGTGACTTTCACAGATGATTACTCCAAATATGGATACATTTATTTGTTGCACCGTAAATCTGAATGCGTTGAAAAATTCAAAAAATTTAAGATTGAAACGAAAAAGCGACATGGTAAACATATCCAAACATTACAATCTGATCGTGGTGGTGAATACCTTTCTACAAAATTCATTAAGTACTTATCAGGATCAGGAATTACTTCTCAATATTCTGGCCCAGGAATACCTCAACAAAACAGTGTAGCAGAACGTAGAAATAGAACTCTTTTGGAAATGGTTAGATCAATGTTAAGTTATTTTGATTTGCCTTTTAGCTTTTGGGGATATGCCTTAGAAACTGTGAATTATATTATGAATTTGGTTACTTCAAAATCTATACATTTAAGCCCATCCGAATTATGGAATGGGCGAAAGCCTAGCCTACGGCATATTCGAGTTTGGGGTTGTCCAGCGCATGTGCTAAAAGGAAAAACAGATAATTTGGAATCTAGAACAGAAGTATGCATTTTTATTGGATATCCAAAAGGCACTAAAGGAGGTTTATTTTACTATCCTAAGGAACAAAAGGTAATTGTCTCAACAAATGCCAAGTTTCTAGAACAGGACTATTTAATAAACCATGTTCCTAGAAGTAAACTTGTGTTACAGAAACTGTCCAAAAGAATAACGAGTAATGAATCGACAGAACAAACTCCACACACAGTTGTTGACATTCATTTACGACCACATAGTGGGAGACATGTCAATAGGCAACAAATTGCACCTAAGGCTGCGCAGGAGGTTGCCCTAGAGCAAACTCAAGATATTTCTCTACCTCAAAGTAGTGGGAGCAATGTCCAGCAGCCTGCGGCTGTGGAGGAAAATGTTCAGGATATTTAGGATTTAGTTCAAGAAGTAGCAAATCATGTAGTGGCTATTCGTCGTAGAGGGAGATTTATTAGAAATCCTAAAAGGTTTACGCTCTTGGGAGAATCATATGTTAGAATCCCTGAAGAGCCTAATACAGAACCATTGAATTACGCCGAAGCACTACATGATAAAGATGCTAAAATTTGGATTGTTGCTATGAAATCTGAAATGGAGTCTATGTACTCTAATCAAGTCTGGGATCTTGTAGAACCACTTGTGGATGTCAAACATATTGGTTGTAAGTGGATCTTTAAGAAAAAGAGAGGCGTGGATGGAAGAGTAAAAACTTTTAAGGCTAGGCTTGTTGTGAAAGGGTTTACTCAAAAGGAAGAAATTGATTATAAGGAAACTTTTTCGCCGATAGCTATGCTTAAATCCATTAGGATTCTCTTGTCCATTGCTACTCATTACAATTATGAGATTTGGCAAATGGATGTCAAGACGGCTTTTCTAAACAGAAGTCTTGATGAATGCATCTATAAGGCACAACCAGAAGGTTTCATAGAAAGTGGCAATGAACACATGTTATGTAAACTTAAGAGATCCATTTATGGATTAAACCAAGCATCTAGAGCATGGAATATTTGTTTTGACAAGTCGATTAAGACTTTTGGTTTTGAATAATTTGAAAATGAATCATGCATCTATAAAAAAAAAATGGGAAGGAAACAGAGTAGCATTTTTAATTATGTATGTTGATGACATTTTGCTCATAGGAAATAATGTGAGCATGTTGAATTCAGTTAAGGAATGACTGTCATCGCGTTTTGATATAAAAGACTTGGAAGAAGCGATTCATATCCTTGGGATCAAGTTTATGCGAGATCGTAAACAAAGGATTTTAGGCTTGTCTCAAGCGCTTTACATTGATATTATTCTTGCAAGGTTTAACATGCAAAAATCCAAAAAGGGATTTCTTCCTTTTAGACATGGAATTACTTTATCAAAGGATCAGTCGCCCAAAACGACTGATGAGATAGAGAGAATAAAGGTTGTCCCTTATGCATCTGTTGTAGGGAGTCTCATGTATGATATGTTTTATACTAGATCGGATATCTGCTTTGTTGTTGGCATGGTTAGTAGATTTCAGTCTAATCCTGGAAAAGAACATTGGACAACAGTTAAGCATATAATCAAGTACCTGAAAAGGACTAAAAATTACATGTTTGTTTTCCATCATGTAAATCTTGTACCTACTGGGTATACAAATTCAGATTTCCAGTCATATAGAGATTCAAGAAAGTCAACCTTAGGATATGTATTTACTCTGGGAGGTGGAGCTGTAATATGGAGGAGTATCAAGCAATCTTGTGTTGTTGATTCCACTATGGAAGCTGAATATGTAGCTGCCTCTGAGGCAGCTAAGGAGGTTGCTTGGCTGTAATGACCCTCCTGGTCATTTCTGTGTCTTGCCTTCTATGTGTCGTTTAGAGTATTTCTGTAGCGACCCCAAGTCATTTATGACTTGCTGGGACTGACAGTTCAGTCACCTGGTCGTTCGTTTGGTCTTGGTGCGAGTTTTTGTGTTTTAGAGATTATAAACCTTGAACGATCCTTTTCGATCAAAAGTTCGAGAAGATGACATCGGAATCTAATTTTGATGATTCCATCATCTCCGAAAGGGTCATTTTAGGCTAGTAGCATGGTCGGCATGACTCTCGAGATTTTCAGTGTGAGTCGATGCGAGTAAGCGCTTTAGCCTTTGAAATTTGGCTTAAGGTTGACTTTGGTCAACATTCTTGGAAAACGTGCTTAGATGAAAATTTCATCAGCGCGGTTAGCTCTGTAATGTCAAGTTTGGTCTAGATTGACCTTTCTTTTGTGTCTTGAGGTTTTAGTTATTTTTCGGAGCTCTTTTGTAGTTTTTGACTTAAAATGGCATTTGGAAGTGGACCCACTTTTTATCAAAATGACCTCGTATGAAAATTTTGACTGCGCTGTTGAGTCCGGAATGTCGAATTTGGTATGGTTGCATATCTCATTTGCGTGCACGGGGTTTCAAAGGAGATCGGAGCACCCCGTCAGAGTTTTTAGTTGTTGGAAAAATTGCAGAAAATCTCCAATATAATGCAGATTTTCAACAATATTTCCCAAAACCTCAAACCCTCACATCTCTCTCATCTCTCAACCGATTTGGGAGATTCAAAAGGCAAAGTTGTGAGATTTTTCGAGGACAACGCGTTGGTAAGCTTGGATAGTGATTTGGGGTCCCCGTTTGAGGTAATTTTCGTAAAACACCTGCTGCCACGACCTGTTTTTGAGCTTGATTTTGTAAGATTTTGAGACTTGTTTTCTCAACCCTTCTAGGTCCGATTTCAGTGATTTTTGAGGCTATCTTGAGTGGTTTTTTGAGGAGAACATCGTGGTGTTATTGCATTTCACTGTAGAACTCCAGTTTCTGGTAAATACACTGATTCAACTGCTGTCCCATTTCTAATTTTTGAGAAAATTTTGGTTTCAGTTGCATGTTGATATTGTGTTGTTCCCGAGCCCCGAATTGTGTCCCATTTTGGGACATGAGCTGGGGGAACTGGTTAGGACCCACTTTTGGAGTTAATTCCAAAATTTCCAACGCGGGTCCCACTTTCCCCGTTTTGACCCCAAAATTGGTCCATCTCTGTTTGTTGTGATTTTGGTGTCTAAACGACCGTAATAACGTTGTGACTCTATTTTTGATGGCGAGGCAGCGTTTTGAGGACGTTCGGAAAGGGAAAGCTCCGGAGAAGTGAGTTTGAAGCGTGTGTGATCGGCTTACAGGTAGGCTACGGTTTCCCTCTCTTAGATTGAGCTTGAGAGTGTGAATGCATGTTAATTAGTTGGGATTTGGGTTGGTAGTGATTGAATCATGCATAGGTGTTTGGAAATCATGTTTTCGGCCTATTTCGAGAATTATCGGGTAACTATGAGCATGCTTTGTGTTACTAATGAACCCTCCTCGCTATGTGGAGTGCTTGCATGCTTAATTATTTTCTATTTGAAGCATGTTGGGCCTTACTTTAGGTTTGACTAGGGCTTGCTTAGAAATTCATGATTCGGATCCAATAGGCCTTAGTTTTGCCCTGACATCGCTCGGCCGGCTTAGATCCCTATAGACTGGTGTAGCAGACTTGAGTCTGATAGTTTGGGCCTTAGTTATGCGATACTCTTTCTCCGACTATAGTTATCCTTATTTTCCTCGATGTTACGGCTTCACGAGTTACATCGGCGACACTAGTTCTGCTTCGCGATTTGAATTTGATTTTTGATTTGATTCCAAGGACTTTCATTGATTGGCTAGGTATGGACGGCAATCCACGGACATTTATGAGAGTAGTTCGATTGGGACTCTTTCAGCAGCTACAGTGGCACCTTTATAGAGCATCCGGTTAGAGTTCCGGCCTCTATTGCTCAGATACTTATATAGAGCATCCGGTTAGAGTTTCGGCCTCTATTGCTCAAATATTTATATAGAGCATCCGGTTAGAGTTTCGGCCTCTATTGCCCAGATACTTATATAGAGCATCCGGTTAGTGTTCCAGCCTCTATTGCCCAGATACTTATATAGAGCATCCGGGTAGAGTTCTGGCCTTTTATACTTGATACTTGTGACTGGTTACTTGGGTACTTCTGGTGAGCATCCAGTTCGAGGTCCGGCCTCCGTACTGTCAGATTCTACTAATTAGGGTTGAGGTTCTGGTTCGATGTTCTTCATTCTTGGGTTCTTATATGCAATTCTCTTTGGTTTTAATTATTCTATGTACTCGTCGGGCTTATGGGGGTCCGTTCGAGTTTTTACTTAACTTGCACACGAGTGTACCTTCTGGGCTTATGGGGGCCCAGTTAGGTGTAGTTAGCTTATAGATTACTTTAGTTAGTTCTTTGTACACTCGTGTGCATTCCTTTGTTAGTTAGATTTTTGTTCTTGACCTCGATTTGTGTATTCCTTCTTTTCATATTGCCTTTACTTTTCAAGTTCAGTCGGCCTGTGATGCCTACTGGGTACCTGTTGTTTTGGTACTCATGCTACGCTCTGCATCTGTTTCGTGATGCAGGTCTGGGCACTACTAGCCAGCGTTGATCGAGCTTGGAGCAGACTGATCCGGAGACGGGGTGAGCACATGGCGTTTTGTACTATTTCAGTCTCCATCTGTATATATAGACTTGTCTTTTTCCTTTCGAGACAGTCCAGTCTCTGTTGTTCCCTTTTGGAACTTGTACTCATTTTGTTAGTAGCTCTGTACTAGTGACTTCCAGGTTCTGGGAGGGATCTTAATTGTATATATATTTTTGGTTTGCTTCTGCCTGTTTATATTATTATTTGCGTACTCTTGTTTAGTTTCTACCCTCAGACCCATTACTTGTTATTCTGGGTCACGAGTTGGCTTACCTACTGGTGGGTTATGGTAGGTGCCATCATGACTTGAGAAATCGGGTCGTGACATTAGCTCAGAAACTTCCTGAAAGAGCTTGGAGTGGTTCCTTCAGTTGAAGCATCAATCACATTTTATTGTTATAACAGTGGTGCAGTTGCTAACTCGAAAGAATCGCAAAGCCATAAAAGGAGTAAGCACATTGAGAGGAAATATCATTTGATTTGTGATATAACTCAAAGGGGTGATGTGAGAGTATTGAAGATTGCATCGAAGAACAATTTGGCGGACCCATTTACAAAAGGCTTACCTCAGAAGGCTTTTGATAAGCATATGGAAGAAATGGGTGTTAAAATTGTGAATGCATGGTTATAAGTCTAAGTGGGAGATTGTTGGGATATACTATTAACCATGTAATTGTGTTATAGTAATTTTTATTTAATCCCTTGTAAAGATTTTTTATGTTATTTATTTAATATAATAAAATCTTTGTTTAAATAGATCATTGTGTATATATGTGTGTCTATTGCTTATATAGTAGACAATTTTGTGTATGGAGTATTTTAACTCATACGCGGAAGATTAAAATTGTCGGTGCATATAAGTTATAAATTTATGTTCACGATCAAAGATGAAGTAGGACGAACATCTTGATGATCGTAGTACAAGATTAAATATAATTTGATCTTAATTATGAGGATGGTTAAATTTCAACTTCTTGTGCTAGTACATTTTGTATGTATTGAACAGACCAATTAGAGAGAGTTATTAATGTTCTGAATATTTATAAATAAATTCTCTAGTCCACTACATGTACTTATACTCTTAATCTTGATATAATTATTATGATCTATGTAATTTATTTTATTGTTTTAACCTATTAAAAGGTGAGACTTTTTGATGAGTCAACAAATTCCTAATAGATTAGATAATGACAAATTACATTAGTGAAATAATAATTAGTTGAAGACACCCCTTTATGGTTACTTATAAGTTTTCACGTGAAAACCCTGCAGGTGGATTCTATATCTGTCATGTGAAATAAGTTAAGTAAATATAATAAAGGATTAATTTTGTCAATGAATTAAATTTTCAGAAAATTTGATATAATTGATTAGTGTCGGTAATTCTAACACGGCGGGGTTAAATAAGATGTAGTGGTAGATTTCGAAATTAAATCGAGGAGTGCAATTACAAATTTTTAGTGGAATAATTTGTAATTTATTGCGATATGGTTAATTCGTTTATTTGAGAATTATTGTCGTAATTGGAAGCCTCTATTAAATATATCTACGGTCCTACTATGCCTGATTAATTGACCAAGTTTGAAAAGAAGGACAAATTAATTTTATTGTTGATCTTTAAAGGATGAATTATTTGAGAGTCAAATATTGAGTTAATGACAAAAACGTTTGGCCTTAAATGGAGAGAAAACGGCTTTTGTATTAATCTCAATTTATTCTCATTTTGAATGATCCCCTTGATTGCTCATTAAGGCTGAAATTTATTTGGTTTTTCCTATTCATTCTTGAGTTGGAAAACTAGTATAAATAGGCTGGATGTGGCATGAAAGAAATCATCCTTTAAAACAAGTAATACTTGCCCACACAAGTAACTTGGTAGTAACAATCAATCAGGAAATAGGAGAAGATCGTAGCTCTAGATCCTTGGCATCTGGACGACTTTTGTAGAAGTTTCAACAGGTTAGTCTTCTTCTAAATTCGTTCATGTTATATTATTTAGTCTACATGTAAGATTTGTGATCCTGAATATAGCTTCCGTTGTGCATATTCTAACACACACATCAATGTATCATTTTGTCCAGCCTTGTCCTTAAATGTTGTCGAAGGGTTAGAGGATTCATAAGCTAAAGTTGGATGTCTGCTATTGCTGCTTGTGGTGCCAATGTTTTTGTTGCTTTTGTTAGTGGAGGTTAATGAATTGGAGTCTTTTTCGAGTGGTTGAACTCTTGCTGAAGCTAGATCACCGTCATGTTTCTCTTTAGCTGCTGATTGTGACTCATTGCGTGGCTGTATAAGAGGAAGTTGTTTAGACCTAAAAACCTCCCAAAAAAGAATAACTTGAGAGTCATAGAAGGTTTGTTGTTAGTTAAACCTGATCAGTAATTTGAATTGTCAAACCTCCACAAAAAGATTTACTTACATATTTTAAAGATATTTTAAATTTTACTAATTATTGAGTTTAAATTTTACGAAGTACTGAGTTTAAAATCTAAAGAAAAGATCCAAATTTTAGATTTTAGAGAGTATATTTTACCTACAAATCGGGTGGGTTTATTGGGTTTTGGGGCGGGTTCTTAGGATTTGGGTTAAAAGAGTTGGTCAACTGGGTAGTGGCTTAGGATTTCGCCACGTGTACACAAAGAGGGTGCCGTTAGTGGGAGGGGTAAATGTGCACCAATTATTGGACGGCAAGGGCTGAGATAGATGAAAAGTATAACTGATGGTATAGACGTACCATTTATCAAAGTTCGGAGGTATATTTGTCATTTTTCCCTTATTTAAAATATATCACCAATTTATGTATAAATATAAACTACTTCTCGTGAACTAAGTCAAGCCGTCAAGTGAAGCCAAATCGAAGAATCAAGTCAAACAGATAAAAAAAATTGACTTGTGGTTTGGCTTAATTGAGTTGATGTGAAAAAGATAAACCAACCATTGTCTGTTTGGTTTAGTATTAACAAGAAAAAAGTCTAATCGAATTCAAATCAAACCAACATAATAGTAATGTGCCCACGTGGGCACATATATACCTTTAAAATACACTATTAAATAGTTCATGGGGTAAAAAATACGGTATTAAATAGTCTAGGGAGGTAATAGGTCCTTATAAAAGTTTAATATCGTAACAGCAAATTCAACCAAAGTTGGGGTATTTTTCAGACCTTTATCCCTTACATATATTATTTCATAGTTGGGCTTGTACTATGATTAACTCTTTAAAAAATTGACATATTTTGTGTCTTTTCATTATTGTACATTTTATTTTTTCTGATTTTATTTATTCAAGTCTTGTTTTTTAGATGTCATTAAGCAATAGTCACAGGATCAACTGATCAAGGAAACAACCTTCAATTGAGAATTTCTAGTGCGGCATTAAATCACATGATCAAAGGATCAACCTCTTCAATTTAATCTCTTTTTTTTTTCAATTAAGGTGTAATTATAGAACAAATTGAAAAAGTCAAACCCAAAAAAAAGAGGGAAATAAAAAAAATTGAACCAAAAAAGAGACTTGTTTGTATGGGTGTGCAAAAGTCGAATCGATCGATAAATCAGACAAAAAAAAGTGTTACTGGTTTATTGCTATTGGGTTATTGGTTTAACGGGTTTTTAATGGTTTTAAATTATCAAGTTATTGGTTCGGTGTTGATTTTTAATATTGAGTTATTGGGTAAACCGGTAACCCATTAAGAATATAGTAATTTACTACTTTTAGCTATACATAAATAATAATCTCAATATATTACTAGTTATGTCTTTGTCATTTAGCCTTCAATTCATACTTCACTGTGACTTTGAGTTCACAACTCCACATTATACAAACTATCAAAACTCAAAATCTAAAGTTTCTATTCCTCTTAATTTCTCTGTGTTACACTTGTTCATTTCATGTTTGTTATTATTGTTTCTATTTATGATCATTTGTAAGTTACATTATTGTCTTGTCACAAAAAATTTATTAGAAAAGTCATTTATTTGTTTGATAAACATTTTCTTTAATTGGTTAAATCGAAAATCGAACCGTAAATAATCAAAACCAATTAATCGAAAATTGATAAAAAATATCTTATTCATTTGGTTATTGATTTAATGTATTTAAATTTAAACATAGAAAATCGATAGACCGAACTATTAATACACAAAAACGAATCGAATCGAACCGAACGGACGGAACAAAGGCTAATAGGAAATTTTGTTTTTCCCAAACTTACAGCCCAATGTTTTCTGTTTCTAAATTCCAAAATTTTCCAGTAGGATCCACTACCCTTTTTGGCTACATAAAATGGAACCACAATCCCCTATCCGGCAGCAGCATCAGAGAACCTACGGCGGCGGCGGCACCGGCACCGTCACCGGCATCGGCGGAGGAGGAGGATCTTTACCGATGGAAACAACAAGACAGCCCTCAACTCAATTGCAGTCACAACACTCCGATAACGACCGGACTAGCAATGAACTTCGAGCATTGGATTGTAACCTTACATCCCTTTGTGATCATATTCAATTGGAAGGTTTTAACAACGGCTCATTTTCCGATGTCATTGTTCAAGCCATGGGTTCTACTTATCACCTTCATCGCTTAATCCTTTCCCGTAGTTCTTATTTCAGGTTCGTTTTGGGTCTCCAATTGTACAGTTTAATTCCATTATTGGTATAATTTTACTTGCATTTGTAGCTATCAGTTAGAGAAGTTCAAAACTTTCTGTAATTTTGCTTCACTAATTTAGGCTAATTTGCAGAAGGTTTGATGTTTTTGGTGGAATTTTTTTTTTCTGATGTAATTTGGTTTGGCCCCCTTCAATAATTATTAGTTACAGTGAACAAAAGGTTCATTCTTGGTGGGGTGTGTTTTTTCTCTTGATATAATTTGGTTAGGTTGTCATTTGACCATGAGTACTACAAAATTCCTCAACTTTTACTTCATGATTTCTATTCGCTGTTTTGGGCCTCCTATTGCACCCATCAACTCCATTCATTGTGGCTCTTTTTTTGTTCTTTGATATGATTTAGTAGGCTTGCGTTGATAATTCTGTTGGAAATGTACAGAGCTTTCTGTTGTTTGCGTCATTACTGTATATTCTGCTGAAAACGTTTGATGTTTTATGGCTACTTTCGTGGTCATTTTTCCTCATTATCTATTACTCCATGCATAGCGAAGAAAAATTACACTATTTCTATAATTCTATTTGAATAATCGCAATAGATTTTATAGTTTTAAGAAGATTTTTATAGAAATTGTAATCTACAGTACATTTATTGTAGTTTCTAAATCTGTACATTTTATTTCAAGAAGATTTACAAAATTATACCTGAGTCGTACTGAAATTAAATGTGTTAACCCTCAACCTCCAAAGACTGTCATTCTCTTTGGGAAGGAAGAAGTAATGACTTCAGAATTGTCTCTTTGCCACTGACAAAACACCCTGTCAGATACTACCTTCATGTATCCATAACTGCTCTTGCAACCCTTGCACTTGTTCCAGTTCAGTTATACTTAAAGTCCTCAGTGTATGTTTCCTGTAATCTTTTAATTAGCAACATCCACTTGGTTAAAATTTGTAATTCAAGACTGCATGCTGTCTGGTCTCATTTATTGCATGTTTGGTATCAGGCTACATGCTTTACTTTCATTATAACACTTGCCATCCTGACAAATTAGGGTCATGTAAATGAGCCTTCACCATTGTATCGCTAATCACAGAACTCTATCAGTATTTACATGCATGTTGAAGTGCCAAGGCTATTTGTTGTATGTTCTTCTAATAAGATGCATTACAAGTGCCTAGTGGAAAGGGCCATCTACCTCCAAACAAAAGGTTGGAGGGCCAGATGCCAAGAGAGAAAGAGGTTGGAGGGCCATTCACCGAAGTTGTGTTTATTTACGTTCTCTGCCTTCATATTTAGCTGCATTTATACACAAATATTATTGGTCTTTGTACCTCTCTACCTCCACGAGGTAGTGGTAAGGTCTACGTACACCCTACCCTCCCCAGACCCCACCTAGTGGGATTTTACTGGGTATGTTGTTGTTGTTGTTGCATACAGGTAAGTGAATCTTCTTGAACTCTAGTTTATGTACTTGTTTAATGAACAGGAATATGCTTCAGGGACCATGGAAAGAAGCCAAAGCTCCAGTTTTGACCTTGACAGTGGATGATAGCAATGTCAATGGGGAGGCTATTGATATAGCATTAGCATATATGTATGGACACCATCCTAAGCTTAATGATAATAATGCATTTCGTGTTCTTGCTGCTGCATCCTTTCTCGATCTTCAAGTATGGAATGTGAAACATAGAATGGCTTACTAATCAGTCTTGTGTTCTGATAGACGCCATTAGTTTGGTCTTGAAAAAGGGATGGAGACGTGATTACTTTTGCCAAGACGTACTGTAAAAATTTCTGCATATTGTTATGGTGGCATTGCTTTTTGTACGTCAGATATCTGCACTTCCTGCATGATCATTTGCAACAACTCTTCTAAGGGTATGTTGAAATAAAAAATAGTGTTTTATTAAAAACAGATATATTCTTATTCTACTATCTCTTAGATACCAGTTGCTATATTTCTTCTTTATTCTGGTTAGCTTTAAGTTTTCAGTTCTTCCGGATGTTTTATTTTAAAGTTCCTCATGAGGAAAAAGGATTTGTATACTTAGCCAGTTTTCCTTCTGAAAAGGGGAGTAACTGGAGTCTGCTATCATTTTGGTGTTTAAATTGTCATTCCTTAATCACAATTGATAACAAATTTCGTAGTCATTTATTAATCCAAATCAAAATTTGACATATAGTCTTAAGAATCATAGGTTAGAGGCATGGCCCAAGTTGGTGTTTAAATTGTTATTCCTTGATAATAATTGTCACACTCCATATCAGTGTTGTCAAAGGCGCTCTTAAGCCCTAAAGCGAGGCTCAAAACATGTTGAGCACTTCGCATCGCTTAATGTGCGCTTCAATGTCGTCATCAAGGTTTTAAGGAATACTTTCCTTGCCAATGAGCCTCTTCTAAAGAGGTGACACTATACAATCAATGTTTCACTTTATCGTATATGTTTTTCAATTTATTTGCTCATATATTTTTCATTATGCTTATAATTATAGTCTTGAACTAAACATTTATATTTGTATTTTTTTTTCTCCCTTTGTGCCATTTTCATTAAAGTCCATGCTTTATTTGCAGTTAAAACCTAGTAGACCTTAAAACTTTTTAGGGCCTTTTGCTTTTGATAACACTACCCCAAATTTATGTGACCGACACCCTAAACTCTACCTGACCAAAGCGTACCAACTCAAGTAATAATTCCTACTTATGCACCTAAATCATGTATGCAAAAGCTTTTAGAAATATCAACTTTTGAAGTATTGAAAATCATGCATGAATATAACCATTAAATCAATCACATTTTTTTCAAAAAAAGTGAAATATTCATAAAAATAATTAAGTCTCATGCACATATGTCATGAATAACCACAATTACAACTTGAAAGAACCTCTACTGTCAAGGGAACCTCTATGACAAGGATTAGGTTAGTCAACAACGACAATCCCCGATGACTCAAAAAAACATATAACAATCTGAGCTCCACGAGAAGCAAGTGGAGTCTCACCAAAAGTATCCAACAAGAAGAGGTGGAGCTGTCCTAACAACATGGCTCAGGATGGTCAACCATAATCCTGAAATCAAAAGTTGAATGGCTAAAAGGCCTGACTTCGACATGCCTAGTATGTATCATACAACCAATTCCCCAAGAAGTGAGACAAGATTTAAAGAAATCAAGTGCTATGCATAGACATTGATATAAGAACGAAGCATTTATATTAATTCTCAATTTAGATAGTAATGAGATATCAAAATAAACACATTCCGAGTCCTCATTTTTTAGAATTAAAGCTTAATCAAAATCATGTGCGATTTCATCATTCACTGGGAATACTATTCCATCACCAACACAAGAGGTAGAGTCAACTAGGTTATGTACCTAGTGGCAAGGTTGGAGTGAGGGGATTATCTCTTTGTCAAACCCCAGAATTTTCAAGACTTGAGTTCTTGAGATACTCTTGTGATCGAAAATCTATAATTTTCATAATGTTGGAGAGTTAAGAAATGTATTTAATGAACCAAATCTACCAAGCAATGTATTTAATACTGGCCTCAAGGCAGCATTTACCGAGTAGGAGCTCTTCCTTCTCTCTAACCCCCAAGAACTTGAACCAAACAAATAAAACATCTCACCCCTAAGGCATTTAAAAGACTTCAGCAGCTGCATTGTGGGGATAGGTGTGAGGTGTGACGCTCGATCTGTCCCAGGTTCTAAAAAAATTGACATCTCACTTGGTGCTATTGTAAAGAGTCACTGTTCTATTTCGTTAATTGCTGCTAACTTACGGATTTTAGATCCTTGGCATCTATCCATTATGCACCTTTATACCATTGACCAGCTAAAATCCTTGCCTCCAATTCCTTTTACCCCCTACCACCCTTGTTTACTTGACACACAGCATCCCTTTATTCCATTTCTTAAGTCATTTATTCACTTGCATCTGATGACTAATATTTTTTGTTCCCATAACATATCAATGGCTAATCAGTGGAAAATGATTACTCCCATAAATTATCTCTCAATCATAGGTAATTAATTATTCCTATACAATGTGATAACACTGATTCATCCAATTAATTCAATCACTTGTACAATCGAATTGTAATTTATTCCAAGCTATATCAATGTTAATTACAAGTGTTCCCGTGACTTTGTTACACTCGTAACCCCACGTGACTTGAATTTGATTAAATCACATCCTTAAGCTCGAAATTAGTCTCTTATCAATTTTAGAAATCCACGGGGCTTTACAACAATTGATTGAGCAAATTTCATAGTCTTTTTTCAATCCGAATCAAAATTCGACATACAGTCTTTTAAGAATTCATAGGTTAGAGACACTCTCTCAGAATATCAAGAGCACTTGAAAATATGTGACTGAATTTCAAGGATGTAGAGAGCTCTATTTCAAGAGTCAAGAGTTCTCCTTTTTTTCCCTAGTTATATTTTGGTGCAAAGTGGAAATACCTACATCTGTTGATGGTTGAAATTTTGGACGTGTGATGTACAGTGCCATTGCACTTTTTGTAAAGCTGACATTATCTTGGTGTGTTACCAGTTATCAATAATTACTTTGATTTCTCAACCAAAAAAAATCCTCCTGAATTTGCTGATTGATGTGTCCAATCTTTTGCTTGATAACTAATTTTCCTCCCTGGCATAACAGTACAGATTTAACATTCTTCATGCAGGATTTATGTGCAATTTGCACAGACTTCATCATATCCGAATTGTGGACATCAAATTTCTTAACGTACCAGGTTCCAGATTGCTACTCAATATTTTTTTACTTCATCATCCATGCATTCATGCATTTTGCTAACCACATTGTTTTGGAACTTAGGTGTTCGCAGAAAGCCAAGATTATGGTTTACATGGTGAGCGAGTTAGAAATGCTTGTTGGGGATACTTATGTCAAAGTGGTGCTATAGAGTTGAAGGAGGTAACTATTTGGAAACCATGCTAAAGTTTTAAGCAGTGAATATAGGAAGTTACCTCTCTACTTTCTCCTTTTATTTAAATTAACAGCTTTTTTTTTCTGGAGGCGCATGTTGCAAAGCCTAGCAGAAACTCTGTTGCACCATATTTCTATTACCTTATCAAAAGAAAAAAAACACTCTGTTACACCACATGTATTTGAGTATCAGTTAGTTATCTTCTAATTTTCAGGCTGCTACTTTGCCAATTTGGCATGATACTAGGAGAAACTAATTTTCTCCAGAAAGGCACTTCTGTTCCTAATTTATTGCAACAATAAGTAAATACCTCTCTCAATGTGCATGTCAGCGCTTTCAGTTATTCCAAACTCTTTATGAAACCTCAAGTATGTCTTTAACAAACTGCACTTTCACATCAAGGTGTTAAAATGATGTTTTGCATGCAAGGGCTAAGTGGTGCAAGTTTTTCGTTGTTGAATTGCTATCATGGAAATACCTTCTTTTGAACATGTGATGCAACTGGGGGTAAGAGTTTTATCTCAAGTTGCAACTCATTAGACAATGCAAAATATCTACAGCAGTTTCTTTTCGAATAATCTAAGTTGGTGCGGACTCTTCACTTTCAATGCTGCACCCGTGTCGAATTCTCCAAGAATACACTACTTTTGGTGAATCCGACATGCACCCCTTGACATTTTTTAAGAGTCCGAGCAACATAGCGAATAATTCACATACGTAGAGATTCCTGCATATCTTCTGACATGGGCTTATTTCCATTTTAGCGGCTTTGTTAAAGCAACTTACCTAGCTTCCAGTCACAAATAAGCATGTGGAGAGTGGAGACCTTGCTTTGTTCTCTTTTCTTATTTGAGTTATGATGAAATCCATGAGATGATAAATAGTTGGCTTGTCAACTGTCTTGTGACCAGGTCCTTCCAAAACTTTCTGCTCCAACACTAAATGCTCTACTGATCTCAGACGAGTTATGGGTCCCTACCGAAAAGAAACGGTGAGAACTGTAGCTGCTTTTTTTAGGACTTGCTAAAATGATATTTGAAATTTTAGTCTAGCATGATAACTCTTTCTCTATCTTGATTTTCTGCTTGCAAATCTGAGCAGGTTTGAACTAGCTTTATGTACACTTCTTGCAAAAAATGCTCTTTGCAAGGCAGAAAATCATGAAGAAAAATGTTCTGATTCTGGAGTTGGAACAAGTACAATTTCTGATGTTTCCAGAGTAGTGCCAACGAATTTAACTGATGACAGAAGGGACCTAAGCTTAAAAGATGGCATTGATGGTTGTAACAACGGTCAAAATAGCTTGGTTGAGCTTGCAGATTGTAATGTTGATTCCCTCACTGAGGTGCCTAACTCTAAACAAAAGATGCAAGAATCAGCTTGTCTTCAGTCAGACTCGGAGTCAAGATACCCATGCAACAGTGGACGTCCTTCATCAAATAACTCATTCTTATATGCTGATGAAGTCAGATCTTCATGTTCTTATTTTGAAATGCCAATTAGTACTGGAGCTAGTGGATTAGGGGGCAATGGTATGGGTGTGGAAGGGCCATCTGAAGAAGATTCATGCTATCAATTGAATAACAACAGTTGGCTTTGTGGGGATCAGAGGAACTTCTCATCAATGGGCTCATCCTGTAATTTGATGATTCCGAATGAATGGGAAAGATGCAATTTCACTCCTCTATCTTGGGGTGGTAGAACTGTGGGGCGGAGAAAAGTCAAAACTTGCCTAAATGCTCATTCAGGAGTAAGTAGAGAAGATTATGATGCCTTTGCCAACATTTTTGAGGGTGGCTCACTTTTATATTGTAACATGTCATTTGATGCACTTCTTAGTGTGAGAAAGCAACTTGAAGAAATGGGGTTTCCTTGCAAAGCTGTGAATGACGGGTTGTGGCTACAGGTCTGTAACTATATTTATTCCCCATTTTGCTGTTCTTTTTTTTTTTTTTTTTTTGATAGCTGACAGAATAGTCTGCATGTCTACATTCCTAACCATAGTAGATATCTTATTTCCTAATTTTATTTTTGCTCTTAAATTGCTTGTGTTTTTTTGCAGATTCTCATAAGCCAGCGGGTGCAGGAAATTGGTGCTGACACTTGCAAAAGTTGCTGCCTTGTGAGTATGGCATGTGCTTGTCGGCAGCCATTTGGAAATTCATGCGGAGTCGCAGCTACTGGATATTACATGTCAGAGCATGATCAGAGCAATCAATCCAACAATATAGGAAATGTTTATGCCACAGACTCGCCTCACAGGGAAGGAAGTGGCATGTTTAGGCCTGTTCGGGTTCATGTTAGGGGCCCCAATGATGGTCTAGCTGGTATTGGACGTGGATCTACATTTGTGTCTGCAGTTGCTTGGCCTCCAACTCGTTTTGTTTTCTCTCGTGTACCACTTGGTATGGGCAATCGGAACTGTCAGCAATCTCCTGCCAATGATGACCCAGAAAATAGAGCAGAACAGAGCGGGGATCTTGCTGGAGATGGACTAACTGCTCTGGTTGGGCTCAGCCAAGAAGGAAGCAATAGTGTTAATATTCATGTTGAACGGGCTGATAGGGGATATGAGACAGAACTGCAAAGCAGACTGGAAGGACCATCAACTGTTGGCCCAAGTTCAAGCAGTATTTCCCCCCAGATGCTAGGCTCGTCTGAACATGCAATGGGAATAGAGTGGGAGAATGGAAGCACTTCTATATCATTGGATATGAAAACTCCTTTAAGTCACTTTCCTCCCTTTCAGTTTGGGTAAGTTATTCTTTCTGCTATATTTGGTTGGCTTCTGCATTATGGCAATCCATTGCATGTGAAATGAGTTCCATAGATTAGGTTCTGTTTACTTCCTTTCTTGGATTAATTTTTCGAAGTATCAGTTTATGTAGCTCCTAAGCATGTAACCTGTAACCATTGAGAAGAAATTGTATTTTCACTTTACATTGAAGAGACAAATACAGCCAACATGCTTGAATGTTCTTTTGATTACAATGAAACATGACGAGTGACCAGTTTACATTTTGTAATAAGGTGAACCTTTCCATATCATTAAGATATTGCCCATTTGATCTGTTAGCTTCAGAAACTGCAAATAAAGCTGTCGCTCTGTTCATATTCTGTGTCTACCCTTTCAACTCTCAGATATCCTACGTCAATGACTTATCGGAAAAAAAATATTCTAAAACAATTTGTCATAAAATCAGGGGACATAAAATTTCTTCTTGAAATCTTTATGAAGATTCTCATGGTTCTTCCATGTTATACTTTTTAGGATTTGAACAGAAAATGTAACTTTTTTCCCTTAAGAGCTGCAATCATTTGATAGAAAACATGCACCTTTTGCCCTTCAAAAGATGCAATCATTCGAATTACCTGAAAATGTTTGATTACCTTTTTGTAACCTGCAAATGAACAGTTGCGACAGGGAGATTCTTATGCGCTTCTCCATGTTTCCTTCTTTGGATAATGAAATCCATCCATAAACAATCTCTCTAATTGCAGGAGTCTCAATTTTACAGTAGCGAGACCTCTTTGTTTCGTGTAAATTTCCTTCTGTTCTGTGTTCTGAATACAGTGCCCTCTTTATGAAAATAGAATCCTTTCATTCTCTTTATGGCTAACAAAAGTGTTTACTTACACCTGACTTGCTTCACAGGGTTGAGTTTCACGATGTTCTCAGGCTTAATGATGGCCAAGTCAAACACTCTCCAGATTTTTTTTATGCAGGTTCCTTATGGAAGGTTTGTGAATCTAACTCTTTATTGCATTTCATTTACTCACGCATTTCTTTGGGGGGAAATGCAAATGATTGAGTTTGCTCTTCAGAAGATTTTTGCTATTGCAACCAATAAGGAGTTGATCAATCTAGTATTTTGCATTCTCTAGGTTAGTGTTCAGGCTTTCAGTGATGAAGATCCTCAGGGACGCCGAACACTTGGTAATATTGTATTCCTCTAAAATTGTCTGCATGATGAAAATAGATTTATTACCTCTTTTGTAACTTTGTTGATATGTTGTTATATCAGGGCTATTTCTTCATCGTAGGAAGGCAGAAATAGCTGATCCAGTTAGAAAGGTGAACTCATACCTTTTTAATTTTGTGAATAAATAGAAGTTTTTTTTTAAGTGGGGATCAGCATTTAATTTTCTTATACTTAATCCTTACTAAAACCGTTCATGAACATATATGTATATCTGAGTTCTGAAGCTTCTAATTAATTAGAACGATTAATACAAGTAAAATATGATAGGTCCTCCTCCTTTCCCTTCTCTCTTGTTTATGTAAAATTATAAGTGAACATTGATTTTCCCTTCTCTTGTCCTTGATGATCTTTTTTGTATTGTGTATTCAGGTGCATATGTATGTCGATTCCCGTGAAAAGGTTACTGCTAGATATCAGGTGAACTTACAATGGCTAAGTTTCAATGCCCTTGTTTTGTTATCTTCAGCAAATGTCATGCTAAAATTGCTTCTTTTTTTCCTGTCAATAATTTGGTAAACCAGTTGATTTTTCCTTCAAAGAGAGAAGTGATGGTTTTTGGCAGCTTCAAACAAACTGGAACTCTTCTGCCAAAAGCTCCCAAAGGATGGGCTGGCGCTCGGCCCTGTTGTTTGATGAAGTATCTGACCTTCTCCAAAATGGAGCACTTCGCGTAGCAGCTGTTGTACAACTCATTTGATGGTTCTAAGAAGTAAATGAAATATTCCCTGCTACCTTTCAAGAATTTTTAATCCTTTTTTTTTTTTTTGCAACTAAATTAATATGTCAAAGTGATGCCAGACATTATTCTGAAACTGAAATCTTAGGGGTTCATATTTTTGTTCCAACTTGGTTTCTTTGAATGCCAATCTTTCTAACAGCTTGATTTGGGAGAGTGGAAAGGGTAGTGCTGGCAACTGCATTTGGCTAATGAATGTACATATTGATTATATTGCAGACTATTATCATTAGGCAATTTATACATGTAAATTTTGCCTTACCCTGGTCTTTATATTTTTCTTTATAAATGGTGTTGTTGGAACCCAAATGTGTTATGCAAGTGACTTACCAACAACACCCTTCCTGTCATAAAAATACTGTATTTTCCTCCGATCCGCAGTCTGATGTATTAAAGCTTTCATTATGTGCGGGGTTTGGAGAAGGGTTGGTATTTATATTTTATTTGGCACAACACAATCATCAAGGTCACAGTCAAAATAGTAGTCAATCGAATTGTAATAAATTTGATTTATGATTGAGATCCGATATCAGAAGATTCAACCTATTGCTTTTCTAGGAGTATTTCGACTTTATAATAGATTTATGTTGCATTGGAAAAAAAAAAAGATTATTTTCATTTGGTATGATAGTGATTGATTCATATTAGTACTATATTTCAATTTGTTTGTGATTGAGATATAGTTGTAAAAATATACTTTTAAGGTAAATAAAATATTGAACTTTTTAAAGTCAATAAACAAATAAAAAATAAAGTGGTGTGCTAGATAGCAAACGAGCAAGTAGCTGGTAGGCTGGGGTGTGCAAATTTCAGTTTATTCAATAAATTGAACTGAAAAAAAAAATGTTATTGATTTATTGATATCATTTTAACAATTTGTAATCGGCTTTGTATTTATGTTATTGGCCAATCGGTTCAATTTGGTTAACGTTACTTCAAGATTTTTTAATGGTTTTATCGATAATTCAAAAGAGTCCGTTAAAGTTCATTAATAATACAAAAATATTTGTGATTCTTTTTGTGAAGACTTTCTTTTTTTCATTTATCAACACCACCTTTTTTTCGGTTGATAAATGAGATTAGTAGACGATTTCATGTAAAAGTATCGTAAAAAGTCTTAAAAGAAAAATATTATGACGGATGGTTGTCGCTGCTAAAGGTCCAGTTTCTTGTATTGTACTTAAGATAACATCGAGGTTGTTAACTTTTGAGGATATTTGTGGTCTCTTGAGATAATGGTGGAGGCTTTTTTTTTATCTCAAAATGTAATATAATTTATAAGTAGTCTATTTTGCATAGTTTTAAAACAATTTTGACCTTTATTATTTAATTAATTAAAATAAAATTAACCTAATACATAAATATTTATTTAATACTTTTTCAAATAGAATGTAACATAGGAAAAATTACAAAGTATAAGCTTCTTACCAAAGAAATTCATGAATAAATATGGTGGATGAAGAATGGTACAAAGTACACGTTTATAATGTTTAGTACATATAGCACTCCAAAATGAGTGATGAAATATGAGAATGGATGTCCAAAGAATTAGATGAAATATTTAAAACTTTAATACGGTGGGTCAAAGGTAGATTGTGTCGAACTTTTAGCCCATTATTTTAATTGAATATCAGTCGTACAATCCAAGTAAAATTCATGCTTGATCAACATCTTCTTGTTGTGATCGAATACAAACACAATACTTTAATTAATGGTATTTATTTTCCATTTTCCTCTTTCATATATATGGTATAATTAAAAGGCATTTATATACCTGACAATTGTTAGTTTTCTGACAATTATTTTTGTTTGTCTCCATGACACTGATATTTATGTTTTTAAAAATTAAATAGAACATTAAAAAGTGGAAAAAAACCAAATTGACACTTAATGGGGCAGTGTGGGGCGGAACATTGTAGGGACATGACTTAACGGGATATAATATTCATTTTATTAAAATAAAACAGAATAAAGTAGATTAAAATCTTAGCGGATCAAGATTTGCCCCGTCCTATTGGCATACCTACCTCAATCCATATTATTCACAGAACAAAATCTTCAATAAGATCTTAAGTACTCAGTGACTATAGTTGGGCGAATGTTTCAAGGATATATATATATAAAAAAAAAAAAAATTAACTATTATTCTTGTCATCTAATTTTCTTAAGAAATCGATATTCATCTCAAAATTGTAGTATCTAAATCAACTTATATGTATTGCGATATTTCATGATGTTATGTTATCTTTCATTGATACAACTATACAAGTATAATGACATCCACCAAGACTTTAAGGCAAATAGTCCCTACCAGTACATATAAAAAGTAATTTCAGAAATAACAGCAAATAGTTGCTTTAGGATCTATATTAAGACTTTAACCAACTATTTAAAGTTTAGTCAAATTTAACAAATTACAAATTGCTAAATCTTGAGCTAAATGTCTTTTGATTTAACGATGGCAGATGATTGTTCAAGGTTGAGTGAATTGTTTGTTTCGATTAATTACTAAAACATGTGACCCTTTTTTCTATTTTAGTAAAAAAAGTGATCATTTTAGCTCCGAACTCTTGAATTGACTATGCTAAATGGATGTATAAATTCAATTAGATTTCTCTAGATTTGACCTTATAAAACATTCCATAATCGATGTCTTTATTATTATTTTTTTACATATTAAGGCAATTTATTAGAAAAAGATTCCAACGTATTTACACTATATTATATATTGATGTGGCCATGTGGAGTAAGATTCTTTGTCGTCTAATTAAGCAAACAACAAACAACACTACCTTGTCAATCGACATAAAATACGAACTAAATTAAAGTGCACATCAACATTGATAATCTCCAAAGATTAATTAATACCCTCTTTATCAGTATCATAACCTCTCGATGGAAAATGGAACGTAGATCACGATGTGAATCTACTTATATTCAATAATAGAGTGTTTATTCTTGACTTAATACAGAGATTGAGAAACGCTAATAAAATATTCCATCTGTCCTTAATTACTTGTCCACTTTTGAATTGATACAACTGTTAAGAAAACAATGATTGACATAGTGAGTTTACCATTTTACCCCTATTAATTATGAAGTGGATGAATTAAGAACTTAGGATTTTTAAAAAGTTTTATATTTTTCAAAATAATTAATTGAGGGTATAAATAATATGATAAAAAAAATTGTCCTTTCTTGATTTGTCAAAATGGATAATTAATTAAGGACAATTAAAAAAAAACAAATAATTAGGGACAGAGACAATAAGTAATGAGTGTGCGCTGAGGGGCGTCTTTGACGCACGTGCCAAATGTTGTTCGTCAGC
The DNA here is from genome assembly GCA_029007595.1 of Solanum commersonii. NCBI lineage: Eukaryota > Viridiplantae > Streptophyta > Magnoliopsida > Solanales > Solanaceae > Solanum > Solanum commersonii. The sequence continues at coordinate 150,433 of JAJTWQ010000118.1, forward strand.
CATTGTTTTTCTTGGAAACATAAAATCAACCAAGAATTAAAATAACTTTTAGGACAATTATTTGATGGTAAGTCCCATGGTGGGTGCCAAAATAAAAATTGGGTTACTAGAAAAATCAGTTAAATTTATTTGAAATAGGGTGTATAACAATGTAATTAATCCAAATTATTTTGTAAGTTTGAAACAATTGTAGGCGTTTGAACATGTGATTTTATATCACGATATAAAATCATGAGGTGAAATCAGCGTTTTGATATGCGATTTCATATCGCGATATAAAATCATGAGATGAAATCAGCTTTTTGACATATGATTTTACGTTGATTTCATCTCATGATTTCATATCATAAGATGAAATTTCAAATTCTCTAAAAATCATGATTTGAAAATTTTCAAATACAAATATTGACCCACAAATTTATATTTTGTAAAAACAACCTCATATTTATATCTACCAATCATTTATTTCATATATAAATAAATTTTATAATTCATATCATTACTTTTCAAAACATTTATATCTCATATAATGATTATTCTCACTAACGTAGAATTTATTATTACTCAAATCAATTTCTACTTTATCGTTTATATTTACCAAATTCATTATTTTTTATCAAATTTATTTATTAACAAATGATTCAATGTAACAATGTTGGTTTGGCTTCTTAGTCATATGAATGAGAAGTGCAAGTTCAAGTTGAGAAGATTGTCAGTACTATGTGGGGGATTATACGAAAGACTAGTAGACCACAACTTATGTTTAATTTTAATTTTTATTAAATTAAAGCTTGGTCAATAAATATTATATTTTTTTTAAGAATATCTTTATGATAGTGTATTATTTAATTTTATTAACTTATGCTTATTTGGTAAGATTGTAAGAATTGGACAATTTTAATAGTTTTACAACTTATTAAGCTATTATGTTTATGAGAAAACATACAACATAAAAAGTCAAAATCGCATGTCCAAACAAAACTTCAACTTCATCTCATTATTTCATATCATGATTTCAAATCGTATGGCCAAACAGGCCCTATGTATCAATTCGAGCTAGTAAAATGACAATAAATAATCAAGGTAATCGAATGTAAAGATAGAAGAGATCTTATTTAATTTGCAGAATTTTTTCGATGCCCTTACTTAAGGATACTGAGTTACCTACAGAGCTTTAGTCACTCAAGTAGCTTATTGAAACGTTGTGAACTCATTCTTTGTCTTTGCAATATCAACGCATCATGCGTTATAAATACGGTTGTTCTCTGCCTCTTTCTGTCTATCAAAAGATAAAATAAACATGTTTTATTAAAAATAATCTTATAACATAACCAATGATAATTAACAACAATAACAATATAAATATGCAAAAGCAATACATTAATCGCAAACAAGCTAAGCAATACAACTCAAATATTTTTTAGAATACCTATTGTGTAACGGTTCTTCTTTTAAGCTTTTAAGTAAAAAGATAATGAACTAGATTTTATATTTTATTTCCAATATGCAACAAAAAAGGTAATGATTACACTCTTTTATTTTTATATTGGAAAGTAGAAAAGAGACGAGTGATAGAAATAGTATCATAGATAAATTAATTATTCTCAGTGCTTCATGATTAATATATGCATTATTGTACATTCATGTAGCTGTAGGCCTCTAATTATTGCAGGGGATGCATGATTGCAGGTTGGTAGAATAAGAGGGGGTTTGAATTATCTTAAAAATTCGTCAAATTTACTTTTAGATCAATTTTTTATTTCTAGAAGTGTTTGATAAATATAAAAAAAAAATTAAAAATAAATCAAAAATTACTTAAAATAAGTTAGGTAGTGCTTGACAAGGTAAAAAACGACTTAAAATAAGTCAAAAACCAAAAGTATGTATCTCCCTACTTTTTATTTTTTGACTTAAAAGTCATTTCAGTTTGACTTTTTATTTTTTGACTTAAAAGTCATTTCAGTTTGACTTTTTATTTTTTACTTAAAAGCTATTTTTTTAAACTAATCCAACTAGCTCTAAGTCTTTTTTTTAGCAATTTTAAACTTTAATTTTTTTATATTAATATGTTTAAGGTTAATTAAAAAATATTTTAGTATATTTGACATGTTTTTAAGTGACTATCATAAGATTAAAAAAAAACATATTATTTTTTTAGACTCTGTACTAAATTAAAATAGGACTAACAATCTGAATCCGAAAAAATAAATTTTAGTTCTTACTCATATCATATCATACTAAATAAAATACGAATACCCCAAGTAAAAAAAAATCAAAAACCAATATGTTCTTATAAAATTAATTGACACTATTACCTTTCCTTTTCTATTAAAATAAGAATAAAAAGAACTTTTTTCCACTAATTATTTCCATTTAAATTATATTAAAAGTGCAAGAAAAGTTATGTCCCAAAAGGAGGAGGGACATCCTATAAAGTGAAGTCAAAAGATGGTGAATGTATTTTTTAATTTTCAATATTATTTCCTATTCCAGATGAATAATTCAATGATAAAATTTGCAGATTTAGAAGAGCTACTAATATTTAGAATATACAAAATTTAATTACATTTTATTTAGAGTTAATGTATTACATATAAAATAGCGATAGCGGAGCCAGTAATTTTGTTAAAAGTATTTAAACTTTAAAGGGGTGAATAAAGAATTGGATGCACAAATCATTTACTTATTTATTTATAGAAATAATAAAATAGACCCAGGCATAGTCTGTACCTGACAACATGATTTACTCAATAATAATATATAATGAAAATCCAAAATATGTTTAGTTATATTTTAATTTAACCTTTACGAACCACAGGCCTTTAACATGTTTGGATCTACGTTACGGAATTCTGGGAACCTTGTAATCTTTTTCGAAATTCTATAATTATATTAAAATATGTTTTACTATTTTTTTATTTTTTGGTTTTCACGGATTGTTTGGAGTATTTATTAAAGTTTCAATTAAATTTGAATCGTGTACTATAAGACCATTTGAGGGTGGCGCTTGGAGCGTGATTCTCTTCATATTCATGACTCAGACTAGAGACCTTTGATTAAGGGACTTAAATATGTGATGTAAAAATTAGAATCAATTAATAGTTATTAAAAAGGGGAATACACAAATTGAAACAAAAAAATATATGTATAAAGTTGTTTTTTTATTCATCGTTTAATTTTTTTTTAAACATATGATCAAAAGGGGATCAATTCACATTCAAATTACTTATATGCTTCAAAGCATGTGAATTTTATGTGTGCACTTATATTAATAATTTTCAATTTTAAGTTGCTCCAATTTGAATTTATTAGATGGCATTTGCTCTATGTACACAAGTAAAAATGAATTGTATGTACTATTAGGGGTCGATTGGTAAAAGAGTAAGATAAATAAAGTTGTTTTCTGAAATTAATTATTTCATTATTGTATAAATAAGATTATTAATTTTGAAATGAAGTAATATGACTAATCAAACTTAGGATAAAACAATCTTATATGTTCTCATACTAAATAATCCATTAATACACCCAATCTTAATTTATTCTGCTCATGCTTTCACGGGCATATAACATCTAATGTTAAAGATACAAGTTGGTGGTTGGTTATATGGCAAGAAGGGACCTTGCCAAATCTAAAATAATTCTTAGATATAAGTTCGAAAAAATGTTACCCTTATTATAATTAGAACAAAATTAACTTTAAATTTTTTCTTTTTACACTTAATGAAACTATTTACCACCATTGTTTAGGACACGATTTTTTTTTATTTTTTTTAAAATATCGTATCAAATCAAATAGTGACACATCAAATGAGATAGAGGGAGTACTACTATTGTTGGAACAAAATATCACATAATTATACGAATTTTCTGTTAGAAAAAAAAAAGGTAGAGATGAGAATGAAGGGAAATAAGGATATTTAAAGATTTTGTTATTTGTAAAGTTGTCAGAAACATAAAGAGAGTTGAGTTCTCTGTTCATTGTTCTTTGTTCAGCTTAAAAGCACCAAACTTTTGAAGGAATTAAAAGTACCTATTTTTTTGCACAAAATAAGAGAGTAACTGATATTGAATTTGATATGAATTATTAATTTCATTTATGAATTATTGGTAATTTTAAAAATATTTTTTGCTTGATTAATTATATTTAAATATATCTCTGATCTGTCACATGACATAATAAGTAATCTCAAACTCTTGTAGAAACATATGGATAGCTCTTAATAAAAAGTCAAGAGAAATATTGAAAACACTCCTAATTTTAACGAGAATTTAGAGGTATATTTTATTTATGTTACAAGAATAGGAATCTATTCAAGTTTAATTAATCAAGTAGAGATCTATTTTAAGCCTGCTAATAATTTAAAAACGAAATTAATAATTTACCTCAAAATTAAAAATATTTTTTAATACTTTACTCTATAGATAGATTAAAAGCAAAAAATACAACACGTTGAAGCAGCAGTGTTTTATTTGTTTGGCAGACACACGTTACGTAACAAACAAAAAAGATGGGACTCATTTTTTGTCAATTAGTGAAAATGCATGTGCCTATCAACCTCTCAATTCTTATATTGGAGAAAAAAAATATTATAAAAGAAGTTTATAAGACTTCGATGGGATAATAGATAATTTTGAACACAATGAGACGTTACAATTATGTTTTCCATTACTTGATTGATTGAAATATATGGGGCTGATCTCGATCTCGCTTGGTGGTATCCTTCTCAAAAATTGTTGACTCAATATTGATTTCGTTGAATATTACTATCAATCGTCTTAATAAGCTAGTTCAATCTCTACAAAGAATTTCTTGTGATATAATTCATCTTCTATTTATGTTATACATGATTATTTTTTCAAATAAGAGGTTTTCAAATACTTTTTAAAAATGATTTTCTTAGTTTCCAAAAAAACAAAAAATTTGCCAAAGTTATGAAAATATTTTTGGTACTTATAAATTTCAAAATTAATCATAATAATCATTTCAGAAGTAAATTTTAATTTTACTTCCTTAGGAATTAAGCAAGCACATATATAATATAGACAAATTTTAGAAAAACGGACTGATTTTTTAGTCAAATAGTGAAAATGCATGTGGCTATCAACTTCACAATTCTTATATTGGAGAAAAAATATAAATGAAGTCAATATCGATTCATTATTCGTAAGACTTCGACACTAAGAAAATTGATGATCTTAAACATATGGGACGTTACAATTATATTTTCCATTATTTGATTGATTGAATACTACTAATAATTGTCTTAATACAATACAATGTGTTTTTTAGTGTTTGTATAAAACAGGTTACTGTAGCTTTTTTTTTCTTCTAAAGTTGTGAATTGTTTCGAATTTATCCTCTTTGGGGTCCCAATATTGATAAGGACATTTATAGCCTCCCACTGCATTTGTTACTTTGTGTTTATTTGTAACACGTTTAGGTAAAATATTGTTTCAATCTTAATTGATTGGAGCAACAAATATGTAATCCTATTGATCAAATATGTGTCTACAAATTTAATTAATCTTATTCACCTAGTGTGTATATATATATACAAATTTAATTAATCTTATTCTAAAATATTTATGAATTATTTTAAATCACAAGTTTAAAAAATCTTCCTTTTTTTAAAATATGGTGTCAAGTTAAATAGTGCAACAGAAAATAAAACTGAGGGAGTACTATTTTTGAAAGCAATAAGTACATTTGTACATTTTTTTGTTGTTGTAAATTTAGTGTCAGGTCATGTACTCTCAAATTTATTTTATTATTTACTTACTAGTCTACTCTATTTATTCGTGGTACTAAAAAATGAATGTAAATAGCCATAATAGTTTTGCCCAAATATTACCATACATAAAATAAAAAAATGTCCATAATATCCTTAGATGTAATTTTGCATTTGTTTACCTAACACTTGCTGCTCCAAACAAAACAGTATTTTTCCTCTTTTACACACTCTTTGAATTGCTAAACAAAGAAAGATGAAAAGCCTCTTTATATATTCCCTTTTTTTGTGTGTATTATATACAATTGATTATATTTTTTTAAAAAAAATATACAATTAATTATTAAAAACAAATAATTTTTAGTTAATTAAAACAAAAAGCTATACACTTTTGTTAAAAAAATTGTAATTTTATTTTTGCATTTTAATATATTTTAATTAAAATGTACAATACAAATTATTCTCAACCGTCTCAATTAATTCCCCCCTACACAGTAAATATGGATTCCAAAGTATACAATTTAATTTTTCTTCAGATATAATCAAGTGAATAAAATTATGTTTGTTTCTTCAATCATTAGAAAATCGTTCATACAAAGTGTGTGTTTTCTTCAAAAAATAAATAAATAAATACATAATGATTTCGCTGAAGTTAAATTAAAAAAAAAAAAAAAAAAAAAAATTATATATATATATATATATATTAGTGCAAAAGTTTTTTTGGTATCAACCCTTATTATATTAAGCAAAAGTTTTTTTTATAGCTTTTCTGGAGTCGTTGTCTTGGTCCATCTTTTCATTATACTATTTTTGACAAACTTTCAAAAGTGGAAACTTGTATCCGAAATGATTACTATCTGTCCAAAGTTACGTGTTATCCTTTTTTTTCCTAATAAAAATACTTTTTATTCGAGAATTATCTCATAATATTATCTTCATTTTATTTTTATTGAATTTCATTTATATTTTATGAAAAAAGTTAACTAAAAGAAGTATCAAATAAATTTAATAAATAAAAGAAAATCACTTTTTATTTCTTATTATGTAATCAATTAAACAATATCACATCAATTAAATTAAAACGGACGAAAAGAATGTTAACGGCCCGTTCGACGTAGCCGTGTCACGTGACACACCTTAGATATAGGTAAATCCGCTTCTGACATGCGATATGGAGTTTTTTTGTTGTATATTTTTTTTATAAACATAAGAATATCTCATAGGTTGTAAAACTATTAAAATAATCTCAATTATTTATTCAATCTTACCAAATAAGCAAAAAATTATAAAATCGCATAATAAATTATTACAAAGTCATTGTGTTCACTCAATATAGATGAAAATTAATTTTTTATTACAATATAGATGAAAATTAATTTTTTTATTAAACATTGAAGTAATACTAATAAATTTGGTTATATAAATGATAAAGTAGAAATTGATTTAAAGTAATAATAAATTTTATGTGGGTGAGAATAGTTAATTTTTAAAAGTAATGATATGATAATAATTATTATTCAATTATAAAATAAATGACTAATAGATATAAATGTATGGTTGTTTTAACAAAATATAAATTTGTGGATCAATTTTTTTATATAAAAAATCTCAAATCTTGATATGAAATTCTCATATCATGATTTTTTAAGAATATGAAATTTCCTCTCATAATATGAAATCGCGTGATGAAATCAATGTCTAAACAGTGATTCTGATCTCACTATTTCATATTATCGCATGATCGAACGCCTCTTAAAAGTAAGATTGGTAACTTTTCAGAGTTGGGTAAAAATCACTTCGTTCAAATTCACCTGAAATTTCCTATGCTTTTTGCTGTCTTTTATCACAGACGCATGTTTTTGTCCTTACATCAGACGTGACAAAATTTGTCACGTTTTAATTCTCAAAATTTAATTAAATTAAAATTTTAAAATGAGTTTAATTTATATATTTTAAAATTAAAATTGTACTATATTCTCCTATATAAAATACTTTACTTGCAGACTCAATAATTATTGCAGCTCTCTCTCTTTAAATGAATTTCACTGATCTAGATAAAATAATTTATGCATATTTAAGAATTTACCAATAGTATTAATTAAGAGTGTTGAAGCATTCAATTTAAACTTATCGTTACCACATATTTTGAGAGAAAGACCCAAAATAGTCCCTCATCTTTGAGTTAAAATTCAAAATCATTATTGAGTTTTCATATGGAACACTAATAGTCCCTCATGTTTGCAATATTGGTGCACCTTTGATCCTCCCCTAAACTTTTGCCTATTCTTTAACATTAATTTTGTTCATAATGTTATGTAAGGAATGTCCCATCATCTTATTATATATTTAATAGAAATAATAACTCTATGTGAGAGAAGGTGAGAAGAAGAACACCTTGTTCTGTTCAGTATAAATATTACTGCAGCTAAACTAAGAACATTTTAACGTATAACATTGCAAGAAAAGAAAAACTTGTACTATTGCACGTGAAATCATCGTGATAAACCTCTCAACTTTACCTGCAATACGATTTCTACTAAACAAACCAAGGTGTTTTTCTTCTCACAATCTCTCACATGGAGTTATTATTTCTACTAAATATATAAAATAACGATTAAACATTCCATACATAAATTATGAATAAAATCAATGTTAAAAAACATTAGGCAAAATTTTGAAGGAGGAGCAAAAGTGCACCAATATTGCAAACACGAGGGACTATTAATGCTCCATGTGAAAACTCAAGGATGACTTTAAGTCTTAACACAAAGATGAGAGACTATTTTTGACCTTTTCTCACATATTTTCATCTGTTTGTACTGAGCGATGCACCATGGTTCATGTCCCCCGTAATTTAATTTAATTTTGAAAATTAGTTAAATTTATTTTTGAAAAATATAGCATGATAATTAAAAGTAGATGAGGAGAGTACTTTGTTATTTCACAAAATCAATACATAAATGACATTACTTCCTATTTTACCTTTAAGAGTTATTAGCCTTTAACATATAATTTGATCAACATAAGAAAAAAATTAATTAACGTTTATGACAACATCAATTTTATTTTATTTTTTAAAATCAATTTTTATGTCCGATGACCATTTTGTTTTTATTTTATATTAGAAATAAATAGGCCAAGGCCCAGTCTGTACCTGACAGCATGAAAAATCTCAGATTAAATTTGAATCGCACACTACAAGATTTATTTTAACAAGATTTTTTCATACCTAAAATTCGAATTTGAGTTATCTAGTTGAGGGTGAAACAGTCTCAGTAATATTATAAAAGCATCAGTGAAGAAGCTTGGTATCAACGTGTTAGTTTATTGTCATTAAGTTCATACTTAAGGACTAAGTTTAGGCTTTTCAGCATTTCTGCAACATGTTTCTTAATTGACCCACTTACATAAATATTATCAATGCTTAAAAAAGAAAAGAAAAATGGTTATCATACTTTGGGGCAATTTATTTGTAAGAGTGAAACTCAAAGAATTGAGGGGTAAAAGTGGTGGAGCATGTTATTATTAATATTTTTTTATTTTAAATTATTTATTTTTATTTTAACTTGATACAAAATTTTAAAAAGAAAAATAAAAAATTAAATTTTGTGGTAGAAATCTTGTGACTTTAAACAGTGATGTGGAACTTTAATGTATAAAAAGTCCAAAATATCTTTTAATTTTGTGAACTTAAATATGTAATGTGAAAATTGAAATTAATTAATAGTTATAAAAAGAGTAAAGTACATTTTTATAATCCGACTAATAAAAATAAATAAATTGAAACAAAAGGAATACATCTACAAAGTTGTTCCTTGTGATCTATTGTTTAAAAATTTAAAGTATATAATGAAAAGGGGATCAATTCACCTAACACAATATTGATGTAAATATTCAAATTACTTTTACGTAGGGGCTGTTCATGGTTCAGAATTTGGATCGGTTATTAGTTAAAATTAAAATCAAATTAATTTAATCAATTTTTAAATTTTTCAAACAAATCAAATTAAATGAAAAAATAACCGTCGATTTGGTTATTGACGGTTTGGTTTTATTTTTTTGGTTTGAAAATAATAAATTTGTTAATGGCATATGCATCTCAATAGACATAAACACTTAGTACATGAACAATCCACAAGAAAGTTGACAATCTGATTTGGGTAGGATAGATAAAAGCTAAAGTAATGGATCTTGATGGACTTGGACTCGGACTCAGGAGTTGTTTGGTAGCTGGATAAATCCAAAGATAATACATGAACAACTTGGTTATTCATGTATTAATTTTGTACCATATTTGGTTTGCAAATAGAATAAAAGTTATTCATGTATTAATTTATACAAAGTTTGGTTGGTAGATTTTTAAATGTTATATAAAAGTTATTCCTGCATTATTTTTATACGGTGTTTGGTTGCGTTTTTTGTAATCTTACATAACTTATAAGGGAATCTATATATAATTTATGTGGGATTAAAGGTGAAATAAGTTATGTGGTATTAATTATACATATATTAAAATGATAAATTACACATTCACCCATATAAATTTTCTTTAAAATTTATATTAATCTTCAACAAAATAAATAATTAGTACACTATATTTTTTTTCCTTCAGTTTTTTGTCTTGCTAATTGTTTAATTACTTTTAGTTTTTTATTTATTTAAATTCTTGTTAATTGTTTTCTTTAGCGGCAAGGTAGTGACTACTAATTGTAATTAATTTCTTTACTTAGTTTCTCTACAGCGCACTGTCAATACAAGTTTTAACTTTTTTTAGTTATTAATTTGTTATTTATTTAAGCTAAATTTCTTATTGTTTAATTGTTGGTATTTATTTAATTTTAATGTATTATTTATATAGTTGGTTATTTTAATGGGTATAATATATATTAGCTCACTAATTAATTTTGAAATTAAGAAAAAAAAGAATTAACTCACTAATGTATTGTAATCTTTATATAGCAATACCTAAATGATACATGTATAACTAAACTTTGCATAACTAACACATACTTAATTAATACCCACATTACTAATATTTGTATAACTCTATTCAGCTACCTAACGATAGTGTTTTAATGGTTGGTGTCACGCTCCAAGGCTACCCCCTTGACATAAAACGGGCCCTAGGATCACGAGTGACTCCAAGCTAACCCTGTGTTTGGCGTATATCAAGCATACTAAGAATAACTGAATAAAGCATGTACTATGCGGAAGCTAAAATAATAGATAACTGGAAAATAGGGAATACCGAACTAGTCTGAATGTATAAACCATACTAAGAGTTTAATAGCAACTGAAAGATTAACTTAACAATTCAAGCTGATTCTACTACTATGTCTGAAAAGCCTCTAATTGAGTTGAGTTGCTAGGACATGCCCACAGCTAACTCTAACAAAACTGAATAAAAAGACTAAAATGAAAAGCATGTCTATTGTCCTCGAAGTATGAGGACTCACCACTGAAGCTACTAAAATGCGGACCAAGAATCGATGTAAGCGCGATTTGGATGTTGAGTACATGAACCTACATACATTATGAAAGGATGTAGGGCAGAGTATGTGTCAATACTTGGAATGTACTGAGCATGTAGATATAGATACAAAGTTGAACAAATATATATAAGTTGAACAGAGCATAATTGAGCAAGAATGTAAATACTGAAACATAACTGGAAAGCTAAGCTAAATGCAATGACTAAGTACTAATCATAAAAGTAACATGCTAAACTGAATGCTGAAGCATATACTGAAAACCTAATCAAATGCACTAAGAGTCTGACTGTAGGAGCTATTATTAACCGACATAAACCACGTGAGCTAAACGCGGAGTTCGATGTATAAACCCCATCGAGAGAACCCAATATACCTTGATAGGGGTATAAAGGCATGATTGGCGTGATCACTAAATCTGATGCCCAATTGAGGGGACTTATACTCCTACGGCGGCACGTAGTTTTGGGACTATGAGGGTACGTTAAACCCTAGTCCAATTCGGTGCTAAGTCTACTCCCAACTGAATATGTATATGACACAACTGTAACTAAAATACTGAATAGCTCAAAATACTAACATGCAATCTGGGAAAACAATATTTATATACTGATTAATAATGTAACATTCGAAATATGGAACATATTATCTGATTGACTAACCTAACAAGTGTAATTCATGAACTAAGAGAATCCACACAAACTATGGTTTTGAGTTTTATACAAGGAATTATGCAAACTTTTCAAGAACAAGCTATTTCGATTTAGGATACCATAACAGCTAAATCACAGTAAATAGCCAAAGCTTTTAGAAACCCTAGGTCTAAACAAGATATGGGGAATCAAGGAACTGACTGAATTCTAGAAATCTAGTGGATGAAAGGAACCCACTAGTGAAATCTCACATACCTGGTGACGAAATCTACGGAAAAATTCATTGGATTTCGTGGCTGAACTTTGAAGAACATTGTTGCTTGTTCTTGGGAGGTTTGTTTCACTTTTCCTCTTCTTTTTGCTCTAAGTTTGGACGATTTTTGGAGAATGAGGGTTTTGGGTATGTCTGACTAAGTTATTAGGCTTAAACTGAGTAAAATGATGTAGTTTATGCATCAAATGACGTAGTTTAAGTGCCCAACACATAGGGAAAAGGACCAAAACGACCTTGACTTAAATCTAACGAGTGTCACCTATTACAGGACTGACGGGCCGTTGGTTGACATACCAACCGTCGTTAGGAGTCGTTGGTTATACTCTGCCCGACACAACTTCACTAAAATGAGCATAACTTTTTACTCCGAGCTTAGATATTAGCAAATTCGGTGGCGTTGAAAAGAGGATTCAATAATCTTTCATTTGATAGGTCATAGGTCACCTAATTAATTTTGTGCTAAAAGATATGACCGTTTGTAGTTGACCCAACATCAATTTTCCTCTAATTGGCTGCTGACCCTCACCTGCGGTCAGACCTACTGTCCATAGGTCCAACCATGGACTGTGGGTGGGATCAGACACCATAAAAATTTGGACCCCAACGACGGACCCCATTCACCTACGGTCCATGGGTCGGACCGTGGACCACGACAGTAGATCTCATCTTTAGATTCTGAAATTCCCCTAAGTCTGGGACTGAACCACGGGACCCCACCTACGGTTCGTGGTTCTACCTATGGTCCGTGGGTGGTTTTTGTTGGTTCTGACATTAGATTCTGAAAAGCTGCATTTTCTATTTTCTTGAGTCTGAGGTGTGACAGTTGGGCTAAAATTTAAGCATTGAACTTGAGAAAATGATAAAGTTAAGGATTTAAGTTAATTAAAAATTAACAAAATATTTCTATTTTATTTATAAATAATATATAAATAATTATAAAATTTACATATATAATTTCTCGGTTTGATTTTGTTATTTTTGCGGTTTATTTCCTAGTAAAATCAAAATCAAATCAAATAATATCAATTTTCAAAATTTAAAACCAAATCAAATCACATTAAATATCAAAATTTTAATCGATTTAGTTCAAATTACGATTCAATTTAATTTTTAAACCATAACCATGAACAACCCTACTTACATGCTTCTATGCAAGTAGAATTTTTGTGTGCACTTTGTTAATATATTTCAATTTTAAGTTGGACCTTATATGAATTTATTAGGTGGCATTTGCTCTAAAGTTCGCAAGTAAAAATGAATTGTACTATTAGGGGTCATTTGGTACGGGAGTAAAATAGATAAAGTTAATATCATGAATTGAGATATTTCATGAAATTAATTATTTCACTACAGTACAAATTAGATGAATAATTTTGAGACTAACTAATACAACTAATCAAACTAAAGATAAAATAATCATATTCATTCTCATACCAAACAACCCATTAATACATTCAATCTGGATTTGTTGAGATCGTGCTTACACGGACATGTAACATTTAGTATTAACAAGATAAGTTGGTGGTTGGTTATGTGGCAAGAAAAACCTTACCAAATCTAAAACAAGTCTTAGATAAAAGTCTTGTCTCTAAAAAAATATGTTAGCTTTATTAGAACAAAGTTAAATTTAAAAAAATTCTCTTTATATGCTTAATAAAATTATTTATCATTATTATTTTAGATCACGAGTAGTTTTAATATTATTATTTTTTTGAAAAATATAGTATCAAATAAAATAGTGACACATCAAATGAGACTTGAGAAAGTACTAGTATTGTTGGAACAAAAGATCACATGAAAGTTGTCATTCCATTAGATACCTAAAGATTTTGTTATGTTACGTATTTGGATTGTAAAATAGTCAGAAGCATAAAGGGAGTTGAGTTCTGTTCACTGTTCATTTCAGCTTATAAAGCAGAAAACACTAATTGACCAAAAGTACCTTCATTTTTATTTTTTGCACAAAATTAAAGAGAAACTGGTATTCCCTCCGTGATCTAAGTATGTATTTTCTCCGTTTTAAAAATAATGATCTAATTTGACTTGGAACAAAGTTTAAGTAAAGAAAGAACACTTTTTAATCATGTGGTTTTAAATTAAAATTATGTCAAATGTATCAAAATGCCTTTAATCTTGTGGCCTTAAATATGTCATGTGGAAAGTTAAAGTGAAAATGTTGTCAAAAAAGAAAATGAGTCATTCATTTTTAAATAGACTAAAAAGGAAACTAAGTCATTTTTTTTAAACGAATGGAGTAATAGATATTTGATTGATCATAAATCACCTTATTAAGAGTAAATGAATATTTTAAAGTTAAATTGTTACTTAATATAGAAATTTGTTGCTTCCTCGGTCTATTTTAATTTGTCATGATTTTTTTTTTTAGAGTCAAACTATAAGAACCATTTTACGATGTTTTTTTTTCATCATATTGATATGGAAAAAATTTGGAATTTATAGTGCTTTTCATATATTTTTTGAATATCTAAATTTTTTGTTTAAAATATCAAATTAATGTAATTTAATTTAATTTTATAAATTAATTAAATTAATTTCTGAAAAATATAATATAACAAATAAAAATAAACGAAGAGAATATTTTTTTTAAACTGACTAAAACGAAAAGCACAATACGTTGAAGCAGCAGTGTTTTATTTGTTTGGCAGACACACGTTACGTAACAAACCAAAAAAGATGGACTCATTTTATGTCTAATAGTGAAAATGCATGTGCCTATCAACCTCTCAATTCAATTATTGGAGAAAATAGTAGTATTAAATAAAAGAAGTTAACATCGACTCATTGCTAGTAAGATTTCGACACAAAGATAATAGATAATCTTGTACCTATGGTACGTTATAATTATGTTTTCCACTATTTATTTGATTGAATACTACTAACAAATTGTCTTAATTAAGCTAGTTGGATTCCAATAGAGAATTTCTTTAGAAATAATTTGTCTTTTATTTTCATATTATGTATGTTTGTTTTTTTGTTATTAATGTGAATATTACAATAACCAACAAGAACAAACAACCAATACACCTAACTCCTAAGGGAGCATCTAATTTCATAACCATCTACTAAGAAAGGTATTACGAGACGTCAGGCTTCTAAAAGCAGACTAGTTACAAATGATTCTATGAATCAAATCATTATAACTCCGAGCTGTGTGCTGTAAGTTAAATCGAAGACAAATCGCTTATAAAATATGAACACTTCGCATAGACTTGGAATTTAACAACCTACCTTTGAGAAAACTTGCTTTGCCGACTTGTTCTGTCATTCATCTTTTCATATTTGTTCACAATTAAGTGTCACCTATTACGTATTGATAATATGTTATGAAATATGAGGGCATAAATATATGTGATTAAATAAGTTGAAAGTTGAAATAGAACTTTTTATTTATAAAAAAAAAAACATAAGTTATTTATAAATTTTCTGTTTAATTACCAAGTCTATGTAATTATAAGTTTATCCAATTAAAATTTTATTTAATTATAAACTTTGTATGTAAATATACATTTACTATACGATATATTTATAAAATAGGTTACTTTAGCTTCTTCTTCTTCTTTTTTAAAAAAAAATAAAAAAAATTGATTGTGTCGACTGTGTCCTATTTGGTTGGCACCTTTCGTGCAGTTTAGATCCCAATATTGATAAGGACATTTATAGCCTCCCACTGCATTTGTTACTTTGTGTTTATTTGTAACACGTTTAGGTAAAATGTTGTTTCAATCTTAATTGATTGGAGCAACAAATATGTAATCTTACTTTGATCAAATGTGTGAACAAATTTAATCAATCTTACCTAATATATATTTCCTAGTCCTATTCTATGTGGTATTTTTTTCTTTTAATTTGTTCTAATAATAATGTTATCTTGTTATAATTGGAAATAAATTAACTATATAACTCTCATTTTACGTTTGATGATATAATTTACGGTCACACAAATATTTTAAAAAAATAAAAAATTATATCACTTTTTTTTCTCTTAAATATTGTGCCATTGCATAAAATGAGACGAAGGAATTATGTCACAAAAGAGGTGTGGGGGAGGTCAAAAAAGGAATTCAACATGCTTGATGTCATAGGGGTATTTTTGGAATTACCTTCTTTGTTTTCTGTTGAACTGTCACTGTTTGGTATATGGTTTTTTTCAGTATGTTAACCCAAAAATGAAGATTCTTTCCTTTTAATTTCCATAGCACTCTTGTTTTGATGATTAATTGAATTGAGGTTACATTTTGTAACCTACTTTGAACTACTATTTTTTAAAACAATATGAATAAATACATTTGTACATTTTTTTGTTGTTGTAAATTTAGTGTGAGGTCATGTACTCTCAAATTTATTTTATTTCTTATACTGAAAGGTCAGTTATATACTTCCTTTGTCTACTCTATTTATTCATGGTACTAAAAAGTTAATGTAAATAGCCATAATAATTTTTCCCAAATATGATCATACATGTAAAATGTCCATAATATCCTTATTTGGAATTTTGTATTCCAGTAGTATTTGTTTTACCCAACACAAAAACAAAAGAATTCTTCCTCTTTTCCCCACACTCTTTGAATTGCTAAACAAACAAGGGAAAAAGATGTGATATATCCCTTAACATTGTCATTTGGAGCTAATAAGTCCCTCGTTATGAAATTCACTCTTATATATACTTATTGTTACACAAACATTTCACATACACCTCTACCGTTACAAAATGAGCTCACATATACCCTTTATTTAACGGAAGTGAAAAAATTAGTTTTAAATTTATATTTTTGACTTGAAATTTTAAAAAATTCATGTAGGAGTATATATGACCCTTCTAGCAAAGTTCAAAGTATATTTTAATCTTTTTCATACATATATTTTTTTTTTGACTTCTTTGATTATCATTATACGAGTTTCTTATTCTTATTTTATTTTTTTCTTTCATTCCTTAGTGTAAAGAAAAAAAAATTAAAACTATTTTTTTTTGTAGCTATATTATATTTTTAAAACTATTTTTCGACTATACTATTATTTTAGTTTTTGTATTTGAAAAAAAAGTTGGGTCATCTATAATAAATTTTATAAGAAAAATAGTGAAAAATAAATAAATTTCAGAGTACATTAAACTGTAAAACAAGAATTCTTTAATAGCTTTTAAGTCTGTTTTGACCTGGTATGGATTTTAAAAATTAAAAAGCATTTTAAAATTTTATGTTTTGAATTAAGAATATGATAAACATACTACAAAAAACTTTTAATTTTATAATTCTAAACATGTCATATAAAAAGTTAAAATTAAAAATTACCTAACAAAAAAAATCTTTTAAAAGTAAACTTAAAAGAAAAATAAAATTAAAATTAAAACAAATGGAATAATACTCTTTATATTCCAAAGTACCCTTTATTATATTAAGCAAAACTTTTTATAGAAATCATTATAAACAATCAGTTTTTCTAGAGTCGTTTTCTTGTCTTGGTCCATCTTTTAGAAAAGGTTCAAATATGACATCCATCTTTTTTAAAAAAAAAAAAAAGACTCATTTATATTATATGTTTAAAATTTACTTATGTATGCTATTTTCGTTTGAGAAAAATGGCGATCCATGCCATTATTTGTTAACTGAAATGGTATAGACAAATCAAACTTTAAATGGATGACATAAATGAGTCTTTTTCTCAAAGTTTAATAACATATTTAAGCCTTATTTTATTATAAAAATAAATTAATTACTGACGTGGCCGAATTATAATTGATCACATGTAAAAATGATTTTGCAAAACTGAAACTTTTGCCAATTAACAAACAATGACATGTATAATTCTTTTTTCCTTAAACGAAAATAATATATATGAGTCAAACTTAAACATATAACATAAATAAGCTTTTCTCAAATTCAATAACATCTTTAGGTCTTTCCTTTTCAATCAAATTATTTTTGACAATCTTTCAAAATTTGAAATTACTCCATCTATCCTAATTTACGTGTTATCCTTCTTTTTATCCCTAAAGAAATTACTCTTTTTATTTGATAATTATTTAATAATATTATCCTCATTTATTTTAATATATATTTTGTTAACTAAAAGTACATAGTAGTATTTAAATAATTTTAATAAAAATATATAATAAAAAGAATTTTCCTATTTAAATTTAATAATCAATTAAATGATATCATGGAACAAAAATAGCATTGGTAACTTTTTTTAAAAAAGTACTGCATTATTAAAATGACAGCACACGTTCAATTTTAGTCTTTCTGCAAGATGTCTATTTGGTATGATATACTCTCTAATTTTGTAATTTAGAGTACATATATCATTTATTATAAAAATAGCTCACATATACTTTACGGTCATACAAATGACCCATATTACTTTTTTTGTCTAACAAGAATGAATTTTTTTTTTAACTTTTTTAGAAAAAAAGTTTTTGGCTTTTCTTATTTGGTTGATCAAATTCATTTTTCACCCATTTTTTTTTGTAAAATTTATCATAGATGTTCAATTAAATTGCAATATAGCTACAAAATTTAATTTGAATTATTTTTACTACTTTTTTCATCCACTTTTTTCCCCTCATATTTTTCCACTAAAAATGAAAGAAAAAAAATTAAATAAGAGTAAAAAAACATTAAAATAATGATAAGCAAATAGATCTATAAGGGAGATACTCAAATTAGGCGTTGAATCAAAAAGTAAAAAAAAAAAAAAAACATGTGTGGAGAAATATCAAATATACCTAGAACCTTGCTAGAAGGATTATATATATTCCTATACAATTTTTTTAAAAATAAATTTAAAATTAATGTTTTCACCTCTATTGAATGAAAAAGGTATATGTAAACCACTTTTATAACAATATGAATATATATAAACTACTTTTGTAATGATAAAAATATATATGAACTTTTTTTTATAATAAAAATATATCTGCTCTAAATCGTAAAATTTTTATAGCAAAGAAATTTCTTACGTTATAAACTAGATTTGAGACAAATTTCTGAGGTCCTACCACAGAAAAAGAAGAAGACAGTTTAACTTAAAAATCTTTCCCAAAATTAAGATTTTTTATATATTCAAATTGCTCTTCAAATTAATGGTGTAAAATATTAACAAAGCCATATACAACTTGGTTCAAAATATAACCTTGGATCAGGATAGCAACAAATATATATATATATATAAATATATATATATATATATATATTCAGTGAAATTTTATAATTATAATATAAAAATATTAAAATATACATATTTTACAATTATCTTATGGATAAAGATTAATAAATGTTACTATCTCCGTCCACTTTTAATTGTCATAGTTTCTTTTTTTTAGAATTAAAATATAAGAATTTTAACTAACATTTTATGATGTATTGTTTCATTATATTGATACGCAAAAAATTGTAATTTAAAGTACTTTTTGTATATTTTTTAAATATTTTTTTATTTTATTTAAAATATCAAATTAAAGTAATTTAATTTAAACTTTTAAAAATTAATTAAATTAATTTTTGAAAAGCATAATATGACAATTAAAAATGGAAAAAAGGAAGTAAATATTTAGGAATATAATGAATTATCAAACACTTCACTCTTGATCAAAGAGCTACTGATTTTGGACCTCTATCTCAGTGAAAAATATTTATTATAATGTATGGGCAAACACCTAGTAGGCTTGAAAGAGAAACTCCTTTTGGACCAGTCTTTTGCCGTAGTCCACAGACTCTTCAATTTTCAGCAGACATGCCATCTTCTTTATTTGTATTGACATATTACTCCCTCCGTCCTTTTTTAAATGTCATTTTCTCTTTTAGAGTTAAATGATAGGAATATGACTAACATTTTAAAATGTATTTTTTTATTATATTGATATAATTTGCAATTTATAGTATTTTCTGTATAGTTTTTGAATATCTAAAATTTTATTTTAAAATATTGAATTAATGTAATTTAATTTAGCTTTGGAAATTAATCAAATTGACTCTCAAAAAATGCAACGTGACAACTAAAAAAAACAGAGGAGGGAGTGCATTAAAATGACCTACAACAAAAAATTAAAAGTGATCAACTAAAACAATAAAGCAATTAACCTAAAACAATAGGAAAACACATGGATAATGAAACCTTTTTTTTAATTTGTGTGTATGTTTAGTGTATATTATAAGTTAAAATTTAAAAGGGTTCATTACTAATTAATAGCACTTGGGATGTGTTTGGTAGGAAAGGAGAAAACTCACGAAAAATATTTTTATTTGATGTTTGACTAGTAAAAAGAAAATATTATCTCTAACATTTTAGGCATAGTTTGGGCAAATACTATGACATCGAATTCGGACCCTCACCTTTTGCAAGGATTCAAATCCATGTCTTGATCCTGGCTCGACATCTAAACTGACCCCAACATAAACACGAGATACGACTATGACCTCAACCACAACCGCAACTTTAACGAAGAACTTGATCCTCATTAAGATCCTAATCTAATCCTAAAGCAGAACCCGACAATCGATCCCACCCACAGCATACCCGCTACCCGACGCCAACTCAAGACCTAACACAACCTTGATTCCTAACTTTATCCCTCAACCCCGACTCGATATCAGAGGACCCAATTTTGACCTGCGACAAACTTTCACCCCCGATTTGTGACCTCAATTCGGGACCCAACTCTAAACCCCGATACGACTTCGTACCTGACCTAGGACCCTAATCCTGACTTCGTACCTGACCTACCTGACCTAGGACCCTAATTATGACTTCGATTCTAGACCTATTCCCGACTCAGACTTAGGACCTAACACTGATCTCGATTATAGACCCAACTCCTGACCGTGACTCACGACAACGACCTAATCCAGATCCCGACCTTGACTTAAGACTTGGGGTCTAACTCTCGACCCTACCCCTCATCCTACCTTGGGATTCGATTTAATCTTGACCCAAATCCAAACCATCGAGTTTGACTCCCCATCTCTAATCCAAGACCCAGTTCCTATCGAACATCTGACTTCCGACCTCGATTTGGTACCTAGTTACCAGCCTTTATGCAGACTTTAGGCTCAACTTTGACCTTGAGCCAGAATCCTGACTTGACCTTGACCCTAACTCAGGGTAGGATCAGAAGTTAGGTCCTTGATCGAGATTTGAAGTCAGAGTCAAGATCGGATCTTGGGTCAATATTGGAACTCGTATCTTCGATTTGATGTCTTGAGTCCCTAGTCAAAAGTTGTGTTTTGTGATGAGGTCAGGGTCAGGGTCGAAGCTTGAGTCAGTGGTAGGACTCACATGTTAAGTTGAGGCCAGGTATCGAGTCCTTGATTGTGAATTGTAGTTTATATTGGGGTCAGCTTGAATGATGAAGTTGAAAGAGAGTTTTGATTATTTTTTTTACTTTCTTAGAAAATTCTTTTTTCCCCTATATTAGATGAAACTGGGTCCACTTGATTTTCCTACCCCAAAACATTTAAACCTACTACTAGACATGAGAAAATTGAAACCAAACACACCCCTAGTATTTTATATAGAGCATGTTTGGAAGGACACCCTGGTAATTGGATTTGATATAATTGGTGTAATTACACTGTCTTGTCCCGTTTGGAAGGACATGTAATTACTTGGTCAGCAGGTAATTGGTGTAATTGGCAGGGGGTAATTACACTCTACAATTCACAGGCAGAGGCTGTGAATTGCTGGTAATTACATGGTGTAATTACCACCTGATTACTTTTTCATTTTTTTTTAATTTCTATTTTTATTTTTTTTACTTCTATTATTTTAATTTATTTTTATTTTTATTATTCTAAAAAATTGTAAAAGTCTATTTTTTATTTTATATTATTATATTTCATTTTATTCTTGTTCTCAACCTTATTTTACGTGATTCTATGTAATTTTCTCGTATTATCTATTTCTTTATGCCATGTTTATTTTTTCATTAGCATAATTTTATTACTATTCTAATTTTTAAATTAAAATAGAATTTATTGTTAAGTAAGGTTATAGACTTACGTTTTCTTTATTATGAAGAAATAAAAATAAATCATATTTATTGCTATGTTGAAATTTGTTATAAGAGTATTATGTTAAATTTTTTTGTTTTGAATTTATTACTTATGTTATATTTTCAGTTTCATTTGTTTTAGTAATATGGAATTTACATTGCACGCCATTTTTTAATTAAATTTGATAGATCATATTTTTGTCAAACATTTAGTAATTTATGATATTTTATTTATATATTACTATTCTTTTTTATCAAACATGCATTTCACAATGTTCGTAAAAACTTCATACTTTTAGTTGGTACGATCAATTCAATTGAAATATATTAATTTGAAAAAATATAAATCAATTATTTTTTCATAATATTAGTTACAGTAAATATGTTTATTAATTAATATATTTTCAAAAAAGAATATATATCTTAAATATTTAATTTAATGTCATTTTAAAAATTTCTTATTTGTCTAGTATAAATTTAAAATGATTAATTTTTATTTTTAAAATTTATTATAATTTTATGTTTGCAATTATGCATCCAAACAAAATATGTGTAATTACACTGTGACATCCAAACATGACATGTGTAATTATAGTGTAATTACACTATGACAACCAAATAAATCAGTGTAATTACTAAGCTGATAATTACTATTCTAGTAATTACATCAATTTCAATTACCTGATGGCTTTCCAAACAGACCATAATGTCAATTTTGATTCAACATGTTGTACACTTCTTTTACCATTATACAACTACCGTTTAATCATTACTGTAATTCGGTTAAATAGTAGCAAAGGTATTTGCTTGGTACAGCTCCATCACATGTTTGTCTTAAATATACATTTGGCCCTACTTGCCAAAACTTTTCTTCTGTCAATATTTTTTCTTTATTTTTTTTATTGATAGAAATCATATAGCCAGAAATATATTCATTTTCCAATGCAGTTAAAACAATACTTACTTCCATCGAGAGGCGGACCCATCCTAGTGCATCCGTTAATATATCAGAAAATCATGTGTATATATGTATATCTATTCTGAAAAATTGATAGAAATTATGATTTGATTAACAGTGTATCTATAAGAAATATAAGAGTGTCATTGTAATATTTGTAAAAGTTTAAGGAACCACCCATGAGACCTAAGTTTGAATCCAAATTAAATACTATTTCATTACTCTTATTTTAAATTTATCTTAAAACTCATATTTGAGCTAAATATTGATACATCCAAAATATTCAAATATCAGATTCACCTACTTATATTATATATCATCTAGAATGGCTAAAAATTTGAGATAATCGATGCAGACTAATAAATGCTCACTGCGCTCACTGCGTGAATTTATGGTGCCCTTAATTATCATGGTATATTTTATAATAATAACCAACTGTCTTCTATAGTAAAAAAAGTACCTAGTTTGTCTGTTTCAACAATTGTTTTTAATTTTAGCACCATGCATCAATCTCATCTCCCAACCCGTAAAAGATGCTATTTCTCAACCTTGTGATTTTATCGGCTTCTTTCTTGATTAGAGATTTTGAATTCACGTTTTGAATATGAATTTCTTTCTATTGAAAGTCTCACGCCCAAATAAATTTTATAATGTGCGATTCAAATTTAATTAAAATTTTAATAGAGACACCAAACATCAAATGAAAATTCCACCAAAAAAAATTGTGATTCCACAAGAGGTGATAAGTGATTCGAGCAAAAAAATAATCATTTTTTTTTATATTGGTAGAAAAAATAATATGTTAAATTTAATTTATATTATAATTACTCATAATTTTAATAGAAAGGAAATATTACAAATATGTCATGTGTCTTATTATAGACCTATTTATTTTCTTATGGAAAGAAATCATATTGTTTTATTTTATTTTATATATATATATATTTTTTTTATTCTTTTATAAAAAAGATTCTTTACTCTCTTATTAGAAATAATAAGTTAATTATTATAAAGCCACATAAATGGACGGAGAGAAAAAATAGATATTTTCATGTGGACACATATGAAATCTTGGTATTAATGAGCGGCTAATTATTTATGATACTCATATAAAGAATCTTGAGGATGCCAAACTCATTACTACTAGTTTTTTATACAACTTTGATGAGTTGTCTCTTCATGCCAAGTTCATGTAGAGAAAATTAGTTACTTCTCTTGTTTACATAGTTTTGTTCTTGAGCTAAAATTTTAGTCATGGGGGCTGATTCTTGGGTCACATCTCTTAATTGTTCTGTTTCTTCTATTCAATCTTTAGATAATTCATCTTTTTTCTCTCTTGTTTTAACTTGGTTTAAGTTCATTTTTCTTTCACCATGTCCTCAGAGGATTCTGTTATCTTCTGTTGATCTGTTTTTCTTGTTTGTGTTACTCATATTAGGTGTTAAAAAGTTGTGTTCAAGATTTATCAAGAATGAAAATTCTCTTGATAAACCTCTTTTAGGGGATGAAAGGCCTAAAATTAGGGTTACTTTTTGGTTCTATGGATCTTTACTTGTGACAACTGTTTTAGCTATAAGTTATAGTGTTTTATGCATATTAGCCTTTGCTAAGGGTGTTCAATCAGGATGGGAAATGGCAGAGGCTTATTTCAAATTGATTCATGCTGTAACTTATTTTGCTATTTTAGTTCTGATTGTACACGAGAAGAGATTTGCTGCTGTTTCTCATCCCATGGCACTTCGTGTGTATTGGGGGATGAGTTATGTTGTAGTGTTTCTCTTTGCTATTACTGCTATTATTCGTCTTTTTTTTACTGGAAATGATTTGGTGGTGGATGATATAGTTGTATTGGCTAGTCTTCCTTTGTATGTGTATCTTCTTGTTGTTTCGATAAGAGGATCATCTGGGATTTGTGAAGATGGTGTTGCGGGGAACGATGATGAATTGATTTTGATGGATTCTAATGTAAGTGGATATGGAACAGCTTCGCTGTTTTCTAAGGCAGTGTGGAATTGGATGAATCCATTGCTTAGTAAAGGATATAAATCCCCTTTGAAGTTAGATGAAGTGCCTTCGCTCCCACCTGATTTTCGAGCGGAAAAAATGGAGGAATTTTTCGAAAAGAAGTGGCCTAAGTCAGGTGAAAATGTGAAGTATCCTGTACTAACGACATTGATCCGATGTTTCTGGAAAGATCTTGTTATAATTAGCTTACTTTCTATAGTACAGTTGGTTGTTATGTATGTTGGACCAGTTCTTATTCAAAGTTTCATTAGTTTTACTTCTGGGGATAGATCAAATCCTTCTGAGGGGTATTATCTAGTGTTGATTCTATTGATTTCCAAAGTACTTGAAGTTCTTAGTTCACATCACTTCAGTTTCCTATCTGAGTTACTTGGAATGAAGATTCGATCATCCATTATCACTACTATATACAAGAAAGGGCTGAGATTGACTTGTTCATCTAGACAAGCTCATGGTGTTGGACAAATAGTGAATTATATGGCTGTTGATTCCCAACAGCTATCGGACATGATGTTACAGCTGCATTCTCTATGGATGATGCCATTACAAATTGTAGCTTCATTACTTCTCATGTACTATTACTTGGGTGTTTCGATGTTCGCTGCACTTATTTTAATAGTTGCAACTTTGATCAGTACACTATGGATGTCGATCAAAAGCAATCAGTACCAATACCACTTGACGATTAAGCGTGATTTAAGGATGAAGGTAATAAATGAACTGTTAGGGAACATGCGAGTCATTAAGTTTCAGGCATGGGAAGAACACTTCAAAGAAAAAATTCTGTCTTTACGTAATCAGGAATTCAAATGGCTTAGTAAGTTCTTATACTTGCTTTCTTGCAACTTGTCATTACTGTGGAGTATGACGCAGGTCATATCAGCGTTTACGTTTGGAGCTGCAATCTTTTTCAAAAACCCTTTAGATGCTGCTACTGTATTCACAGCAACAACAGTTTTCAGAATTTTACAGGATCCTATCAGAAACTTCCCTCAGTCCCTTATGTCAATTTCACAAGCCATGGTATCTCTAGGTAGGTTAGATGGATATATGACAAGCCGTGAATTGGATTCTAAAGTTGTCGAAAGACAACAAGGCTGTAATGGCAGGATTGCAGTGGAGGTTAAAGATGGGATGTTTTCATGGGAAGATGATGGTGATCAAATTGTTCTGAAAGACATAAATCTTGAAGTTCGAAAGGGGGAACTTGCTGCAATTGTTGGAATGGTTGGATCAGGAAAGTCTTCTTTGTTGGCATCAATTCTTGGTGAACTTCATAAAATATCGGGAGAGGTAAAATCACCTTTTTTTTTATACTTGCTATGCTAATATTGGTGATCACTGAGAATTTGATTTTGCTTTTGTGATTTTCTCAAGCATTTCCAATTTTGTTTTATCAATCTCTTTTGCACTGGTAACTTCACAGTGATTCTGCCGCAAGCAAACAAATTGAGTTTGGGCGCGTTAAGACTGACGAGACAGTTTCCTTATATGTTGTCATCCATTGAAATATATCCGAGTGCTTAATTATTACTGCCAGTCTGTTGTAGCTTCTAACAGTTGTCTTACCATACAGGTCAGAGTCTGTGGAAGCACTGCTTATGTTGCCCAAACTTCATGGATACAAAACTCTACTATTCAAGAGAACATCTTGTTTGGTTCACCAATGAACAACAAAAGATACAAAGATGTACTACGGGTTTGTTCTTTGGAGAAGGACTTGGAAATTCTGGAACATGGAGACCAAACTGAGATAGGAGAACGAGGAATCAACCTCAGCGGAGGTCAGAAGCAGAGGATACAACTCGCAAGAGCAGTATATCAGGATCGTGATGTCTATCTTCTAGATGATATATTTAGCGCTGTTGATGCTCAAACTGGATCAGAAATATTTAAGGTCACTCCAATTGATACGCTACAGCTTTTGATGGTTTAGTCATGTATCTGAGAAAAAGGAATAGGAAAATGATTGTATCAGCAAGCTGTTGTTTTTCTTGTATAGTAAAATCTTTGAATGAGGAAAAAATATGCTATGCAACTGATATCATTCTGTGCAGGAATGTGTAAGGGGAGCTTTGAAGGATAAGACTGTTGTTCTTGTCACTCACCAAGTTGACTTCCTTCACAATGCAGATCTTCTATTGGTAAGCACCACATTGACTTACTTTGCATAGCAACTCGAACAAGGTTATCGAAGGCTTTAGTATTTCGTTTATATAGTAAGAATATGATGAACAAATTATCACTACAATTGAAAGATTTCTATTATACATATGCATCTTTTACAAAAGGTGATGATTGTCATTTCTATTTTTTTAACGAAGAAGTTGCATTCGAATTTCGAAATGTCAAACCTCATTATTTTCTATATCAACAGGTGATGAGAGATGGTCAGATTGTGCAGTCTGGGAAATATGATGAGCTTTTAAAATCGGGTATGGATTTTGGTGATCTTGTTGCTGCCCATGAGAACTCAATGGAGCTCGTGGAAAGTAGCACTGAAGCTTCTGGTGAATGCCTCCCGCAATCATCACCAAAATCACCTCATCCACTAACCCCAAAGTCATCCCAGAAATCTCAAGTGGTAGCCAATGGTGGAAGCAGTTCTTTAGACCAACAACCAAAGGGTAGTTCCAAGCTTATCAAAGACGAGGAAAGAGAAACTGGTCATGTCAGTTTTGATGTCTACAAGCAGTACCTCACTGAGGCTTTTGGATGGTGGGGAGTAGTAGCTGTAGTAATCATTTCTTTATTTTGGCAAGCGGCCACTATGGCGAGTGACTATTGGTTGGCATATGAGACCTCAAAGGACCATGCATGGAATCCTTCTCTATTTATAGATGTTTACTCAATCATAGCTGGCATGTGTTGCATTTTTGTGATTGGCAGATCATTTCTTGTCTCATTTTTGGGTCTCAAAACAGCTCAACGTTTGTTCGATCAAATTATCAATAGCATAGTGCATGCTCCGATGTCATTCTTTGACACTACTCCATCAGGAAGAATATTAAGTCGAGTACAGTATCTTCCTTCACCAGATTCTGATTTATGACAAGTATAGAATCTTGCTTCACTGATCTAATGGATGATTTTGATTTTTCAGGTATCAACTGATCAGTCATATGTTGACTTTATGATTCCATTGTTTCTAAGTATAGTGCTTCTGATGTACTTTACAGTGATTGGCATGCTGTTTATAACATTCCAGAGTGCTTGGCCAACTATCTTCCTTATAGTCCCCCTAATCTGGCTCAATTTCTGGTACCGGGTAAGATAACTTCTGATTGGAGTGCTATTGTCTCTACTGCTATTGGATAATTCCATCTTGCTCAACCTCATTTCGTTACCGTTCATTCTATAGTTAGCTACACTTGACAAAGTTTGCATTGAATGTCTTAGCTAGTTTCTGTTAACTGCCACCAGGATATGCTGCATCACCAATAGTGTTATATGTTTATGCTAGATGCAGTTCAAATATACATGATATAACCTAAGAGGTAAAATATTACACGAGTACATCAAGCAACACTGATCATTGGAAGGCCTAGCAGACACCAATTTCTAATTTCTGGTGGTATAGCACATGAAACATTCTAATGAAACTAAACTGTTCATCATTTAAAGAATGATAAAGGTCATGCAGACATAAAAGAAGATAAAGTCATTCAGATATAATTGCAGTAGATTCCTACTATTGCATATGTACTAATTTCCTTTTCCTTGTTTTCATCTGGCGTACAGAGATACTACATTGCGTCCTCGCGTGAATTAACCAGACTTGGTTCAATCACCAAAGCTCCAATCCTCCATCACTTCTCTGAAACTGTATCAGGGATCATGACTGTACGCTGCTTTGGGAAGGAAGATATGTTCTTCCAAGGAAATGTTGACAGAGTCAATGCTAATCTACAGATGGATTTCCACAGCAATGCATCAAATGAGTGGCTAGGTCTTCGCCTAGAGTTTATTGGTAGTATTTTGATCTGCGTTGCCACCATTTTCATGGTCTTGCTGCCAAGCTTTGTTATCCCACCAGGTGAAATTCTTAGATCATCTTTGGTTTGACTTCATTGACAATGAAATAATGTGAACACCCGTTCTTATAATTAAGATAAACTCTCCATGTCCCGACTCCTGGTATTGATATAAATGAGTTTCAGAAGTATAGAAAATCAGTAAATATAGATTAAGATAAACTGCTGAGAATTATAATTCATTGATCATAAATTTCTCTATTGCTAATTGATTGAATCATTTTATCTGTCATCAGAATATGTTGGATTGGCACTATCCTATGGACTGCCTCTAAATGGTGTGCTCTTTTGGGCCGTATACATGAGCTGTATGGTTGAGAACAGAATGGTTTCAGTTGAAAGGATTAAGCAGTTCATAAGAATACCATCAGAAGCTTCATGGAGGATAGCAAATTGTCTTCCATCTGTAGATTGGCCATATCGTGGTGATATTGAGATCAATAACTTGCAGGTGATACTAGCATGACTACCTAAGTTTTTTAGTTCATGAATTCATTTTCGAGCTTCTTTGTCTTGTCATAGACCCTTTAGGTCTCTCCTGCCTCTGAATAGAACTATATGCGTCTTCCTTGCAGGTTCGGTACAGGTTTAATACACCACTGGTTCTGAAAGGAATCTCTCTTAGAATTAATGGAGGAGATAAAATTGGCATTGTTGGCCGGACTGGAAGTGGGAAGTCCACTCTAATACAAGTTTTCTTTAGGATAGTGGAACCTTCAGCTGGAACCATCATAATTGATGGTGTTGACATTTGCAAGCTCGGACTTCATGATCTTAGATCACGCTTTGGTATCATCCCTCAAGAACCAATTCTATTTCAAGGGACAGTCAGAAGCAACATGGATCCTCTAGAAATGTATTCAGATGATGAAATATGGAGGGTATGTAAAGAATTTTCATCTAATCATATCATATCTTTTAGAATTTCCGCCTTTTCTTTAACTCTTTTTTTTTTTTTTTTTGTATCTATAGAGTCTTGAACGCTGCCAATTAAAAGATGTTGTAGCAGCAAAGCCTGAGAAACTTGAATCCCCAGTGGTAGAAAGTGGAGACAACTGGAGTGTTGGACAAAGGCAGCTCCTTTGCTTAGGGAGAGTCATGCTCAAGAATAGTAAAATTCTTTTCATGGATGAAGCAACAGCTTCTGTTGATTCTCAAACTGATGCTGTCATCCAGGGGATTATCCGCGAGGACTTTGCAAACTGCACTATTATCACCATTGCTCACCGAATACCAACCGTGATAGACTCTGATCGTGTTCTTGTTGTAGATGATGGTAAGTCTGAACACTACAGAATATGTACACAGATGATTCATTTTACTGATGTCTTAACTTATGCATACTTGTTTGACAGGATGGGCAAAGGAATATGAGAGACCAAGTACATTGCTTGAAAGGCCATCGCTGTTTGCGTCGTTGGTTCAAGAGTACTCCAACAGATCAACAGGTGTATGAATAAAAATTACCTACACTCCTGGGATGTTTGAGTCCAATTAACAATAAGTGACATGATATTTCCTTTGTCAACATTCCCCTTTTTCTATCCGAATTTTGTAGTCTAATAGCTTTTAGATGAGTGATTATGCAACATGATTTATTTTTTCTCAAGTATGTGTTACTCCTTTGTTACTGTAAAGGGGATCTGTGCTTTAATGGTGTCTCCAAATCAACTCCTAACACACTCCACTAGCACAAAATATGTGTGCAACAAGTGTAGTATGAATACAATAAATCATGATAGCGCCTTGTATAAATGCTACTCTTATATACATCACAATTAATTAGTTAGTTACAAAAAATTCCCTCATTAATGAGTTAAAAGCTAACTTACCTAAGTCCTTACACAACCTAGATCTATTCAAAATAATATTTTACACGAATTAACGAGTCCAAATAATTATACCAATATTGCAATACTAGATTATGTCTATAGTGTGTGTAATTGTTATTTTCCTTAAAATCGATTTTTTTTTTTTTTTTACTGTTTTACAGTTTTTAAGAGATTGATATAGAAATAATCAAAAGGTAATAGTGGAAAGAAATCTCTAAATCACATTCTTAATTATTTTTTAAGGAGTGCATCATACCTCTAACAATTCACTTAATATGAATTAGAGGGAGAAACAATTTAGCTTTAAAATATCGATTCTTTAATGAAGTGATTTATAGTTACACAAATATATATGACTTATTTAATATTAGAAGTGGTAAATCTTAAATTTCATGTCAAATCAGATTGTATCACATAATTTAACATTATAAACATTTTGCCTGTTGAACGAACACACCTCTTTGCTTTACTATATTTATTTATCGACCACCAAATTAAGGAATCCGACCTTAGCTCAGTTGGTAGAGCGGAAGACTGTAGTTGGTGCTGTAATCTTTAGGTCGCTGGTTCGAATCCGGCAGGTCGGATTATTTTTTTATGTGCCTTTTTATGTGTAAAAAGAAAAATTATCTGTAAATATTTTTATTGGTCATCTAATTCTACCCATCATTAATTTAAACATGATAATTGACAATAGATGGTTATCGATTCACCCAAAAATTAATTGAGATTTTGTGATAAAATTCCTTTTCCGAAGATGTTAGTGTGATGTTGATGTAGAATGAGGTCAAGATCAAACGCCTAATGTAATATATTTAAATTGTATGGGTTTAAGTTTTAAAGATTTTAGCATAATCCATTATGTACTTTTAAAGTTATGGAACCGACTATTTGTACAGTTGAAAAAACATATTATTTTGTCTTAAATTTCTGAGGCGATGTTTATTTTGAGATGGTACTTTTTGCTAAAATAACACTTACTTTAAAATGGAGAAAGTATATTATTAAACATAATTAGCCCTTGATCGTTTGCTAAAATTGATACTTCACTATATTTCTGTGACTTCCTTTTAAAAAATAAGTTTCTTATCCAAACTTCAACAAAAGGAATAAAACACCTAGTGATTCACCCATCTTACAACCTTTAAAGTGTTTTTAATTACTTTAGAATGGATTCCAAAATTCATTTATATAAACTAAAAGATTTGAGCAAACACTAAGGGTCCATTTGGCCATGCAATATGGTATCATGATATGAAATTATGATATGGTATCATGATATGGAATCATGAGATGAAATTGAAGGTTTGTTTGGACATGCGATATGAAATTTTTGTGTTGTATATTTTCTCATAAACATAAAAATCTCATAAGTTGTAAAACTATTAAAATAGCTCCAATTGTTTATTCAATCTTATCAAATAAACAAAAAATTATACAATCGCATAATAAATTATTACAAAGTTATTTGTTCTCCACTTAAGTAATTGTTTTATCTAACTTTAATTTAATAAAAAAAATTGAACATAAATTGTACTTGATATGCTCATATCTCGCAACTACTCTTACAAATAACCTATAAAGTAGAAAAAAACATACATTATTGAGTAAATATTAACTTAGAAGTTATATACACTAAGATAAAAATTAACAAACATCACTGTCTTCTAACTATTTACAAGAAAAATCAGTAGTTAAATATTATAGAATAACGAAATTTTAATAAGTTACCACAAGTTTGAGTCAAAAACACTTCTAATAAAATTTAATCAAAAAGATTATAACTAGTCCACTTGACTAAATATTAATAACTAATCGATCAAACTTTTCCCAAGTCCTCAATCCATTGGACTTGATATTCTTCAGTCATGCGAACGAATATTTTATGAATACTAAGATTAAGAAAGTGCAGCACCGCCAATGAAAATTGTCTTTTATCAATATTATGCTTAGTCATAAAATTAAGACGTTTATTTTTATTATGAAAAATAAAAAAAGTATTACTCCCTACGTTCTTATTTATATTCACCAAATGAATTTATATTTTATCATTTATATTCACCAAATTTAAAGTAATAATAAATTTTATATTGATAAGAATAATAAATTTTAAAAAATAATGATGTAATTATAAATTTTATTTACATATGAAACAAATGGTTAGTAAATATAAATGTGAGTTGTTTTAACAAAATATAAACTCATGGATCAATTATTGTATTAAAATGTTTCAAATATGATACGGAATCACCATTTAATTCCATATCATGATTTTTGGAGAATATGATATCACCTCTCATGATATGGAATCAACGTAAAATCACATGTCCAAACGCTGATTCAATCTCACAACACCATATCGTGATATGGTATCGCATGGCCAAATGCCTACCAAATAGATATCAGAGACAGGAGGATAGTTACATGAGCAAAGAGAACAAGTAGCAACATAGCTATAAGTCCATTGTAACTTCATATATAGAGAACATAAACAGAAATAACCAAATGTCAACCCACGACTCAGCTATATATTACAATAGTTCATAGGTTTAGAGTGACATGACAATGAAACAAAACACAAACAGAACAGATGTAACAATCTATTATTGTTTGCATGTGTCCAATCATCTAGACCAAGATATTCCCAAGACCTCCAAAAAAGATCAGCAGATGGTGATAACCGTCAACGACTGCAAGGAGGGAGGGTAAAAAAGAACAATTTAGTCAAATTAAACAAGGGGAGATCACCAATATAACCAGGTTAGTAGCATATTTGTACAAGGAACAGGGCCAAAAATACAACACGACAAAGCTTTCTAATCTTTACACCTACTACTATCGTCACCAGCAATAGTATGCAACTTTTCCAATCAAATCCAAGAGAACATAAATGGATCAAAAAACTAAATGCCAAGTCAAGGCAATAGCTCAACCACCAACTCTCTACACCAAAAGGGTGCGATTCGAGCAGCTGCATCATGGTGTTTCCACGATGGTCCTTCGGATCCACGTAAAAGGATAGGTATATTTGAATATGAAGGAGGAACAAATGTAACAGAGTACCAAAATATCAAAAGGACGTGGTTTCAATCGACAGAGTTGATATCGAAAATTCCTATTCGAACTTCACAAAAGTTGATATCTTCACAAACCTGTAGGACCTAGAGGGAGATTTGGCTGAGCTGCCTCCATTTCTTCCAGGACTCTTGAGCCTCCTTGGGGTGGAGTCCACATCATGAGCAATCTGACTATTATCTCTTGGACTCATGCTGAACCTGCCTTTTTTCTGAATGCGTGGAGAATTTGACCTTGACATTGGTCTTGATTGCCTTGAAGATCTTCCTTTCGACCTACAATTTCTGTCATCCCTTGGAGAAATAGACCGAGACTTCGACCTGGATCTCCTTGGCGAGTAGTAATCATCATCTTGATTCTTCTCATGATCCCTGTCCCTGTGAACCATAGTGTAATTAAGCCACTTAATAAAAAGTGCAACGCAATGTAGTTTTTGCAATAGATATTGCTGTTGGAAACAGTACAAACAAGTAAAAACTAGCTCTGATTCTCAAATGACTGCTATACCAACTCACAAAAAAATATTGACATTTAACAAAACCACGAAGGTAGATTCATTCAATATCTTATCTACTAAACCAAAACCTTTACCTGTATCCTTATTTCATTGTCTGGAAAACACTACAGTTTAATCCAGACACTGTTTAAGCACACTATATGGTACAGTTCTTCAGCATCTGATCAGCTCAAAGCTCTCCTTTGCCCCAACTTTCAAAATCTCGAGATATCTTTCCTCGGGCATTCTCACCAAATGTCAATGAGTAAAAGCTTCAAAAATCTTTGCCTCTTTGAAGATGATTTCTTTTGCCAATTATAAGCTCTAAATTATCTTCCTAACTGGACATTGTGCAATGTTAAGAAATTAAACATGAATTTTAAGATAAGCAAATGAAGGTCTTTGTGATTGTAATATGTCCAGACCACTTCAATTGGTTCTCCATGGTACAATAGAAGGCTCATCCTTACTAGAAAAAATCCACAAAAGGAAAATCACATGAACTTTGATGATGGTGATTTGAAACTTCTGGAGATTCATCACATTTCATGAGCAAGAATCTTTGACTTTATGGTGATATGGTCCCTTTTCTCAATTGTCTTTATTAGTCCAGAATTCTTTAAGTCTCTTTCTCAATTTAGCATCTGCATTAATAAAGCCACCAGCAGATGTCATTCAAAAATCTACAGGATAGATGAATTATGCCTGCAAGACATTTGACATAATCTCAAGATAATAGTGTGTCTCATAAGAGTATTCAACAAAATTAGAAAGCCAAAGAGCCCTAACAAGCTTCCAACTCAAGGGACAGAGAAAGCCTCACTGCCTCAGAATTCCTAGTACACAAGATAACAGACAAACAACTAGAGAAAAGATCAACTCCTAAAATTCAAGTGGATACAGTTAGGGTGGCAATTGGGCGGGTTGGGTTAAATTTGGGCAGCTCAAAATGGGTCAAGACAATAAACGGGTTGAGACCCAACCCAACCCAAATTGGGTTGGGTCAAAATGGGTTAGTAACGGGTCATAACCCAACCTGCCAATTTTGTCCAAGTTTTATTAGCTTTATTTGTTATTTTATAAGCTTTTAGTACCTAATAAAAAAAAAAATTCTTTATTAATATAAAATCAAAATATATAAATATATATATATATATATATATATATTTTGACAAAATTTCTCAAAAATCAATTTGGGTTACATATCAACCCAATTTTTAATGGGTTGAGCTAACAAATGGGTTGGGTCGGGTTGGGCGGGTTATGTTTGATTTTGCCACCCCTAGATACAGTGATGCTACCACCACTTTAGCAGATAAAAACAACCTACTTCACTCTCCTAAGTTCCAAACCACCAAAGAGGATAAATAAGCATAAAACCATCAGATACCAACTAAGTTTTTTTTGGAAATGGTACAAAATTGGGTAAGATCCACCAATGTGCATAAGCCTTTAAAGGATATGTGTGCTAACAGGTAAACCCTGAAGGTGTTGTTCCCATCCCTGTCACTAGAGATGCTTTGTATCAGCCATATCTCCTTTCTACAAACACCCAACTTAGGAGCTATATATGAGAGTATATTACCATTACAAATAACAGAAAGAAAAAAAGATAAATAGCACACAATTACAGAGCATCTTAAATATACAACGGATACAACTGCAACTTATAAAAAAGAAGTTTTGACTAAGGACATGCACCATAATACTGCAAGAGACGCAAGCAGATCAATGTGAAAAGTCTCTCTTCAGAGCAATATTTATCTCCAAATGTAGGAAAAGGGACTACTTTTGTCTTGATAGTCGAACTTATGCACAGTATGGCAACAAAGTTGTTGCTAATACGACTGCAGGCTTCACATTTCTTATACTCCAATAGATGTTCTTAGATTTTGTCCCATTGGAATCAGAAACAGTCCTTGCTTTTAAGAAAAATAAATAATACAAGAACACAAGCACAACCTCTGTTATGAAACACAGACCTTGAGTCACGTCTTGCAGGGGAAGCCGAGCGCGAGTAAGCTGCCATAGAAAATTCTAGACCATTAATCTTTAAAATAAATAAATTACTTTTGACCCTAACACTTGTTAAGAAACTAAACAACTATTTTAAAGAAGTGTGAGTTGAAATTCTAACTGACAGTGATATCTGCGACTTGGTGGACTGTGTCTCCTGTAGCTGCCTCGAGCACTAGGTCCACTAGTTAAACAGGAAAAGTAGTATACTTAGATTCAGTGATGTGGGTGAATAACACTTTAGCTGGATAAGAGATTGATAATCAACATGGTTGCAACTTGAAGCAAACCACATATATGCTGCACCTTGTGCGTAAAACCTTGCGCATTTCTTTAGGGGTCTTTCGATTATCCTCAGCAAAAACAATCCTAATATCACGTCCACCAATAACTGTATTGTTTAAGTGTGCTTTTGCTTCAGCTGCATCTTCGGCATAACGGAACTTCACAAAGCCAAATCCTCGTGGTTCCCTACGTATAAGAGTAGAAAAAAGAAATAGATTGAATATCACAGTGAGCTTCTTTTTATCTTCTCAAAAGAAAATCATAGTGAGTGTTTTTTTACTTCTAAAAAAATCAAAGACAGCTTTTATTTGTTCTAAAAAACTCATGGTGAGCTCACATTGCAGGTTGCTTGGTCTCTAACTCAATCAAGGAGGAGGGTTACAATATGCTGACAGTTAATGTAAAACTTGTCAATTTATGAAAGTGAAGGAAGGCTGCTTGCGATGATTTGGCCAGATATGACATAAATCTCTAGATGCATCGCAACTATGTGTTAAATCATGATGGTTTAAGATGTAAAAGATACATGATAGACTTAAATTACATTGCATAAAATTGTCTCCAAAAAATGTATATTCTAGAGCACACACAAAGAGAATATTACAAATAAGTTATGTTTACTAGTTGAGATTAAAGCTTAAACTTGTTGATAAACTCACCTAAACAAATATCTGTTAGGAGGCTCTTTAATTGTGGTGTGAAATCTGTATGTAGATAAAAGGTGTAGAGAACCTTCATTTATATAATATTTGAATGAGACATATATACCAGTGTTGTCAAAGGCGCACTTAATCCCTAAAACGAGGCTAAAAAAGTGTTAGAGCGCTTCACCTCGCTTAATGTCCGCTTCAGTCTCATCATCAAGGTTCCAAGACATACTTTTCTTTGCCAATGAGCCTTTTGAAGAGGTGACACTAAACAATTGATATTTCACAGTATCATGATTACTTTTTTCAATTTATTTTTTCATATAATTATCATTCATGCTTCTAATTATTAGTCTTAAACTAAACATATATATATTTGTATTCGTTTCTACTTTGCACCTTTTTTAATTAAAAGCTCACGTTTTATTTGCACTTTGTGCTAAAAGCCCCAACAGACACTTAGAGCTTTTTTTCGCTTTATGCTTTTGAAAACACTGGTCTATACGAAACGAGAAGGATAGTAGATAGTGAAGATTCATACTGCCAACACTAACTAGCTAGGTATCAAGGCACAATTGCAATGTTATTGATCATAGTGATATCAACAAATAGTGGGACATAGAGGAAACAGATCCATTGATTGCTAAATATAGTACAAAATGACAATCCATATAATCAAGGCAAAGGCATACCCAGTATGGTAATTCTTGGGAAGATAAACATCTCTTATGGGACCATAACGCTCAAAGGGGACCCTAAGATCTTCTGGCCTGCAAAAAAGTACAAAATGATTAACTTCGTATCAGGTTCAAATCTCAGTAGATACAGAAGAACACTAAGTGATTCTTTCCATCTGTCCCAGCCTTGGTGGACAGAACAGAGATACCAATTGGTATATGTTGCTGGTGGGAGGTGCCACATGCGTGAAAGCTAACCCGGACACCACCGTTATTACAAAAAATATAGCAAAATTTGATGTGTGTGTGTGTGTGTAAGAGAGAGAGAGAGAGCGCAATCAGTTTATGAAATAGAAACGAAAACTACTCTACCCAACCTGAAGAAAAATCAGGTGTGCAATCTTTTATTAACCCATGTTAACTGATAAGCAAAAACCACTGTAAAAAATCTGCAATTTCATTTCTTTTTTCTTATTCTATAATTTCAAAAGGCTCTATAGCCATCTATTATATAAGTAACTTTATAGGCCATGTGTATCAATGTATGGAGATAAGATAGCTTATTCCTCAACATCACAACTAAACAACTTTCTCTTGGAGGTAAGACATAATAATGTTCATCTTTAATGAAGAGTATCATGTTAGCTTCTACCAGTGTTGCAAGGAGCAAGTGCAAGTATCAGAGGAATAGGATTGTGTTTGAACATGCAAAAATATTGTTGCTAGTATAAAATACCGGGAAACAGATTTAAAAAACGACCATGAACTAATGGATAGGAGAGAGTTTTCTGATAAGAGAGAACTCGAGTAAGTTCTTACATAATCTTTTTTTGTCCGACGCTTAGTTGATTGATTAATCAATCAATCCTTAATTATCTTTTGCAAATTCAAGTAAAAAAGATGAACTTAAACAAGTCATTGATCTGGTGTTCTTTAGATCCAATATAACATTGAGGTTATGCAAGAGTGCTAATTTGTCAATTGATCCAATTTTTTGACGAAGCTAATCCCTGGTTTACCATGAGAATAAAAAAGTATTTGATGGATAATATAATTCAAATCAGAGTGATGTTGTTGAGACAAGTCCAGGAGAACTTTTATGGTTTGAGGGGAGCTCAAGTTGAAGGATACAAAACTCCTTTCCGTTTTGAGATGTCCCAAAATATTTTAACACCATTCTGTCAACCCAATACAACTTCTATAACTTTCAAGAATTCCAATTTATTTGTTACATTATTATTTTAATAGGTAACTTTGATCTGAAGTTTCCTCTATTGAACCGATCTCTTATAATCAAAAACATTATAATATATACAAAGAAGGATTAGTATGAGGACTGAAGTAACTCAAAAATCAAATTGTGGTTGACGAATGCAAGAGGCCTGCATGAAAGAGGCTCATTGTTAACCAACATACCTAGACAAATAATAACCTGACAAGCACAAATGTCATAAGAGCACCCCTCAAACAATTAAAAACTCTCAAAAACGCCCAATAAGCCATTAAATTCAGACAAAGGCATGTTAAGCATTTCAATCACACTGAAAGGGAAATTGTGACTTGCATAGGCATCTAGAGAGAACATGTGCGTATGAGTTCACAACAACAACAAATGAGAAGGAGAATTTAGAAAGAGAATTTCCCCAAAAGAAGCTAGATGAAAACATCGATTTTAAAAAAAAAATTCTAATCCCAGCTAGCCACAAAGTAAGCAGGACAAGACATCACTCCCACTGAGTAAAAATAAACAACATTGGGGAAGAGGATTGATACCTGGCGCTAAGGGGGATATTACGAACGAGAAGGCCAGAAGGTCCCGGAGAGCGACGGTCTCGGCGCCGGTCACGTGGTTCGTCGTGGCGTTTACGTCTCACGGGACTGTAACTTCTGCTAAGGCTCCGACTACGGCTTCTGTACCTTCCCATTACCCTCGTCGTCTCTCTGTGAAGAGAAAATCCAAAACCCTAGTTTGATTTTCTTGGAATTGAAAACCCTAGCTCTAATTTTGGAGACAATAACTTCTCAGCTCCGATTAAGAGAGAAAAAAAATCATCCTTTATTTTTGAACTTATACACAAAACGACCCGTGTTCTTTCATGTAAAGCGTAATAGGTCCTTTGATTGCTAGTTAGGGAATTAGGCAGGGGCGTAGGCACATATGTATGTGAATTGTGACCCATCATCGGGAAAAAATGTCGCATATACAAGTAAAATAATATACGAAGTAATTAAATTAAATGTTTTGGACACCCTTAGCATAATAAGTTATTATAACATAGTGATTTAAGGTGTCTTGAATGTGTGTTTAGATATCTTTAATGAGTCGGTGCTCGCGTATTCAAATCTCACTTGTAACAATTTTTTCCCTTTTTAAAAAAGAGTTTTTGTTGTTTAATTTTTGGACCCTCTTCCTGAAATTCCTGGCTCCGCCACTGGAAATAGGGATTTAGGGCATAGGAAGTGAATTATTTCAGAGGAGTATTGAAAATATCTTTAAATTTGACAAGAATTATTAATTTTGTACTCAAATAATTGATAATTTTAAAAACATCTCTCTAATTGTTGTTTTTTCTTAATGCTATATATGATTTCAAAATACAATGAATATCACAATTTCTATATTCTATAATCTTTTTTTGTTCTTCCTATTCAGAATATAAAGTATATTAAGTTTGAATTTAACTTTGTTTAAAGGATTTGAAAATCTTACCAACAAGGGCAGGGGTTGTGGTTGAGTGGTAAGTACTCATTCATCTTTAATCAAGAGATCTCAATTTCGAATACTCTTGGGTACGGAGTTGTCTTTGTTAGAGAGCATTTTACCCCCCAATGTGAGAATTCCCAGCGCGAATCGGGATTTAGTCGGGATCCAATATGGGTAACCAGACACCACCCTAATGTGAGACTTTATGGTGCGAATCCAAATTTAGTTAGGTTCCAATATTGGGTACCAGACACTGGCTGAGAGACAAAAAAAAAATTGAAAATATTGATCTTGAAATATTGTCTCGAATGTAATTTGAATTATTTGATACAATACTTGAACGAATAGCGAACTTTGATTCCACATTGTGGACAAATAATTTATACATTGAATATGCTTTGAATTTTGATTTGCTTGTTCTTGATATTTGATTTGAATAGATCATTGAATGTTCATGGAGAAATCTTTGAGGTGTTAAGTTTTGATTTAAATAATCAGAATATGACAAACTCTAATTATACTAATGCATATTTATGCCTATATTATGTTATAATATAGGGTCTAACATTTCTCCTCCCAAACGTGTATAAATCGGAATTGCTCAGCTTGATTAGTGGATTGGTGAGTCCTCATGCTCTGACGACAAAATCATTGATGTTTTAATTTCTTTATTGTTTTTATGATCACTTTTGTTTCAGACTTATACGTGATGTATGGGTTACGCCCCAACCACTCTTATGGTGTTAGAAAGACTTGTGTCAGACTCAGTAGTATTCCACTTATCTCTTATGTACTCTGTTGGTATCTTTTATATCCTCTTATGATTTGAGACGTATATCTCTTGAAATTGAATTCATTTACGTCATGATTATGCCAATAGCTTGTTTAGGGCCTCTCGGGGTTCTATTGGTCATGTCACGTCTAGGGTATACTTTGCATCATTGCAAAAGGAAAGTATGTCATTTTTTTTAAAATGGGGGGAGTTTTTTTTTTTGAGAAAAATAGTGATAATCATATGATATTTTTATCCTAAATAACATAAAAATTATATTTTTAAAAAAATCCTGAAACTTGAATGATTATCTAAGGAATTAAACTCTTGAAATAGGTTCATCTTTTGGATACCAACTAGTTGACTAACAGCAATAAAATTAGGGAAAATTGTCTAACTAAACATATTCCACTACAATATATACTAATTGTATCTATACTTTCAAATAATTATATATCTTACCAGTACAGTAGAATCACTCTAAATTAATACACAATAAATTGATAAGCTATGAAAAAATCATTGATCTCAATAAGAATATATTTTCGAAAGACCCCTATATAAATATATGCTCCCATTAATATTATGATTAATAATTTTTAAAATTATAAAAAAATTTAAAACAATTTAGTAAAATATAATTATAGTGTTTTTTGGTTTTGTTAAAAGTTTAGTTGAAGTTCATCTCTAATTTTTCTTATAGCATCCAAAAGT
The DNA here is from genome assembly GCA_029007595.1 of Solanum commersonii. NCBI lineage: Eukaryota > Viridiplantae > Streptophyta > Magnoliopsida > Solanales > Solanaceae > Solanum > Solanum commersonii. The sequence continues at coordinate 192,822 of JAJTWQ010000118.1, forward strand.
TCTGGTGTTATTTTCTTGAACAACACAAAAATTGTGAAGAGTTCTAAATGCAATGAGTAATTTCTTACGTGTAACTTATTCCAAAGTTATTGTATTGTCTTCAACTTCAACTTCATCGTCAACATTATTTTCTAAGATGGTATCTACAATTTCTTTGAAGTTCTAAACCTTAGAATTTGTATTATTTTCACCCGGGTAATCAAACATGTTATTGACATTCATTTTATTGTGGTAATCAAGATCATTAATCATGACCTTAAGTTCTTGTATGTTATTTTCACAAGTGGGTTCATTTAAATTCCTTGGGGCTTCATAAGTGGATTCATTTAACCTTCATTGAATCTCGAAAATACTCTTTAAATTAATAAATATTAATTTATCCATTATATATTATCTCTACAAAATAATAATATTTATAATCGTAACAATGTATATTAATTTAGAGAGATTCTACTATAATTAAGAGTTTCCTACCATATATTGAGGAAGATACAATCATATACACATATCTCTAAATAATAGCCTAAATTAATTATCAGCACAATTAAACCATCACAAATTAATTTTCATGTCAATAACTTTCCATCTCTCTTATCAACCTCTCATCTCATGGGCCTCCACCACCACCCTCTCTCTTCACCATGATTTATACCAATAAACCTCTAAAAGTCATATATGAAAGGACATTACATATTGAAGTTTTCATCTATTCAATCATTATTCAAAGTCATGTGCCTATAATATATTTCAATTTGTTTAATTTGTCTTCTAATTTTCAAAATTTAAGGTAAAACTCCATTGAGTTATGGTGTTCTTAATTTACTTACCATGGATAGTGATTATCCAAACAAGAAGATTGATAGTAAAGGTACTACACACTATCATTCTTCTCCGATGAACCCCGACGGAACCAACCCCCCACCGTACGTCCTCCACTCTTTTCGCAATTCTGTCTCCAACGAAGAATCACCAGCGATGCCTCATCCTTAATTTCCTCCGACTCTGATGACATTGACGGTAAGTCATAGCCATGAAACAGTATTACTCACATCAACAAATCAAAAGGTGAGCAAACATTGTCGTGGTTGGATGTCTAACCAGCCACGAGCGTAAATCAGAAAGTTTCAGTATTAGTTTGTTTACCATTTTTCATACTTCGAGGCTCAAAAAAATAAACAATAAGCGTTTGTTACATTATTGATGTATAGGACATATTATTGAATTAAGATTAATGTAAATTATTTTTATAAGTGTATCTGATTAAGGGTCTATGCATATGACAAAATATACATATGTATTAGAGCTTTACACATTAATGAAGATTTACCGCATGTATCTGACATATTATTAATTTAAGATTATATATATTTAATTTTTATCAGTGTATCTGATTAAGTATATACGCATCTGACAAAAAAAATGCATGTATCTGAATAAGAGTTCATGATTTTGAGTTAACAAGTCTAAATTCTGCTAAATCGCCAAAGAAGAAAAATAAGTATTTTGATTGTTTTAATTTTTTTTAGTAGTTATGATATGTCATATCCTCTGAAGTTGTTGCAAGTATAACTTTTTCCTTAATTAATGACTTTCAATTATATACCTTAATTAGATACACTCCTTAATCAATGGTTTTCAGTTATATCCATTAACTAGACACACTAATTGATATGCATCTACCTTACATATATCTCAAATGCACGTATCTAAGGCCCAAAGTATGGTAAGAAACGTAATATAGCAAATTAGCGTGAATCCAAGTAATTAGCTTCTAAAGTAGTGAAATTTGTGCAAGTTACCCATAAATTGAGTCTTTTGGTTAAATCCATAGCCTTCAACTTAAAATAATTAATCCAATTATGTTATTTTATAATTTTTTAATTTTATTTTTGAACAAATTGTCTTCAATTTAAGTTAGGGAAAAATATCTGAAATATATCTGAACTTTGACCGAAATTGTTATAACAATCTCAAACTTCGGACAGAGTCTATAACCCCATGCACTATTTAATAGTGTATGTTAAAGATATATAGGTGTCCAACTGGACAAGTGTGTGAATACACGAGGGACGGCCGCATAGGACACGAAATAAAAGTTTATGAGCCTATTATTAACTACCACAAATCAATACCTGCATTAAATTTTACCCATTTCTTTTTACCTCTTCATAATTATAATTTATAATTCATAATTCTTCTTAGCCTCTGTTTTTCACTCAAACACAAATCACACAGATCGCTATTGTAGGGTTGAAGAAGTAAGTTTTAGCTTTAACGAATTATTATATTTATTTTCTAATTGTTTTGTTTGTTCAATGTTTAATTAGGTCTTCTAATTTCTTTTCTCTAATTTCTAATTTTTCAGTTAGGATTTGTAATCGTATTAATGTGACAGATCTGATCTATCAAGATGAGACGAGAAGAAGAAAATGAAGATGACTTAAGAGAAAGAATAACCTTGTGATTCTTATTATTCAGTTCTTTAAAATAAAACTTATGAGTACACTTATATAGAACTTAAAAGGAAACTAATTTTAATTAACTATACTAATCCTAACTAACTATCCATCTGTTAATTAACTAACTTTCAAGAAGTTAACTAACTACTCTAAGTGACTCCTTTAATACTCCCCCTCAAGTTAGGTACTCTAAAAATGTTTTGAATACCTAACTTGGAACTCAACACTTTATGCTGCATTCCTGGCCAAACTTTTAGTTAACAAATCCGCAGTTGTTCATTTGTATGAGCTCTTAGAGATAGTTGTTTGTTTTTTAGACTTCCAAATGATAGGAGAGTCTCCAATCTTAACTAGATAACCAGTTACTGACTTCCTAGAATTTGGACATGCAACCCAATCTGCATCACAATAGGTTGATACCTTCATGTTCTCATTGCTAGACAGTAAGACTCCTTGTCCTGGTTCTTTTTTCAGATACTTCACTATTCTAATTGCTGCTTCCATATGAGACTGTTTAGGAGCTTGTAAATATTGACTCAGAGTCTGTACACAAAATGAGATATCAGGTCTGGTCATAGTGAGGTATAGAAGTTTACCTATAAGTTTCTGATAAGACCCTTGATCAGCCATAGGTTCTGCTTGTGTTTTGAACACATAATCATCATATTCCTTTGATGTTAACTTAATATTTGCATCCATAGGAGTCATAGCAGGCTTTGCAGCTCCTATACCAATTTTAGAAATCACTTCTAATGCATACTTCCTTTGATGCATTAGAATACCTTTCTTTGATCTAGCAAACTCAATACCAAGAAAATACTTCAACTCTCCTAAGTCCTTCATTTTAAATGCTTGTTGTAAGCACTCTTTGGTCTCATTGATCAGCTTTACACTATCACATGTGATAAGCATATCATCCACATAAACAAGAACTATTGTGATGCCTTATGTGCTTTTCTTAGTAAACAAAGAATGATCATGTTGACTTTGTTGAACTGACTCTGAAAACCTTGAGGTAAATCCATGTAAATCCCATCAAACAGATCACCCTACAAAAAAGCATTAAACACATCCATTTGATGGATATGCCACTGTTTTGTTGCTGCAATAGCAAGCACTGATCTAACAGTTTTCACTTTAACCACTGGGGAGAATGTTTCTTGGTAATCAATCCCTTCCTTTTGACTATATGTCACGACCCGGGAGCACCCCCAAGTCGTAACAAGGCGTACTCGACCCCGAAGGGGTCTTATACAAGCCACATAGTCATTCATTGCATTCAATAATGAAAATAGTGCGGAAATAAAAAAACTTATTTACATCCACACATTTAAACTTCTTAAAACAACTTTAAAAAACACACGGCGGAAGTCTAAGTCTCACATGGCCATCTTAGACACGCCGCAAAACATAAGTAGGGGCACGGCCCTTTACAATCAAAAGAAGTCTATTACATGAACAAAGAACTTAAAAGTCTTGTCCTCGAATCCATGAGGACATACCAAGTCTTAGAGGAAAGCAATCCAACACTTCAAACTAGCTAAGAGGGGGATCACCAAGGAACCTACACTTGTAGTAAAAACATGAAGAATATGGGTTAGTACACAAAAATGTACTAAGTATGATGACCATGCAAGACATGCTTTAAAGGGGACATTTTAGTTAGAGACCATGCATTATGCCACCTTTTTGAAATATCATGAACAATAGCATAAAAGACATACAAGACAAGCATAACATCAAGTAAGTCATAATATCACCTTTAAACAATATCAACATGAAAACCTTTACCTTGGACCTTCACCTCAAGAAACCCTTATGCTATACTTCGTGCAATGTATGGATGGCGTCCCATACCACCATCCATACTAAGGCACCACATTTAGGTCACTTAAAGTAACTTATCATTCCTTTCTTTCACCTTTGCACAATATTCATACATAAGAGGTATATCATTAATTAAGACATGACAAGAGAAAATAACTCGTAATATAACCCAAGTATAACATGCATAACATATTAAGCATTTAAGAGCCAACATTCTTTAATAACCTCATTTAGGGTACATTCATGTCACAAGTCATTAGGATTTAGAGAAACTCACTATGACCCTCTCCAAGCCTACTCGTGCAATGTATAGGTAGCATCCCATACTACTACCTACACTTTGTAGAACCCGTCAAGAAACCATAATGAAATCTCACATGATGGGAAGTAAGCGTTTAACCGACATAGACCATGAGAGCTTGTCATGGAATCCGGTGTCATGAATCCCCACACCGAAAAGAGGTGGTCTACTTGCCTAAGGAAGACCGGTATAAATAGCTTAATGGATCCACTAGCTTCCTATGCGGGCACATAGTTTATGGGATAAGGTAGACGATCATTGAAACTCATGCCTAACTGTCTGGGAGTTTCCATCTAACCAAATCCGCTCGGTGCTTAGCCTACATTCCCATAGAATAGTTCACTACTTTGACATCATCACACATGAAAGGGTGCCATAAGCCTACCGATTCAAGGTACATTATTTAACACATGAAAGGGTGCCATAAGCCCGCCGATTCAAGGTACATTAGAAAGCTCATTAACTCCTCTTGAAAGGGTGCCATGGGCCTACCGATTCAAGACTCATCATTAACCTTTATGGAAAGGTGCCATAGGCCTACCGAATCCAAGATTCATTTCATATCATTAATGGAAGGGTGCCATTAGCCTACCGATCCAAGGTTCATTATAAGCATATGTGGAAGGGTGCCATAAGCCTACCGATCCAAGGATTCAACAATCAACAATATAATCATTTATACAAGAAAATGATGCATAAGCCCTACCAATTCAAGGTATACTTTATATTGAAGAATCCTTCATATTATATCATCAACATTCATGAGTGTCATCAACACATTTTCGGATTTCCATACATCTCATAACTCAAACTTTAAAGCATCGATTCATCAATTCTCCATAGTTGGACATTTTGTCAAACACCTTGAAGGCATGTAATGAAATCGAAGAACATGAAAAATAGGGTAGTAATGATGCGGCCAAACCAAAGTGAACAACCTACAACAACACCTTTACATTCATAACATGATCACATTATCTTCATTGAATTCTCATTCGTATAATGTCATGGTAACACTCCAATTTCTCATACTATGCCTTTAAGGCCATAAGCCTCACATACCAATACCCCAACAATACACCATAAAGTAAGCATGGATAATGACATACTTCAACAATCTAAAGACCTTTAAACAAATTTGATTCATATACATTCATTATCTAGCAACCCACTTCATAAAGGCATAAACTAGGAATAGAGAGAAATCATGGGTTCATGGAGTATTTTCATCTTAAATCGTCAATACAACAACAATATAACCATAAAGTACCATTATAAACCTTTTAAAACCATTTGGTGGAAGAACCCATGAGATTGAGTGAAAACCTAGATTTTTCATACTTTGAAATAACTTTGGATTTGGCTCCTTGAATGGAAAATTAGACAAGGATCAAGACCACCATACCTTTGCTATGATCTCCCACGAAAATTGATGAAGACACCACCTTCAAACCAAGCCCTAGCTCCAAGTTCTTGACTTTCTTAAATGGAGGATTGTAGAGAGGGAAATGTTTTTAGGGATGGGAATGAACTAATGGTATATAGGAATAACATAAGTCTTTTAAAAAAAATGGTCCAACACTTAGAAAAATTTTCAGGCGGGTGAACAAGTAATGAACAAGAACATTAGCTTCGGAATTTGCGTTTTCTGTCGGACAGACTTTACGAAAATGGGCATAACTTCTTCGTCCGAACTCCGAATGAGGTGAAACGAAGTGCGTTAGGTAGCTAACTCAAAGGGATTTCCATGGATATATTATGGCCACCCAAATAATTTGTGTGCTAGGAGATATGACCCTCCAAAGTAGACCCTCGAAAAAGGCTTCACTTGGAAATTTTGGATTTTGATACGGTTGCTCTAAAATTTGGGTTAGACCCATTTCCCACTCAATTTGACCCCCTAAACAAGAATATGAAGTCGGATTTTCGAAAAACGAAACGGGTCTTTTTATATACAGCTAAACAAGTTTCCGGTAACTTCCGAAGCACATTTTTAAGAACTTTTGGGTCAAATTCAAATATAATCATTTCATTAAGTTCTCGACTCCAAACTCACATGTGAGGCTCTAGTTTCACTCTATCATTTTCCGAGTCGTTACACTATACCCCTTGGCAACCAACCTAGCTTTAAATCTTTCCACTTCACCATTAGCTTTGTATTTTATTTTGTAAATCCATCTACACCCAATAGGTTTTTTTCCATCAGGCAAAGACACTACCTCCCAAGTGTTATTTTGTTGTAGTGCACTAACTTCTTCCTTCATAGCTTCCACCCACCTAGGATCTGTGATTGCTTCAGCATAACTTCTAGGTTCTGTGGATGCAAAAAAAGCAGCAACATAGGATTGATATTTGGGTGCCAAATGATCATAAACAATATACTTGGACATAGGATAGGCTATTGTTCCATTCATACTTAAGGAAACAAAATCTTTTATCCAGACAAGAGGATTTCTATCTCTTTCAGACCTCCTGTTAACTCCACTAGGTGCCACAAGAATTTCCATTGGTCCAGTTCCTTCAGGCTGTGTGCTATCAACATGTTCTAGAGGTGTTGTATCTCCATGTGTCACCACTATTTCAGTCATATCATTGATATCATACTCAATACTTCCTGGAACAAACAGTTTGTTACATGATCCATTAGTATTTGCTTTGAAAGGAAAGATATCTTTCTTAAATATAACATCCCTGCTAACCACCAACTTTTTTTATTCTAGATCATACAACACATATCCTTTCTGAGTCATGGAATATCCCATATGCACTGCCATTCTAGACCTTGGTTTTAGTTTATCAAGCTCCTGCACTACCTTAGCATAGCAGAGACACCCAATTACTCTTAAATGTGATATACAAGGTTTAGTGTTGTAGAATACTTCATAGGGAGATTTTTTTTAATGTAAAACTGTACTTGGCAGCCTGTTGATAATATGTACAGCAACTAACACACACAAACCCCACAAGTCAATAGGTATCTCAACTTGGAACCTTAAAGCCCTAGTTACTTCTAGTAGGTGTATGTGTTTCCTCTCAGCTACCCTATTTTGCTGAGGTGTATATGCATAACTAGTCTGATTAACTATGCCTAAGTTATTGAATAAATCTTTGCACACTGAATTGACAAATTCAATACCATTATCAAACCTTATGATCTTAACATACTTACCAAACTGAATTTTAGCATACATAATGAATTGCTTAATGACCACACACACATCAGACTTCAATTTTAACAAATACACCCAAGTTAACCTTGAAAAGTCATCCACTATAGTGAGAAAAAACCTGTTACCATCAAATGTAGGTACTTTGTAGGGACCCCAAACATCCATGTGTACAAGATCAAAGCACACTGAAGTTTGGATACTACTTGTAGGAAATGAACTTCTAACTTGTTTTGCATGAGGGCATACAGTACACTTATTCAAAGTATTTGCTATACATTCAGATTTTACTGCTATAAGCTTGTTTAGAAACATTATAGGCGCATGCCCTAATCGTTTGTGCCACAACTCCACATCTGCAGGCATCTGATCAGAATGACCATCTTTTACAGCAAGAACACATCCACTGTTTGGAGGCTGAGGCTGCTGCACCTTTGTACTTCCAGTTAGAATATACAACCCATTCTCTTCTCTACCAATCTCCCTCACCATTCCATTGGAGAGATCCTGAAACAGATAAAAATCTGGAAAGAAACTCACTGAGCATCCTAATTCTTTTGTGAGTTTTGACACAAACATCAAATTAAACTTGAACTGTGGTAAATGCAATACATTAGTCAAGGATGTCCTTGCAGTGATATTACTAGAGCCAGCATGAGTAACTTTAGCAACAGCTCCATTAGGCAAATAAACTCCCCTACACACTATCGCAGACTTATCTAACAGGTTGACATCTGTTACCATATGATTGGTAGCTCCAGTGTCTATTATCCATTCCTGTAAGTTTTTAATTGAATGAGTATTGAACTGACTCATACCTGCTAAGTTTGCTGAGGAGTTTGCAGAAGTGTTATTGTTACTCATGTTCTTCAATAGACTCACAATCTGACTATATTGCTCCTTGGTAAAAGGATACAACCCCATTTCAGACTCTCTATTCTGTGAAGAAGACTCAGCCTTGTATGTCACTCCTTTGCCTTTGTAATCTTCTTTATTTCCTTTAGTCATATTCTCAAAAGGATCACCCATCATATCACATTGTTCAGAATCCTGCAACTGACCAGTAACCACATTATGAGCCCTTGCATTTGGGTGATAACCACTACCTCCTGCTTGTGCCTTTTCTTTCTGAATTTGTTAAAGTCTGAGGGATATCCTACTAATTTGTAACACACTTCCTTAATATGTCCTTTCATTTTACAGAATTCACACTGCACATTGTAATTCTTCTTGTATCTTGTAGAGTCATTCCTTGTAAACATAGCCATATCCATATTACTACCACTTGATGCAGGACTTGCCCCTAGAATTCTAGAATTCGCAGCTACATATTTTTGTCCTTCATCACTAATTACCATTCCATACGCTTGATTCACTGATGACATAGGACTCATGAGCAAGATCTGACTTCTTGCTTGATTATAGGAGTCGTTCAGTCCCATAAGGAACTGGAACAATTTTAACTTCTGCAAGTGCACTACAAACTCCTTTGATTTTTCACAATTACAACTGGGACTTGGAACAAAAGCTTCAAATTCTTCCCACAAACTTATTAGTTTAGAGAAACATGCAGAAACTATAGCAGTACCTTGACTCAATGTAGCAATTTCCTTGTGAAGATTGAAAGTTCTTGAACCATCAATCTTGTTGAATCTTTCATACAAATCATCCCATACTTCTTGAGCATGAGAAGCATACATTATACCTCCTAGCAATCCTTTTTCCACAGAATTCATCAGCCAAGACAATACCACATCATTCACTCTTTCCCAGTGACTCCACATTTGTTCTGGAAACATTTCTTTCCTACACGAACCATCCACCATTCCCAATTTGTTCCTTCCCAGTAAAGCTACTCTCATTGACCTATACCAAATCGAGTAATTTTCAACTCTCGTTAATTGAAACGAAATGATTTGTGTACCACTTACATCAGTAGGGGAAAGAAACAGTGGATGATTATAGTCAATCCCAGTCTTCTGACCGGATTCAGATGATTGTAGCTGTGTAGATTGATCTTCTTCCACCGCCATTGAAGCTTACAAAGAATTCTCAATTCCTTCTTACCAGACTTAAACAACTTCCGATCTAACGTGTGGATCGATTTTTTCAACCAACTTAACCAGTTGTCGATTGCTCTGATACCATGTAATAGTATTAATGTGACAGATCTGATCTATCAAGATGAGACGAGAAGAAGGAAAAGAGAAGAAGAAAATGAAGATGACTTAAGAGAAAGAATAACCTTGTGATTCTTATTATTCAGTTCTTTAAAATAAAACTTATGAGTACACTTATATAGAACTTAAAAGGAAACTAATTCTAATTAACTATACTAATCCTAACTAACAATCCATCTGTTAATTAACTAACTTTCAAGAAGTTAACTAACTACTCTAAGTGACTCCTTTAATAAGATTAGTCATGAAAGATGTAAAACTGGATTTGAATAACATTTGTTTTGATAAAGATGGTCCAAAGTAGAATGAGGAAGTGCGATGCTTTCATGGTTTGGTGCCCCCTTTGAAAACTTCAATCACGCTATCAAGAAACATGATCGAAAGAGAAAAATGTAGAAAATGTCGGATTTGGTCTTTGAAAACGGTTTGGGAAAGAGGGAGGTTGACACTTGAATATATGAGTATAGATTTCTCCTTTTTGACTTTTAAAATATATTTCTTAAAATCAATTTATTAAACTAATTGACTAACATAATTAATTAAATGAATTAAATAGCGTATGTGACACAATAAATTACGATTGACTGAGTAGCTTGTTCAGCTGGGCATCTATATATTTTTAAAATATACTATTAAATAGTGAGGGGGGTAATAGGTCCTTTCCAAAGTTTGAAATTGTTACAACAATTTTAGTCAAAGTTTGGATATATTTCGAACACTTTTCCCTTTAAATAATATTAGTATTATAAAATTTAGTGGGTGTTTGATCATGTTTCATTGTGAAATTCGAAAAAAATAAATTGTTTTCAAAGTGAAAAATAATATTTGCAAATGAAAGTTGTGTTGACCATCAGGTCATGTATAAATTGAAGTTATTTTTGACCCTTTTATGAATAATTTAGAGTGAAAAAATTCAAATTATTTAAAATTCTAAAATTCAACTTCAAGTTGAACTTTGAAATTTTATGGTCAAACAATTTGTCGTAGTTTAGAGGTGGGCCTCTCATGTGGGAAACCCAGAATTGAATCCAACCTCTGTCGGAAGAGGTATTCCCAGCGCGCGGAAGATCTGTTGAGAGTTTGTCTCGGTAGGGAATTGTACGATCTTTTCCCCTAAAATTCCTAATAATAAACCAATCTGAACTGAACCCTGTCGCTCTTCTTTCTTTCCTCGCGAGCTGGAAGCACACCAGCAGCGTGCGTCCACTCTATTGTCAACTTCTAATAAATGTGATTGACCCTGCCTTATTCTTCTCCCGTTCGGGACCCCTATTTTCTCGGAGATAGCTTGGTCTGAGCTAGAAAATGTTTTTCAGCGAGAGTCTCATCTGGGTGGCTGGTTCAGTCGCTTTCGAGAAATCAGATTGATGGGTAATGAGATAGCATGGAACCATAGAAAGAATTCAATCACTACTAATTGGTATCTTTATTTATGCATTAATGACGATAGATGCATTCGCCATAGTTTTAGCATTACGACCTCTTGGTCCGATGAAGGGGAACCCCATCGTGCTGGCTTGGCATGGAAGGAGGGCTACCCAAAAAGTCTTTTTTGCAACTTGGTCCGCCTTTTCTTCACATAGGCCTTCCCTATAGTACTGGGGCTAACGCGCTAGGTCGAGTCACTTGCTCATCGTTCGCGAGTCGAACTCGCTCTCTTGCAACACCTTTCACTCACTCGCTTGAGTCGGACTCAATCACTCTTTGAGTTTGGAACTTAATTAAACTAAAGAGTCACGCTCTTTAAACGCCTTATAAGAAGAAGAAAGAGGCATAAGTCATCGCTTCCAATCTGATAAAGGGCTTGTTCATTATTCGGATTTTCAATGCTAGAAATGCCCCCTATCTTAATTGGATCACGACTCATAGAATCTATTCCTGGAAACATTGAATTTGCCAATTTGCGAACTTTTCTTTGATTCTTGACACATGTCATGCTGGATTTAAAGAAATAGAAATGAAAGTCTAATCAGCGAAATAGGGGTGACTTCACATTGTTTCCTGACACGCTTGTTGAAGAATGAGCCGGCGACTCATAGGCAGTGGCTTGGTTAAGGGAACCCACTGTTGATTTGGAGATAGAGGTGACGGAGGAAGAGTATCGGGAGTGGTCATCCAATTAAGAATAACAGCCCGCTCAAGGATTTTCCGTTCTCCATCAAATACCAAATCTTTTGAGTTTGACTTGCGCTCTAAAGCTGTCTTTTTGAGGAAGACCGGAGAGAACCGGGGGGGCTTCCATTCACCAGCGTAGACTAAAAATGCTCTCCGAACCGTGCTGGATAGTAGTCACCTATCACACAAATAGTCACTTCGCTTTCCTTTTAGACTGAAAAAGGAAAACAGAAATATCTGCTACTCAATCATGATTTTGTCGTATAAGGCTGACGTAATACGATTTACATCTTATGTGTAATGTATGAGCTATCGGACAGATCCAAAAGACAGTGACTATAACATGGGTTGCGGATTGTCGTGAAGGTTAATAAAAAGGTTGAACCCATTAGTGACCCCCTAAAGTTGGCATCAACTTTCACTTAGAAACCTCAACTAAACTTTATTCATTTTAAACACCCACACCCCATTTTGTCATTTCAACATTTTTTGTTGATATGTGATACACTCGTTGATGGCGCGTGTGAGGCTTATTTAGCCTATTTTATCTTATTATTTCTCTTCTTCTTCCTCATTTTTCAACTAGTACATCTTCTCTCTCAAGAATTTTCGGGCTTCAATCCAATTAGGACTTCTTTCGTATCTTTTATTATTTGTGTGGAAAAACATAATATTAATATTGTTGAGTACAATACATATTTGACCTCACCAGTTGATGACGGAATAAAATTTGCATCTGAGAAGACTGAAACAGTACACATTGCTTAACAAGACAACAGTAAAAATGTTTTTTTTTTTAAGAGAATGGAGAATTAAATTAAGTAAAAATAATAATAATCTGCAATCATGATTTTAGCATATTCACACATCCATTCTAACTTCTCAAATTTAATGTTTACACTTTTAAACACCAAATTAAATGAAGAAATGGGATAAAGGTGCGGCAAAGAAGGCAATGAAATCGAGTGGGCATTACGAAAAAAGATCATGAAAATGTAGAAATATTGAGATGACGAAAAAGACAATAAAAAAGGAGAAATTTGATAAAGAAAATAACCGTGTTGTGGTGAGATATTTAATTTGATGGAGAAGATGACTGAGGTGCGAGGGGTGGTTGGGATGAGAGGTGGGAGGAGAAATCTTCAAAATAATTTGTTTTTAATTAGTCAAAACCCTTTAATTTATTTTACCCTTAATTTTTTTTTCTTTAATTTATTTATGTATAATGATATGACTTTAAAATGAGTTAGCATGATATAATTGACCATTTAATCCACGTGATTCGATCAACACGCACATAGGATCAACAAAAGATTGAGAAAAAAATATCAAAATGACACAGCAGACATGACATGAAATGTCTAAAATAAACAAAGCCTAGTTAAAACAGCTGAATGAAAATTGATGTTAACTTTAGAAGGTTATCGATGGGTTCAGCTTAATTTTTTTTTCAAGAAAATCATGATTAAATAGCTCCTTAGATGCTTGTTAGGATGACTTTTGGGGTAAACGAAAGGTCCAAATATGGAGGACACTACAAAATGTCGTCATTTTTGCTCCATTAGTTCACCTTTCGCTATCATAGTCGCACTCCATTTTTCGCTTATACACTACGAAATCATCCCATAATTATTCCCTGTTACCTTTCTCTCAAAACTTTGTTGCAACTCTCATTTACAAGTCCATTTCTTTTTATATATAAAGCTATTTTTTAATAGAAATGATATGATATATTTAAGATTTGAAAATTTGTGATAGTTTTAGTATGTGATGCACTTACAAAAAGTGTAATATTCAGAATTTTTGTTGACATTTTATAGTTTGTGCATAGCTAAATTAAAACATGTTGAGAGTTGATTGATAATAATTTGCTCGTATTAAGTGTTTACACCATAACAATACATGTATGAACTATGTTTAAAACTTTGAATATGAACTTTTTTAATTCAATCATGATTAATTAAAATATTTTTATTTTTAATTTATTAAATCACTTAATCATAATAAATTGTATTGATTTGATATAGATATCTTACACGAATAAGTTTAATAATTACTAAAGGAAAGCAATTAATTGTAAGAATACTAGTAAGATGAAAGGTTATAAGTCATTATTCCTTTTGTTTTGATTCGTAACTAGGCACATTGAATACAACACCTTCTTTGAAGAATAAAACAAGGGGGTGGGGGGTGGGGGGGTGTTAGAGAAGGGTAAATAGGGATTTGGTTCCCTCTATTACACTTTTTCACCATTTCGTCAAATACATGTCTAGATGAGAGACATGTGTCTTATTTAAAATTTAAAGGTTAAGATTATATTATATTATATTAAATAGGCGATGACCTGGAAGACTCCTGTAATAGGCTCCGTTTGTAAGTTGGACCCTCCTACTTATTTGAACCCCTAAACTCGTTAGAACCCCCACCACACCCACTCTCTTCCTCTCCATTCTCTCCTTCATCCACTTCTCAACCCACACTTCTTTTTCACTACAAATCAACCACCCACCTAACAAGGGTTTAAATATTGTGTTCTGATGAGTTTAGGGGTTCAGTTGACAAATTGATAAGTATGAGGGTCCAACTTACAAACGGAGCCAAGTACAGGGGTCTCCAGGTCATTCTGCCTATTAAATAATATCATAACCATAGTTAAATCAACCAATTTTAGAAAACTACTCTTCAAATTTGATAAGAACAAAATATTCCCTACAAATTTTGAAATTCACTAATATCATTAATTTCATGCTATATTTTTATATTTAAATATTAAAATTGTATAACATAAAACGTTTAAATTTAATGTGATAAATAATAATCTTTAAAAACATTTTGCCTTTAAAACAAGTGTTCTTTTATTTCACAAAAAAAAGAAGATAAAAGAATATTTCTTTTTTCCCCTTCAAACATAATAGTCACATTTTTCCTTGGAATAATTTTGGTATTTTACGTTTGGTCCAATAACCTCTCGTCTTTTTATTTTTTATTTTTATTTTTCAGCTCTTTCATTTTTTGTATTTTGCTAACATTGATAATTCTTTACTTTTTTTTTGTTTCTCAACATATAATATTTCAAGAATAAAGTTTACTAGCACAAAAAATTGTTTAGTTGATTCTCACCTTAGATATCATATAATTGAATATTTAAATATAAAAATACAAGATGAAATTAATAATATTAATGAATATCAAAATATGTAGGGAACATTTTGTTCTTATCAAATTTGGAGAGTAGTTTTTCAAATTGATTGGCTTAACAAGGTTTATTAACTTCTTATTATTATATGATATTGACCTTTAAAGTTTAAATAAGACGCACGTCTCTCATCTAGATATACACTTGATAAAATGGAGAGAAGGAGTCACGAAGGAGAGTCAAATCCGGTAAACAGGGGATGGGGTTATAAGGTGTGAATCAAACCCACACCAAAAGAATGAAAGTTGAGTTTACCAACCAGCGAATAAATTCCCCATTATAACACATTTAACATTTAGGTAATAAAAAAATACTTACAAATTAGAGACCTTATTCAAATTAGATATTTTTACGTGTCCTTTTTTCTTCAATTTTTTTACATTTTTTTTTAGCAATTTATACATGATTTAGTAAAGGGATCATCATAAACAAAGGGGAATGTGATGATTTTTTCCAACTAATTAAGATATATAGATTTTTCTACCTTCCATAATCCCCCTTTTATTTTTTATTTTACTTTCTTTTAAATAATGAGTACAACTCATCGTCTTACGATAAAAAAAAAATACATTTTAATTATGATGGCGCTCGAAATTTTTCAAAGCCACGTAAATCAAATAATAATAACTAAAGGGAATCTTTCAAGAATCCTGAAGTGTGACAAATATTTAAAGGGTGCTTGTTGGTTGATTTTTCTTGTAATAAATAACGGCTACATAGTCGATACTCCCTCCGCCCATTTTTATTTATTATGTTGCACTTTTCGAAAGTCAATTTGACTAATTTTCAAAGTTAAATTAGATTACATTAATTTGATATTTTCAACAAAAAAATTTAGATATCCAAAAACTATATGAAAAGTACTATTGAATCAGATTCCTGAAATTTACACAATTATTTGTAGAGTGAGTCTATTTCTGATATGGAAGAGATGTCTGTTAAGATCGGCTTCATGAAAGCAAGAAAGGAAGCAAGAATTAGCTATAAATTACAATTTTTGCATATCAATATGATGAAAAAAATACATTGTAAAATATTAGTCAAAGTTTTTATAGTTTGACTCTAAAAAAGAAATTATGACAATTAAAAGTGGACGGAGGCAGTATTAAATAGTCATTGCAAATCACTAATTAAGGCATAATTACATCATATACATATATCATGGACAAATACATGTATTTGGATAACTATATCTTCTTCTTCATCATCTTTTTCTAATTATAATATACTTAAAAGGGATAAGGGTTTGAAAAATACTCCAACTTTGGACGAAATTGATGTTACGATACCAAACTTTATGGAGGACCTTTTACCCCTGCACTATTTAAGAGTGTATTTTAAAGGTATATATGTGCCCATGTGGACACATTATTATTTAAAATGATGCAATATTTATGATGTCCACGTAGGCACATATATACCTTTAAAATACACTATTAAATAGTACAGGAGGTAAAAGGTTCTTTTTGAAGTTTGGTATCGTACCAACAATTTTAGCCAATGTTAGAGTATTTTTCAGACCCTTATCCCTACTTAAAACATAATTACATCATATAAATATATATATGCACACGTACATGTGTTTTTGGATAACAATATCTTCGTCTTCGTCTTTTTGTAAGTATGTATATATCAACATATATATACACTAAATACATCACAAAATTGATACCAAATAGATGTATTAATGCGCAAATACACTAGATACATCACATATACACTGGATACATCATGGTATCTCAGAACCAATATTTAATTATGTACAAATACACTGAATACATGAAATTGATTCTTGATATACTAGATATTTGATATCGGATACACCATATGAAATTGATACACACAAACACATTGGACATACCAGTGCATATTTATTATTATGTACATGGATACATAAAAATGTAAAACATAAATACAAATATGTAGAGAGATGAGAGAGCGAGAGGGTTGAACGAATGAGAGAGGGGATAAAGTCGAGTGAGAGAGGAGGGATGTGAGATACATTCACTAGAAACAACGTATCCAGAGGTAAATACATTGTATCTATAGGCAATTCCACTTTATCTAGAGGCAACTCGAATAAGAAATGTAACTATTGAAACTATGAATGTATTGAATAATTAACACCTCTCTAACACCAAGCAAAACATCAATTAAGAAGAACCACCATATTTCTATTAATTTTACTCATTGTCGAAAATCACGATATCACCATCTCCATCATATTCAATTTTTCTCTTCATTCCCTCTAAAAAAAGTTTTCTCACCTCGCCAAAAAATTAATGAAAAAAGCAATAGAAGAGAGGTCGAAGAAGTTGATAGCAACGATAGTTTTATTGGTGATTGGGTCTAAAAATAAAATACAATGACAGACTAATTAGTGGTGAGTGGTAAAGAAGAGTGAATTGAAGAAATCAATATTAATAATGGTGGTGAATGATGAAGAAGAAGAATTGAAGGTGATATAATGGTGGTAAAGATCAAGGAATCATTTGTGAAGGTGGACAAACATGATTTTTTAGGCGAGATAAGAGATGAAGTGAATGAGGCTTAGTAATGAAAAAGATATAATTATTAAAGGATTTTAATGATCAATTAGAGATTAGTTAGTATAAAATATAGTTAATAAAAGAAAACTTAACGAATAGAGAAAAGAAAACAAAAGAATATAAAAAATTATAATTTCTAACATGACATTGATGTGATGCTATAATAGCGAACGAATATAAAACATCACATACTGTAAAAATAATATTATACTTAAATTGTATAAATTTGTAATAATCGACTATACTAATTTACGTGTGTATTCGACCTTTTAAAACGAGTTGTGAATGAGTTCTTTGCCCTTTCCCTATTCTTTTGTACTAGCAAAAATTCAAAAGGTCCATAATGTGGGTACTATATGTCGTCTGTCCCAATGTAAGTTCAGCCCTTCAATTTTGCATGTGATTAAAACAAGTAATTCATTCATCATTTTAATATTCTCACCCACTTACTAGACCCTTTTTTTTTTTTTACTATAATAATCAAAACAAAACAGAATAAACTATAAAAGCATAGTCTATAATGTGCCATTTTATGAACTACTCTACTAGGCAGACAAACAATAAATTGATTTTAGTGCAAGTCTTTGTCAAGGAAATATATAATCACAAATGCACAATCATAATTTTAAAAGCTGTGAATTGTGTTGCATATTATGCATTTTCTAAGTATGAGAAGCAAAATTCAAATTCGAAACACTGCAAATTGAAACCTCCAAATAAGACATAGTTACAAGTGCAAAGTTGAGCGGCAAACATAATAGCTAAGGAAGGACAATATCATATTAGATTTTTTTTTTTCTTTAGATTGGACAGTTTTACCTTTATTTGTTCGTCAAATTATTAAAGCGGATGAGTTTGAAACTTTTTTTATCAGGTCAACAAGATCAGTGAGTAACTCTAATACTATATCGACTAATATCACCATGCTTGTATTAACACTTAATATTATTATTATTTTTAAAAAAAAAGTAAACTTGTACTCTCAATCTTTCTTATTCTTGAGACTAAACGGTAGATTAGTTTTTAGTTAGCGCCACACAAATCTTAGTACATTAGAGATTAGTTATACAAGAAATAGTTATGCAACATTTAGTTATTCATGTATTAGTTATTTCTAGAGTTGGGTATCAATTGATTTGGTTCGATTTTGAAGTTTATTGATTCCTTATCAAGTATCAATTTGTAAACATGCTAAATTATTATGATATCGATTTATAAGTTATTGATCGTTGTTGATTCTGTTATCGAATTTATTGTTATACACACATTTTTTTTTGGAAAACAATTAGAAATTAAATCAGATGACAAACCAAATGAACCATGAAATATGAGTTGATCATCTTGCTCAAAGCAAACACTGACACCTTATTGAATAACCGAGAGCCTGAGACAATCATATATGAAAAGTATGAAACTAAATTCAGAATCAAAAACTTTATATACTGAATGATATAGATAATAATCAAAATTGATATCGAAACCATTAAATTAATTAATTTATTTAATTCGAATTATTAGGTGCAGTTTGATTTTGAACAACCTTAAATTTTTTGTTCTATCATACATAATATAATACATAAATTTTAATTTATAAATTTATAGATTTTTTTAGTTGTGCTGAATTATTAATTGTCAATCATAATTATAAAAAGTATATTAATTTTAATACATAAATAATTTATTAATTTATGTACTAATCAACCATCAAATGTCCCCAAGTGTATACAATATTTCTTTGACTTGACATTAAAGGGATGAGTTGGAATCTATAAGATCTAAATTAAGTAACCTTTAATCCTCAGCAAAAAATATTCTATTGTATACTATTAATATTAGTAGTTATTATTATACATACAATATATTAACTATATAATAATAACCCAAAAAGTCAAAAGACTTTTAATAAATAAACATAATTTAATTTCCATTTCCATATTTATATATCCAATATATAATATAGTTTTATTTATGATGATTTTTTATATAGATATAAGACTATCATGTCTTGACACTTAGTCGATTCTTTCTTTTTTTTTTTTTTTTTTTCTCCACAGAGAATCTCTTTACTCCCATTTTCTTGTCACCTAACGCCACCACACTCCGCCGCCCTCCGCCGCCCTCCGCCGCTGACCCCGACGGCTGACCTTCTCTGCATCTTTTTCCCTTAACCCACCCCACCCACCCACCCACCCACCCCCACCAAACAATCTTCTTTCTAGGCCAACCACCCTCAACTACTAACCAACTTCCTGTTTTCTAGGAATCCTGCCTGAAGCTTCGCCAGAAAATGCATAATCAACCTTCTTCACCGTCACAAACCGGAGCTCCGACCGAGTTAAGGAATACCCAGATGATTTCCTCTTTGCTTTCCGGTACCCCTGATGACCCCGCAGCTTCATCCATCTTTGACTGGTCGGATTTACTCGAATTCGACCTACACGAACAATTGAGCATCTCATTCGATGACCCACTTCACCAAGAGCAGCAGCCGGAGACAGAATTGGTGGCGCCGGTGATACCTTCTTCGGAGGATTCACCACAAAGCCAAGATACGGATGCGGGTCGGATCAGGAAGAGGGACCCGAGGATGGCATGTTCGAATTTTCTGGCGGGTCGGATCCCATGTGCTTGCCCTGAGTTAGATGAGAAGACGGAGGAAGAGGAGATGGCAGGGATTGGGCCAGGGAAGAAACGGGCTAGGACTGTACGGGTTTCTGCCGGAGCTGGGGCGAGGTGTCAAGTACCTGATTGTGAGGCGGATATCAGTGAGCTGAAAGGGTATCACAAGAGACACAGGGTGTGCTTACGTTGTGCTAATGCAACTGCTGTGGTTCTCGATGGGCACAGTAAGAGATATTGTCAGCAGTGTGGCAAGTACGTTTACTTTTTTTCTGATGAGTACAAAAAGTTTTATGCTGGTAAAGTGTAGCCTGGATAAATGATGGAGGGGTGCAGTAGGTTGACAGCCCTTACAAGCCTAAGTAGAGCAGAACAAATATAGATATAGCCTAATCTAACTAGTTTGAGATTGGGGCTAAAAACATTGTTGATTGATTTGAAAGTACAAGCATCCTACCACATAATGAAAAGTTCAGAGAAATGACTAAAACATCTTTTACTAGTACCCCAAGTGATCAAAGCAAAACAATGGCTCCAAGTGATACAAAAGAAAGTTTCACAGAGCCTGCCAAGAAATATAAGTTGATATGTTTGCAAAAGATGGCTTTAGATGGATGTGGTGTTAACTGTATAGCCTGTTGATTAGTTAGTAAACTAATTGCATTGCTGACTTTGGTACTTAAAAAAGATTATAGGTTTAATTTAGCCTGATATAGTACATTTATAGTTTGTGGGATCTGCTTACCAGTGAGTTTTTTTTAATTAAGGATTCTCTTGTCTTGCAGCTTTAATTGCAGCTGTTTTAAGTGTATGTATGTGAGACTGTAGGGTGCAGACAATTATTTTGTCAAGAACTTGCCAGATATCCTAAAATGGCGCATGCCTTTTCCTGATGCAACTAATCTGTTAATGGTGCTATACCTTTTCCAGGTTTCATATTTTGTCAGACTTTGATGAAGGTAAGCGTAGTTGTAGAAGAAAATTAGAGCGACACAACAACAGGCGTAGGAGAAAAGCCACTGATTCGTCCAAAACGTCTGCTGAAAAGGAATCTCAGCAGCTCACAACGGCTGATGATGTTAGTGGTGATGACGACATTGTCAAAGGTATATTGAACTTGAGTAAGCATCATTTCTTGCCAATATCATTAAGTTCATTCTTCAAATTTTTGTTTAGTGTATTTCCTGAAAGTCTTCTGGGTGACCAGATAGCACATGCATGGGCAGCCAGTTAGGAGAAAAGGAAATCCTATTAGAATCTGAAGGACATGTGCCAATATGCTCTACTCAAGGCATCCAAAATAATCACAGTGATAGTTTCACAGCTTCTGGTGAAACACAGGTTGATGCAGAAAAGGAGAACTACAAAAATTCCCATTCTCCAACCTATTATGACAACAAGAGTGCCCTTTCTTCAGTGGTAGGTCTGCTGGCATAATTCCTCTCATGTCAATAATTTCCATTTATATCTGGACTATACTTTGAATTGACTGGTCATTGTTCCTTTTTGGCTAGTGCCCCACTGGTCGGATCTCATTCAAGCTTTATGATTGGAACCCCGCAGAGTTCCCTCGAAGACTCCGGCACCAAGTACTTAAAGGATTATTATTACAGTTTAGTACATAAGAGAATGTTAATTCTTTTCTTCAATAGAGTTCTTCAGGTTAATTGACATATTACTTTACAGATCTTCCAGTGGTTGGCCAGTATGCCTGTCGAATTGGAGGGCTATATTCGTCCAGGTTGTACAATCTTGACAGTTTTTGTTGCAATGCCGACATTCAAGTGGGGTAAGGTAATATAGTCACAGTTTCTCTCTGGTGATAATCAATTCTGCGTGTGTTTGGTCTTAATGTATTTGGGTATCTCCATGGATTAGTACATTTGTTGAGTTAGTGATGAATCTCCTCTTTGAATGGTACTACGATTAATGTGATCTCTTAATTAAGAGACTGTGTCTTGAGTTACTAAGTCAGGAATTCCTCTCATAGAACACAATGCAATAATGAAAATGAAAGGCTGTAGGAGTTAGATATTACTGAAGAGTTATTATTCTGTTTTCTGTTCAACTGTTTCTCTACATGTGGCTTCTGTAACATTGACTTGTGAATTTTCATGTTATGTTTATTAAACATAATTTGTTTCTAAATGATCGAGTTCCACATTGGGTTTAACAGTTACTAGAAGACCCAGCTGCACACCTATATGAGTTAATTGCATCACCTGGAAACACGCTTCGTGGAAGAGGAAGCTTTCTTATTTATCTCAACAACATGGTATTTCGTGTTACCAAAGGTAAATGGTAGTTTAAGTTCTCTACCCTCAAGCTCTGGTTGCGACAGACTTATATTAGATCAATCTAGTCTAATCCTTTATTTTTGGGACCTTACTTTCTCATTTGATGTAGATCTTGTTTGGCTTATGCTACTGATCCCGACATTTCATTTTAATCAAATGGTAACAATTATTCTTGATAAAGCAGGTGAAAATTCAGTAGTTAAAGTCAAGCTGAAGGGACCAGCACCAAAGCTTATGTCTATTCATCCTACGTGCTTTGAGGCTGGCAAGCCTATGGAGTTTTTTGCCTGTGGAAGCAATCTGATGCAGCCCAGATTCCGGTATGAGTTAAAATTATATTTTCCTGAATTAATATTCTGCTTATTTCTGTTCCGTTGATTTAGCTTGAGTTCCTCATTAATTATCAACAGGAGATATTATGATAGGAACTGAGTTGTTTAAGGGCGAAAGAAATCTCAAGCTCGCCGACTACTAAAAACTAGCATATCCAAGCTCTAGAAACTGAGTCTGTATGTGGTTGCTTTTTTTTTTTTTCAGCAGGATGCAAGGATGTTAACCACACTGTTGAGGGATAGAAGTTATTGCATTAGGCGAATTGCATCAATGTAAGAGCTTATAAGTATCGGTTAGGTGTCAAAGAGACGTCATTGGTCCTTATATCAACTTTTGATGAAGGGCTGTGCCAGACTCGTGAGTAGTATGGACATTATAGGCACATAAAATGGAAGTATGATAATTTTAAGATCAGAGGGTCACAATAGGGCTTAATATTTGATGTGTATAATCTTGTACAACCTATATAATTACAAATGTAAGAAGTACAAATGACCATTAAGAAATGCAAGAAATACATTGCGACAAATTTATAGTCTATAAATTTTCCTTATAATTGAAATGGGAGAGCTTTTGTAAGGGTAGTGTTTGACTTTGTTCATATGAGGAATATGCCTCTTAGCCCTTATTTCTTTTTGAGGCACCCCCAAGATCCCTTTAAGTATAGAAAGTAGGGTGTCTTTCGTAGAAAACCATATAATTCTTTGCAGGATTTTTACTTTTTTGGTATACCTCTTGTATCACCTCTTTTATACAGGTTAGTCAATAAATTTTTTTACTTTATCAAAATAAAAATAAGAAAAAGCGTCCAGAAACAACACATAAACATTTTGCAGAACATAGCTAAAATTACAACAATGACAAACAATAAAAAGTAACAGTTGTTCCACGAGTTCCAGAGGTTGCAAATAGGTTAGCTATGGTGATTTGTTATCGATGAGCTCAGGTTTGCTAGGAAGCATTAATGATGTGTTAGGACAGGGATTTTTATTTCTAAAATCTTCTTTATTGCATAGAGAACACAATACCTGTAATCCAATGTCTCATCATTGTTTGCACCTATTGGTGTAGTAAAACAAGGAACTCATGTTCAAATTAGATGACACGAAAATATATACAAAATACAAAAGGAAGGACATGTCTCGTAGTGGTAATGAAATCGTTTGCTCTTGATACACTTTTGAAACCACAAAATGCCATAGACAATAGGCTTCAAAGCGGAGAATAAGCAAGAGAAGATCTTCCTTTCCTTGTTTTCCTACTCCAATGCAACTCTTAGTTGGGCATAGATGGCAAACACCAGTATGAGCAATTAATGAGGTGTATTTAGTTATTACAAGGATGGTGCAAATTATAATATTAATAAATAGAAGGATTATATCCGTGCAGATGAGTTCTAGTAACTAGGGCTAGAATCATACCCTCTATAGATATTACTCTATCTGTCTCAATTTGTGACATACTTACCGTTGTAGCCTGTCCCAACAAAATCCTCATGCTTGTTGGGACCCCACTACTACTCATTTAAATGACAAGACATATGAAACTCTCATCATCAGTCATTTAAAAGGATAATTTTGGTACTTTGCATATCATTATCAAAAAAAGTTTGAACCTTAAACAAAATTTTTGGTACTTCGCATATATTTGTCTATCATTTCAAAAGTCTTCAATTTCTTAAACTTTGTGTTCAGTCAAATACTTCACATACAATTGGACGGAGTGTTGCTTTTGATGGAGTAAAATAGAAAGATAAGTTCGTATTTGTTCTTAATGATCCATGGCTTCTCTGTTTGCTTACTTCAGAAGACTGTAATCACAATCCAAGCCCATGACACATATTGTCTGCTTTGACCCAATATACGTCAGGGATTTGTGCCTCGGACTACACCATGATTGAGCCCCAAGGCACACATACTATGTGAACTTGTGCTCTATCTTATAGAGCACTTAACTCTTCTTTTCTGATATGAAATTTGCCTAAAGTGTTATATGTAGTCTTCTTCAGAAACTCGTCAGCCTAGAAAGCATGCCAGTCTTTGTCTTTGACTCGCCTTCATTAGCCCGGCTTCTGTAATGGGCATCACAACTATTTGATCATACCAGATTGCAAGCTTTTCTTGTTTGTTCGCATTTTTTATCTTTCCTTTTTTTGGTGACTATTATACATGCATTTGACCACATTATACTTATAGATCATTTTAATGAGCTATGAGCTGTTTTTTCGTTAGATTTAGCAGGATGTTTGATCAAACCAAATTGGAAGCTTTTTGGTTCCCTCATACCAACTTTCTTTCCCCCTATTGGGGACAATTCACTCATAGGGGGAAGGTATCAATACTATTGCCATGGAGGCTTTCCATGGAAATTGATGTTATCTTTCATGTTATTTTTTATCAGGTATTATAAATTAACATTTTGATGCCCTTGACACTTTACAGGTTTCTTGTGTCATTTGGGGGAAGGTATTTGGGGAATGATATCAATGTCGTACCATCAGATTGTAAAATTGAAGGTGATTCTAGTAGCATGGAGCATCAATTATTAAAGATACATGTCCCTAGAACTGAAGCAGATCTTTTTGGCCCCGCTTTTGTTGAGGTAGAAGTTCTAACTAAATATCTTCTTTTGTCCTCATTTCAAGTTTTGTCTTTTTGGCCTATAAATGTATCATTCATATAATACGCACCGTGCATAGTTCATTATATATTTTTTATATAGTTATATTATAAAAGAGAACTACTGAAGGAATAATGTTAGAAAAAGTCAAATTGCATTTTATTTTTGATAAGGAAAATCTGTCACATTAATAGATTTTACAAGTTCCGTACACCAGAAGAGGAGCTAATTATAATTCCCAAGGGTATGGCTGAGTTGAGGCATAAGAGTGATGAACCAGATATTCCAGGTTGAAATTCTAGCAAAAACACTCAGTACGAGTCTATTTGCATCACCCTTGGTGGGCAGCCTTACCTGGCACATGTATTTGTGAGCTATAATAATTGTCCGGTGGATTAGTTGAGTTGAGTGCAAATTGACCCAAACAGCACCATCATTTATATTGAAAAAAAGACTGCGGAGCTAGCTATACTTTTGTAACTTCTATACAACGCTTTCTTGGTGATAATTTCCAATGAAATGAACCTCAACTTTCTAACGTAAAGGTCTATCCCAATTGAATATGAGTGCTGATGGAGTAACACAGTGCTATCTCTTGCAAGATAGCAATTCTTCATGTATTTAATATTCTTGAACCTGCAGTTGTGTTTCACTAATCTTGGCTGTAAATGATCCAACCTGGTTTATTTTGTAGGTTGAGAATGAATCTGGCTTATCTAACTTCATCCCCATCCTCGTTGCGGAAAAGGATATTTGTGCAGAAATGAAGGAAATACAACGGAAGTTCTGTTCTGGAGGGTCAGAATGCAATGCTGTTTGTTCTCCATGTGAATCTTCCACGTCTAGAAAATCAGAATTTTCAGAATTTATGTTGGATGTGGCATGGTTACTAAGGGAGCCTTCATCAGAAAATGTTCAGATTCTGGCGTCTGTACAGATGCAGAGATTTAATTATTTGTTGAACATTTTAAGGGAAAGTCAGTCAACTATTATTTTGGAAAGAGTATTGTCTTATTTTGAAAATATGGTGAAGAGAAATATGTTAGCTGGCATCACTGATGCTGACATGAGACTTTTTCAGAAGAATATCCTCGAGAAAAATAATCTGCTCAAGAAAAGATTGTATCTAAAGGAATATTTTGCGGGAGATTCGGGACAAATTATCCAGGAGGTAAATACTTCTAGTCAAATCTTCCAAAATCACATGCAATCTGTTTTTCCAGTTATCAATCAAGTGACGATCTCATTTCGACATTGCCATGTTATCTGAGTATGTTGCACAATTGTGCGCTGCCATGTTGTCTTCAAATTAAATCCATTGAGTTAGAATAATCTTTTACATTTATTTTTATGTTGGTGAATAAGCTGCAAATAAATCTAACGGTTGGTACATAAAAAATGTACCTTGCGTTGAAGCTCAAATCAAAATTGTTCCTCGCTAGGCTTGAACATGACCAAGCGCCTAGTCCATCTAAAATGAGCTTGACTTGGTGAAAAGTTCTATTGGTTGCTTGAATGGAAGCAAAGACATTATTGCGTCATGGGTGAAGCTGTGCGCTTCAAATGGTGACACGCAAAGGGATCCGAATGGCTTCAAACGATGACATGCAAAGGGATTTCAACTTAAAAATAATTGGTTCGTTGAATCTCAACTATGAGGAGTTTGATTAATCTAGGGATTATTGTATATTGGCTACTTTGGGTACTGAATTTAATTGCTTTAGTTGCTATTCAATGACTGTAGCATTCATATATGTTTGGTTTTGTTTACTGGCCGCTTTTTGCTTTTAACGACAATATCTATGCACTTATTCTGCATACTGATGGTCATTAATATGTTTTATGTTACAAATTTGAGTAGGGCGGCGCACTTGAATCACTTTTTACCTGCAGAATGTCTTATAGCTGCTCATTTCATGTTTTTACTATAGAAAATTGTGTTTTCAAAAGGTGATGACTCATACCTGATGTTAATTAACTATATCTGTAGCTTCCTAATTTGCAGGACACAGAGGTACCACATAAGCACAACATAGAATTTGGTCCTACTTATTGGGAGAGAACTTCTACAGTCCCACTTTTGGATGCAAAATTGCCATTGAGAGTGAAGGAAGAACAATCAGGGAAGTCCTGTGGCTTCTTGGTTAGGAAGACTGTCTTGACGTCTCGTACTCTTGTTTTGTTAATCTCTGGTTTTGCTTTGTGTCTTGGTCTATGTGCAACATTCCTGCACCCTAGAAAAGTTGGTGACATCGCTATGACAATCCGGAGGTGTTTGTTTGACAAAACTTAAAATTGCATGTAACTTTTACCAAAATGACGATCTGCAGTCACAGAATATAGGTGTGATCTCCATTGCTCGGGTCCCTCCTTGGTCGCTGATCTTGTATGATATTCATGTGTTTGCTACAACTGCGTCTCAAGAAACTGGACAGCATTGAGTGAAGAGTTGATGATTAGGTCCTGAGTCCTGACCAAATGCTTGCTGGGAGACATGCTTTGTGGCATTCTTGATGTACTATACTACCTGTGCTATGTAAACAGAATAACTGTATCAGCTATGTAGCTTCAAATAGTTGTGTAGTTTCTTTGTACAAGTTCTTGGATAGTCACACCCTAAAAACTTGTTATTGCTGACATCAGTTGCCCCTAAAGAGCAGATACACTGATATTGTTTGTGCTCAACAACTGAAAGCTTTGGTTGAGCTTGGGGGACTCTTTAAACATTTTGATGTGAATATGCCTAGAATATGGTATCAAGCCTGTTAATTCAATTCTAAAGACCTGAAGAGTATTGCAATAGATTTTGCATTTCATGTGAAATAGGTTTATGTAACAATAATGTATAAATGGATGATCGACCTGACTCTACAGGGAAAATCCTTGTTTGAATCTCACTCTAAAGTGTTTGCCACTTTCAGAGCCAAGATGGAGGGAGACGCTAGGCGAGTCATGTCGGGAGATATTGGGCGAGATCTAATAAGAATTAGGTTTTGAAGATGAGTTGAGATTTTGAATTCGAGTCTCATTGTCATCCATTATCAAAATAAATATTTATGTGCTGCATACAAAAGAATCAAGGCTGCCTGCATGTATGAGAGTGTGTTGAGCATATAATTAATCAACTAAATATCATATTCATCTTTTAAATGAAATGATCATATATATCAATATAGTTTCAGAGATACTACATAACCAACATGCAAATACCAATTTGGTGTATCTAATTAGCGTGCCTATATTAAACATAATTAATGATCAAGTTGTTGGATAAGAGTCCAATTTTATGTGACACGGTTTGAGTACTTGACATGATATTTAAGAATTTTTTTATTTTTTTTTGAAACTTGAAGTCTTAAACAATTAAATCATTTCATTAACAATAAATGAAAATTTGATTTTACCCAAAAACTAACTCTCCTAGTCTGACAATGTAATCACATATTAATATGAACTACACCATATAAAACCACCGTCACGTTGTTACAGATTCATTGCTTCCTAAAGTCAGTAAAGATTAAAAAATCATACTTTTGGTAACTTTAAGGAAGCAATGAACAGAAAATATGAGTTAACATAAGATATCTTTGATATTTCTATTAGATTTCGTCGGTGTTGAATTAATATACACCCACTTTTGTTTACTTTATGCAATCATCATGTTTAGAATATGTTATCTTTTCATTTAATTTAATAATTCTTATATATGGATCTGTCACAAAAGTTGAAAGAATATGCATATATACTAGCTAGTCTGAACAGCAAACTATGATGACAATTAAGTAATGTCAGAAATGATGATAAAATACTTTTCTTACATACATGAGCGGCTCAACATAATTCGAAGTCTAAAGCAAAATTTTAATTAGAGGCCTAAAATTTAAATAATTTTTTTTGTATTTATTTATTTTTCTAAATTTTAGATGTAAATTACTACTTAATATCTTTTATATAAATGATTTTTTCCAATACTTTTTTTAATTATTATTTTTAGGTAAGATTTTATCAATTTAACATTGAAAAACATCCTTTTATTGAGACAATTATTATATGAATTGTTAACATAATTCTATAA
Source organism: Solanum commersonii (assembly GCA_029007595.1). Lineage (NCBI taxonomy): Eukaryota > Viridiplantae > Streptophyta > Magnoliopsida > Solanales > Solanaceae > Solanum > Solanum commersonii. The sequence goes on from JAJTWQ010000118.1 coordinate 222,559, forward strand.
GTAATAAGTTGATAATATTTAATGATAAGAGTTAGAATCATAGAATATGATTCAAAAAGTTGATAAAGTGGTATACCTAATTTAATATGAAAATTTATGAAGAAATAAAAAAAGAACTTGTAATACACTTTGTTCAACACTTTTTGACTATTGATTCATATTTTTAAGAGAGTATTACTCTAACTATCAAAGATTTGAGGAATTAGAGTTCAAAAGGAGTTAAAAATCATACTCATATATATATATAAAAGAGAACCTTAGGCCCGCCTACGTGGCGCTACCACAAACCAGAATTCACTTTTAATTTATTTATTTCCAAAACTAGCCTTCCTCTTTCATGAAAAGTTGTGACATTAAGTTGTGACTTGTATGAAAAATTGCGACTTTAATGAAGAGTTGCAACTTTTATGAAAAGTTGCGACTTTAATAAAGAGTTGCGAATTTTATGAAAAATTGTGACTTTTATGAAAAGTTGTGACTTTAATAAAGAGTTGCGACTTTTGTGAAAAGTTGCGACTTTTATGAAAGGTTGTGACCTTTCTAAAGGGTTGCAACTTTTTCAATGCAACTTTTTCAAATAGTTGTAACATTTTCGATAAGGCACAATAAACATTTGTTCAGACTACCATTTGTTGTCTATAAATAGAGGGATTTCCTCTCATTTTAAAACAACGAAAATTCTGAACCTCTTATTCTTCTTCACAATTAAATATTTGTGTACATTACTCATGTTGAGTGGCTCAGTGACACCATTGCTTATGTTACAGATTATGGTATGTATTTTTACAGTCATTAATTTATGCTTATGTTATTAAGGATAAATGATAAAATGTATTAATTTTCATTTTCCTTTACATTTTTTTTATGTAAGAAAATATAGTGTTTTAGTTTTAGTGACTGATAGGTTTTAAGTATTATTTTATATATTTTGTGATATTAAATTCCCGCGCGAAACGCGGATAATTTCACCAGTGATAGATAATAATGTGAGTGTTAGCGAAGAGAATAGAAGAATTCAAAACAATGTTTTCTTAATTTCTTCTATTTTAATGGGATTAAGATACATAATTTTTGTAGAAATTTGAGGCCCCAATGCCGTAAATTTTATAGGCAAGAGCCGGCCTACTTACATATACACACAATGCCTATCACTATCACTCAACAATCATTATATCAAAAATATCATTAATTAACGCTAATAATTTTATTATCATGAAATATTTTTTAAAGATAATTAATATTCTTTGTAAATGTTTTTAAATCTATAGCTATATTGGATATGATTAGAATTAACTAATGTCGATAATATGCATATTTATTATCACTAAAAATTATTTTTGTTATAATGAACAACTGACTAAAAATTTTCTATCACTTTATAGTGACAAAAGAGTTTGCATATGTAATTCATCTTCCTTGCTTAATTAAAGCTTTGCTTTAATAAAGTTTTAATTAAGTGAATAGGTTTTATTCAACCAATTGATTTTACTCTGATAAGGTGTATTTGGTAGGCAGAGAAATATTTTCCAATTTTTTTATATTTGATTAATTTAAATATTTTTTTTAAAGGAAAATGAACTTCATAAAAATGAAGAAAATGACTTACATAATGAAAATAAGAAAAATAAATTTGATAAGTACCTTTCAAGTTAATTATGTCCTCCTCCTCCACCTAATCTTCCAAACCTCATCTCTTGATCATTCCACTCCCAAACTTCCGCTCTATCCGAATCCGACCCTTACAATGTTTTGCTAATTTATATATATATACAAATACTTTTGAAATATATTTTTTTACTTATTTATCAAATATGAAAAATAAATAAGAAATTCACTTTAAAAAAATTTCCTTCGCACCAAAAACACACCTCACTCTTGGATATTGTTTAAGCTTTTTATTCTCTTGGAAAGTGAGATTTGCTCCGGGGCAGAACCTGTGGGTTTCTTTTTCTAAATAAAATAAATATGTATTTTGACTTTTTAAAGTTTACTAGTAATTTAAATCATCTTCTTAGGGTCAATTTTGTAGATAAAATCTTCAAAAATTAGAACAACTATATTATGATTACAATTTTTTTTTAGCTAAATATAATAATATTCTAATCAAGGCTAGAAAAAGAAGAAATACACATTTAGAAAAAATAATCATTGCATTTAAAGAAGAAATAAATAACATTTTATTTAAATATTTTTTGTATTATATTTGACCGAAAAATTAACGCACAATTAAAATAAATAATTTTTGCATGAAAAAACTATACATTTTTCTTAGAAATACCTGTTTGAACTTCATTATTTTGGATAAATCTTCTCTTAATTTGGCTAAAATAAACAATTAAATTTTATAAGTTTGGATCGAGAATAAGAGACAAATAAAAGAAAAAATGTTTTTTTTCTAGATGAATCTCATCGAGTATAATTGTGTTGTTCCCTATATAATTTTTTTTTTTAATTTGAGGGCCTTTAGTAGCATATTTTTCGAATTACAGAATAATTTGATTTTTCTAAAAATATGTTTGATTGTGAAAACTCTAATACAATTATCGTTGTTGTTAGTCCTGACTTCAAATCGACAACTATTAAATTTTCGCATATAATTTGTACGTCTTTCATAAACCTCCACACATATGAAGAAAATAAAATAAAAGAAAATGTCCCTAATAAATTAATCACACATTGCACGGAGTTTGCAATCAATCTTAGTTGTCAAAAAATATGAGGGACATAATTATGTTTAACGTATCCGACGAACAATAATCTCTATAAAATAATCCACTAGCCTAGTAATTAACATGTGAAGTAGTTAGTTGTAGGGATTTTTAATCCATTAATTGACGTCTGTACGGCTGATTTTGTACTAAAACAAATCCAATCCACTTAATATTTCAGTCCACCAATAATTCAAATCTTACTCCTACTGTAATAATTCAAGTGGCAAATTCAAATAAGTGAAAGATCCATGCATCTTGGTCTGTTGTATCACCACGTGTTTCTTGTATTTTTCTTTAGCTTTCAGATTGAGCAGAAATAGTAATTCATGCGCAAGTTCGATCAAATTCAATAAATCTTGCTCAAACAGTATACTTACGTTGATAAATTTACACACATATATAGACTTTGTTGTTTCCATGATATAGACTTGTTGCTTAATCTATTAGTATACCTTTATGAGTCTTAAAAAAAGAAAAATAGTGTCCATAACATAAAAGTTTTTTATTTGTTACTATATGAAATTCATAAATTAATTTCTTAATTGCTTTGAAGTAAAATGTACGAGAAAATGATTAAACTGGTCCTTAATGCATGAGGGGTTGGATTATTTTAATCTTTCATATATTATTATAATATTGTGAATAAATATAAGTGTAAAATTTGAAATAGAAAAAAATAAATTATATCACTTGGATCCCAAAATGCAATTCTAATTTTGAATTAGTTTAAGAAGGTATAATAAATAAACGTGATTTTACTGTGTTTTAATTTTGAGTGTATATATGTAGATACTTAAATTTGTATAAAATTGAACAAATAATCATACACGTACTACGTGACATTCTATATAAAAATTTAAATTCTACGTGTATTATGTCATTTAGGACTTACGTGAAAGTAAGACTTGTGTCTATTTGTTCCATTTTTTTGTAATGGCATGAACATGTTTGACCTCAATTATTAACTGAAAGCAAATATAAATAATTTACATAATTCAAAGTGCAAATTTGACACTTTATCCTCAAATGAAAGGCAAACTAGTTTACCAAACAAACGCCGCAAATTAGAAAGTTATCAATTATGACAAAACGATAAAATTAAATGAGCCACTGATCACATGTAGCTGATTCAGCTAAGCTCTTATTACACAATTATAAATGTTAATAAGACAATTGTATAACGTTTATAATTACCATCAATTTCCTTTGACTCAAATTTGCAAAAAATAAAATAAAATAGAACTTCAAAGTTCAATATGATATCAACTATTTTAAAAATTATGTAAAAAAAAATATTTTAAAAATATTATGCCCAACTATTTATAGATTTTCTTCAATAAAATATTTAGTACGTATGTATGTTATATACAATGCAATTCACATTTATATAATGTTCAGAAAAGCTGGAAATTTAGTGAAATTACATAGACGTTTAGTTATGAAGATAAAAAAATAATTACTTTATTTGAAATTTTTGAAGTTGGAGTTGTATTTGGCCATACTTTTTACAAAGAATATTTTGAATTTGAATTTATTTTGTCTAAATATGATTTAAACCCTCAATTTCTAAAAATTAGAAATATCACCAAACTTGACTAGCTTAACCATGTGTATATATATTCATTCGACTTGACACATTTTTTTGTTGGTGGCGTGAGTTTCTTAAAAAAAATAGACAGAAAAATGAATCTTGCAACTTTTTGGATAGTGCAAAAATGTTTTTTGTTCACTTATATAACACAAAGATGTATTTTAGGTTTAAGTCATACTTCAGGGATGATTTTAGCCAAAAACTCGTTTTTTTCGTTAAAAAATGACTTCCATACATAAAATAAGGGGAAAATTTTCAATTTTTTTTTTAACCTCACCACTCGAATTTTGTGCAGACCTGAAATCCAACTCCCGACTCTAATTTGAGACCCGAATTTTAACCTCCCAACCTCCACTCAGGACCACTCATTGTCTAGAAAAATATTTTCTAGAAAAACATAAAAATATTTACCTTCAAACAAAACACATCTTAAAAGGAGATACTCTATTATCCATTGGATTTACCTATTTTTATCAATTTCAAATATGAAGTGAGTCGAATACTTTATCCATTTTTACCTGACTCATGGTTGACACGCTCATATCCAAATACAATTTTTATTTTTTTTAAAAAAGTAAAATTTGGAAGAGGGTATTGTAATAAAATTAGTTTAGATAAGGTCCTTATTTGCATAAATACCAAAAAAACAGAGTAGAAATTCCAGTTGTTATGAACACACCAAAACAAATTAACACGTCAGTGCCACTTCAATCCCACATGCAATCTTAATCTTCTCCAATTTGCCTTAAATATCTTTCCTTTCTTTTTTTTATCATTTTTTTTAACCCAATCATTGAATTAAGTTGTCCAAAAACATGTCTTTTTTGCCCCTGCATGCATATAAATACCTCCCAAAAATTTCACTTTTTTTTCCCACTCAATACTAAAATCCCTTTTTTTTTATTTCTCTAATAGTAATAATAATGGCAATTGATGAGTGCAAAGATATTGAGAATGGTCTTGAAAAACCCTTTCTTGAAAATGCCAAAATTGTTGATTGTGAAAATGAAGATGGATCTATTTGGATGGTTTTATTAAGCACTTGTGTTGCTGTTTGTGGTTCATTTGAATTTGGATCATGTGTAAGTATTTCTATTTTCATTTTTTTATTACCTGTTTGTTATAATTTATATGACTCGCTTTCCTTTTTAGTTAGTCATAGTCATCTGCACTGTATGATATTTTTTTGCAGGTGGGGTACTCTGCACCCACACAATCTGAAATTAGGAATGACTTGAATTTAACTCTTGCCCAGGTTAGTATTTTTAAAATTAATTTTTCATGACTTTTTAATGTATTTTTCATTTTTGATAAATTGAAGGTAGTTTTTTTTTTTGTAGTATTCTATGTTTGGTTCCATTATAACTATTGGTGCCATGATTGGAGCAATCACAAGTGGAAGAATTGCAGACTTTATTGGGAGAAAAGGGGTATGTAATTGCAAAAGAAACCAAAAAAAAATTGAAAAAATAAGAAACTTGGTTTTAAAAACCTAAAATTAATGAGATTTTTGTATGTTTTTTGGAACAGGCAATGAGAATGTCAGCTATATTTTGTATAACAGGATGGCTAGCTGTCTATTTTTCCATGGTATGAACTACGAATATATGTATATGCAATTTTTTATTTTTTTAAAAAAAATTGAAATATAATTTTTCTAAATAATTATTTCTCTGTTTGTGATGATGCAGGGAACTTTGGTACTTGATATGGGAAGGTTCCTCACAGGATATGGCATTGGAATATTCTCTTATGTGGTAAATATATGTGCTTTTTTGGTTTCTCACTCGTTGTCCAGGTCCCACATCGGAGCTCCGACTAAATCCTGATTACCCATTGTTATTTTTTTTCACTTTTTTTGCTCTTGGATACTAAAATAAATTCAAGAATTTTAAAATTCATGTGTAACTAATCAGGTTCCAGTGTATATTGCTGAAATAGCTCCAAAGAATTTACGAGGAGGATTGACAACAATTAATCAAGTAAGAAAATCCAAAGTCAAGTTCTTGTTAAATTTATAGTATGAAGTAATAAATATAGAAAAAGTGTAAAAGTAGGATATAAAAAGTTTTTTTTTTTCATTTTATAAGTTGTGGGGTTCTGACTTTTGTGGTTAATTGTTTAATCTGCAGCTTATGATTGTTTGTGGTTCATCAGTTGCTTACTTATTGGGAACAGTCATAACATGGAGAAATCTTGCTTTAACTGGTAATTCTTGGAACTTGCCATATAAATATTATTTACAAGATGTAATCGAACCTCACCAGAGTCGATGCTTAACCAACTGAGCTACTAAATTTCTCGAAAAAAGGAGTAAAGAGAATTTACCTCAGAGTCGTAAGAAAATGAGCTTAATTTGAATACACAAGGGATGAGAATGTTGAAGTGGCATTAGAGAGAGCACATGTGACCATCTCAACTGAAAACTTAAGTTGTTAGATAAAATGGTTACACACTTCAACATGTTATCAGAGTAGACATAAGTTTTGGGATCAAATCTCACCACTACTCATATCAAAAAAATATTTCATGTGCTTCGCCCATGAAAAAGAATCAGGTCTACACGTGAGGGAGCATGTTGAAAATATAATTAACTAATAAAAATATGCTCTCTCTAAATGAAATGGTTACACACTTCAACAGAGTACTGAGTGATTGTTTCATTTGTAGGAATTCTTCCATGCACTTTCTTGCTAGTAGGTCTATTATTTATCCCAGAATCTCCAAGATGGCTGGTGAGTTTTCAACATGAAATGGACTACATTCAAGTTTCATCGTGAATGAGAGGAACAAAGTGAAAAATATACTGGTGATTACAATGTTGCAGGCAAAAGTAGGTCTTGAGAAAGAATTTGAAGTGGCATTGAGAAAGCTTCGCGGTAAAGATGCTGATGTTTCTCGTGAAGCTACTGAAATCCAGGCTTATGTTGATACTCTTCAAAGCCTCCCCAAGACTCGAATCCTTGATTTGTTCGGTAGCAAATACATCCGATCTGTGATTGTAAGCCATTTTCCTTAAACATTTCCTGAAATTACTCGTTTAGAATAGCTTAGACAGAGCTAATGTTCTTGAAATTCAATTCTTCAACTATGTTTTTCTCAGATTGGTGTTGGATTGATGGTATTCCAACAGTTTATAGGAATAAATGGTATAGGTTTCTATGCTAGCCAGACTTTTGAATCAGCAGGTAACGTTGTCCTTCGCTTTTTACTCCATCAATGAAGAACTAAAATGCTCCGAATAACGTTACTAATGATGTGAATGAAAAAAATGCAGGACTCTCTAACAGCAATATTGGGACTATTTCCTATGCTGTAGTGCAGGTTTGTAAATCTCGACAAATTGTTAAAAAATTTGATAAAATTCCAAAGTGAGTGAAAGTGTTGGATCACTAAAACTCTAGTCTTATTGCTTTGACAGGTTCCGATTACTATTGTTGGCGCATTTTTGATGGACAGATCAGGAAGAAGGCCACTTCTTATGGTATATTCAATTGTTTTTTCATCTTCTGATAATGTTAACTGAATAAAATCTGTGGAGATAGAGCATTTATACGAGCTGTTTCATCGTTTTCAGGTGTCAGCAACAGGAACATTTCTTGGTTGTTTTCTGACTGGAGCTTCTTTCTACCTAAAGGTAACTCATTGAAAGCACAAAACGTCGATCACTTAGTAGTAAAAGTTACATTGTTACTTCTTATTTGACAATCTCTTTCCTTTTTGTTAACCAGGGAAATGACATCTTACTCGAATGGGTTCCAATTCTAGCTGTATCTGGTGTACTGGTTTACATATCTGCCTTTTCAATTGGAATGGGAGCAGTTCCTTGGGTTATTATGTCAGAGGTAATTCAGACCCGTTCTCAAGTAGTGTTCCATCAATTACATAGTCTGAGGTTATTTGACATGAGCTTGAGCTCGATATACACAATTTGTTATATCAAATACACTTGTATACAAATTTTGTGTAACCTTATAACTTGTAAATTTCTGCTCAAAATATTGCAGATATTCCCAATTCATGTAAAAAGTGCTGCTGGAAGCCTGGTAGTGTTAGTGAACTGGTTGGGCGCGTGGGCTGTTTCTTACACGTTTGGTTTCCTCATGGCCTGGACTAGCACTGGTAAATTTCTACATACTATGCATATATGAAAATTGTAACATCTTTTAGGCTTTTCTTTAGACTAAACTTTTTTATTTTTTGGGGATTTTTCAGGTACATTTATGCTATATGCTGGATTCTCTGTACTCACTATACTATTTGTAGCAAAGGTAGTGCCAGAAACAAAGGGGAAAACATTGGAGGAAATTCAGGCTATCATCAATTCTTGACTGGAAATTTCACAATGTAGTTTAGCCAACTAGACGGACTTTGGATGACAAACATAATTTATCGAGAAATGGTTCAAATTTTTTGACGTTGGAGAAACAAAAGAAGGAATGTGATCCAACGGAAACTTCCCTGTTGTACCATAACCGGATGTCCCAAGAAGGGAATTCGACAGTGTAGATTTTATGGTAGGTTTTGTAGCAAATGGATTTAATTTTAGAGTTGTGTTGTTCTGTAGCCAAAAGAAAATATGTTGTTGAATGAAAGATGAATTTAAAAGCTGCATTCAGAAAGAAGAAAAAAAAGAACATTTCTTAGTTCCTGATGTTTACCCAATCCAATCATTTGTTGGACTATATTGGCTTAGGGGTCGTTTGGTAAAAAATTAGTAATGCATGAATTAGTAATGCAGGGATTAACAATGTAGGAATTATTTTTTATCAAGTGATTGTTTCATTGTTTTTCACCTATATTGTGTTTGGTTTAGAACTCTACAAAAAAGACTTTTTTCTAATTTTACTCTTGAATTATTATGTTATATATTTCATGTAATTACCATATTTATTACAGTTTAAAACTTGTCACTTGAGGAAGTCTCACGTCATAAACGAGATGAAGTTATTTTAAGTAGCCATGACCAAGGCTATGAAAATCAAGTAACTGATGCAAAAACAAGCTTGGAAAAGAACAATCATAGCATCACAGTACATCGGAATCACATAAAGATGAAATCTTGACAACTTTGTAATGGGTTCAAGCTTACGCCTAGAATAGATCAGAAGCATCATATAATAGTAAGAAAGGCTACTGAGAGAACCCATTACCCATCCTGTTTTCTTGAAGCTGTAAGGAAGGCAAAGAGCTATGAAAACAGTAGCAAAAGTTTTGGAGAGAAAATTCCTTTTCAGTTAAAATTTGAATACAAACGAAATTGTATCACTTTGATGAAAACGATTTCAAAGAGCAGAATAGCGTGAATATTTTTGCCAATTCTAAAGGATGTATACAAAATGTCATTTGGATCCTTATCCAAGTAATAGTAAACCTTGGATTAGTAATCCCTAGATATCCTTAGGGGTCGTTTTTTTGGGAACAAGTTATCCCAGGATTAGTTATCCTGGGATTAGCTATCTTGGGATAACAGTAATTCCAAAAATGACAACCAACAAGATACAATAATTTTATTCCATCACTATTTTCTTATCCCATCACTATTTAATTTTATTTCTCACACCAAACGATCCCTTAGTATTAGATAAGACCACATACCATGTACTAGGTGTGCTTGAGTTGAATTGTGCAAACAAATAGTATTGGGTGGACTAAATTTTAATCCAAGGATTATTTTAAATGACACCTCCAACCAAACAGCTCCTTAGTGTTAGATTTTAGCCTAGGGTGGTTTGGTATCATTCTGATTTCGCTTCTAATGTAGTCAGTGAGAAGCTAAGTTTCATTTTTAGCTTTAGCAAGCTTGTGACTGCCTGAACAAACTAGTCTACGCCTAAGTTGCTCGGACTTGGGTGCGGGTATCCGAGACGGATGCGAATCCGAGAGTCGAATTTGGCAAAATCCAAATTTTAAGATTCGTGGGTGCGAATCTGAGTATAGATACGGGTGCGGGGATATGGCTAAATTTTTTCAATATTATCAAAATATAGTTATGAAGATATTCTAAATTTGAAAGATATGTTGTGATAAACTTACATGTATTTTGTAGAATTCAATCTTCCATTCTTCAAGATGAGATTACTCTTCCATTCTTCCTACAAAGACGCAACAAAATAGAAACTAAACATTAAAAGCATTTACAAATTACAATAGAATAAATATAACTAAAAGAATCAATAAAAGTTGAAAAGAAGAACTAACCTTAGAACATGGATAGTAACTCGTCTCTTGAAACAAAGTGAAAGTGAAAATACTGCAATTATTAAAATTTAAGATATACACAAGATAATTATCCACAATTTAGATATTCATAATTACTAATCAATATTCAATACACCAAGTAAAAGTGTAAAACATACTATTTAACAAAAATCAAGAGATTGTCTCAACTTAATCCATAACTTAAAATTAACATAACAACAAAATATTGTCAATTATCAAGTTATTTAATTAAGTTAGCTATCTCTTCCACATCTTCCACATCTTCTTCAACTTCTTCCAAATCTTCAAACTCTTCCTCAAATATCACACCTTCAATTTGAGGTTCATCTATTGAAAGCTCGGTTAGATCATTAGTTGTCTCATCAATATCAAATCGATCTCCACCTAAAATAAATTAAAAAGAATAAATATATTAGAAGATTTTATATAAAAAGAAAAAAACATCATTTAAACTAAATAATTGAAGAAAATAATAAAGAAAATATAGACATACCAACATCCCAATATTTGCTTGGCCCATTTATATATTTCTCTTTCTTACGAGACAACAATCGGAGATTATAATGTACAAACACTAAATCTTCGGCTCTTGAAGTTGCTAACCTATTTCTCTTGATATTGTGAATCAAAGAATATGTACTCCAATTTCTTTCACAACAAGAGGAAGAAGCCGGTTGAGTAAGCAACTTGTAAGCTAATTGTTGCAAAAGTGGAGCCGAGACCCCATGATTTGCCCACCAAGAAAGAGAATCTTCATACATCATAACCTCAATCACGTGAGGCTCACTAAAATAGCCACTTCCGATACAAAAGGATCCATACTCCAATGAGACTTGTTTCATTTCATTAGAATCTTTAAAGTACCTTTGAAAGCACTTGACTCTATTCAATGAAATTTCACTATCTTCATTAGGAGCTAGCTTTCGAATTCCATTCTCTCCTTGAAGCCATGATTCATGATAATATTTGGGAACCAAAGAATGTGCCATACAATGTAGAGGTGTGTTACTTTTGTTCCACCTAGCCACAAGAATATCATGAATAGTATAAAAAATATTTGATTGCCATACAATGTAGAGGTGTGTTACTTTTGTTCCACCTAGCCACAAGAATATCATGAATAGTATAAAAAATATTTGATTGACCGGAAATGAGATCTTTCCCCTCATGCTCAAAGATGACTTTCTTGACCTTCTCAATCATTGAGTCCCACATATCATAGATGAGATGTAATTTTGGATCATCAATATCGGCACTTCTTAGCATATCAACAATTGGTTCCGTAAATTTCAAGAAATAATCAATACTATCCCATTTTTCATCATTCATTATAAGGGATTTTATTTCACGTGTTTTGGCTTCAATTCCCTTATCCCCTTTATAATTCTTCCATTCATCATCCATGACCATTTTCTCCAAAGAAGATTTCACTTTGCGAATTCGGGTGGTCATAATGATATGTGAGGCAAATCTTGTTTCACCAACCTTCAACAAACACAAATCCAAATATTTTTGAAAAAGTGCATGTGCCAAGTCATGGTTCACAACAAAGTTCTTCAAATTACTCACTTCACTAAGTAACTCTAAAATCCATTTACAATTAGTATAGTGAGGTGATTTTTCCGAAGGTTGGCACATACTTTTCAAAGTTAGATTCAAACAATGAACAACACAAGGAGTCCAAAATATATGAGGATATTTTTGCTCCAATATAGTACCGGCAAGTTTCATATTACTTGCATTATCCGTAATAACTTGAACAACATTGTTTGAACCTACATTTTCTATTGCTTCAATAAATAAGTTAGCAATATATTCACCATCTTTTACGATTCCACTAGAATTGATTGAATTTAAAAACATTGGACCTCCACTAGATGATGTCATTATATTGATCAAAGGTCGTCTTTTAGTATCGGACCATCCATCCGAACAAATCGACAATCCTTTCTTTTTCCATGTACCTTTAATTGGTTGCAACTTTCTATCAATATATGTTTTTTCTTGAGCTAAAAGAGTTGTCCTCAATCTATTATATGATGGGGGAATATAACCGGGAATGGAATTTTCGGCTAGAAACTTAGAATATTTTTTAAAATAAGGAGAGTTTGCAAAGTTGAACGATAAATCTGATCGTAGAACATCCTAGCGGCTAATTTGTCGGCCGTATTTCTCTCATAGATGCCAAATGATTTTCCTATAGCTCCACTACTCGAACTCTTTTTTTTTTTTTGTTGAATTAAATCAGTCCCCTCCGGAAGTGATATATAATCAACTTTGTTTCTTGCATCAACTTGAACAACGGTTCTTTTTCTTTCGGCTTGTTCATGCTCCATCTTTAAAGTCGCATATATATCACCACTACTTTCTTTACATATTTGAATACCATGACCCGATAATCTCAAAAGATGTGCTTTCACCCTATTATATGATCCTGTAACTATTTTATTGCAATAGTTACAAGACCATGTTCTATTCCCACCCCCATTTGAAGCAATTGAAATGACTTTCACAGGATTCCTTAGAGGTTTATCATCAAAATCTACTTACACTTTTTGTAGGTCTCATAAAATATTTTTCTTTTTGACTACTTGATGCCATCTTGTTAAACAAAGGAAGATGAATTTTTTTTTGGTTTACAGTGAACTTGAATGAAAAAACAAAGAAGAAACTACTCTACTAGAAAATGAAAAGATTTTTGGTTTTAGGAGGGAAAAGTTGGTGAGAATGGAAAGATTTTTGGACTAGTTGATGGTGATGGGATGTCATCTTTTTGATGTTACTCTTCTTGGAAGACTTTTTGAGCTTTTCTTTTTTTCAATAGGGGTGTATGTATTGTGTACATATATTTTACTATTTTAATTTGAATTGTTTTTATAGTTCTAATAGAAATAAAATTATTTTATCTAATTTTAATTTATGTGAGATCGTTTGGATAGAATGTTTTTATCTAGCGAGACATGATCCTTGATCTAGATATGATATATATATATATATATATTTCTAGTATTTCGATAGTTCGAAGCTTATAATAATAGAAAGAATCAAAAGATCTAGTAAGACGGGATCCTTAAAGCGCTTGTATTGATATGAAGAATTAAGTGATCTAGCGAGACATGATCCTTGATCTGGATATGATATTGTGCGTGAAACTATATATATCTATATATATTTCTAGTATTTCAATAGTTCGAAGCTTGTATTGATTGAAAGAATCAAAAGATCTAGTAAGACGAGATCCTTAAAGCCCTTGTATTGATAGGAAGAATTAAGTGATCTAGCGAAACATGATCCTTGATGTGGATATGATATTGTGTGTGAAACTATATATATATATTTTATTTTTTTTTCTAGTATTTTGATAGTTCGAAGTTTGTATTGATTGAAAGCATCAAAAGATTTAGTAAGACGGGATCCTTAAAGCGCTTGTATTGATAGGAAGAATTAAATGATCTAACGAGATATGATCCTTGATCTGGATATGATATTGTGCGTGAAACTATATATATCTATATATATTTCTAGTATTTCGATAATTTGAAGCTTGTAATGATAGAAAGAATCAAAAGATCTAGTAAGACGGGATCCTTAAAGTGCTTGTATTGATAGGAAGAATTAAGTGATCTAGAGAGACATGATCCTTGATCTGGATATGATATTGTGCGTGAAACTTGATGTGGTTTGGTTTGATTTTTCTCTTTTTGATTTGAATTTTTTCGGTTCGATTATTTGGTTATGTCAATAATTAGAAACATAATCAAAGTTATATTTGCAATTTTATATATATATATATAATTTGGTTTTTTTCGGTTTCTCCCTTCTTTTTTCTAGAATCCGAAACCAAAACAAGAAATCAATCAATATAAATATTAATCCAAAATTAAATAAAAAATTTAATCCAAATTAGAATTCGATTCAAATTTAATGTAAATTATTAGCATGTATTTAAAAATATTTACATAATAATAGTAATATTAATCAGTAATTAATTCACGCAAGTAAATATTTACACATAAATCACCTTTCAAATAAAAATCTCTATAATATTGTTCGATCCCATTTTCCAATCCAACTCGTCCTATTTATATGGACAAAATATTTATCTTTCAAGATATTGTTCCCTTCTCTCCTTTTCTAACGTCTCTTTTCCTATTTTCTTTATACATGTAAATTGTAATATTTCTTCATTTCATTTTCTCTTTATATATAATATATATATATATATATATATATATATATATATATATATATAAGAGGTGATAACGTTTACGTGTCAGCACCACAAAAAATAATAATTGTTATTAATTAAAATAATTAATTATAAAAAATATTTTTTACTAAATAATTATTTAAAATGACACGTGTCATTTTAAAACTTCCCACTACTCCACAAGTTGATAAAGTATATAAGTTTTTTTTTTAAAAATAATAATTAAAATTGTTTTAAAAATATGCAGTTGTAACGTGTTAGATTCCATTTTTTGTGGAAAGAGAAATTTAATTACCTTTACGTAACCTTTTTATTTAATACTCTACGATTAAATAATAACTTAAACATGGTGATTAACGTTTGTGTGTATTTGATTCCCCTTTTTTGTGAAAAATATTTTAAATTAGTTAAACTTTATTATTTAAAATTAACATCTAATAAGTCCTTAAATTATAAACCCCTGTAAATTTCTTTCAAAATTGATCATTTAAATAATATTTAATATTTTAAGTTTTCTATCAGATTTTTTCTTATTTACATTTTAAAATAAATATTTTTTTAGAAAATTAAAAAATTCAACCAATAATAATAATAATAACAATAATAATAATAATAATAATAATAATAATAATAATAATAATAATAATAATAATAATAATAATAATAATAACAACACATCACCTAAATAGGGCGTTTTAATATTCCTTTTTTTTTTATTTAAAAAAAAGAGTAATTATCCAACTAAATAGGGAGTTTTAAAAATTAAAACTTCTCATTTTTAGTCCTACTTATAAACAAATTGAAAAAAAATTAAAATTAAAATTATTTAAATTATTTCTCTAAAAAAACATACTAACTAAACAGATTGTTTAGTTTACGTGAAAATTTCTTCTTTGTTTTATTTTCTTAAAATTATTTTTATTCTGACAATTAAAATTTAATAAAAATAATAATAATAACAACAACAACAACAATTATAATAATAATATAAAAAACATCCACCTAAATAGGACATTTTGATCGTTATTTTGAAAAAAAAAAGTAATTATCCAACTAAATAGGGAGTTTTAATATTTCCCATTACACTCCTACTTCTAAACAAATTGAAAAACTTTTAAATTAAAATTATTTCTTTTAAAAAAACACACTAACTATTGTTGAGTTTACGTTAAATAAATATCTTATTTGCTTTTATTTTCTTAAAATTAAAATTTTATTTTGACAATTAAAATTTTAAAATTCAAAAACTGAATTCTAAACAATTAAATAAGCAATATGAAGTTAAATTTTTTTAGATATCTCCATCATTATTTTAAAATTTTGAAATTGATTGTCAAAAAATTAAATAAGAAATATCTCTCTCTCTCTCTCTCTCTATATATATATATATATATATATATATATATATATATATATATAATATTTCCAACTGAAAAAACTTTATAGTTGATGACTGATGGGATGCTTCTTTTTCTGTCACTACTTTTCTTGAAGACTTTTTTATCTTTCCTTTTTTCAAGGGTAAATGTATTGTGTATATATATTAAACAATTAAATAAGAAATATGAAGTTAAATTTTTTTAGATATCTCCATCATTATTTTGAAATTTTGAAATTGATTGTCAAAAAATTAAATAAGAATATATATATATATATATAAAATATTTCCAATTGAAAAAACTTTATAGTTGATGGCTGATGGGATGTTTCTTTTTCTGACACTACTTTTCTTGAAGACTTTTTGATCTTTCCATTTTTCAAGGGTATATGTATTGTGTATATATATTTTCAAGAAAGATTAAAAAAAGACTCTATTTTCTTTACTCTTTGAAGAAAAAACTCTTCTTTCTTTCTCTTCTCTTTACTTTTTCAACTTTGTCTTCTTTACATCGCGTTGCCGTTGCGTCGCGGGAGCCGGAACTGATTTTATCTTCTTTCTTCTATTCTCTGTATTTTTTCAAGCTTTGTCTTCTTTACGTCGCCGGAAACTGATTTTTACTTCCCCAAATCTTTTCTCGGCTTCGGTCAAAGTGTCCGGATCGGATTGACCGAATCCGACACGCACCCCGCACCCACACCAGTGTCGCGTCGAGACGGGTTCGCCTGTAAATATGAAGAGTCCGCGCAACTACGCTCAGCCAACATTTTGAACTTGTCTTGATAGTGACGATGCAATGGATAGGATAGCAGAGAGAAAGTGTAAAAATAGTATTAAATAAGATGTAATGTTAGGCTGTTTAGTTACATTAGTTCCTTAATAGACATCTTTTTGGCCTTATTATTTTTTTGGTAAGTTGAATCTTTTTGTCCAAGTCTGAGAAGAAATGTACAAGAGAACTTTTTTTTTTTTTGGTCTGGTAAATATTTTCACTTAGTAATTAATAAAATTTCTTTAATCCTCCAAAAAATAAAAATAATTATACCCCCATCTCTTAAAACAAAATTATTTGGGTCCCAACACCCAACTTACAAAGGGGTCAAAGCATGCCTATTGAATTGATTTATTTTGGCTTAAGTCATCCATATTTCATAGCCTCTTAAAGTTGTCCGTATATTTCACTTAAACACCTTAATTCAACCTTATACCTATTGAATATCTATAATATAAAGGATCGTTTGGTGTGAAGGATAAACACAAATAGTTTTGAGATAAATATTTAGTGACACTTAATTCAGTGTTTGGTTGAAAAGTTTGGAATAACTTATCCTGGGATTAATAAATAGTACCAGGATAAGTTAACCCTCCAAAAGGGTGGTATAATAATTCCATCATACTACCCTTCAAACCCTTTAATTGATAAGCTTTTCCAAGTGCCGCTTATGGTTTTCCAGGTTTCTTCTCTTCTTCATTGCAGTGAGAACCATTCTTCCATTTAGGTACACTCAACTCTTCATTTTCGATTGAAGCTATAGATGGGTGATTGAAGAACTTCTTTACCAATAACCTTCAAGTTTCAAGTTTCTAACAAGGTTAATTTTTTTTTTTAAGAATCAGTTTCTCTTTTCTTTCTTTGTCATCATTTATAATTTGCTGATCTGTTGCATAATAATTTGGATACACTCATCTTTTCTACTTAATGGAAGAAATCAAAATTCTTTTTTGGAATGTTAGGTTTTAGGGTTTTTGTAAATTTTGAAAAAAGTTTGTTCTCTTTATGTTCTTGAAATATTTGTAAACAATTTCAAGTTGTCCTCATTACAAGTTTTGTTATGGAATCATTTTTTATAAGAAGCCTTTTATTTTCAAAAGTAAAACTTTTTCGAGCACAAATCCAATTTAGTCGGGCTACCTGTAGTTGATTTCTTACTTCACGAGTAGAACATTTTTTTAGAGTATTTCTACTGATAAAAAATAGTTATTTGGAGAACTTGCAATATTAGAGGGTTCTCCAAACAGAAGTATATCCTGCTGGTGCCTCTGTTTCCCTGCATCAGTTGAAAGTATGTCTAAAGTCGCCTGTAACTGTTGCATCAGAATCAGGTCCATGGAGGATGTGCATCTAGTGAAGCTTCAAAACTAACTTGCGAGGTAGTTAGAATGTTTACTTGGATGCATTTCTTAGCCAAAATATGCTACATTTTAATGGTGGAAAATGTCACAACTTCAAGGCCAAATGTTTGTTGTATTTCGGATAATTCTTTGAGGCTAAAAATGAGTTGTATATTTGAGAAAATTTAGTCTGATTGTTGTTGCATTTTGTGGAGAATAGAGTTTCTTTCTTAATAGAGGAGAATGTCATTAAAGATATTATATAGATATAGAAGCAGTGAAGCTAAAAGAGGAAGTTGGTTTCATGTATTCAAACACTGTTATAGTCTAGTGGCTCAGCTAGAGCTTGTATTACAGAATTGACATTACTGATGAACTTTGGATATCTTAATGATGCTGCTCATAACTTTGCTAAGATAGTCATTTCCTTGTTGCCCAAATCTTCTTGGGTTAGAAGATTTACTTATTTTCTTTATTGACTTAATTTCCATCTATTTATGTTATTCTATTTTAGGTCCGATTCGATGAGCTTTTGGATCATCATAAGGCAGATTTGCTTATCTGATTTTGTGCTCTTTGGTTTCAATTATTTTTATTATATATGTCTATAATCGTCTGCGTCTTAGACATAGTTCTAGTGTTTGTTTTCTTCTAATGCTTCATGGTTTAAGAATTTTGGCTATGGAACTTTCATAGAATCTTATTTGATTATGAGTTAACACAAATTCCTATTATAATTACTTCTACTGTCTGGAAGTCAAACTAATAAAATTGTCTCTTAATTTGATCCATTGCCTTCCATAATGTGTGCAAAAAATATTATTCTAACATATTTATGCATGTAGGAACTTATCAAAATTCCATTTTTTTTATTTGTGTCATTTATAATTGGCTTAAGTCATCTGCAGTCCCTTAAAGTTGTCCGCATAATTCGTTTAAATACCTCAACTAAGACTTGTACCTATTGAACACCTATTCCCCTTAAAATTAATACCTATTTGACATTTTTTTGACAATCAACCAAAAATATGAGATGTGTGTACTACACTCGCTGTGATGTGGAAATGACATGGAAAAATGATGAATTAAATGATGACATGTGGCATTAGAGTCAAAAAAATTATTTAAAAAATGAAATAATAATTTTTTTTAAATTTTAATCTATTTAACTAACTAAAAAATTAAAAACGAATTTTCTACAAAAACCCACCCACCCACGGCAAGTCCTCATTTTTCTCTCCAATTCCAAACTGTAACATACCCAACACACAATTCCTCCCTCAATCTATTTTTCAATTGTAATCTTCTTCTCTCCATCTTGTTTTTGTACGAGGAACATGAATAATGTTTCACCGAAAAATTACAAATTCCTATCACAATGGCCGAAAAAAATGGTGTTATCTGAAATATTTTTCTGAATTACATAACTGATATTTCTTGGATTTGAAGAACTCTTCGTTTTTTTAGATATCAATTTTAATTAATTAATGTGAATGTTTATTGTTGGATTACATTGACATAAGTTTATGTTGAGATCGAACCTTGTTGGAAATTTTTTTTTACCAAAAATTACCGTTCTTAAATTTGATTTTTCTTTTGTTTGGAAAGATAACAAAAAATTATACTAGTTTAAAAAATGATCAAATCACTAGCTTTCTCAGACAATTTAAAAATAAAATAAAATTTGAAAACAGAGAAATGAACTCTAAACTTGGCATACATGATTAAACTCAATATATTCCATCTAATAAATTTATCCAATAAACAACATAGTCGTCATTGACAAAAAAAAAAGACCTAATATCAGATCCAAAGATCTAATTAGATATCTGCATAATCGATTTTAATATATGATGATGAATGGTGGTTAAGTTAAGAAAGAAGAAGGTGAAAAAATGCCAAAAAAACTATATTAAAAACCATTGATGGTTATAATGTTTTAGATGAAAATAATGGTGGTAAGGGGAAGGAAGAGATAGCTAAAGAAAAAGAGAGGAGAAGGGTGGATGGCGGCGACGTCACCGGAAATGGGTGGTGTTGGAGGGTTATGGCTAAAGAATAAAGAAGAAGAAAGAGATTTTAAAAAAAGTTAGCGAAAAACAGCCCCTTTCACGTGCTGCAGTGTTTGTGTGTTTCACTTATTTGCCATGTCAGTGAAAGTGTTCAATAGAAACATATTTTAAATAATAAAAGTGCTCAATAGGTACAAGCCTTAGTTGAGGTGTTTAAACGAATTATACGGACAACTTTAAGGGGCCGTAGATGATTTAAGCCTTTATAATATGTACCAAAATTGGTTGTCTTAACATATTTCTGTAGGTGCATTTGACAGTGATGCTCCTGGTGATGACATGATGGAGAAGAGGAAAGTTTTTGAGATGGCTCTAAGCACAGATGAGGCCGTGTTCCAGAACCTCGACTCATATGAAATTTCACTCACAGATGTTAGTCACTACTTCGATTCAGACCCAACCAACCTCGTTCAGAACCTCAGGAAGGATGGAAAGAAGCCTAGTGCATACATTGCCGACACCACTACTGCTAATGCTCAGGTGAGTGTTATCACTTGATAAAAAACTTGACAGATGTTAACTTGTTAAGTTGATAAAGATCGTTTTATTTCAGGTGTAATGCCTCTATCTGTGATGATTCAGGTACGTACGTTGTTGAGACTGTAAGGATGCAAGGACGAAGTTATTGAACCCGAAGTAGTATGAAGACATGATGTCCACTGGCTACGAAGGTGTTCGTGAGATTGAGAAATGATTGACCAACACAATGGGAGCGGGGGGGGGGGGGTGGAGTGCAATTTCATGCCAAGTTGACTATTGGGTGTATGAAGAAGCCAACACAACATTGATCAAAGGTGAAGAGATGTTGAACAGACTCATGAACATGAATCCAAATTTTTTCAGGAAGTTGCTTCAAACATTCTTGGAGGCCAACAGGTGTGGATACTAAGACAGTTCTGAAGAGAACATTGAGAAACTCAAGCAGTTGTACTCAGAAGTCGAAGACAAGATTGAAGAAATCGATCGATAAATGTATAGCTAAATATATGATCTCTAATTATGGCATGTTTCTGTTGCAGCATAATAAGATCCTTTCTGCTTCCTAACAATTTCTGATGTGAATTCCTTTGCTAGTCCCTCGTGTAATTTTTGTTCATTTTTGGGGATATCTTTCTACTTCTATGAGAAAAATACTTCTTCCATATATTCAAAAGGTGCAATTGCCTTCATGCTCTATTTTCAAGCAATCTTAATTTTTCATATGTAAAAAGACTGAAGAGGGTAAGGAAGAAAAGAATGGAAGAACTCTGTGGATAGGTTGTATTTAGTTTTAAAATGGGTTACTGGTGGATTTTCTATCTTGGATGGATTGAGTAGTTAAATTTGGTTTTAAATAAAACTCTACCAAAAAATATATATACAAAAAGCTAAATAAAAAAGTATTTTTGTAATCAAACCACTTATTTTTAGAAAGTATGTAATGATTATTATTTTTAGTACAACAAACCAAACAATCAATAAGAAATAATATCAGGATAACTAATCCAGTATAACTAATCTCAGCATAACTTATCTCAGCGTAACTTGTATTCAAACTAAACGACCCCTAAGAGATTTTTACCTATTTGTTAACATGGCAGCATGTGTGTAATACACCATGACAAAAGCGTGAAATACATCATTTAGCAAAAAGAAAAAAGATTTATTTTAAAAAAAATAATTAAATTATCATCTCTTCTTCTTCTTTGATTCAGCCACCGTTGCCGCCACCTTCCCGCCACCACAATCACTGGCGTCACCACCATTAAAGTTCATTCCCCTTCTTTCTCGAGCTACAATCATTCTTCTTTTACACGCCACCTTTTTTTTAATCAGATTTGTCGTTACCATATCCACACTTCTCCTTTCCGTTCTTTCTCTGATCATCTTCTTCCCTTTTTTCACCAGCCATCGACCCACCTCCCACCTGGACACCACCTCATTTTTTTCCTAATCTATCGTTGTCAATATCTTTCTTTTTCCTTAGCCATTCAAACAATCAATCACAAATTTTAGTTGGTTCATCGGAAAACATTGCCACCACACATCTCTTTCTTTATGTCAAATCAACTCAAACATGAATCAAATCTAAACTTAAGAACAAAAATAAATTTAAAAATAAAGTAGAAAAACTTGGGAGATTTAAGTTTTTTTTTTAAAAGGGGAAGAAGATGAAGTGGGGGCCGGTTGGAGGTGGCAACCTAGTTTAAGATTTCAGTTTTTATTTTTATTTTTAAAATTATAATTATTTTGTAGCCCAAAGACACATGGCTTCTTTTAATTAGTTATTTTGCCATGTCATGGCAAGTTCATTACACACTTTTTACATATTTTTTTTTCTAATTATCAAAATGTGTTTAATAGGAACAATTTTTATATAGGTAAAAGTGTTCAATAGGTAAAAGGTTGAATTGGAGTGTCTAAGTGAAATATGCGGACAACTTTAAGGGGCTATGAATGACTTAAGCCATTTATTTTTGTTATAATACATAAGTATCTCTCTTCATTTGGTTTTAGCTGATATCTATGTTCTCCAACTTTAAATATGCACAAGTGGACACCTAAGTTTGTATAAAATTAAACAAATAAACGTATTCATTTCATATGGCATCCTACATGACAATTTTGTATCATATGTGGTGTCTTATGTGTATTATATCACGTATGATGTGTGTGTTTACTTATTCAGTTTTATACAAGTTAAGTGTTTAGCTGACATAGATGTCCGTTGAAGCTAAGTTAAAAAACCATATTTACGTGTTATACCTTTATTTTTTTAAAAAGGTGTTTTAGAGTCAAAATATCTTTTAAGCACTTTTAAAGTGGGGGTATGCATTCGTCGGTTCGTTTCCGATTTTATGTATTATCAATTCGATGTATCGATTTTCGATTTTTACATATGCTAAACCAATAACTAATCCAATAAGATTTTTTTATCGATTTTTGGTTTAACCAATAAGAAAATGCTTATAAAATAAATATATGACTTCTCCGATAATTTGATGCAACAAGACACTAATTTAACTTTAAACTGCTCATAAAATAGAAACAATAATAACTAAAGAACTATACAAGTTACACAAAGAGAATTTAAGAGAAATTGAATTTAGGTATTGATGTTTTGTATAATGTGAAGTTGTGAACTCAAAGTTATCGTGAAGTGTGAATTAAAGACTAAAGGTCAAAGATAGTAACTAGTAAGGTATTGAGAAAATATTTAATATTTATGTACGGATAAAGTAGTAAATTACTATAGTCTTAATAGGTTATCGTTTTACCCAATAAACCAATCTTAAAAAACCAAAATCGAACCGATAATCCGATAAAATTTTCTTATAAAATCATTAAAAAATCGTTAACCCAATAGCAACAAACCACTAAAAAATTATTCGGTTCGATTTATCGGTCGATTCGATTTTTGCGCTCCTTTATTTTAAAGTATTTGGATAAGATAATTTTTATTTTGCAAAACAATTATTTTAAATCAATTTAACAAAAATAAATTAAAAGTCATAAATTAGGAGTCATTATTTAAGTTAGGGGTGTTCACGATTTGAGTAAAAATTGATCTATACTAAAAATTAATCAAATTAATCAAATAACCAATTTTTATTCAAGTTTAATTTAATTTGGCCTAAACTGTTTATAAAAAAAGAAATCAAGAGGTCGATAGAAATTTACATTTTATATATAAATAATTTTAAATATCTTATAATTATGTTTTTATCAAAATTTGTTGAAAAAAACTATATAAATAAACAAACACCGCTAGTATAACCACTCAACCACATGCTAAAAAAAATAAATTCCTATGGATTGTTCATGTGATACACACTCCTTATTTTTAATTAGTCTAAAATTACTCTGCCTTTGAGAAACAATTGTTTAGTTTAAGAATTTTTCTTTAAGAGTCATTGGAATAATGACTCTCAACAGATCTTGAGAAGTGGTGGATTTAATTTCTGAAGTAAAAAAAATTCATTTAGTTTTAATTTCAAATTGATTTCAAGTTCATACAATTGCTAAAGACGATTTTAACAATAGGAGGATTAATTGAAAATATTTATGCGTATGTGTATCTATATATCTATTTTTTTTTCTTCTTCTAATTATGTCTCTATGCGTAGATACACTGAATAATGATTATTTTATAAATGTATTGATGCATATCAAATACATGTATTTGAAAGAACTATATGAAATTGATCTAAATATGTCTAAGTAGTACTTGATATTATACACTATATACATGATATACATATAAATTGTGAAAACACATGTAGAAAGATTCATCGTTAATAATGTCAATTAGAATTTTGTAGATGAAATGAATCACACATATAATCACTTAATGGATACAAATAGATACATGAAATTGTGGAACATATATAAATTGTGAAAACACAGATAGAAATATTTATTATTAAGAATGTCAATTACGTGAAATTGTGGAGCATATATAAATTATGAAACATAGAAATAAAGGTTTATTATTAAGAATGTCAATTAGAAATTGCACATGAAGTGAATCACATATATAATCACTTTAATTTGATATTTTACAGTGACGAAAATTTGATAGAAGAGAACTTAGATTTTTTGCTCATGAATATACAAAATCTTCAAAATTGTTGTAGGTGTAATTTTCTCCTTCTTTAATGTGTTTCAGTTACATAAGATCTTAATTACCTAAAATTAGATCATTTTTAATGTGCATGTATCTGAGATACACTGATCACCCGATGTAATTCTTGAAACTATCATTTCATTGAATAGTTAGCACATATAGTATTGTGTTTATGAAATTTTCTCAAATTTATTTACACTTTATTTTATGGGAAATAACACAAATCCCACTAGTTTAGGACCTAATTATGTGCCTTTTCTAAATTACCATTCATATAAGATTTCGATTCCTAAAAACATGTCCAGATTACATGGAGTCAAAACTTGATTAACATGTATTTGGATACATTGACTCTCTCATTCACATCTCTCCTCTCTCCCTCCCTCTCTCACTCACTTCTCTCCCTGTGTATATGTGCTTTAGAATATATTTGATAGAAAAATTACTTGTATTTAGGTGTCTTTGACTTGAAATTTGGTATGAAATTATTAATTAGTAAGACAATTTGTATTCATTTCAAACTATAGGAAGAATTAGTAAATATGGTAGGAATATTTGTATAATTAGATAGTTTTTCCTTTATTTAATAAGTGTAAACCAAAAAATCTAGCAAAAGGCTAATTCAGGTCCAAGTTCAAAACCAACAAAATAAAATAAAATGAAGAACTTTAAAATTTTTTACTATTTTAGGATCTAATTACTTAGATATACTCTAGTTTGCAATAATATTACGAATCTTGTCAGATTATGATGCGTCCAGATACATGTATCTCAGGATACATGGAGTCAAAATTAAATGCAATATGTTCAGGATACACTATATTCAAGTGGAATTGCAAGTATTTGAGATACATAGACAAATTTTGCTCGCCTCCCTCCATTTCGCACGCCCCTCTCCTATGTATTTGGTATCCCAAATACATGTGAGTCACACCAGATACATATAGATACATGTATCTAATGTGTATCTAGTGTGATTCACATGTATTTGGAATGCATGACTATCTCACTTCTCATCCCGCTCGCCTCTCTCCCTCTCTCACTTACCTCTCTCCCTGTTTTACTGTATGTGATAGCAAAAATACATGTATTTAGATGTATCATTTTCATTCTTCGATATATGATATGAAACACTTAATTAGTGATAAAATACACAACTATTTGATAGTATATAAATAGAATTAGTATATATATTCCCTAAAACAAAAGCAATAACAGTCAATTCCAATTTCTTGTTATTGGATAAAAATCGAACATCTTTAAGGTTTGCAGGGCCATAACAAATAATTGGTGTGTTTTTCAGTTATCCTTTATTTACTTAATTTGTTTTTTCTACTCTCTACCTTGTCTTTTTTATCTTAGTGTATGATTAATAATCAAACAATCAAACTAAATGGAATCAAAACTATAACAGTCAAATTAATAAATGTATAATTTAAAAATTAATTAATTTCTAATTTTGACCAATAACCACCAAACCGACCTGCTCTAAGTTATATGTGATCCAACCAGGGGCCTTACCAGAACACCCCAGCTATTAGCTAAATCCAATAGGTGTTACGAATTTTCTAACTTCCAGGAGTAGACCCTCTACTTCCACGTATTCGCTACACAGACCGTCAGCAATTTCAACAAGATCAAAATTTACTTTCTTGGATTCTGCTCCTTCTTCTCAATCCTAAGGTATCAAACTTTTCTTTTCCCATTTCAGTTCACGTCTTTACATGTTCTATTGCTCACTATAACTGTCTAATTTGATCCTAAGAACTTTTTTCTGTATGTTGTATGAAAAAGATTCATTCTTTTGGAATTTGAAGCTAAAGGGGTTGTTCAGATTACCTCAGTTCATTTCTTTCTGTATGTTGTATGAAAAAGATTCAATCTTTTGGAATTCAAAGCTAAAGGGGTTGTTCAGATTACCTCAGTTCATTTCTTTCTGTATGTTGTATGAAAAAGATTCAATCTTTTGGAGTTTGAAGCTAAAGGTGTTGTTCAGATTACCTCAATTCATTTTGATAGCTAGTGTTTTGATTTGACTGCCCCATCTTACTTAAAATTTGTTCTTCAGTTTGGTGTAGCATGGTTAGGTACTTTGAGGGGAAGTGACAAAGATAGACAATGAGCAGGTCTAGAAGGTTCTTGAATGAAACGGCTAGGGGAGATGGGATGAAACTTATTGATGAAAGAGGTGGAACAAGTGTTCTTGATCATGAAATTTCCCAACTTACAAAGATTAGGTCAAATCCCCATGAAAGAATGAGACACCTGTTTCCTAGCAAGGGAAAAGAACCAGTTTCATCTGTTAAAATGTTGGCTGCTAGAGAAGGGAATTATACAGGCAGAGGAAGATTTTCGTCATCTGATTGTTGTCATTTTCTGAGCCGGTATCTTCCAACAAATGGTCCTTCTGTAATTGACCAAATGAGGAGCTGTACTTATGTTTCACAGTTTTCGACGGATGGTTCTCTTTTTGTTGCTGGATTTCAGGTTTGATCCATGTAGCTGAATTTTCTATTTCCGGAAAACATAAGAGAGTTTTTATTATTTTTCATGACTATTGTCATGTTATGATCTTATTGTTCTTCCTGGAAACAGGAAAGTCATATTAGGATATATAATGTTGATCAAGGCTGGAAAATCCAGAAGGATATTAGAGCAAAAAGTTTGAGATGGACAATCACTGATACATCACTTTCTCCTGATCAACGTTTTCTTGTAAGTTCGTGATGACTAATACAACTTTGTGCATAATTAGTCCTTGCCCATGTGGTTATAAATGGGATTTGGTTGGTTCTTATGCTTCCAGGAATCAGTTAAAAGATACTAAGTATTTCTTGACTCTGTAGATGTGGTTTTCTTGCGTAACACCATTTATAGATATTGAAATGAACTCCTTCCCAATAAATCTGGCTACTTTATTTCTGTTTTGCTTTAACAGAGTCTGTGACATTGAGGATAAGCTTTGTTTTTCTTGTTACATCATGAAATATACTTTCAGTACATTATCACGAGCTCCTAATATGTGATTCATCTATAACTTATTGAATTTGGTTAACATAGCATCTAATACACCATGGTTTTCTGCTGTCATTTCTTCTGTCACTATTCTGAGTTGGTTTTTATGTGTTGGTCCACAGGTTTATTCCAGTATTTCACCCATTGTCCATATTGTTGATGTTGGATCTGGCATGAAACAGTCTGTTGCAAATGTTACGGTATGTTTTACTTGTTATATGTCAAAACATGTAAAAGATAGAAGACTTATGATATGCATCTTTGCTGCACTATTCTATCACCTGTTGATATCATAGAAGTCATTAATGTGTACTCCTGTGAATTTCGTGATAAAAAGATGACTGTAGATTTCAAATACAGAGGAACTAACTTTTACCAGTATTCTGGTTTTCAAATGAAGAATCTGAAATTTTGTTATAATTTCTGATCACCTGCATGAACAGTGCAGACATCATTTGTGTCCCCTAGCTTTATTTTTAGGGTAATTAAGGTGATGATGCTAATTTAATGTATCCTGTGCATCTTGTTATATTAGTTGGTTCAGCAAGAAGTGGTAGGTTGTGCCTTGTTATAGGGAAGTAATCGTGCCACTATAATTTCCATTGGGACAATTGGAGGTCTTATTTAAGGGAGTCATTGGGTATGAAATGGTGTATGCCATGATTGTCATAGTGAACTTCTATAATCAATGCCCTCAAGTGTCAATGTAGGTTTTTGATAGCCGTATACAAAAGACTTTGTTTAGTAATAGAGGTGTTTTTAACTGTGATAGTATTAAATTTCAACTTTCTTTTGCATTCATAAGACCAACAAGTGAAAAATACACTACAGTTTCATACTTCGGTTATGCATACTTTGAACCCTCTTACTTCACCCCTTCTGGATTTTTGCATACACTAATGTATATCAATGATGCGGTGGAGGATAAACAACAGAAGATTCTTGCTTTTTGTTATGGTATCATGAATACTGGACCTCACTTGGCACTTCGATTCTTGTCTCTAAAAGAGGATTTATGCTGAAAGTGATCAATCAACCACATGATGAGAGTATCTAATACCTTGCAGTTCAGCAATACTCAGATCAATTTCTAGTTAATTTTCAACTAGTGCCTTAAAAGTAGTTGTTACTAGTTCTCCCGATCTGTGATCAAAAGCAAATTAGTTTGAAGCTCTAGTGTGTATCTGACTCTTCTTTAGATCTTCTAATGGGAAGCTATTGTGCAGAAGTCTGACCCCAGTACCCCTCCTTAGATCTCCTACGGATGGGTAGCTTCTTTACAAAAGGGTTTAGTAAATAGTAATTAGGTAGATGAGCTTTGGCTGCATTTTTCTGAAAGTTCAATTTAAGGAGGGCATCTGGTCCTTGATGATATGGCCACCCATCTTAACTTGGTTTAAGTCATTACAATGACAGCATAACTTTTAAGCATATAGTTCGTGAGTTTTGGTGTATGTTAATTTTTCTGGTATTTCCTCTTTTTCTGCAGGAAATTCATGAAGGCTTGGAATTTTCTTCCCCTACATATGATTATGATAATTATACATTTGGAATATTCTCTGTGAAGTTCTCTACTGATGGGCGAGAACTTGTTGCTGGCAGCAGCGACAGTTCAATATATGTTTATGATCTTGAAGCAAAAAGGCTAAGTCTCCAAATTCCGGCTCATACGGTATTGTGATATTCTTCTAGTAATAGCAGATATGGCTAACCAATCATTTTGGTATCATCTTCATACGATGTTATTTTCCAAGTTTATCTTCTCATGAAATCTAAAAAGAATTTGGGTGTGCCCCTGAATTAGGTACCTTGAAATAATGTTACCATCATCAGATGATTTAAATATTATAAGTGCTATATCTAATTTAGCATCTCTTATCTCTCTTCTTTTGGTGAGGGAAAGAGTTGAGCCTACAAAAGTTAATTACACTGAAGTGAGAGCTGGTTCTTAGAACCTGTGTATACATTGTTATGACATTTCCTTTTATGTTGCATTTCCCCTTAGCAAGTCACTTTTCTTTCTGTTCTTTTTGCTGATCTGGGAAGTTTTACCCCATCACTTTCCTGAAAGAGGACATTAGTATTTTAGCATGATCATAGAATTTCTGACTCGCAGATTTAGTGTTAATTTGTGTTCTCAATATATGCATACAGTAAAATGCTTCTTTTAACGAAGAATTTCCTAGAATATCATAATAGAACTTATTTTGGTACCGCAGCATTTTACCTTGTTGTGCTATGTTCCTGAATAACTTTTAAGTTATTTATCTCCTCAAGAACTTCAATTCACAAGTTTGACCAAAATATCCATTAAACTTGGCCTTCTGATGTCGAGAACTTGTGAAGTGGGTGTCTTATGCTTTATACTAAATGCATCACATGCTATAATAGACATCTTGTAGCTACTCTTTCAGGTTCTTAGATATTCCCCTACACAGATGTAAAAGCATACTGTAATTCGATTGCTATTTTTCATTGCAGTCTGATGTTAATGCTGTATGCTTTGCTGACGAAACTGGACACCTCATATATTCTGGAAGCGATGATAGCCTGTGTAAGGTAAGTTTATCCTACTTTTTGATGGATTTAATTCATTTCCTATGACCATTTTCTGGGTTACTTCTGCTGTTACTTATCCAACCCAAGACTGGTAAAATGTCTGTCTAGTGAAGCATATTTCATGATGCTGTTCTCTGTTAAAATTCAGATAGATTGGTCATATGGAACCCTTTTGTCATTTATAGTTCTGTTTACCGATGGTGTTTGTACCATCACTAAAATCAGCTTCATACCCCTTAATGATTCTTGTAAGTTGTTAAAAAATGCTTCTTTTTAACTAGCATTGGAGGATTCATTAGGATTCTCATGGGCCACCGAAATACTGATGGTGTCTCTTTTCTTAGAATTTGCAAGTATTTATCTGTTTGACTTAGAAAGGGCTCTTGATCATATTCAGGTTTGGGACAGGCGTTGTTTTGGTACTAGAGAGCAAGCAGCTGGGGTTCTCATTGGACATCTAGAAGGCATTACATATGTTGACACTCGAGGAGATGGCCGGTATCTTATCTCAAATGGGAAAGATCAGGCTATCAAACTCTGGGATATAAGGAAAATGTCTTCTAACATTAATTAGTATGTCTCACTTGATCCTTTTTTCTTTTCTTCATTTTGTGTTGTCCGTCACCCTTTCCTACTTTTTCCTCGACACATCTTCCTTTCCGCACCCCATGGGCATACTTAGTCCTTGAAGTGATTTTCTTTTCCCTGTTCACTTGTGCTTCAGTGCATGACCAATCAGTGCATTCGAATCATGAGGGCCTACATTGCCTGAGTAATTTGCTCTACCCTTCATTACATAGAAATATTTGAGTGTGTTGTGCAGAGAGTGGGCTTATTGGTTTAACCTGTTTGGAATTGTTCTATAATGGTTGCCACTTGAGTCCAAAGAAGATCTCATTCACACTGCTAATAAGACTACTTTCTTTTGTATAGCTCCCCAAGGCCTAGAAGTTATGACTGGGATTACAGATGGCTGGACTACCCAGAGCATGTTAGAAACAAGAGAAATCCACATGACCTGTCATTGGCTACTTATAAAGGCCACTCAGTCTTGCGCACTCTTATCCGCTGTTATTTCTCTCCTGCACATAGGTTGGTGGTCCATGCCTTAATACGTGTTGAGTTTTCTTTGCTAAACATGTTTCTGATTAAAATATTTAGCCAACTTTTCTTACTTCTATAAGTATAGTTTGTCAGCTTTGGAATTTTTAGTGCCTCTGCATATCATAATTGTTTCTTTGCAGCTGCTCAAGAATTCCAGACTTTTGAATGTTCCAAGTTAATTGGCATCAGTTTTATTGCTTGTATTATGGAACCAATTGATTTTTATATTGGATTACAAATAGAGAGAAATCGTGGAATTGATTTTCTTAACTTCATGGATTTTTCGTGAGATATCCTCACCTAAGGGACAAGACCAATGTCCAATATTTGTTTGGTATAATCAACAGTTAAATCAAGGAATTACTTCAGCTTTAAGTGTTTTGTTTGAAGGAAAATATTTTCCACGGAAAATGTTCTCCTAGAAAACAAGTGTACCTTATTTTCTAGTTTTGGTAAGTACACAATTTTTTTATTTCAAGAGCATTTATATGTAATCTAGTAAAACAATATGAGGGTGGGACGAGTGGGGGTTCGGGGGTGGGATGGTCAAGGGGTAGAGGTTGGAGGTGTTTGGTGGATGGGGAGGAGACAATTAACTTGGAATGTGACTTATGCAACTTGTTTTCCCTACTTCAATTAGAGAGCTCATTTTCCTCATTTTTAAGGAACTTATTTTCGTAGAGAAAGTGTTCTCCAAAACATTTTGACCAACCAAAGACACTCATAATATTAACTAGTTTTATCATGATTCATGAATCTGTTAACCTTCCGACTCATGTTTCTATAGTGTGTTGCGTTATGGTCCTTGATTCTGGTATTTGATGCCATCTGTAGAACAGTCGTCTAATCAGCAAAATTTATAATTTGCAGCACAGGGCAAAAGTTCATCTACACTGGATCAAGCGATTCTTCTGTCTATATCTATGATGTGGTATGCTTGGAGTTTTATACCCTTATTTGATTTGCTCTTTTTTCTTTTCAACTTCCTACTTTATTGCTTCATAAATCAATATTACGTTCATTAGCTAGTGAATCTTTTTTCGCAATCTGCTAAGTGCTTTGTAGAACTTGGATACATGCATTCTGCTTGGAGTTTCTGCACCTTTGAGTGATTGGATCTGTTTAAGGCCAATTACTGATTGCTTGATAATCTGAGAGACTGGTGGAACTATGGTTTTGAACTCCCCTTTCTCTAACTTGATGGTTAAACAGTCAACGATTAGCTTAAGAAAAAATATTATGTATCCAATTAGATGGTTGATTAGAGAAAAAGAAGTTTGAGCATGCCCTTTCATATTAGTCGCTTCCAAGTTCCAATGCTGGGCATGCTTCATGTAATATAATACGAAGGTCAAGCTGCACATCCCGTATATCTTTCTTTTTTTGATGATATGTGGTGTCTGGGGTAGCTTTTGCGCATATCACATTAAATTTGTTTTGGAAGCAAGGGACTTGATAAAACCTTGGATGCCAATTACCATCATGCATCTTGTTCATTCCTTTTGTAGGTGAGTGGAGCTCAGGTTGCAAAACTTGATTACCATCAGGAGCCGGTGAGAGACTGTAACTGGCACCCTTACTACCCTACGCTCGTTAGCTCTGGATGGGACGGTATCATTGCTAAGTGGGAGTTTTCTGGTACTGATACAAGCCCATTGCCAAAGAAGCCGCTATCCAGACAATGGAGGCGATCTTAGCATGCAGAAAGATGCTATTGGAGTACACACTGATTGAAATTTCCAAATCTCAAGTAGGTCTGTTCATGTTCTTTCTGCATATCGACATGTAGCCGTGTACTCTGGTTGTCCCTAACGGGATAGTCCAATGGGCGCGATAGGTCAGAATGTCGCGAGTTCAAATCCTACTGGTTGCCTAGTTGAGCATTTGTCACTAACTATTATGTAAAAAGGGAGCTGTGATTCTATTACAGGTGAACGTTCATTGAGAATTTTATGAAAGATTAGTGTAAAAAGTTTCATTGAATGCATGTCATGTAGTGTACTACTTTTTATATTCATTCAATCAACTATATTTCCTTGTCAAAATTAGTTGGGATCGACCTTCATGTATGTATTATTTATTTCAACAAATAATAATAAAAAAAAGAAGAGAGGATTTTCAATGTGGATCTAAAAGCATATTTCTATGTGACATCAGTACCAAGTACGTTGTGGATCGGGGCTTTAGCAAATCTACTGGTAGAGATTAATTGTTTTAATTATTTATATCACATGTTTGTTTGAAAAGCCACTTGATAATTGAAATTAGCGTAATTACACAATCTAGTGATTACATATTATAGTAATTATGATGACCTATTTGTTTGACTAAATGTGATTAAAAGTGTACTTACGCAAGTGTAACAGTTAGATAAAGTTTTAAATTAAAATTTAATCATCAAAAATATCAAAATAAAAGTTAATCACCAAAAATATCAAAACTAAAAATTGATATTTGACAAATATGTGCCTTTATAAATGATATTAAATTAGATATTTAAAATATATATTGCCTCTTGAAAATATATTAGTTAATAAACATATAACTTTAACTAATATTATAAAAGAAAAAAAAGTACATACATATATAAATTAATAATATTTTAATTTAATTAATCACAAAATAAAAGAAATTTTTGTAAAGAACATCATAGGATGCATGTTTAACAAAAAAAATTGTAATATTATAAATGTAGTGTTACAAAATTATTCAAATATTTGACAAAAAAAATAATTTATCAATTATAATTAAATAAAGTCAATGTGTTTGAAGAAAGGAGAGATGGTTGACATCTCCCCCAATAGGGACGGGAACAACCTTCGAGCTTTATATGTTATCAGACACATTCAAAGAGTCAATACTACTAAAACAGATAAATTGAAATAAAAAATATAACATAAATTTAAAATTAAAGAAAAAAAGAAATAAAAAGTCAATACTATTAAAGCAAATAAATTGAAATCGAAAATATAGTAAGAATTTAAAATTTAAAATAAATAAATAACATAATACTCTTATGTCAAATTTCCTAACACAAAATTAGAATATTACTTAAGTATATATAATTTAAAAGAAAAGAAATACATTAAATCTATAACATCTTCCAACAATGAGATTCTACTTTAATCATACACTAGAATAAATAAATTTAAAAAAAAAAACGATTAATTACATGAGATTCAAGAAGCAAATGATTGGAAAATTAGAAGAAAGCAAATGAAAGATAAATAATGGAAAATGAAAAAAAATATTAAAACAATAGAAATAAAAAACAAAATTGAAAAAGAAAATAAAGACAAAATTGAAAAAGAAACTAAAGTAACTTTATAATAATCCACAATTCTCACTTCCACTCCCACCGTCTGTCCACTTGTAGATGGTAATTATCTTCTCCTAGTTATATCTGAAGGAGTTGTTCGGATAATAAATACCTTTTACTTTTAATTTTAAAGTTATGAGTTCGAGTTTCCAAAGAAGTAAAGGTGAAACTCCGGGGGGAGGGAGAAGATAATTACACTCGAAATCAATTTTCATATGCATTTCCAAGAGTTTATTTGTTTTTAAATTTAAATCTTAATTACTCACTTAATATATGATTAAATCTGAATATTAAACACACTTTTAATATCATTAAAATATCTATTCAAAAGTTTTACAAAAATGCAGTTCTCCAACGTCATCCATTCATAAACCATCATCACTATTGTTGTCACCCATCAATATCAACCGCCATTATAATCATCCACAATAATCACCATTACAAATCACTATAATCCATCATCATTTACACTAGCCATTATTTTGCATAACTACTAGGAGTTGTTTGGTTTGAATTCAAATTATGATAAAATTAGTTATGATGAAATAAGTTATACTAAGGTTATTTTTTATTGAGTGTTTGATTTGTTATATTCAAAATAATAAATTTTAAAAACAACATATAAGTTTACTAAAATACCCTTCATGGATGTGAAAAGTAATGTATAAAAAGTGTTTAAAGGGACATTTTTGTCATTTAGTCATTTTATCCGGGGATAAGTTATCCCGGGATTGCTATACCACCCATGGGAAGGGATAACTTATCCCGGTACTAATTATTAATCCCACGATAAGTTATCCCAAACTTCCCAACCAAACACTAAATTAAGTGCCACAAAATAATTATCCCAGGACTATTTGTACCTATCCTTCACACCAAACGACCCCCTAGAGTATTAGTTACCACCATAACAATAATCACAAATCATTCTTGAAGCACTATTACTAGTTGTTAATATATATCATCAACCATCATCAATCACCATCATTCATTACTATTATTAACATCCATCAACTGTCACTAGCCAACATTACTGTCAACCATCATTATCACTAACTATTACTAACAATATCATTAGTTCAATTTTCAATCATCATCTCTAGTTATCACTTTCATCAATACACCAGATAATTTCTTAAGAATATTTTATCAATATAATATTAAAGTAATTATTTTATATTTAATAAAGACAGATTTATATATTCAAATGTCAAAAAAATAAATTATTTCACTCATTTAATATTTAAATTTTAATACTAATATGTCAACATTTAAATTGGTTTGAGATTCAAACATTTATATCGATACAATTTTTCGGTTCTTCTATCGATTTTAATTTATTTATTTTTGTAAAATTTTACTTTTTCGATAGTAGTGTTTGCTGTAAGTGTCTCGGTTCTTCTGTGTACTGAAAAAATTGAATTTTTATTAATTATTTTTAAAAATCTGAATTGTATTTAACTTTGGCTCAAAACTTTTTGGTCCATTTTTATATATCTCTTTACTCTTTAATTATCATATATTAATTCATATTTTTTAAAGAAATCGAAATTGCATCTAATATGAGAACGGTAATATCTAATTAATGTATGTAAGTACTTTTTTTGGTTAATGAACCTTTTTATGAGAATCGAATTTGCATCCAATTAATGTATGTTTGGTCTATAAAAATGTACATTTCTAGGAAAAATATTTAATTTTTAAAAATTAAATAATTTGGTCTAAAAGTATAAAATTTTGATCTTATACTTTAATGATTTGATGCTTATTTTATTTATTTTTACAACTGAAAAAATTATTTTAAAAACATCAAATTAAAGTTGAAAAAACAAATCAAATTAATTTGATTTGATGTTCGATACACATTTTTTCAAAATGAAAAACCAATAAATCAAATAAAAATGAGATAAGTGTCAAAACACACCTAAACTGTTCACCTTTTTTGGATTTCATCCCTAAACAATTGAGAGTATGTTTCATACAAACGATCATTTTATTAGTTTGAGAAACATACCTCAGTGATGTGTGTCGCAACATGAATAAAATATTCCACATTAACAAAAATTAAATAAAATATTAATATTAGTTGAAAACTAAAAATTAAAGTATCACTATCCAACAACAAAAAAAAAAATCTCACCCCATTCCACCATCTCTCCCCCTCCCCCCCCCCCCAACCCCCTACAATCCCCCGTCCTTTTATTTTTTTAAAATTTAGACCTCACCCCCCCCCCCCTTCGCGCACTCCTTCCTTAAAAAAAAATTGATATTAGTTTTTTTTTAAAAATAAAATAAAATTCTACCCACCCCGTCTAACCCTCCACTTCTAATTTATTTTTATTTTTTTCTTACATTTTTCTCGTTTTGTGTTGGATATGTAGAGATAATATCTAGATGGTCACTCAACTATGAGTTTTTTTCTCATAAAATTGTTGAGATAAGGAAAGTGAAGGTTGTTAGTTTTTTCTTAATAGAAGTTAGTTATAACTAACTATTAGTTAGTTAGCTAGTAACGGTCACAATTCTGTTTATATAAGGGGGACTTTGTGTGTTGTAAGATGTAAGTTTTTTCATTTGAGTTCATTTGCTAATAAGAAAAAAATTTGTTTCTTTCTTCTCTCGTCTTCTTCCTTTTTTGTTTCTAGTTTGGAATAAACTTCCTAGAACAATTTCATGGTATCAGAGCACTGAGGCAAGAGTTTCTTGCTAATTCTTTCGATCCTACAGTCAGAGCTTTCAACTGTGGTGTAAATTGTGAATCAAGATTTGAGATCTGGAGAGTTTCACGATGGTAAGTATAGAAATTGCAGTCGCAACATCAACTAGCCATGGCGGGTCTCAGCCTAATGTGATCAATTATAATCATTCCTTGTTTCTCAATCCATCAGATGTCAGTGGAGTCCAAATCATATTGTTTCAACTTATAGGTATCGAAAATTATTCGATTTGGTATAGATCCATGCGGGTAGCCCTGTTAGGTAGAAATAAGTTAGGTATGGTAGATGGGACGTGTGCTAAAGATAAATTTCCAAGTGAATTGGGAAATCATTGGGAAAGGGTGAATGCAGTAGTACTTGTTTGGATAATGAATTCTGTTGCTAAAGAATTACTTGGAGGTATAATGTATGCCTCTGTAGCTAAATCAGTGTGGGATGATCTATATGAAAGGTTTCATAAAGTGGATGGTGTGAGAACCTTTAATCTGCATAAAAATATTGCTTCCTTGAGTCAAGAAAATATGTCTGTTTGTGTGTATTTCTCAAAACTTAAAGATTTGTGGGATGAGTTTGAAGCACTAGTGCCAAACACTGTGGTGTGATTGTGATAAATCGAAAGAATTTGTGGTGCATCTTCAAAAACTAAAGTTGTTTCAATTCTTGATGGGGTTAAATGAGTCATACGTTCAGGCAAGAAGTCAAATCTTGCTCATGAGTCATTTGCCCTCAGTAAATCAAGCCTATGCTATGATTGTGAGTGATGAAAGTCATAGAGCTGGAGCTACAAGCGGGAGTGTTGGGAGTGAGACCGCCTACTCATGTAAGGGATTTGGAAATGGCTATGTATTCAAGAAGTCGGGGCAAAGGCTCAAGAAAACTATAATGTTCAATGTGATTTCGTAAACTAAAGGGTCACGGTAGAGAGAATTGTTGGAAAGTCGAATGGATAGCCTCCTGATTTTAAAACAAAGAGAAAACAGAGGTTAGAAGGAGGAGCTGCCTACAATGTATTAACTGGTCAGATGAATGAACAAGAATGCCATGTCAAGTCAGGGACAGGTGATCAGGAAAGGTCTGAGGTACAGATATCGATGATGAATCAAATGAGTAAAACAACATTTACTCAGGAGTAGTATAGTCAGATTCTGCAGATGATTCACTCAAACAAGCCTCCTGAAGAAATTGGGTCAGCAGATGTGGCAAATGTTGCAGGTATTAGCAGTGTTTTCTTCAATTCTCCTAAATCAAAATAGTGGATCATAGATACAGGTGCTACACATCATATAGTGTCTGAGTTAAGTATGCTTGACGAGTCTTCTGTAGTACAGCCTGAGAGAGTAAAGAAAGTCTGTCTTCCTAATGGTGATACAGTTGTAGTATCTAATGTAGGTAGGAGCTGTTTAGCCGAGGGAAATGTTATTTCTAATGTTCTCCATATACCTCAATTTAGTTATAATTTTCTCTCAGTGTCTAAGGTAGTCAAGGAATGGCAGTGTTCAGTAAGTTTTTTCCCTGATTTCTGTATATTTCAGGATCTTTACACTAGGAAGGTGAGAGCAATTGGAAGGATTAATGGTGGACTATATTTTTTAGCTGATCAGAGTACTAAGAAGTCAGTCAAGGGAGAAGCATTGGTTGCAAATTCTGTAGAAAAGAAGCAGCAAGCAGAGGTGGACCTGTTGCATAGGAGGTTTGGACATGTGTCTACTAATGTACTAAAAAGGATATTGTCTGTAGAAAAGTCTGTGGATGTAGATGATAAACTGAAACAATGTATTGTGTGTCCTAGTGCTAAACAAACCAGGTTGTCATTTCCTTCTAGCAATATTAAAACTACTTGTTGTTTTGATCTTGTACACATGGACTTATGGGGACCTTATAGAGTTCCCACTATGAATGGCAATAGATATTTCTTGACAGTCGTTCATGATTTCTCCAGAGTGACTTGGGTGTTTTTGCTGAAATTTAAGACTGATGTGTTTGTTCAAATTAAGTGTTTTTTGAGTTATGTACAGACTCAGTTTAATAAAGTAGTGAAACTAGTAAGAATAGATAATGGATCTGAGTTTGTGAATTCATTGTGTAATGGTTTGTTTAAAAGTCTTGGGATTGTGCATCAGACATCATGTGCTTACACTCCTCAGCAAAATAGAGTGGCAGAAAGAAAGCACAGACATATTTTAGAGATAACAAGAGCACTAAGGTTTCAAGGGGAGATTCCAATAAGGTTCTGGGGGTATTGTGTGTTAGCAGTTGTATACATTATAAATAGACTGCCAAGTTCAGTGTTAAAGTATCAAACTCCATATGAGAGGTTGTATGGAAAGAAGCCAAATTGTGATCATCTTAGAGTAGTGGGGTGTTTGTGTTATGCTAAGGTACTTAATGAGCATGATAAGTTGTTAACTAGAACAAGAACCACTGTACTTATGGGGTTTTCTGATACTCAAAAGAGGTATGTCTTGTATGATATGGCAAATAAGTCTTTTTTTGTGAGCAGAGATGTCTCCTTTAGAGAAGATGTGTTTCCATTTAAGGAGAAGTGTAAGGCCCTTTAAGAGCCTCAGTTTGTGTTTCCCACAGGTGATCGATAGGTCAACCGACACAACTACAAATGTTGAGACAATTCAAGTTGCTTCGAAATAGTTGATGAAGTTCGTGGTTCTACAGTTCACAAGATACAACCTTAGGCTCTCGGAGTAACCAACAAGAGGTGACACAAAGAGGCTACCGATACGAGACTTGTCTCATAAGGTGCGAGTCGAGAGGAAGTCAACTAGAGACATGAAGACACCAATTTGGATGAGCGATTTTGTCTCTTTAAATATTCACAAAAGAAGTGCCTTATGTCTTGTCAAAGTATGTGTCTTATGAGAGGTTGTCAAAAGAGTACATGGCTTGTGTAGCGACTTTTTCATTAGTTTACGAACCAACTAACTACTTAGAGGCAAGTAGAGATTCAAGGTGGGTTCAGGCTATGAAAGATGAAGTAGAAGCTTTAAATCACAACCATACTTGGGATGTGGTTGATTTACCTAAAGGAAAGAAACCTATTGGGTGTCGATGGGTGTATAAAGTAAAGTATAAAGCTTCCGGTGAGGTAGAAAGGTTTAAAGCTAGGCTGGTTGCAAAAGGGTATAATCAAAGAGAAGGTATAGATTTTAACGAGACTTTCTCTTAAGTAGTAAAAATGAAAACAAAGAAGAACGTATTAGCGCAAGCAGCAAAGAAGGAAGAAATGGTATGTTCATCGGATGGATGTCTATAATGTTTTTGTCAATGGAGACCTAACTGATGAGATATATATGGACTTGCCTCAGGGATTTGCAAGCCAGGGGGAGAACAAGGTATGTAGGCTAGTCAAGTCCTTATATGGTATAAAACACGAATACTAATGCATCAAAGAAGGTATGCGTTAGAGCTATTGGCTGAGTTGGGGTTAGGAGCAGCTAAGCCAGCTGGGGATCCCATAGATTATAACTTAAAACTCACCTCAAAACAATTTGATGATCATGTCAAGCACGTAAAACCAAGTAATGATCCTCCTACTGATCAAAGAGCATATCAAAGGTTGGTTGGGAAACTGCTTTATTTAACAATGACCAAGCCTGATATAGCATTTAGTGTACAAATGTTAAGTCAGTTTCTACAAGATCCTAAAAAATCACACATGGAAGCTGCAGTTAGAGTGGTAAGGTATGTCAAAAATCACTGGGGTTAGGAGTTCTTTTGTCTAGTAGTTCGAAGAGAAGGTCGGTGCTTATTGTGATGTTGATTGGGCGTCGTGTCCACAAACTAGAGGTCTCAGAATCGGTTATTTTGTGAATTTGGGAGATTCAATAGTGTCTTGGAAGTCAAAAAACAGACTAAGTTTCGAAGCTCTGCGAAGGCGAGTTCCGGGGAGTCTTGTACTGTTGTTGTAGCGTAACTAGTATGGATACTAGGTTTATTGAAGGAAATTGGAAGTGAGGTTACACTCCCGGTTTGTGTCTTCAAGTGATAGCAAATCCGCAATGCAAATAGCAAAGAAATCCTGTTTATCACGAAAGAACAAAACACATTGATGTTGATTGTTATTTCATCAGAGAAAAGATACTTCAAGGAATTATTACTACAACCTACATTTCAACTCAAGAACAGCCAACAGATATGCTAACGAAGGGACTTACTAGAGTTCAGCACGCCTATCTTAATTCCAAGCTAGGGTTATGCGATATATTCTCCCCTTCCTAGCTTGAGGGGGAGTGTTGAGATAAGGAAAGTGAAGGTTGTTAGTTTTTTCTTAATAGAAGTTAGTTATAACTAACTATTAGTTAGTTAGCTAGTAACGGTCACAATTCTCTTTATATAAGGGGGACTTTGTGTGTTGTAAGATGTAAGTTTTTTCAATTGAGTTCATTTGCTAATAAGAAAAAGCTGTTTCTTTCTTCTCTCGTCTTCTTCCTTTCTGTTTCTAGTTCTGGAATAAACTTCCTAGAACAATTTCAATCACTCAATTTGTAGGCTATTACACAGTGGAGAGTTTATCCAGTGCTCACCCGAAGGGCAGAGACTGTGACAAAAATTATAGCGGTTGCGGATTATCCTGAAATAAATAAAAAAAAAAGATAAGCAAACGATCGTCTCTGTTGTGATCTTTAAGCTAATCTGCTTCTGAAATCCAAATAACTAAAACATGTTTCCAATTTGAGTGGTGAATAGTTTGGCAGTAGCTAAATGTTTGGCAGTAAAATATCTTTTTATTTCTTAAATTTTGGTTAGAAGTAAAAATTGTATGTTAGTAAATTTTAATGAAAAATCAATTGAATTTGTTGATTGACTTGGTAAATAAAATATTCATAGTTGAGTGGCTTTGTAAGTAAAACTATTATTGTTAAGTGATTTTTGAGTTAAAAATCAAAGTTTAGTGACTTTCTGAGAAAATAACTCATAGTTGAGTGACTTTTTGAGGAAAAAAACTCATAGTTGAGTGACTTTCTGAGGAAAAAAACTCATAGTTGAGTGATTTTTCAGTTAAAAACCAAAGTTGAGTGATTTTATGAGCAAAAAGTTCATAGTTGAGTGACCATTTGAGATATTATCTCTATATGTGTACATATATTTTTAGGAAAATATTTTTTTCTGCATACGTACCTAATATAACAGAAATAAAAAGTTTTATTCTAATTTTTTTTTGCGGCAAGTAAAAAAAATAAAAAATATATATATATATAAAATATTTAATACAAAACGAGAAAAAAAATTGAAAGCAGAGGGCTATGTGGGGTGAAGAAGTTTTTATTTTTTACAAAAATTAAAATAATATCTAAATTATTATTTTTAAGGGATTGGGAGGGCGAGGGGGAGTTTTTTTTTTAAAAAAAAAACTAAAAGTTTGGGATGGGAGGAATATGGTGAGAGGAAGGGGCTAGGGTTGTTCAAAATCGAATCGAAAAAAAGTTATTGGTTCATCGGTAATGGGTTATTGATTTAACAATTTTGATTTTTTTTTTATTATCGGGTTATCTGTTCTTAACGATTTGCGATTTTTTCTTAATGAGTTAACAAATAACCCGATAGTAAATTAATAAATTATATTTATACCATTTTGGTATATAAAGTCCTTGACTTATAGTTTCATATTTTTATTTATGTCAGTCTCAAACTTTCGGTTATTTACAATGTGTTAGTGTTGTTTTTAGCAAGATACAATTTATCAACTCATGTGCATGATTTATTTGGTTTGTCACCACGTTTCTAAGTGACTTTCAATTATTTATTTTTTGTGTCAAATCTTAACGGTTAAACCAATAATCGAACCGATAACGATCAATAACCAATAAACCGATGCGGTGATAATCGATAAGCTAATATCTAATGGTTCTTAACGGTTCAGGATGTCTACAAACCGATAACGATTTATTGAACCAACAGACTTCAAAACTGAATCGAACCGACCGATACGCAACTCTAGAAGGAGTGGAGTGGGGTAAGAAAAATATTTTACACTTTATTTTATAACTTTTTGGGAATATTAATACTTTAATTTTTAACTTTAACTAATATTAACAATTTATTTAATTTTTGTTATGAAATGTTTTGTCCATATAGAGTATGATGTGATAATTTTCTTAAATAAAAAGAGAGTATATTACACAGATCATGACGAAAGTGTAATAAAAGAGATATATGTATTTCACAAATTAATAAGTGATAGTTAAATATGAAATTTGCGCTCCCAATAATAGTATGAAACTAAAAATAAAATAAAATATTTTTTTGATCTTTATCTCGATAAAAATTTGATAAAATGAATGGAAGAATCAAACACCCATTACTATTGTGCGACCATACAAAAATGTGGATAACTATGTTCAACATTTATAGAAAGATTCCAACTAGTTGTAGCAGACAAAGTCGGTGGTCCTATTATATAGCTAAATTGTTAGAAGCTGTTTTTTTTTTTTCTTTTCAGAAGATTGAAATTCACCTAACAGAATCAAGAATCAGAGCTTCTGCTTTTGTAGTGATGAAAGAGAAAGAGACAATGGTGTTTCTGGGTTTTTTAGGCAAAGCAGTTTTAATGATGACTGTAATTTCAATTTTTGGGTGGAATGGAGTAAAGAGTCATCGGGTTCTTTTGGATACAGACATGGATACTGATGATATCTTTGCTCTATTGTATCTTTTGAA
This sequence comes from Solanum commersonii, assembly GCA_029007595.1. Classification (NCBI taxonomy): domain Eukaryota; kingdom Viridiplantae; phylum Streptophyta; class Magnoliopsida; order Solanales; family Solanaceae; genus Solanum; species Solanum commersonii. The sequence continues at coordinate 266,847 of JAJTWQ010000118.1, forward strand.
GCTTAACCCATCCCAAATCGACTTGCAGGTTTGCTTTCACTTCACTCTACTTTATATTTCAATAAACAATATAGTAGTAATTTGCATGCCCAATTGATCCTACTAGAGGAGATAACAACAACAGACCCACTGTAATCTTACAATGGGGTTTAAGGAGGGTAAGATGTATGCAGCCTTACCCGTCGGTACATTTATTGGGTAGAGAGGTTGATTCTGATTGACCCTCAGACAACCCTCCTCATTTATCCGAGTTTGGGACTGACAATGTGAACAAGCTCACGTAGCCGGAGTTTACTAGAGGAGACACTATAGTAAATTATTGAGAGAAGTATTGAAAATTTATCTAAACTTGATGCAAATTATTAGTTTCATAATCGAGCTATTGACATAATTAAAAATATTCCTTTACTTGACTAGCTGTACTTAAATATACCTCTGATTGGTGAAATACACCCCTAAATTCTCGCCAAATTTAGAGGTGTTTTCAACTCCATGCTCCTACAAGAGTTTGAGATCACTTGCTATGTCATATCACAGATCGAGCGTGTATCAGGGTGTATTTAAGTTTAGTTAGTCAAGTAGAAGGGTGCTTTTAAGGTTGTTAGGGATGGCAATGGGGCGGTTGTGGGGCGGGTTTAGTCAAACCCACAAAATTCTCAATCCGCCTTGCCCCACCCCACCTCACTTAAGATTTTTTTCTTATTTTATTATTTACCTATACAAACATTTCAAAGTTTATAAATCACTATTGTTATAATTAGAATAATTTAATAATTGATTTAAAACTATTTTATTAGGCTATTAACCAACAAAATTTTCATTGATAACTAATTTATAAACCTCTCCATTAAATTGTTTACTGCTCCGTATTTTTCAATGCACCATATGTCTTTTTTAATCTAAGGTTGGGACTTTCTCCTAAAGAATATGTTTTTATCATTTTCTTTATTTAATATTTAATAGAACATGATAGTTTATCATTTTTAGGGAATAAGTTCTTTCATTATTTTATGATTGAATATATTATTCTTGCCTGAGGCATCTCATGTAAATACATATTTAAATGTTCATTATTGCAAAGCTGGTTATCTCCTAGAGTTGCTCAAATGCAGATTGTAAAACTGCATTAATAAATATTGAAGGAGAGCCGCACACACATAATTTTAAAATTTTGATCCGCCCCGCCCCACACTTGCTTAGAGATTGACCAGCCCCGCGCCACATAGCCTTAAACCCGCCCCGCATCCACCACTCCCCATTGCCATTCCTAAAGGCTGTCAATAGTTCAGGGGTGAAACTAATAATTTGCTCCAAGTTCTTGGGAATTTTCATTACTTTTCTCTAAATTATTTAATCTGGCTAACTTTTGGTTTACAGAGATCCCAGTAATAGGTAATAGGTACCAACAATTAATCAAGGTGCTGCAAGTTGACCTGCCAACACTGTTATCTCAAAAAGAAACAAAAAGGGAAAAGGTTGTAGCCTGTATAGTGATGGTTCTATTTCTTGTTCCTTCGTCCTTGAGATTGAGATATCGGCTATACTGATCCTTGACTTCACATAATCTGTATGTGTAGAATGTGTTTGTTGTAGGAAACCTCATGTCATGTTAAAAGTCGTGTATGTGCTACGAGCTTCGTTGTGAGACTGAAGTAAAGTATTTGCATTCTCTAAATAAAATTGTTCTTTAAACAAGAGTCATTTTCTTTTAAAAGTAAAGTAATCATTTTATTGGACCAAAGAAACTCTTAAGTTTGTGATTTGAGTATTATCAGAATCCTTATACAAGTGTCAGCTTCCATATCCAGGAGCCTTTACAAAACTCAATTCCGATCTAGCTCAGGGAATCTAGAAAACTATCTACATCATGTAAGCTCTGCACTTTTCCCAAGCCTAATGGGGATAAAGTATCACATTTTCAGTTTGTAGATGCTCTCTTCATCTTCCCAACATTTGAGATTCCTTCTTTCCACGAGTACCTTTTCCTACCCGTCTTTTAATAGGTAGACTGAACTAATTGCTCATTCTTTATCAGAAAAATTCTTTAAACAGAAGTCACTTTTTCGTCCCTTCTTTAGTTGAGTGCTGGGATCTTTCAAACTTGTAATTGTTGATTTCTTATCTTGGCTTTCATGTCATGATTTGAAATAATTATTATGCTAAGGTAGTTATCCCATTCATTGTGAAGATATTCATCATTCTTTCTGTTACTCATAAAACACATGTAAAAATTGTTCGAAGCAAGGACTCTGAATTTGTATCTTCACTTACTCTGTTGAAAGCATTTAATGGGTCATAGATGAACTTGGAGTAGTCTTTGCGGATAGTAGGCCCCTCTGACAGTTTGGGCTAATTGTATCACCATTTCATAAAATAAGGTGTCATAGAGAAAATTAGTTGAGTATTCTTTTTGCTGCAGGCAGTAACTATTAGCACAAACGCATGGAGTGATGCAGGGCATGCTATTAATCAAGTGTATGATATTCTTTACATGATGGGGCGCGATGATATTGCTGTTGGTGTGGGAGGTGAAGGTGGAATACTTCCTGATAGTACCATTCTGCCAAATGTTGGTGGATATCTGCCTATGATAGATCAGGTGAAGAAAGGTTTTCTGAGTTTTCGACTTTTCAATCAATTCTGCAAATTAAAAATATTTCTAGTGCTGTAAAACAAAATGTTTAGTTATACATCTGCAATTTCTTTCCCTTTTCTATTTTTAATGTGCTTCTAGCATCTCATTGTTTTCCTCAGGGAAATGGTACAGCTGGATATTGTAGATATAGGCAATCTATTCCCGTGGGTCATGGAGGACGTCTGGACATTGACTCAAATTATGGGTTTCGGAAGAGCTTCCTTCCACAGGTAATTTCTTGCATTGTAGATATACACAAGCTATTTTTGCTGGAAAGCGAATAAAATCATATTTGTAGAGGATAAATTGTAATTCGGTTTTTATTATATTCATCAAAGTGCCGAGCTAGGATATGTAGTAAAACAATCAGTTTCCTCCCTCCCACCTCTTTAGTTCATGCAATACAGATACTCAATTCTCTTATGCAGATTGATTCCAACTCTGTGGTTATGGTTCAATTCTCATCTTTTCTGGTATTCAAGAAATGATGCATCACATATGTTGCTGTTTACCTTCCCCTTTTCCTCTACATTTTCTATAAAATAGATCTTTACCATTTCCAGAGGATTTCTTGCTTCAGTTCAGTAAGAAGTGCCAACTTTCGGCGCCTCATGACTAAGTCACCTCCATCCCCTCAGTACCCTTTGCCTCTTCTTGCTTCACTCAAACACCAAAGTTGTGCCTGAGACTAGTCTTTCCACAATACGCTTAGCACTTGCTACAGGTGCATGGGAGATTAGGGGAAAGGCTGGAGAAAGAAACTTTTTAACTGCAAAAGGATCATGTCTCACTCAAATGTGTCTGTGTCTGGTCTCATGATAATTTGGGATAAGGTATCTAGTGTACTACTTTTTTTCATGGGTAAAGAATGGGATCTGATTGAGAATTTGGATGTGATGGGTCTAAATGAAGGTGAAATGGATATAGAGGATTGATATAGGGGACTAGGCTAGCTTGGATTGTCTGTTGGTAAAGAAATGGGATTTAATTGATGGAAAGGAAAAAAAAAAAAGAATGTGAATCATAGTCTTGCTTTATGTTGATAATGGCTGAGCACAAGATTAGTTTTGTTCCTCACAAACAACATGACTTGATGAAGCATAATCTCATCATTTCTTATTTTCCTTCTGCACTTTTTAATAATTTTTTTCCTGGATAAAAACTTTACTATTTCTTATAGAACTTGTAAACAGGGCAAGAGAACATATTCACCTCTTCGACAGGCAACAGCTCAGAAAGTAATGATTGAAACGATTTCAGCTGGCCCCACAGTAGTTTTTCTTATTGGATCACTTACAAATTTTGCTTTGTTTCTTCTAAGTAATCCACATTTAAAGAAAAATGTTGAGCACATTTACATCATGGGGGGTGGCATAAGGTCAAAGAACCCTAAAGGTTGCTGTCCAGACAATGCCAGTCCCTCTTGCCAACTTCAACAATGTGGTGACCGTGGCAATTTATTTACAGATTTCACAAGCAATCCATATGCAGAGTTCAACATATTTATGGATCCTTTTGCTGCATATCAGGTATTACATGTACCCATATGCGTTAAGTTGTGAACTCCTTTGTTTCAATATTTGTAGCCATATGTCTTGCTAATCTTAATGAACAGGAGCTGTTATCATTATATTATCTTGCAGGTTATTCATTCGGACATTCCAATTACTATTGTCCCATTGGATGCCACTAACACCATTCTTGTGAATAAAAACTTTTTGGAGACCTTTGAGAAGAATCAACACACCTATGAAGCACAATACTGTTTCAAGTCTCTGAAAATCATTCGCGATACATGGTTCGATGACCAATTCTATAAGGTAACAATCCAGGAATATAGAACTTAAAATTCTGTGGTACTAAAGACATTTGTTTGATTACTGAGGAAAATGTGATATACGCAGAGTTATTTTATGTGGGACTCATTTATGTCGGGTATAGCTGCTTCAATCATGCATAAACAACATAACCACCAAGGAGAAAATGAATTTGCTGAAATGGAGTATATAAATGTTACTGTAGTTACTTCAAATAAGCCATATGGTTTATCTGATGGATCAAATCCATTCTTTGATGGTAGTAAAACTCCAAGGTTCAACTTAGAAAGAAATGGAGTTCACAGCGGCCATGTTCAGACGAGACTTCGTGATCCTTTTTGCATAGTCAAGAACGGAAGGGGCAGATGCCAGGTGATTGATTGTTTCTATCTGAAATATGATTTCCTCTTTCATCTTAATAACAGATGATATGTTGCATCTGTGGAAAAGGTTGGTCCTTCTTGTTTACCGAAGTATGATATTTATGTTTTCTATCAACTAGTATGAGAAATGAAATAGTAGTGTTGTTCTTCTTCTCTAAGTTCTTGCATTACTATTCATTTCTGATACCTTTCTGTATTTCATACTTGTTCTAAATCGATGACAATTATCAGGATGGTTATACAAAAGAAGTTAACAAGCCAGGAGGAGTGCCTGTTCTTGTTGCTGTTAGAGCAAAACCTAATCGAAATGCTAGCAGCATATTAGACAGAGAGTTCTCTGTTAGCTTTCTGGATGTAAGTTTAAAATTAATTTCTCAGTCTGAATTGGTTGGAACTTGTACATGTCTCTTTCTGAATCAGACCGAGCTGAAGTTTGCTTGTGGCATTTTACATTACAGTTTTAACATAGTCAGCAGAAACCGATGCCATATTGCTCGTGGTTGCAGGTCTTAAACCAAGCAGAATACACTGGAAGATTCAATTTCACCACACAATTTCCTTATTACAGAGAAGCATTTTACAAACCGGATCTGAGGGGAAAGAATTTTGGGAAGAATCTTGTTTTTGATATGGATATGAGTGTTGGAGACTTTCTATCTCTCTTCTATCTCCTCAAATTACCTGTAGAAGATATCAATCTCAAGGTAAATTGGCCTTCCATAAGTTGTGTTCCATCTGTTTATGCGTAGTCCTTATTGTCAATGAGATCCTCGACTGAAAATATTAAGAATTTAGTTTTTGATCAGACATTGGTTGTAGTTGCAGTAAATTTCCTCAATCAGAATGTCACTTCATGTTTAACTAAATTCTATTCTGTTCAATTTTGGGATAAAACTGTTGTTAGCCGTCATGAGAATTGTTTTGCGTCACTTTTGTGAGAAACCTATTGGGGAAACATAGTTGATTCCACAGGGATAATTTATTTTTTGTCATAATTAATTGATGCCTTTCAATGTGAAACAGCTTCTTTTCAATAATTCAGGCTATAATAGTGAGTCCGACTGGCTGGGCAAATACTGCAACAATTGATTGTGTATATGATTTGCTTCACATGATGGGTCGTGACGACATTCCTGTGGGCCTTGGAAATGAATTTGCAATGAACCAGTCTGATACTGTTTTCTCTACTGTTGGAGACTGCAGATACAGCAAGGTTATCCCACAAGGTAGTGGTGGATATCTAGACTCGGACACTTTGTATGGTTTAGCTCGTTCTTTACCTCGAAGTCCTAGGAGGTATATTCTCTACTCTGATAGCGTAAAGAATATATTCCCTTGTGCATTCATGAAATTTGACAAACATTGACATATTACTTTTCTCATTTTGGTTATATAAACTTTCACATGTTTATCATCTGATATAGCATTATACAATTAAAAATTTCCTGATATAACAGCCATATAATAATACCAGATACACAGCAGAAAATTCTGTAAAATTTGGAGCTCCTCGAAATACTGATCATCCTGAACTCAGACAACCTCTAGCATTGGAAGTATTGGAATCAGTGGTGAAATCACTCGATCCTGGATCGAAAATTACTATTTTGGCGAATGGCCCATTGACTAATATAGCAAAGCTTATTCTGGAAGGAAAGAATACAAGTAATGTTATACAGGCAAGTGTTCTTCCATTCTTGTGGTCTTTGAGGAGAGAATAAAGACTATACTTCAGTTAGGAACCAGATGTTAATATATACATCCTGACTCGACTGTGAGAATTTAGTTGCAGATCCTTCTCTAAGACCTCAGGTAGATTTTCCTCTCATAAGCAAACTTCCTTTGTCAGTCAACTCCCTCAAATTTCATATTATAAACATATTAAGTCATCATTTAGCTTAGATAGCTGTTTTATTCCGTTGTGATTGATCTCTATGTAAATCCTTGCCATATCAATGACTCTGTTTTGCTTCATGGGTTGAGAATTTGAGATATCCATCATAGATATTTCCATTAATTTGAAAGGTATTATCTTCTGAATTTTGATGCAGGATATATTAATTGTTGGGGGACACATCAATTATAACAACACCGAGAAGGGAAATGTCATCAATGTTCCTTGTAACAAATTTGCGGAACTGAATATGTTTCTTGACCCCTTTGCTGCAAAAACAGTTCTGAGTTCTGAACACAATATCACTCTCATTCCACTTGGAATGCAGCGGAAAGTCGGTGCATTCCCTCAAATTCTTGAAAAACTCTACTTGAAAAGGACACCAGAAGCAGTCTTTGCCAGGCGCTTGATATCAAGGCTGTATCGCCTGCAAAAGCTCCATCCTGCATACCAACATGTGGTATATAATTCTCATCTCAATTTCTCATTATGTTTCCTTGTCACCTGGTCTTTTTGCTATATATTCCAGCAATTTGTTTGGTGATATTCATAACAGATATATCGTTGCAATAATTGTCTGAGTTATTTCAAACTCCACTTCCTAATATTTCAGGATATGTTTATTGGTGAGATCCTTGGTGCAGTAGTAGCTGGAGATCTGTCAGCACTAAAATCTACCTTTGAATTGAAGAAGTTAAAAGTGAGTGCTACTGGAGTTGAATCTGAAGATGGCGAAATCAGTATTGATAAAGAACACGGAAAAACAGTAAAAGTATTGGAGAGTGTGGATCCATCAACTTGTTACAATGTTTTTGCAAAACGACTTGGGGATAAAACGCAGGCAGCTGTAATTGGAAGCTTCAATGAGCAGAGAAGAATTTGGAGTACACCATCTAATTCATCTAACATTTAGCAACAAATGCAAAGTTTCACATTCAGAACGTGAGCACTATATCCGTGTGGTTTAACAAGCAAGCGTTTTGTTACATTTAGAGTTACTCGATATGTATTTGTGTTGATGGAAGGTAGCTGTGATAAAATAGTGGAGATGGGCTCTTAACATGATTCATATGATCAATTGTTGGTTTGATTGGAGACTACCAATTTCAAAAATTTGTTCAGTGCTCTTCTTGCTTTGCAACTGTTATAACAATCACTAAAATGAATCCCTTCTTCATGTCTTCATTTTTTTTTCCAACACAACTCTCTAATCTCCATCTCAATTTTCTCATTTCTGTTTTAAAGTGTTGGCAACAATTATTAGCTTTCTTAATTTTTAGTTTTATTTTTATTTATGTGATAGTAAGATAATGGAGCCAAATACCATACCATTTGGCGAATGTGTATTATTATTATTACAAGAATAGGCTCATTTGAGCCTATTTAACGCGATTCACTTATGCAAGATTAGCAATACTCACAATAAAATAAGTTTGTCATAATAAGTCTTCGAATAATAATATTTACCTACTAATTAATTTTTTGAATTTCTTAAATGATCATCCAATTTATAATTAAGTTTTTCTTTATTTCTTAATAATCTCTGTGTCAAGTCAATATTATTTCCTTTAACCAAAAATATAAATTTTTATAGGTAAAATATTCTCCTATTTACCCTGTAAACTTAGTCAATAGGAGTAACATTTAGTTGATAAAATAGGTTTTATTATTAAACCAAATAAAAGGTAGATTTCTTTCAGGAATAAAGGGGTGAAAATTGGTGTAACTAAAAGATAAGTAGCAAAAGTAACCGTCTATGCACTCCTAGTCCTATTTTGTGTAGAAAAAAAGTAAGGTTAATTTGCAGACGGTAAATGTTTATTTCCAAATATGTTTAAATAGAAAGGAAGTTCCTAAAATATCTTATATAAGATTAATTTGTAGGCGGTAAAGGTTTATTTCCAAATATGTTTTAGAAAATGGAAAGGAAGTTCCTAAATAAGATTAATTTGTAGGCGGTAAAGGTTTATTTCCAAATATGTTGCTAAAATTTCCTATATAAGGGAGCTTTGAGTCATGTTGATTAAAGAAACAAAAAAGTGAAGTTAGAGAGAGTGTTGAGAGAATGGATGATATCGAAGAAGTATTCATGAAATGGAATTACATCGACAAGAAGCCTTATGATATATGCCACATGATTGAAGAAGCTATACTAGTTGCTGGAATCAAATATCCTCATCAATTTCACAAGCGCAAAAACAGGATGATATCCAACCCCAGTACCTTCGATGATGAAGATGACGATACTAGTACTCTTGAAGAAGACGATGACGATTCTAGTACTCTTGAAGAAGAGGTCTTGATATTATGATGATTCAATATATGTTGTAATAACTACATGATTACTATTTTTTATTTGAAGTAATATAGAATTTCATTATATGTTTTTATCATCGTAATCCAACTCTTAGTTTATTCATACTTTCCTTACACTAATGTATGCAGTCAGGATGCTATTTATCTCTCTAGTCTCAATAACTGTTAACCTACATAATCCTGACATGATCATAGCTGAATCTTAGTTCTTTTTTATGATTCTGAAATCATTATTGTATAGTATCATCTTAGACGAACTCTTGATTTAGTGTACACATTCCCTTACACTATCAGGCGTATCAGCTAACCTACCTGAGTTTAGAAGTTCCAATCTTTAAAATACAGAAAGCTAATCAATTGACAAGTTTTTTAAATACATACCAGACATTTAGATGATATTGATATCAACCCATAGAAGTCTAGGTAAGGTTGGGAATCTTGAAGATTTGTAGCAAGTATGTGACTGTAACACTACTTATCCCAATAGATTAATTTGACTGGTTCCATCACTTTGCTGACTCATTCAGAACAAAATCTTACCTTCTTCAGTTGCGAAAGTATTAATAATGAGAACCAACCGCTGATGAAACCATTTGCTATCTACACATAAGCTGAGTACTTCAAGTTGAGACTTAAGCTTAAAAAACAAAAACTTTCCCGGGTAACACAGACCAACAATCTGAGGTAAGACAAGAGACTGAATTGTTCAACACCTTAAAGAACAATAGAGAGAAAAGGCAGTGTCCTCTTTTCCAAACATGACTTAATTTTTCTGAAGTATCAAAGTCAATCTAAGAAGTCCACTATCTCTCTAGCAGTCTGGTGTTCTCAAGTATACTTCAGCATATATAATGACTGTTGGCCAAAAAAATATGCAATTAGGAAGCTTGTACGAGGTCTATTTAGCACAAAAAGTCAATAACCATTGATATTGAGTGAAATACTGAAAAAATACACTAACATTTAGATAACAAAGATAATATTCAGTTTCAGACAACTGATAAAGGGAAATACCAATGCCACAAAGTGAAGACTTTGTGAGTCAATGTTGAATTAAAAATACCTCAAATCTTGGCAGAAAGTTATGGAATTCCATTTTCCTACTCCTACATAAACAAAAGTCCATTTTGTTATCAGGATGTTTTCGACCATAACAAATGTCAAGTAGTTCTTTGTGATAGTATTCTGGGATCTAGATACATTTATTCCTCCTCAAAATACATGGCAACATCAACCACTGAATAAGTACCATAAATGGAAATTCTTCATACCCAAAAATCATAAGGTAAAAGTAAGAATGATTTACACCATTTCAAAAAGAAAGATAACTAAATTCTTCAATTCTAGATAGAGTAGCATTGTATGTAATTAGCCCAAAGCAGTCTAGCATTCTGAATCCATACAAATTAAAAACTTACCTAAATTTGTTGGAGATGAGATGCCTCACAATAGACCAATCTCAGCTTAAACACAACAGCAGCAGCAGCACCACAAACCATTTTGCCAGATGCTAAACTCAACAGAAAATTCATTAAATGACTACCATGTCAAATGCAGCATAAGTTCAACACACTTGCACATGATAACAATCAATCTCTGTCTCGAAAAATGATAAATGATAGCATCTTAATAAACAAAACTTATAGCAAAACAAATTTCAGCGCCATAGCTACTACAACAAATTCAACAAGCTAAGGTTCAATCTTTAATAAATGGCAAATAACAAACACATGTAGCAACAAGATCTTTGATAGAACAAAACAAGTACAAATTTCATTACTCAGATTCCTGAATTCTAGCAAACCACCAGTTTACACATACCACAACTGAAAACATCTATTAGATGTACAATACTTAGCTCAGCATTCCAACTTCCAATAAGAGATCTAAGCAAAACGATTGAACAAAAATTGGCTTTAAACCATAAAAAAAAAAAAACTTATTCTTAAGCCCTTTCTCCACGAATCCTCCTAGCAAGCTGAATATCCTTAGGCATAATCGTAACCCTCTTGGCATGAATTGCGCAGAGATTAGTATCTTCAAAGAGGCCAACAAGGTAAGCCTCAGCAGCCTCTTGTAGAGCAGCGACAGCACTACTCTGAAACCTCAGATCTGTCTTGAAATCCTGAGCAATTTCCCTCACCAACCTCTGAAATGGAAGCTTCCTAATCAACAACTCCGTAGACTTCTGATACTTCCTGATTTCCCTCAAAGCCACAGTTCCTGGGCGGAAACGGTGAGGCTTCTTCACTCCTCCAGTTGCCGGAGCTGACTTTCTTGCAGCCTTGGTTGCTAGCTGCTTCCTTGGTGCCTTTCCACCTGTGGATTTGCGAGCTGTTTGCTTAGTACGGGCCATTTGAAACTGAACGTGTACAGAGAAAAAATAGAGTTCTGAAATGATGAATTTGAGAAATGGGTAATGGAGGTATTTATACTGAGCGATAGAGGGCGGGAAGTTAGAAAATTTTGGAAAAGAGTTTGAAATCTTTTTGGCGCCGTTGATTGAGATTTTGAGTTTAACGGTGGAGATTGGAGAAGAGCTGATTGCTCGAATAGCGATCCAAGTGCTACCATAGTAGCAAATGTTTATTTGCCACGTGGATTCAGCGCAAAAGTTACTCCATTGTTATTTTCTTTTACTTTTATTTTTCTCAAGGGCTAATAATAGGACTTGCATGTGTAATTAATAATTTCACCATAATTTTAACATGTTTCTATGTCTTATTCTTATCTTATTAACCGTAAATCAATAATTTAAACTAATAATTGGACTTAGATTTAAAAGGATAAGACACATAAATTATACTCCCTCCGTTTCACAAAGAATGACTTCCTTTTCTTTTTAGTCAGTTTAAAAAAGATGACCTCTTTCCTTTTTTGGTAATATTTTACTTTTTGCTTTCCACGTGACATGTTTAAGACCATAAGATTAAGGGCAATTTTGTACATTTGACATAACTTTAATTTAGGATCACAAGATTCAAAAGTATTCTTTAATTTCTTAAACTTCGTGCCAAGTCAAACCAGACCAATCTTTTTGAAACGGAGGGAGTAATACTAATAATTAAATATTGTTTTCTTGATGCTTAAGAACTTGTTAAAGAGATAACTGAACATATTAAAGCAAAAAACAAGTTAGACCATAAAGTTCTAAGTTTAATTTGAAGTTGTTTTTAAAAATATTTTAAAAATAGTTTATAATATGCCTTTTCAACTCTTTTTTATTTTTAAAAATTATGTTTAAATTCATTCAATTATAAATATTACTTCAAATATTGGTTGCAAAATATATAACGTCAAACACTTTTATAAATTTCACAAACAAAAAAATATATATTTAAAATTTATGATCAAACACCTTGTTAGCTCCCATCTGACCATAGATTATGAATTTAAGTTAAAATTTAGTAATTTAAAATTATATTTAGATATATTTACTTGAATAGTATTTTTTTTTTGAAGTTTTATAAGTGAAAATTTAAAAATATTTAGCGATCAAACTTTTAAAAAAAAAAAATTACTACTTCGACAAAATTTATGGCCAAAACGCCAGCTTGAGAAAACGACGACGTTCATACAGGTGGTTCCTGTGTCTTGTGTCATTCATCGCCACGACTACAATTTTGATACCAAAAACAGGTGATTTCTGTGTGTGAAAGAGAAACCCAAAAATGGGGAAGATGACATTCAGAGTAGTGATAGCGATTTTAGTAGTATTGCTACTCTACTACGTCGGCCGGCCTCTCTACTGGAAAATCTCCGCCACCGTTCACGATATCCGCCACAACAAACAAACCGTATCCGGAGGTCTCTCATCTCAACTTTCTCTTTCACTACAATCACTTGTGCAATCTGATACTCTAATCGTTGAAAAGCAGAAGAAAAATCTGATTCTATTATCTTAACATTAATTACTCAATCCTAATTTCCATACCTATAGAAAACAGAATTCGTTTAGATATTTGTTCACATTTTGTCTTGGAATCAAAGATGGATCTAGGATTTAAAGGCTTGTTAATTCTTGTAAGAGTATTTTCTATATTCATGTATTGGAGATGTAGCTGTTGATGCTCATTTGTCTCTATTTCGAATTGAATTTTCTACATTCTAATTTGTATCGTATAATTGTTTGTAGGCCATGTATAATTGCTTCCTAGGAGTTCTAGTTTTTTAGTTTGATCTCTCGGTTTTGTTTTCCTTGTAGCTGCTCGTACACTGATGCTCATTTGCCTCTTCTTCAAATTGGAGTTTCTACATTGTATCATATAATTGTTTGTGTAGGCCACATATAATTGCTTCCTATGAATTCTAGTTTTTTTTGTTTGATCTCTCGAATTTCTTTTCCTTGTAGCTGCTCGTACACTGATGCTCATTTTCCTCTGCTTCAAATTGGAGTTTCTAAGTTGTATCATATAATTGTGTGTGTTGGCCACATATAATTGCTTCCTATGAATTCTAGTTTTTTGTTTGATCTCTCGGTGTTGTTTCTCTTGTAGCTGCTCGTACACTGATGCTCATTTGCCTTTGCTCTGAATTCGAGTTTCTACATTGTATCTCTTGATTTTGTTTTCCTTCTAGTTGCATCATATGCTGATGCTCATTTGCCTCTGCTTCTAATTAGAGTTTCTACATTGCATCTCTCGATTTTGTTTTCTTTGCAGGACTTTCTGAATGTTCTTCCTATCAATTGTGTCTCTGTTGATGCAATGCATGCCTTGTTTTTCTTTTAAATTTTCTGTTGAAGTGTTATAATTCATGCTTTTAGCTAAGCTTGATTAAGTGAGTGGTCACAACATTGTAATTTTGAGGTTTGATATATTGTTATATTGTTTTGGTGTAGGATTTTCACAAATTGTTCAGGCAGCTCAGAATTCAGTGGGCTGGTTCCACAATGAGTCCGATTCAGGAGTGCTTGACGTTGGAATCACGGCAGCAAGGAGGATTCTTCTTCATAAGGTTTTGTAAAGCATTGTACATTTGAAATGTTAAAATGTTACTTTCATGTGTTGAGACTGTCGCTAGTGATTAATGTAGATCTTCGAATAAACGTGTTATAGTTGTGGAGACTTTCAAACTTTTGAAGTGTTGGCAATTGTTGCTACACCTTGTACTAATTTCAGACCATATCAGAATATCAAACAATCAAATTGTCTGTGTATTTCTCTTGATCCTACTTAAATACTTTGATCCCACTTACTAGATCTCTCGTTTGTTCTTTTCCTTATAGAGAAGAAAAGAAGAAAAATCTCTAGTTTGCTAATTCCTGTCTTTGTGTTAATTGAACAAGCTTGTACATAAAGGTAACTGCTAGTTACAGATCATCATCCTTTTGACACGAATTATATCTCATGCTAATTTTATTTGTTCTTCCAAGGGTCACACACGAAAGAAGCTCCACAATATCTCACTTAACTCTATGGAAAAAGTAATTTGTCTGGGAGGAATGTTACATTTTAGCATTGACATTGAGAATTTATTGTGCTCTTAAATTTAAGAAGGGATTACAAAGTTATAGTTGGTGATTAGTGATAGAAGATATCCAAGCTCAAGTTGTTCTTGTTCAAGGATCTTCACTTTTGAGAGTAAATGTTGAATTTAGGTCCAGCAGTTTACTAGCCTGAAGGATATCTTTTAGATGCAACAATTGGATTTTTCTTTTGAAGGTATGTTAAGTAAGAAATTCATTGAAAGAACATACACCAGTTACTTTTTATTTGCATGTTTAAATTGCTAGTTTCTCTCGCTACTCTAAGTAAATGCGTGATCGTTACCAAAGGTTTTGTGAAGTGGTAAGTACTCCGTCGTTCTTAACCAACGGTCTCGAGTTTGAGGTGTAGGATTAGGGTGTATTTGGTAAGGAGCACTACACCCCCCCCCCCCCCCCCCCCCACCTCCCCAAACCCAAATGAGACTTCCCAGCACAAATCCGGATTTCCAAAGCAGGTAACGGACAAAGCACATCAAAATAGAAAAGAAAGGAAATAGAGAGAATATCATACTTGAAATTTGGTTAAAAGGATCCTTTGTGTCTCTATGAATTTGCCCTACAAATACTCGTTTATCATTGTGAAGCAGAACTATTTAATTAGTACTCTGAAAGTCATTATGCTTCTTGTGAGAAATATATGGGAAAAATATTATTGAATTGTGTATCTAAATTGTTACATTGGAATCCTTTTCTAACTAGGATTCCTATTCCTATTCTAAGTAGGAATATATATACTTATTTCTATTCTAACACTCCCCCCAAGCTTGTGCATACAAATCATATGTACCTAGCTTGTTACAAATGTAATTAATACGAGGACCTATGAGGGACTCGGTGAAGATATCTGCAAGCTGATCATTTGACTTCACAAATTTTGTAACAATATCTCTTGAGAGTATCTTTTCTTTGACAAAGTGACAGTCAATCTCAATGTGCTTAGTCCTTTCATGAAACACTGGATTTGATGCAATATGAAGAGCTGCTTGATTGTCACACACACATTCCATCTGATCAATTTCACCAAATTTTAGTTCTCCCAACAACTGTTTGATCCAAACTAGCTCACAAGTTGCTGCCGCCATTTCTCGATATTCTGATTCTGCACTAGATCGAGCAACCACACTTTGTTTCTTACTCTTCCACGACACCAAATTACCTCCTATTAAAACACAATATTCGGATGTCGAACGTCTATCGAGGGTGATTCTGCCCAATCAGCGTCTGTATATCCAGTGATATGCTCATGGCCTTGATCCTCATAGAGTAGTCCTTTATCGGGAGCTGACTTTATATATCGTAGGATACGAACAACTGCTTCCCAATGACTATTACAAGGGGAAGTCATAAATTGACTTACAACACTCACAAGAAAAGAGATGTCAAGTCTAGTTACTGTGAGATAATTCAATTTTCCAACGAGCCGTCTATACCTTTCAGGATTACTAAGTGGCTCCTTTTGTCCTGGAAGGAGTTTAACATTCGGATCCATAAGAGTGTCAATAGGTCTACATCTCATCATTCTCGTCTCCTCAAGAATGTCTAAGGCATACTTGTGTTGAGAAATAACAATACCTGATCTAGATTGAGCAACCTCAATACCTAGAAAATACTTCAATCTGCCAAGGTCTTTAGTCTGGAAGTGCTTAAAAAGATGTTGCTTCAATTTGGTGATACCATCTTGATCATTACCAGTGATAACAATATCATTAGCGTACACAACCAAATAGATACACCGGTTTGGTGCAAAATACCGATAAAACACAGAGTGATCAGCTCCACTACTAGTCATGCCAAACTGTTGAATAATTGTGTTGAACTTCCCAAACCAAGCTCTAGGAGACTGCTTCAGACCATAGAGTGACCTACGCAATCGACATACAAGGCTACTAGACTCCCCCTGAGCAACAAAACCAGGTGGTTGCTCCATATAGACTTCCTCCTCAAGATCACCATGCAGAAAATCATTCTTAATGTTCAACTATTGAAGAGGCCAATGACGAATGGCAGCCATAGATAGAAAAAGACGGACATATGCTATTTTAGCCACATGAGCGAAAGTGTTACTATAATCTAGCCTAAATATTTGAGTATACCCTTTGGCAACAAGGCAAGCCTTAAGCCGATCAACCTAACCGTCTGGACCAATTTTGACTGCATAAATCCAACGACAACCAACAGTAGATTTACCTATAGGAAGAGAGACAAGCTCTTAAGTACCACTCTTATGTAAAGAAGGCATCTCATCAGGCTACAACCATAGCCTGCCTTCATCCAGAATGAGAAAGTGCTTCACCTGTAGTCTTAAGAATGGAAATAGAGGACAAAGACGATACAAAGGCATAATGGGGTGATGATAGACGATAACTCAAGAAGGTATAATGAGGGTTAGTACTTTGAGTGGATCGTATACCTTTTTGAAGTGCAAGCGGTTGGCTAGGAGGAGGCAAGTCCGCAGTAGGAGCAGGATCTGGCGCATGACATGAATCATCTGGGACTAGCGCTGGACGCAAACGACGACGATAAGTTAGGAGTGGTGGCACTACAACTGGAGATGTAGAAGTAACCGTAGATTTCTCAAAAGTTGGTACAGGTAAAACTTGAGGTATAGGTAAGACCATATAAACATCAGGATGATCAGAAGACGTATAGTAAGGCTGAGACTCAAAGAATGTAACATCAATGGACATAAGGTATCGATGAAGATCATGTGAATAACAACGATACCTTTTTTTGAACTTGAGAGTAACCAAGAAAGACACATTTGAGGGCACGAGGGGCTAATTTATCTTTCTCTGGGGCTAAGTTATGAACAAAGCATGTGCTCCCAAAGACAGGAGGGGGGGATAGGATCGAGATGTGACTCAGGAAACAGTATAGAATGTGGAACCTGATTTTGAATAGAAGATGAAGACATTCTATTTATTAAATAACAAGATGTAAGAACTGCATCTCCCTAAAAACGCAGCGGAACATGGGATTCAAGGAGAAGAGTACAAGCAGTCTCAATAAGATGCCTATTTTTCCTTTCTGCTACACCGTTCTGTTGAGGGGTGTATGAACAAGTAGTCTGGTGAATAATGCCTTAGTGAGTCATAAACTCCTGAAATTGGGAGGGTAAGTATTCTAAGGCATTATCACTACGAAAAGTATGAATAGAAATACCAAATTGATTTTGTATTTCAGCAAAGAGACTTTTCAATATAGAAAATAAACCCAGAACGATCTTTCATTAAGAAAACCCAAGTACATCTTGAATAATCATCAATGAAACTAACAAAATAATGAAATCCTAAAGTGAAACTGACTCTACTAAGACCCCATATATCAGAATGAACTAATGAAAAAATAGACTCTGAACTACCCTTAGTACTATGTGAAAATGTAGCACGAGTGTGTTTCCCAAGTTGACACGACTCACAATCTAATTTGGATAAACTAGGCACCATTTTTTGCAGTTTGGATAGACTCAAATGTCCCAAACGTTTGTGAATTAGATATGGGGAATTTGTAACGGAGCATGCTTGCAAGGAATTTGAAGAGGCAAGATAGTAAAGGCCTTGTGATTCATGTCCTGTTCCAATCGTCTGTCCCGTACTGCGGTCCTGCATGAGAAAAAAGTCATCAAAAAAAGTTATGCTACAATGTAGAGCCTTCGTCAAACGACTAACAGATACTAGATTAAAAGGAGAACTAAAGACATAAAGAACAGAGTCTAGGGTGACAGAAGATAGGGTTTGGCTTTTCCAACCTTTTTTGGTTTTATTTGGATCCCATTGGCTAAAGTAATAGCAAGAAGTGATTGTGAATAAACAATATCGGACAAAAGTGATTTAAGTTGTTCATCCAAGATATCACATCATAGAATCGAGATATGTCATTAGTGTATAAAACACGTGCCTTTTCCCAAACTAAATAACATGTCTGGAATAGGCGAAACAAGGACATCAACTTAGAATCAATAGAGCGCCAAAGGAGACTACATAATTGGGCATCCACTTTCTCCCATTGTGCTTTGGCTTTTGCACCTTCCTCACTAGACTTTGTCTTTTCATCTACCACACAAGCATTGTTTGTTAAGTGATCTTGAACACTTGACCCTTGCACCACAACTCAACTGAAGAAGCCCAAGCTAAATAGTTTGAACTTCCCATTAATGATTCTGAAGTGATTGTAAGGCTTGAACTTCCAATCCCCGTATTTTTGGAGCCAAAAACATCACACTCGAAAGACATTTTTCGAAATTTGACATGAAAAAAGTAAGAAACTTGCTGGAATTTGCCCACAGTGGCCTGAAAATTTTGATTTCGCCGAGAACTTGTCGAAAACTGCCTGAAAATCACGGACCCTAATTCCGGTGATCGAATCTAGAGAAAATTGAATTGGGTCTGGTCAGAAATACTGGACGACCCCAACGGAAGAAAATAACTCGAAAAAAGATGACCGGAGCAGCACTCACGCGCCAGCACGTGACCAGATTTTGCTGGAAAACTTCCACCTCGAACGGCGCATGGAGGCGCGTTAGGGGCTGTTTTCCAGTGATTTTAATTGGGGTTCGGTCGCCTGAGTTTCCCAAGCCTCGTGATGATGTTGTCTTTCGCACAACACCTTCAGAACGAAAGATGACACAAATCAGTCCCAACCGTCGTCACTGGAATTTGACACGGTGACTTGAAATGTCACGACCCGATTTCTCAAGTCATGATGGCACCTACTATAACCCACCAGTAGGTAAGCCAACCCGTAACTCGAAACAACAAGTAATGGGTTTGAGGGTAGAAACTAAACAAGAGTAGACAAATAACAATATAAACAGGCGAAAGCAAACCAAAAACATATATACAAATAAAGATCCCTCCCAGAACCTGAAAGTCACTGGTACAGAGCTACTAACAAAATGAGTACAAGTCCCAAAAGTGGACAACATAGACTGGACTGTCTCGAAAGGTAAAAGACAAGTCTATATATATAGATGAAGACTGAAATAGTACAAGACGCCGTGTGCTCACTCTCGTCTCCGGATTAGACTGCTCCAAGCTCGATCAATGCTGACTACTAGTACCCGGACCTGCATCACGAAATAGATGCAGAGCGTAGCATGAGTACCGAAACAACAGGTACCCAGTAGTCATCATAGGCCGACTGAACTTGAAAAGTAAAGGCAATATGAAAAGAAGGAATAATACAAACCGAGGGTTAAGAACGGAAATCTAAGTAATAATGGAATGCACACGAGTGTACAAAGAACTAACTAAAGTAATCTATAAGCTAATTACACCTAACTGGGCCCCCATAAGCCCAGAAGGTACACTCGTGCGCAATTTAAATAAAAACTCGAACGGACCCCCATAAGTCCGACGAGTACACAGAATAACTATAACTAAAGAGAATTGCATAAAAGAACCCAAGAACGAAGAACATCGAACCAGAACCTCAACCCTAATTAGTAGAATCGACAAGACGGAGGCCGAACCTCGAACCGGATACTCACCAGAAGTACCCAAGTAACCAATCACAAGTAACCAGTATAAGAGGCCGGAACTCTAACCGGATGCTCTATATAGGTATCTGAGCAATAGAGGCCGGACCTTAAATCGGATGCTCTATAAAGGTGTCAATGTAGCTGCTGAAAGAGTCCTAATCGATACACACTCATAAATGTCCGTAGAACGTCGTCCATACTTAGCCAATCAATGTAAGTCCTTGGAACCAAATCGAAAATCAAATTCAAATCGCGAAGTAGAATTAGTGTCGCCTATGTAACTCGTGAAGCCGTAACATCGAGGAAAATACGGATAACTAAAGTCGGAGCAAGCGTATCGCCTAGCTAAGGTCCAATCTATCAAACTCAAGTCTGCTACACCAGTCTACAGGGATCTAAGTCGGCCGAGCGACGTCGGGGTAAAACTAAGGCCTATCGGATCCGAATCATGTATTTCTAAAGTAAGCCCTAGTCAAACCTAAACTAAGGCCCAACATGCTTCAAATAAACAGTAAGTAAGCATGCAAGCATTTCACCTAGCGAGGAGGGTCCATTAATAACACAAAACATGCTCAAAGTTACCTGATAATTCTCGAAATAGGCCGAAAACATGATTTCTTAACACCTTCATTCTCAAAAAAAAAAAAACATGATTTCTTAACACCTATGCAGGATTCAATAACTACCCAACCCAAATCCCAACTAATCAACATGCATTCACATTCTCGAGCTCAATCTAAGAGAGGAAAACCGTAGCCTACCTGTAGGCCGATCACACGCGCTTCAAAATTACTTCTCCGAAGCTTTCCCTTTTCGAACGGTCTCGAAACGCTGCCCCACTATCAAAAATAGAGTCACAACGTTAATACGGTCGTTTAGACACCAAAATCACAACAAACGGAGACGGGTCAATTTTGGAGTCAAAACGGGAATCGTGGGACCCACGCAGGAAATTCCGAAATTAACCCCAAAAGTGGGTCCTAACCAGTTCCCCTAGCTCATGTCCCATAATGGGACACAATTCGGGGCTCAGGAACAACACAGTATCAACATGCAACTAAAACCCAAATATTCTCAAAAATTAGAAATGGGACAGCAGCTAATTCAGCATATTTACCAAAAACGGACGGTCTACAGTAAACTTTGACAACACCACAATGTTCTCCTCGAAAAGCCACTCAAGATAGCTTCAAAAATCACCGAAATCGGATCTAAAATGACTAAAATATCAAGTCTCAAAAATTCTCAAAATCAAGTTCACAAAAAGGGTGCGGTAGCAGGTATTTTTCAAAAATTACCTCAAACGGGGACTCCAAATCACTATCCGAGCTCACCAACACGTTGTCCTCAAAAAATCTCACAACTTAGCCTTTTGAATCGCCCAAATCGGTTGAGAGATGAGAGTTTGAAGTTTTGGAAATGTTGCTGGTATATCTGCAATAAATAGCAGATTTTCTGCAACTTTTTCCAAAAACTAAAAACTCCGATGGGGTGCTCCGAACTCGTTCGGAATCCCGTGCACACAAACGAGATATGCAGCTATACCAAATTCGACATTCCAGACTCAACGGCACAGTCGAAATTTTCATCACAGGTCATTTCGATAAAAAGTGGATCCCACTTCTAAAAGCCCTTTTAAGTCAAAACCCACAAAAGGGCTCGGAAAGATATCTAAAATCTCCAGACACAAAAGAAGAGTCAATCTAGACCAAACTCGACATTTCGGAGCTAACCACGTTGACAAAATTCTCATCCGAGCGCGTTTACTCAGAATGTTGACCAAAGTCAAACTTATGTCAAATTTCAAAGGCTAAAACGCCTAATCGCACCGACTCACACTGAAAACCTCGGGAGTCATGACGACCATGCTACTAGCCTAAAATGACCCTTCTGGAGCCGATAGAATCGTCATAATTGGATTCCGATGTCATCTTCTTGAACTTTTGATCGAAAATGATCGTTCAAGGTTCATAAGCTCCAAAACACAAAAACTCGCACCAAGACCAAACGAACGACCAGGTGACCGAACTGTCAGTCCCAGCAAGTCATAAATGACTTGGGGTCGTTATAGGAACGTTCTAAACGACATACAGAAGGCAAGACATAGAAATGACCAAGAGGGTCATTACATGAAGTTTCTCACCAATGCTCTGATATCATGTGAGAAATATATGGGAAAAATATTATTGAATTGTGTATCTAAATTGTTACATTGAGACCCTATTTATAGACAATACATTGGAATCCTTTTCTAACTAGGATTCCTATTCCTATTCTTATTCCTATTATAAGTAGAAATATATATACTTATTTCTATTCTAACACTTCTTTCAAGAGAAGTAGGTTTATCTGAGAAACTTTCCCCAGCATAAATAATTTATGTTCAGTATAATTTTCTTACATGTAAAAGTTGGTTCTCTTTCACCGTTCTGAGAGAGTGTGTGCTCTAAATATTTCTATTGCCTTACCATAGAAGTTGCTTATTTGGTTCCCTAGCAAGGGAACGAGAGTGTGGTATGCATAGTACATTTACTTTGTTCCTTGACTTTAATATGTTGGGAGAATAAGATTGCCTTTTATAAGACCAGTCCCTGAACTTCTTGTCTGCATGACTTCTAAAACTGATAATAATATTTGTCCTTTCCCAAAGGGATTGTAAATAAAATGTGCTTTTCCACTTAGTTGCCTGGGGAGAATTGAATAATTGAACTTCCAAAATGACTTGTACTCCCTCTTTCCTATTTTTTATTATACTGTATTTGACTAGAGAAGGATTATAAATAGTTTGGTTTGTATAATTGTACAAGTAGTAGTTGAGTAAAATGTTTAAATGATAATGGAATTTCGTTTGAAAAAGCAAAATTTCATATAAACACGATGTTGATTGGTTAAATAGCTCTGAGTTTTAGAACTCTTGAAGTTATTTATAAAATGATATTAGTAGAAGAATGGTGCCAAACATTTGGGACATTGCCATTGAAAAAGACTTCCATATAAGGGGAGGGAGTAAGGCACATTATACAAAGAGATCATTCCACAATCTTAGCTGCAACGTTGAAGAATTTGCAGTTTTTCATTATTTTTCAAAATTGATATTCAGTCATTGATTTAGTTGTGTTTCTTCGAGCTGTCGGTAGGCTGTATGTCTGAACCATCTTGGTGAATTCTGTGAACTCTATCATAAATTCATCGCCTCATTTTCATGATACTTCCGATCCATTACAAATTTCCTACTTTAACCTGAAGGGTTCTTCAAAAGTTTCTGAAGCCAGAACTGCTTATCCAAGAGATTTCGCAGAGCTTAAATCTCTTAAATTGTTGAGAAAGTATTAGTAGTAGAAATTTTGAAGGTTACTCAAGTGCACCAACTTGGAAAGTGGTGTTGGCCCTATTCTAGTATATAACTAACACCAAAACACTGAAATTTGCTGGCCATGCGTCTATCTAAGACCAAAGAGAAACGGGCAAAGCTTGTGGCCCGTAACCTCCGGTTATTTTTCCATGTTCCATGGAGCATTTCAGTCTTCGCATAACTAATTAATTATGTTATGCTCTTCCCTGTAGTCGAAGTGTGTGCAAGCTGATCCAGATACAACACAACTACAACAACATACTTAGTGTGATCTTACAAGTGAAGTCTGGGGAAAGTGCGGTATATGCAGATCTTATCCCTACAGTGTGTGAGGTAGAGAGGTGTTTGATCGACCCTCAGCTATAAAAAATTTCTCTTTCCATCTTGCATGTTGTATGTTAGTGTCATTTACTTATCAGTTATCACATAAAAAACGAAATGATATTCCTACCCGCTTTTTAGTGGCTAAGTTTTGGCATTTGTGCCATCTAATTGGACCCTAATTTGTTGTAGGATTGGGTTTGGACAAACTTAGAAAGGAGTTGTCAGCCCAAATAAGGGAAATGTCCCTATTTGTGTTGGCCCAAGATTCAGCCCTGAGTTGAGAATGCCTAATTCAGAACAGTTCCAGGGGAAAGACCAATAGGTAATCACCATCCTTCATATAAAAAAAATGAAGGGAACAACTGATAGTTGAGGTGTGTCTTAGTACATAGATGATGATAATCCATGTAGGAAAATTGAACAACTGATAGTAAGGGTGTGAAACTCGGTAATGATGATAATCGATGAACTTCACCATTGCTGTTTTGGTCTAATAAAAAAATCTGAAACAAATCAACTTTTACATATTTAACTTTTCTTAGTTGAAGATGTTACACTGGTTCCAATATCCTCTAATAATTTAATTTTATTCAATAGAATTTTTCAACTTTGAATGGATTGTGTTACAAGAATTTTGGCATTGTGGTTCATGCATTTGGGAAAGTATATTTTTCAACAAATCCTTTTATTAAAAAAAAGTATTTTTTGTGGATAAGTCACCCTCACCATTTTTTCTTTTTGTGGGGTAAAAAATGTTTAAAAGCTCTGACTTGTGCTTTCTTGGGTGGAAATAGCACTATCATTGTCACCAATTTATTGATAATGTTTTCCCCGCTCTCTTTTTTTTTTTTTGCCATTTGAGAACTAATAAAGCTTTGTAGCAATGTCAACGAGTTTCCTTAATTTTGCATTTTTTGAGCACTACGTTTTCCATTGCATCACCATCCACTTACTATTATTTGCACCTATGGTGGGGAGCCCAACACTGATTTGCCTCACGGTCCCCCATCCACTTAGTCATGCCTAAGTCTAGTTTCAGTGTTCGGGTCAACTTATACGCATATCGATTATTTTATCATACCTGTTATCTGCCACAAGCACATTTATCAGATAATTTTGTCATGAAGGCATAGGTAAGTGAAATGAATCATCTGATGAGATTTTATCCTTTTAGTCTCCAATGATTTTCATCTACTTAGTTGATCGACAAACCATATTTTTGCAAGTTTCATGCAAGTAGAACTTATCTATGTTTCACAATCAACATGATCATTAATATAATAGAAAGTAAAATATAATAGAGTTCCACGTAGCTGATTTGGTCACCAAAAAAGTAAAAAGGAGTCAGGGTCATACCATAAAGTAGATGATATCAAAATTTCATTACTTTTATCCAATACTTAAGTGTTTCAAAACATATACTTCTCCTCATTTTTGTTTTAAAAATTGCAAATGAACTCAATAAGTGTGGTATTCTTTGAAAAACATAATTGCCCAGTCTCCTATATTATGGTTTCATTATCATCATGATTACAATCACACTTAGTGTAGCCATAAAAAATGTATTAGTGGTAGCGCAAAGTGCTTTGACCAATTCATTGTGCACTTAGTACTCTCTAAATGTTATAATTAAAGAACACTACTACTACTACTAGTGTTCAAACTCATCTCTCTTTATTTTTCTAATATTTTTATTTGCCACGAGTTATCATGGATACTTGTTATCATTGTCTGTAAATCAAGGATCATTGACTTCGTGTAGCCATGTAGGTTGTTGCTTCATTTTAAAAAAAATTTTTTTTTTTTTTGTTTTTAGAAAGCAGGATGTTGCATAGCCAAATTACAATGACTCAATGAGTCATTTGTATATTGATGACGGAGTAGAATGGACATAAAGGATCCACGTGTTGACACCCAATTTTGACCCTCCCCGATAGTAATTAATTTCCGAGCTTCTTAAATTCCAAACGATTTAAAATAATTAGCTTTTAGAAAGTTCAAAATATTTTCAAGTCACTTTTAATCAATTTTATAATTTTTATAATTTTTAAATAATACATATGTTTCATATGATTTTGTATATAATCAGTATATTTTATAAACATTTCAAAAATCATCTCAAAAAGATTTTAATTTTAGTGAATATTTTATTAAATTAGTTTAGTTTAAATTGTGGTTAACTTTAAAACTTAATTGGTTTATAGTTGAATTAATTATTTTATTTTGTTGAGATTGAGAAACTCCTAAATTAATTATGTTAATTCATCTGATTTAGATTTTAGCCGAATTTGCAAATGAAATTCAATTTGGTTAAGTTTGTAATCTCAATTGACCAATTTCAATTCAATTTGACCAATTAGTAATTCACTTGGCCATATCAAAAGAATAAAGTTTTGGATCCTACTTCTAATTTCCAGCAGCCCATATTTTCAATTTGCCCAGCCCACTTGTCTGTTTTTCCCATATTCCCTTTTAATTTCCAACCAACCCACTTTTTCCAGCCCGACATTTCAGCAGCCCCATCTCTTTTCGAATTCCAAACCACCCAGCCCAATTCCCAGTCAACCCAGCCCATTTTCAATTCTAAAAGAACCCAGCAGCTTCCAAACGTCAAACACCATCAGCAGCTTCCATCTTCACGACAAGAACATGACATCGACATAAAACCCAAGCGACATCAATGGAATATGCTGTCCCAACGTTCACAAAGAAAATCAAGCAACAATTCAATGCCAATCAATTCAAACGGAGATACACGGTGTCTCACAGTGTCAAGCGAATCAGAGACCAGTACAATTTTACTGTCATCTTCTCTAAGGTCCCTTTCAATTCGTACCAGCAGTGCAGCAAAAGCAAGCACGCTTTTCTCCCTCTTTTCTCTTTCGGAATGGGGCGAAAATTGCAAGAGAAGGATGTTTGTCCAAATTTGTGAAAAAATTTCGATTTTGAATTTGGAATGGACCCTTTCTGTTCGAATTCAATCCTTTTTCCCTCCAAAGGTGAACCCTAATCTCCTTATATAAATATTCTTGTTCTTTTCGGTATTAGGGGGGATTTTTGTTTTTTTTTTGAATTTTGGAGAAACACCAAAGCTACTGCTTAAGACACTTATACACAATTACCTAGAAAAGAAGAGTTGGAAAAATTCACAAGGCAAAGAAACTCCTAAGCCACAAAGGATCCTTTGAAGCACATCTGAATCCTTTTATTTTCTTCTTTCTTTGTGGGTTGCTTGGAAATTTGTTGGAACCTTCGGAATTTTTTGAAGTCGTGTGGTGGAACTCGTTGCTACCCTCCCAGCTCTTCGTCTTAGCTCGTTGTGCCTAAAAAGTTAAAGTTATCCGAAATCCTGATTCTTTATTTGAGTTCTGTTTTGATGAAATGAAATAGGTTGTTGGTCTGGTTTCTTTTTTAAAAATAAAAATAAAAATTGCTCTTGTTGGTTTCTTCTTTTTAAAATTGCTCTTGTTCTTTTCTTTGTTCATGGCTTCGTATGTTGAAAGGTCGTTTGACTATTGAATCAATGCCTCTTAGTTGTTCAAAGTAAAAATGAACCTTTTCTAGTAAACTAAAAGCTGAAAATTCTATGGTCTTGAACTGTAGTTTTTTTTTTTTCCACATTTTATTCACTTTCTCTCTACGTTTTTGGTTATTCACTTTAGCTCGATATAGGCAAAGATAGCTGAAATAATTTTCGTGGTTGCTATTTTGACCCTTTTTTGATCGGTAAATGTAGTTTTCTTTTCAAAAATAGGAGTAGATTTTTTTTTTAACTAAGTTAATATGAAATTTGTATGTTATTTTAGCCATGACTCGTTGATCCAGTAACTTGTTCTCTTCATTTTTAAATCCCATGATCGTTCTACTGTTAGCATGATATGTTGCACTTGAGTTTATGCTTTCGTGTGCTTAAAGAGTTGGCTTGTTGGTCATGTCGTATTCACCTTGACTTTTTTGTTGTATGAACTCTACCATGCCTACGATTGTTTTCATCTAAATTAAGTGGATGGTTGGACTGGATTCTCTGTTTGAACTTTGTTCGAAGTTCTCACTTGTTCTCTTAGATGTTTCTTTATTCATGTCTTGTCTAAGGTTTAGCGTAAATTTCAGAACGTAGCCTAAAACTTGATCAAGTGTGCTGGTAAAAATAAAAATGGTCAAATCTTTGATTTATCTACTTGATTTGAAGTTTTGGTGGCTATTGTATCATTTTCTCTTAAGGTAGGAATTTGAGATATTTTTGAGTCGTTTAATTTTGTTTTAAATCTGTCCAGTTGTGCTTGATCTTGTTGTTGGAGTGATTTTTTTTTTTTGAACATTAAGCCATTGTTCAGAATAAGGAAATTGTCATCATGCCTATTAGCTCGTTTATGTATATTTAGTCACTAATATCAAAATATTTGCCAACTTCTATGGGTATCTTAAATATACCAAGTGTTTGTTACTGTGGCAATTCTGGGGCATTTAGTTGATTTTGTTTGTTTCAACTACTATGCTTGAATTATGTCTGCATCCCTAAAAGGAAAGGAAAATAGTTCATATGATCAGTTTAAGTAAAATTGTTTTGTTATGTATTTGTTCTCTTTCAAGCATATTTAAGTGCCAGTTTGGGAAAGTGTCTCTTTTTGGTTCTTATTGATTTGTGCGAACGTGTTTACTGTTTCAGCACTTGTCAAATTGCCCTTTTTCTTTCTTTTTTTCTTTCTTTCTTATTTATTTATTATGTTTCTACGTCAAAAAGTTCCCCTTTTTTGTGTGTTTAGATTCTGGATGTGCTAACTTCGAAATGGTAGTTCCTTATATTGAATTTGCCTGTCATCTAGTAGATTTGTATACATTATTTTTTATTCTAATTCTTATCGTCTTTCTTTGCAAGAACTCCCTCGATTGAGTCCATCGGACTCCATATCTCCTCCCCTTGCATTTCGAGAGAGCCACAAAGGCTCAAACCCTTTCCTCTTGAGTCGGCCAGCCTATAAAAAATGACGAACATGTCCCAAAGTTGAAAGACTTAACAAATCGAGAAATTGAAAGATTGGGTTCAAAAAGGCCCACTCTCCTTTAAGAAATTGTATTTTGTTATTATTGGGCCTAAGCCCATTTAGTCATTATGTTTATTATTTTGTTAGTGTTTAGGAAAGGTGAAAAATTGGGCCTAAGGCCCAAACAAATGTCTTATATATATTAGATTAGGACAGGTGCAGATGACTCAAATAAGCCAAAGGCCCAAAACAAAAATCGGTCCAAATACTGGCCCAGGCGGACAGAAACCAGATTTGGGCCCAAATCTCTTTCCCTCTTTGTCTTACTATGTTTATTTACTTGTTAGCATTTGCCGTTGATCTCATGGTTAAAAAATTCAAATCCCCGTACGACGCATATTTTGTTTTTTAACGATTTAACTAAATCAGTCATCTTTAAACAGACTTAAATAATAATTTTGGAGAAGTATCTCACTTAGATGTTAGTATTCCCATTTTTTTCCTTTTCCCTATAAAATGGTCCTTATTATATAAAAATTTGCTTGACTCAACTCAAGTTAAAGTTTTTTTAGCCAAAGATTTAATTGTCGGATAACCACGTTAGTGGGAGTTCTAGGTGCTTTAAGACCCTTCCTAGAATGCTAATATGAACCCCCAAACCCCCTTATATTTTCAATTGATTCCCTGTTTTAATCTATTGAAAAAATAGTTTTCTTGATTTTTCTTAAAAATTAAGTGGCGACTCTAAAATCAATCTAAAATATATTTCCTAATAAAACAAAATGATGACTCTGCTGGGGATTTGAATGGTTCTAACCTTAAGATTAATTTATTTGGCTATGTGTTTAACAGTCTACTTGTTTTATTTATCGCATATATTAAATTATGACATTCATGGCATCTGATTTCGCCAAACGGCAAATAGATTGCATTAGGAAAAAAGACAGTTACGTGGCTTATCGCAGCTGTCTTTTAGAAAAAACACAAGTTAAATTCTTTGAAAGTGATAAATGAATAGTTGGCTTGTGGTCATCCAACGTCGTTTATTAGACTTCACCCCTTTTTTGTCCGACTCGGGTAACCGTTATTTCTCAACCAATTCTAGTCAACCTAGAGTAGAGCGAAACCAAATCCAAATCTAAGCATTAGCCTAAGACGGCTTAATACCCAAGGTGTATTAAGTCCATTAGTAAAACCGTCAAATATCATGTCCGAGGTCCATGACCTAACGACATTTCATATTATTTGACATTTGAAAAATATATGTGGAGAAACCAGATTTTTGCCTATTTGGGGAAGAGAATCTTAACCGTGCTTTATTTTGTAGGTATAGATCGATTTCCTAAATTCAACATGGTAGTGGAAGCCCCAGTTTTGCTCAAGATGTGGTACAATGACCTTACTGTGGTTCACAAAAGGTCCCTCAACAAATACGTAGGAGCCCTAACAAAACTCATCAACATGGTTGGGTGGCCCGAGCTGATTGAAATCCTCATAGGTTATTGGGATAACGAGAAAATGGTGTTTCGATTTGGAACCATGGAAATCACCCCGACAATTGAGGAAATTTGGGATGGAATAGACACAGTCGGTACAGGACTTGAAAGAAGAGTGAGAAAGCAGGAAAATATCTTAATCCCTAACAAGCCTACTCTCGAAGATATTATAAATTGGCTCGGATTAAAAAAGGATTGTGCCTACTAGGCGAAAGGTTCTAGCATTTCTTTTATGGATCTCTATGCTAGATTCGGGCATGCGAGCTTTTATGTGAAATACAACCAAGGGTTCAAGATCACTTTCAGAGAATGGGATGGGATCAGACCTTTAAGATTCACCGTCGCACTATTGGGCACCATGGTTTTCCCATACGGCTCGAGCCTCAGTATTAACACCCGAGTGATAATGCTTGCGCATACTCTGTTCCACGGGCATCTGAACTAAGGGCAAGTGAAGTATTATCCTATCGCACCTGTCATCCTTTTCGACATGTACCGTGCTTTGGGAAAATACAAGAAAGGGCCTCGTTACTTTAGGGTTGTAACCTTCTCCTCCAATGGTGGATAATGAGTCACTTGGTGAAGAGACACGAAACTGAAGAACTCCATACCCTCGATGAGTATAACCCTCTTAAGAGTTTGAATGACATGTTGTTCTGGGCAAACTTAGAAAAAAGTAGAACCAGAGAAAGATGGGCTTAAATTTTTTCTGGGTTGAGAGAAGAAAACATCCGGTGGATGTTCGACCGTTTCATCTCAAAAGATGTCATAGTACGGGGCGACAGACAACTTGTGCTTCCTCTGCTAGGTATTCGAGGTATTCGCCCATATGCACCCATCCGGGTCCTGAGGCAGTTAGGAAGAAGACAAACTACACCTCCAGAAACATACTACCATATCTATGTGTTCGACATCGGGGATGATAGAGTGTCGGAGGCTTCAGAGATGCTGAGAGAATGGAAAAGAGCAGTGCGAATGAAAGACAACACCATTACCGCGGACCGATTTAATGCGGGGTACGATGAAACTTACAAAGCTTGGTTGAAGCGCAATATACAGGGTATCTCCTTCTCAGTTTCGAATATTTACCGCAGTATAGAGGACAAAGAGTCCAAAGCTTTGATAGAGCTAAGAGAGGTAAGAAGAGAAGCCTAGCAAATGCACGAGCAATTTCTCCGAAAGCAAGAAGAGAATAAGTACACCCTTGAGAGCGTGACTCAATAATTAAAAACTTGAAAAGCGACTTATGAGAGCTTAACTTGTGGATTGGAGATAAGAAAAATGGAATGTGTCTCGAAGACTAGGAAGAGAAAGGCCGCCGGAGCGAAGGATACTTGCTAATGATTCAATATAGGCTTCAACATTTCATGGCACAAAACAAAAGGAGCAGATCAGAGACGGGGCCGTCAGGAACATCTTAGCGGATTTCGCCCCTGCGTGAGTTTTTCTATATGTACTTATTGTTATTTGCCCCTGCGCAGGCTTGCCTTTCTTGTATTTTGGTACTCTTTTCAAATGATCCCTGTGTGGGCCTTTTCTTTGTATTTTTCGTTTATTCCCTACTTCCCCTGCCTATTTTCGCTTCTTGAACATCATTTTTTATGCGAAATTTGTTTCGGGCTAACAAAATGGTTCAATTCTATACATACATCTTTCAAATACGCTAGGCCCTACCCTTGGCACAAAAGGGCCCCCTACTTGTTTAGGACCCGCGATGTATGCTTGTGTGTTTTAATTGTTTATGTGGTATGTTGCTTTGAATGAGGATATCCTTAGCCCATTCCTTTTCAAAATTTCCCAAAAATTCCTACAATAACAAATAAAGTCACTACCAAAATGTCCGACCAAAATTCCATAAGTCTTAAGTTTCTCAGCCAGAAATAAAATCCCAATATCAAATCCAAAAATATTACTCTATCATCTCATAAAAGGTGAAATTGCTGCTAAGATGGAAAAAGGCAAGGGTATCGACATAGAACTAACCGAGGAGGATTTGAGGATGGAATTGCAGCGGCTCAGACAGGAGATCCAAGAAACCAGAGAAAGTAGAATGGAAGTAGAGTTTGCCACTGTGATCGCATGAGTGGCAAATGCGGCACTAGACGCAGAGTTGGCAGCAAAGATGACAAAATGTGTTGCTATAGATGAAGAGATAACCGTTGTGCAGAAGAAATGCGATGCCCTAAAAAATATGACCCTGACGCTTCGGAAGCCACATGGAAAGCACTATTTCTTTAACCAAGAGACCACCAGCAATGGTCCCGAAGACACTTATATTGGAGCTGCCGAAGAAGATACTGGGGAGGAAATTGTCTATAGGCCTCATCTATAGGGACGGTGGAAAGAAGGGAATGAGAAATTGCCCTCGAAGCATACGAGTTTACCCCTGCATGATTAATGCAACAATCGGAAGAAAAATAGCTTCAGTGAAGGCACCATCTATCTTTTAGGAGCTTTATTATCTGTTTTCTACCTTCCTTATAAACACCAGAAATGAATGAATGAAAATGAGAATTTCCTTTGTATTCGAACTATAAGGCCTGAATTCTTCTTGGGAGATACGTAGGCAGCCTTTCAAGGCCCGGCTCCTATCTTTTTCAAATTTTCTTTTCCCCTTCTTTCATTTTATAAGGAAACAGTGAGTTCAGATCAACAGATGCCAAAAGATGCAGCAAGAAGACCTTAGCTCAATGCAATTTGGCCTTTCTGAGTCACTAGCCCCAAAATAAAATGAGCAAATTCCTGTTTGTTAAAATAATTAGTCCCCATTACTCGTGGGTTAACGTGTCCTCAAATAAAGCAACTTATATGTGTTTATCTGCTTTCTATGTGATATCTTGCATTGTTCATCTGAACTAATACTGACAGATTTGCCTTTGAGTTATTTTTCTCTACAGGTAGTTAGAAATGATCTGTGTTGATACACTGGCCGATCATTCTTATTTCACTAGATCTAAAGGTCCTACGGATTCTTTCCCTAGTCAAAGTTCACAAAAAGGGAAAAACAGTAATTGGTGATAACAACGAAGAAACCAGCCTTACCCATGTCGTGGTGGCTCAGCCTGCCCTTGCTGATCAGAATGAATTGATCCTGCAGTTGATGCAACAAATTGCTGAGATGAGGGTCGAGATGCAGAGAAAACAAGATTTGCCTCATCCAATTTTTGCTGTCAACACTCAACCAGACGGGAGACCTCCAGCTTAAATCCCCCCTCCTAACGTGGAACAAGCTCAAAACCTGCCTTCAACTCCTGCTCATAATCCCTCCATCATTGACCTTACCACCCAAAACCCTCATTACGCCTTAGCCTCTTATCAAACACCACCCCTTCCTCAAAATACCAACCTCCAAGCACCACTGCCTCCCCCTAATGCAAACCACCAAACTGGCCTACCCCCCCTCCCCGCCCACACCCAAAATGCTAATAACCCACGCGCTTCCCTCCTTCACCAAAACCAGTATACCAATCCCCAGACTTTTCCCCAAAACTGTCACGCCCCTTTAAATGACTAGAGTCTCGTTATTGCTCCACCACTACCGCAAAAAACCATTTTCCAAATACCAGTCCCCAATGAACATGATGCCCATGGTTCGGAGCTCGACCACTATGAGAAGAGGGAGAGAGAGTGGAGGTCAAATGAAGAGACCGCCAAGATAGATATGAAGGAGGAAATTAGAAAAGCCATGAAGGAGTTGAACTGCGTTCTTGAGGTCGTCGGGTTGAGTTACGAAGACCTATGTATTCACCCGAATTTGGACCTCCTGGAAGGGTTCAAGGTGCCAAAATTCGACATCTTCAGAGAACGAAAACCCCTTAGCACACTTGAGGGCCTACTGTGACCAACTCGTGGGAGTTGGGAGAGACGTAACTTTGTTAATGCGGCTTTTTAGCTGAAGTTTGAGCGGAGAGGCTCTAGAATGACTGACGTTTCATAAAACGAGACAGTGGTCTAGCTGGAACGCTCTGGCTAAGGACTTCATCGAACGATTTGCCTACAATGTGGAGAGCATTCCTGATCATTACTGCTTGGAGAAGATGAAGGAGAAGTCGACTGAAAGTTATAGAGAATTCGCATATAGATGGCGAAAGGAGGCAGCTAGAGTCAGACCTCCCATGTCAGAAAAGAAAATTGTTGAAGTGTTTATGCGGGTGCAAGAGCCCGAATATTATGACAGAATCATGTTGCTCGTTGGAGCAAAATTTGTTGAGCTAGTCAAAGTAGGTGAGACCATCGAAGATGGATTGAGAACTGGGAAGATTGCCCGTGTTGCTGCCTCGCCCGGATCTTCGGGCTTGTTGAAGAAGAAAAGAGAGGATGTGTCATCTATCTCTTATGAAGGGAAGAAGACCCCAAGGAAATCCTCATCATATCAAGGTCGTTCTCGACCTTCACAGAGTTCGTACTTGGCTTGTTATGCACATGCTGATTACCAAAATACCCATCCCCCACAGTTACCAAAATACCCCCTTCCTAGTTATCAAAACACTCCCCCTCCTAACTACCAAACTCCCCCCACTATCTACCAAACTCCCCTTCCAGTTTACCAGACTCCATCACATCACTATCGAAATGCCGCCCCCAACTGTGCCAACGTTCAGACGAATTACCAAATGCCTCCCCCAATGTACCAAACCCCAGCTCCACTTTACCAAAATACCCCCTCGAACTACCAAGTTCTCCAACCAAACTGCCCCCTCAAACTACCAAGCTTCACAACCAAACTGCCAAACCAACTCATATCCTAGATATCAAGCCCCCCGTCCGAACACTCCATATTATCGTCAAATGCCTCCTCCTCAACAAGGTAATTACGATCCCCCTCCCCGTCCTAGATTTGAGAAGAAGCCCGCCAGAATTGTCACTCCGCTTATTGAAAGTCAAACAAAGCCGTTCGAGCGATTAACTGCGATAGGATATATTTATCCAGTGGGTCCCAAGTCGGTTGACACTAGCTCAAAGTTTTACAGACCTGATCAGAGGTGCGCGTGTCACTCCAACAGTGTTGGACATGATACTGAGTACTGCATCAATCTGAAGCATAAGATCCAAAATCTGATTGACCAGAACATGGTCTCTCATCAGACAGTCGCGTCCAATGTCAATAGTAATCATTTGCCAAATCATAGAGGCGCCACTATCAATATGATAGAGATAGATGATGACTGATGCGTGACAAAGAAAATATTTTCGATTGCTTCTGATGAGTTGGAAAGGGTTGTAGCTTCGTTGAGCATTAGAGAGAAGAAAAATTTTATGATTCTGACGCCCGAGAAGGCTGTTGCATTGGTGCCGAGAGAAACTCTTACCCGACCAAGATTTTGTGATTGAAACGGTTGTTACTCAAGGCATGACCAGATCTGACAGGTGCTACACACCGAAAGAATTGGCCCAAGGGGGCAGAAAAAAGATCAGACGAAAAGACCGATTAATGAAGATGAAGCTGAAGTCGAAGAGTTCTGGAGGAAAATGCAGCCGAAAGATTATTCAATTATGAAGCATTTGGAGAAGACACCAGCTCAGATTTCTGTATGGGCTTTGTTGATGAGTTCACAACTACATAGGCAAGCGTTGATGAAGGCTCTGGATGATACTTATATGCTTGTGGGTACCAACAGTGACAATCTAGCAGCCATGATAAACCTTGTCATCCGAGGGCACCGAATTAGTTTTTGTAATGAAGAGCTGCCCTTTGAAGGCAGGATGCACAACAAAGCTTTGCACGTCACCACTATTTGTCGGAATAAGATAATAAATCGCGTCTTGGTTGATGACGGATCCAATCTTAATATTTGCCCACTTTCGACTCTGAGGCAGTTGAAATTTAACTTGGGAAAGATTCACCAGAACCAAGTCAATGTGAGGGCCTTTGATGGAGTGCAAAGAAACACATTTGGTGCAATAAACTTGGATATTCAGGTGGGTCCTGCGAATTTTAATGTAGAGTTACAGGTGCTGGATATCAACACCAGTTACAACTTGCTTCTGGGAAGACCATTTATTCATATGGCTGGGGCTGTGTCTTCTACCCTTCACCAACTAATAAAATTTGTTTGAAAGGACCAGGAATTGGTCATTTACGGTGAAGGAAGCCATTCCAACGGTATGCGTCGATTGTTGATGATGTCTCTCGAGGTTGTGATTTCTACACGGTGGACTTGGTAAATGCCACCGGTGATGATTTGGCTTCGCAACCTCCTATGCCCTCAGTGTACAAGATGATTGCTACTGTCATGCTCCAGAATGATTTCGAACTAGGTTTTGGGTTGGGGAAACATATCTAAGGAATCGTCGAGCCTATCCAAATTCCCGACAAAGAAGCAAAGTTTGGTTTGGGATATTTCCCAACAGATGACGAAGTAGAGATGAAGAGCAGGAGTGTTGATCAAGCATTGGCCAGGCCAATTCCTCATCTGTACCAATCATTTTTGGTACGAGGAAATGTCAACGATGGTGGTCTCGGGGATAGAATTTGGGGCTTTTTTGATGAGATAGATGCGGTAATCGAGGAAGAGACTGAGACATCAGGCATCCGTGATGCAGAACCTGGGGAGCGATTGCAGAATTGGACCTTTACATCACTCATGATCTCCCACTCATCTTGGTAGAAAAGGCATGTGTGTTTGTTTATTTAAAAATCGGTGGTAGTTCGGAAGAGGCCCGAGACCCACCCTTTATGCAGTTTTATTTGTTTGAAGTTTTTAAATTCCTTTGTGATGTTTAAAAAAGCAAAATGGCCCTCGGCCATGGCTAAAGTTTGTGCTTATTTTTACAATTTAAATGAAAACGTCTTTTATCAAAAAATATTTACTTATCTGTTTACACGTTTACTTTCCTAACTTTCCTTATTTATGATTTCAATAATAATAATTTAAAACTTGTCAATGTCATGTCATGTCATGAGCTGAACGAACAAAATAAGGCAGGTGATAATGATTGTGAGGAGTATGAAGAAGAAAATGAGGTACCCGAACATGTTGCTGAAGAGTTTCGATAATTCGAGAATCAACACAAGCCAAATCTTGAAGAAACTGAAACTGTGAATATCGGGGATGAGGAATGTGTCAAAGAAGTCAGAATCAGTGTCCATCTGACTGAAGCCCTAAGAAGAGACCTGGTTCGTTTGCTCAAGGAGTACATTGAAGTATTTGCCTAGTCTTATAAAGACATTCCAAGGCTTAGTACGGATATGGTGTCCCACAAGTTGTCGATCAATCTAGATTTCACTCCAGTAAAATAAAAGACTCGAAAGTTTAAGCCTAAGTTGAGTTTGAAGATCAAAGAGGAGATTACAAAATAGATCGAGTCCCAAGTAATAGAAGTGATGCAGTACCCGACTTGGTTAGCTAATGTTGATCCGGTTGCCAAGAAAGATGGAAAAATCAGAATATGTGTTGACTACAGAGATCTCAACAAAGCTAGCCCGAAATATAATTTTCCATTGCCAAACATTCACATCCTCATTAATAACTGCGCTCAGCAGGGGATGCAGTCATTTGTGGATTGTTATGCGGGTTACCACCAGATTCTGATGGACGAAGAAGATGCAGAAAAGACAGCTTTCAGCACGCCTTGGGTGTATATCATTGTCGAGTGATGCCTTTTGGTCTCAAGAATGCTGGTGCTACTTACGTGAGAGCCATGATGACCATCTTTCACGATATGATTCACAAGGAGATCGAGGTGTATGTAGATGATGTCATAATCAAGTCCCGCAAGAGTTCGAATCACTTGACTCACTTGAGGAAATTCTTTGATCGTCTTCGCTGATACAATTTAAAGTTAAATCTCGCCAAATGTGCTTTTAGAGTGTCAGCTGGCAAGTTGTTGGGATTTATAGTCAGTAGGAGGGGCATTGAGCTTGACCCTTCCAAGATCAAGGCGATTCTAGAATTACCTCCTCCAAAGACCAAGAAAAAGGTGATGAGTGTTTTAGGAAGGTTGAACTACATCAGCCGGTTCATAGCTCAATCCACCGTGGTGTGTGAACCCATCTTTAGATTATTGAAAAAAGATGTCTCGACCAAGTGGACTGAAGAATGTCAAACTGCTTTTGATGCCATCAAGAATTATTTGTCCAATCCGCCGGTGTTGGTCCCTCCGCGAGAGGATAGTCCGTTATTGCTATATTTTTCTGTCTTAGATAATGCATTGGGATGCGTGCTTGGTCAACATGACAAAACTGGGATGAAAGAGTGAGTCATTCATTACTTGAGCAAAAAGTTCACTCCATATGAGGCTCGTTATACTCTTTTGGAGAGAACATGCTATGCTTTGACTTGGATTGCTCAAAAGTTGAGACATTATTTGTCTTTTTATACCACATACCTTATTTCCAGGATGGACCCGTTGAAGTATATTTTTTTTTCAGAAAGCGATGCTAACTAGGAAGTTGGCTAAATGGCAAATTCTTTTGAGTGAGTTTGACATTGCGTATGTGACTCAAAAGGCGATAAAGGCATAAGCCTTGGCTGATCATGTTGCAGAGAATCCAGTTGACGAAGAGTACGAACCGCTCAAGACTTATTTTCCCGATGAAGAAATAGCATTTGTGGGTGAGGATATTTCTGAAGCGTACCCTGGTTGGAGAGTGGTCTTTGATGGAGCGGCGAATCATCAAGGGAAAGGAATCAGAGCGGTCTTAGTGTCAGAGGCCGATCAGCACTATCCTATAGCGGTTAAACTCCTATTTGAATGCACGAACAACATGGCTGAGTATGAAGCCTGCATCCTCGGTCTGAAGATGGTAATTGATATGAATGTTTACGAGTTGTTAGTTATTGGAGATTCAGATTGCTGATTCATCAGGTTCAAGGAGAATGAGCCGTAAAGAAACTAAATATCACACCGTATGTGCAGTATATACAGAAGCTGTGTAAAAAATTTCGCAAGATTGACTTCAGACACACTCCCAGGACGCAAAATGAGTTGGCTGATGCTCTTGCCACCATTGCCTCGATGATTAAACTTCCAGATACAAGTTCTATTGATCCAGTGGATATAGAGGTAAAAGAGCAGCCTATCCATTGTTCGCATGTTGAAGCGGAACCAGATAGTCTGACTTGGTATTTTGACATCAAGAAGTATTTGGAGGACGGGAATTATCCTTAGAATGCAACGTTCAACCAAAAGAAGTCGATACGCCGCATGACCCTCAATTTCTTCGCAAGTGGGGAAATCCTTTATAGAAGGACTCCATATTTAGGTTTTCTCAAATGTGTTGATGCTAGTGAAGCTGCAAAGATTTTGGAGCAAATACATGCCGGAGTTTATGGTACTCACATGAATGGGCTCAGTTTGGCAAGGAAGATCCTTCGAGCCGATTATTTTTGGATGACTATGAAACACGATTGTTGCAAGTTTGTGCAGAAATGTCATAAATGTCAGGTGCATGGTAATTTGATTTGTGTCCCGCCTCTTAAACCCAATGCTATGAGTTTACCTTGGCCATTTGTAGCTTGAGGCGTGGATGTCATTAGTCCAATAGAGCGAGCCGCTTCTAACGGACACTGATTCAGTTTGGTTGCCATTGATTACTTCACCAAGTGGGTGGAAGCAGCTTTGTACAAGTCGGTGACTAAGAAAGTCGTACATGATTTTGTTTGCAAGAATTTGATATGTAGGTTTGGAATATCGGAATCAATTATCACTGATAATGGTGCGAATCTCAACAATCACTTGATGAGAGAGATATGTGAACAATTCAAGATTACTCACCGAAACTCAACCGCCTATCGTCCCCAAATGAATGGAGCTGTAGAAGTCGGCAACAAGAACATAAAGAAAATTTTGAGGAAAATAATTGATAATTGTAGAGGTTGGCATGAGATGTTGCCATATGCTTTGTTGGGTTATCAAATGACTTTCAGAACATTAGTTGGAGCTACTCCATATTTTCTAGTATATGGAACGAAAACGGTTATGCCTGCCGAAGATGAGATACCTTCATTGAGAATCATCCAAGAAGCTGAAATGAGTGATGCTGATTGGGTTTCCAAAAGGATTAATTAGTTAACACTGATTAATGAGAAGAGAATAGTTGTTGTTTGTCATGGTCAACTGTATTAATAGAGAATGATTTGTGCTTTCCACAAAAGAGTAAGAGCCAAAATATTTGAAGTGGGTCAGTTGGTTCTCAAATGCATTTTTCCTCATCAAGCTGAGTATAAAGGGAAATTTGCACCAAATTGGCAAGGGCCCACACAGTTCGCAAAGTGTTAACCGGAGGTGCCTTAGTCCTGTCGGAGATAGATGGCACCGAATGGCCGAAATCGATCAACTCAGATGCTGTCAAGAGATATTATGTGTGAAGTTTCAGTATGTGTCATTTCATTGTAATCGTGCTATTTGCTTGTAATCATTCTATTTGCTTGTAATCGTTTCGTTTAAGATTTTATCCCTTTTGTAATGAACTACGTCTCTCCTGAATTCTCAAAGAATGAGATACGTAAGTGGCCTGTGTCGGCCTCGGTCACCCCTATGTCCTTTTTTAATGTTTCCTTTTGTATTTGAACTACGTTCGATCTGAGTTCTCAAGAATGAGATACGTAGGCGACCTATGTCGGCTTCAGTCAATTTTCTTGTCAATATCTTATTTTGTTAGTCCTCGAGAGGGGGAACTACTTTCGACCTGATTCCTGCCTCAACAGGATACGTAAGTGCCACAACGACTTGGTCATATTTCCCGTGAGATTTCTATTTTTCCTTTACAATAGAAACTGGGACAGTATTTTGAGAGGGACTCAAAATTCTCAAGAAAAAGATCTCTCCAACAAAGTCGAGACTGGAATTACTTTGAAATTTATAACTGAGACAGAATTTTTGAGAGGATCTCAAAAATCCCGTGATTTGATCAGCAACGGTTAAAGATACGCCGAGACAATTAACTAGGACAGAAATTTTGAGGAAGGCCTTAAAATTTCAACAGGGTTTATTGGCAGTTTAGAACAACTTTGAATACTTCCAGCAAGTAATCAGATGGACCTCAAGGCATCAACTTCAAAGATGTTCGCTAAAGTTCGACGTGACATGACGCTTGACAGCGACCTTTTCCAAATATTCCTTTTTGAAAATCTATTTTTCTTAAAAAATTTTATTTTGTGTCTAAATTATTTTGCATAAATATGTTGTCTTATCTATCAAAAAGCGGGAGATTAGAAAAATCAACCGGAGATAGTCAAACAAGGAGCAGACAACTGAAGAAATTGACACATATCAGTTTGTTCTTTAAGAACTAACAATTTATCTGTGGATGCAGGTCTATAAGCTTGCCTCGAGATCAGCGTATTCCTCCGTTCAATGAATATGGAGAAGTCAAAAGGGCAAGGAGCTCTCCAAAATTGACAATTTTTCTGTGGATGCAGAAAATATCTTATGCTTTTTATACCAAGAATTGGGAAT
Organism: Solanum commersonii; assembly: GCA_029007595.1. Taxonomy (NCBI): domain Eukaryota; kingdom Viridiplantae; phylum Streptophyta; class Magnoliopsida; order Solanales; family Solanaceae; genus Solanum; species Solanum commersonii. The sequence goes on from JAJTWQ010000118.1 coordinate 308,413, forward strand.
ATGAGTAGCATTACTTTATTCAAATTCTCAGTAAGGCAAGGTTCATAATGAACATGCAATTATGTTCGGAGATGGGACAAATGAAAGCCTTGAAGAGAGAAATATTATTAAGCAACTAAAGATACCTGGAAGATATTTATTTGCATTATATTATCAGATACGATAATACCCTTACCCCGAGGGTCATTTTTATTTATATTGTCGAATAAAACAATATCACTACCCAGAGAGTCATTTATATCGTATTGTCAAATGAGATGATACCACTACTTCGAGGGTCATTTTTATTTATTTTATCGATTTAAGATTGTCGATGATACCACTACTCCGAGGGTTATTTTTTATATTCGAGACGATATCCAAGAGATACGTATTATCAAATGAGATGATCACCTATATTCATTTAAATCGTATTGTCAAAAGGTGAAGCATCATCTTTGTTCGGTATCGCCGTCCAAGAGATACCCAGAAGAGGAGGTATCAGGGAGGCATCATCAAAAGAATCATACATTGCGAGAAAAGATTCATGCATAGCAAGAGAAAGAAGTCATGCTTCGCGAAGAAGTCATGCATAGCAAGTGAAAAAAGTCATACATCGCGAGAAAGAGATTCATGCATCGCGGAAAAACGATTCATGCATTGCGGGAAAAGATCCATGCCTTGCAAGAGAAAGAAATCATGCATAGCAAGAGAAAGATTCGTGCATGGCAAGAGAAAAAGTCATGCATCGCGGAAAAAAGATCCATGCATTGCAAGAGAAAAAAGTCATGTGTCGCAGGAGAAAGTCATGCACACGGAAAAAAGATTCATACATCACGGAAAAGGGAATTATGCATAGCAAGAAGAAGAAACCATGCATAGCAAGAGAAAAAGTCATGCATCGCGGGAAAGAAACTCATGCATCGCGAAAAGAAAGTATTGCATCGCAGAAAAGAATCATGCATTGCAAGAGAAAGAAGTTATGCACCATAAGAGAAAGATTTACCTATCACAAGAAAATTAACATCGACTGCATCATTGTCATTTGCAAGAATATTTTAAGAGAACCGTCAACAACGACGTCAAGAGAAACTATCAACATATTACATCAGCCTACTTTATTGCTTCGACATCAAAAGAAGAGTGCATTGAAGATTATATTTGCAATATAATCTACAAGCTTTATTTGCTTTACGTCAAACCCGATGGAGTTGATGTCAAATGTTCAGAAAGAGCAATTAAGTGTCAACATGGTGCGGATGACATAAAAAAGGATGCAGCACAACGTGGAACTTTTTCTTAGCAGCGAACTGGGACACAATCCAAAGAGTAATGCCAAACTCTTAAGACTCGAGTAGAGGAACGACATCCACCACAATCAAACCACACTCCTATCAGAAGGCATGTGGGTTTTTCTTAGATTTATCGATTCTGATTCCGCATAAAAAAAAATTTGGGTTCACCGGAGGCAACTTTCCAATCTGAGTGACAACGCGCCAAAAGCCTTGAAAATTATGTCCGTGTAGGTTCTTAATTATGGGTGTGAAGTGCACCACATTCATGGCTAAGAGGTTGGAAGCCTCTTTTTCATAACTCACTTACTTTGTCGCTTTTCCAGAACCAAATGTAATCTTACATAATAGATTTTCTTTTCAACCGATTGAGTCGAACTACAAACAACCTGATTCTCTAAGGTTAGGGATATGTAGGTGAGATCAATGTTGAAATTCGGCTGTATTCCAACATTCGCTCTCAAATCTGATTCCCAAGCATTCTGGTCTCTTCATAAATCGATATCGGGGTGACTTTTGAATTCTTTTAAAATCGTGTGTCAAATCAAGCATATCGAACTACAAGTGACCTGAATTCTCATATAGCCTGAGGTATGTAGGAAACCCATTTACGGGGTTCGACCATAATTCTTAAAGTCCGTACTAATTCCCTTTTCCAAAAGATGGAGATGTGGTCGATCAAAATTGGATTAGTCAATTTCATTTTCCTCGGATTTCTTTCATCAATCCAAATAAAATGAGGGACAATTGTTGACACCCAATTTTGACCCTCCCCGATAGTAATTAATATTCGAGCTTCTTAAATTTCAAACAATTTAAAATAATTAGCTTTTAGAAAGTTCAAAATATTTTTAAAGTCACTTTTAATCAATTTTATAATTTTTAAATAATACATATGTTTCATATGATTTTGTATATAATCAGTATATTTTATAAACATTTCGAAAATCATCTCAAAAAGATTTTAATTTTAGTGAATATTTTATTAAATTAGTTTAGTTTAAATTATGGTTGACTTTAAAAATTAATTGGTTTATAATTGAATTAAATATTTTATTTCGTTGAGATTGAGAAGCTCCTAAATTAATTATGTTAATTCATCTGATTTAGATTTTAGCCAAATTTGCAAATGAAATTCAATTTGGTTAACTTTGAAATCTCAATTGACCAATTTCAATTCAATTTGACCAATTAGTAAATCACTTGTCCATATCAAAAGACTAAAGTTTTGGATCCTACTTCTAATTTCTAGCAGTCCATATTTTCAATTTTCGCAGCCCACTTGTCCGTTTTTCCCATATTCCTTTTTAATTTCCAACCAACCCACTTTTTCCAGCCCGACGTTCCAGCAACCTCATCTCTCTTCGAATTCCAAACCACCCAGCCCAATTCCCAGTCAACCCAGCCCATTTTCAATTCTAAAAGAACCCAGCAAGTTCCAAACGTTAAACACCATCAACAGCTTCCATCTTCACGACAAGAACATGGCATCGACATTAAACCCAAGCGACATCAACGAAATATGTTGTCCCAATGTTCACAAAGAAAATCAAGCAACATTTCAATGCCAATCGATTCAAACGGAGATACACGGTTTCTCAGAGTGTCAAGCAAATCAGAGACCAGTACGATTTTGCTGTCATCTTCTCTAAGGTCCCTTTCAATTCGTACCAGCAGTGCAGCAAAAGCAAGCACGCGTTTCTCCCCTTTTCCTCTTTCGGAGTAAGGCAAAAATTGCAAGAAAAGGGTGTTTGTCCAAACTTGTGAAAAAATTTCAATTTTGAATTTGGAATGGACCCTTTCTATCCGAATTCGATCTTTTTTCCCTCCAAAGGTGAACCCTAATCTCCTTCTATAAATATTCTTGTTCTTTTCGGTATTAGGGGGGATTTTTGGTTTTTTTTTTTAATTTTGGAGATACACCAAAGTTACTGCTTAAGACGCTTATACACAATTTCTTAGAAAAGAAGAGTTGGAAAAAATTCACAAGGCAAAGAAACTCCTAAGCCACAAAGGATACTTTAGAAACACATCTAAATAATTTTATTTCATCTTTCTTTGTGGGTTGCTCGGAAATTTGTTAGAACCTTTGGAATTTTTTGAAGTCGTGTGGTGGAACTCGTTGCTACCCTCCCAGCTCTTCGTCTCAGCTCGTTGCGCCTAAAAAGGTAAAGTTATCTGAAATCCTGATTCTTTATTTGAGTTCTGTTTTGATGAAATGAAATAGGTTGTTGGTCTGGATTCCTTTTTTTTTAAAAAAAAAATTGCTCTTGTTGATTTCTTCTTTTTAAAATTGCTCTTGTTCTTTTCTTTGTTCATGGCTTCGTATGTTGAAAGGTTGTTCGAATCTTGAATCAATGCCTCTTAGTTGTTCAAAGTAAAAATGAACCTTTTCTAGTAAACTAAAAGTTGAAAATTCTATGGTCTTGAACTCTAGTTTTCTTTTGATTTTCACATTTTATTCACTTTCTCTCTACGTTTTTGGTTATTCACTTTAGCTCGATATAGGCAAAGATAGCTGAAATAATTTTCGTGGCTGCTATTTTGACCCTTTTTTGGTTGGTAAATGTAGTTTTCTTTTCAAAAATAGGAGCATATTTTTTTTTTAACTAAGTTAATATGAAATTTGTATGTTATTTCAGCAATGACTCGTTGATCCAGTAACTTGTTCTCTTCATTTTTAAATCCCATGATCGTTCTACTGTTAACATGATATATTGCACTTGAGTTTATGCTTTCGTGTGCTTAAAGAGTTGGCTTGTTGGTCATGTCGTATTCACCTTGACTTTTTCGTTGTATGAACTCTACCATGCCTATGATTGATTTCATCTAAATTAAGTGGATAGTTGGACTGGATTCTCTGTTTGAACTTTGTTCGAAGTTCTCACTTGTTCTCTTAGATGTTTCTTTATTCATGTCTTGTCTAAGGTTTAATGTAAATTTCAGAACGTAGCCTAAAACTTGTTCAAGTGTGCTAGTAAAAATAAAAATGGTCGAATCTTTGATTTATCTACTTGACTTGAAGTTTTGGTGGCTATTGTATCATTTTCTCTTAAGGTAGGAATTTGAGATATTTTCGAGTCGTTTAATTTTGTTTTAAATCTGTCCAGTTGTGCTTGATCTATTTGTTGGAGTGATTTTTTTTTTCAAAAATTAAGCCATTGTTAAGAATAAGGAAATTGTCATCATGTATATTAGCTCGTTTATGTATATTTAGTCACTAATATCAAAGTATTTTGCCATCTTCTATAGGTATCTTAAATATACCAAGTGTTTGTTACTGTGGCAATTCTGGGGCATTTAGTTGATTTTGTTTGTTTCAACTACTATACTTGAATTATGTCTGGATCCCTAAAAGGAAAGGAAAATAGTTCATGTGATCAGTTTAAGTAAAATTGTTTTGTCATGTATTTGTTCTTTTTAAAGCATATTTAAGTGGCCAGTTTGGGAAAGTGTCTCCTTTTGGTCCTTATTGATTTGTGCGAACGTGTTTACTGTTTCAGCACTTGTCAAATTGCCCTTTTTCTTTCTTTCTTATTTATTTATTATGTTCCTGTGTCAAAAAGTTCCCCTTTTTTGTGTGTCTGGATTCTGGATGTGCTAACTTTGAAATGGTAGTTCCTTATATTGAATTTGCCTGTCATCTAGTAGATTTGTATATATTATTCTTTATCCTAATTCTTATCGTCTTTCCTTGCATGAACTCCCTCGATTGAGTTCATCGGACTCCATATCTCCTCCCCTTGCATTTCGAGAGAGCCACAAAGGCTCAAACCCTTTCCTCTTAAGTCGGCCAGCCTATAAAAAATGACGAATAGGTCCCAAAGTTGAAAGACGCAACAGATCGAGAAATTGATAGATTGGGTTCAAAAAGGCCCACTCTCCTTTAAGAAATTGTATTTTGTTATTATTGGGCCTAAGCCCATTTAGTCATTATGTTTATTATTTTGTTAGTGTTTATGACAGGTGAAAAATTGGGCCCAAGGCCCAAAGAAATGTTTTATATATATTAGACTAGGACAGGTGCAGATGACTCAAATAGGCCAAAGGCCCAAAATGAAAATGGGTCCAAATACTGGCCCAGGCAAACAGAAACCAGATCTGGGCCCAAATCTCTTTCCCTCTTTGTCTTACTATGTTTATTTACTTGTTAGCATTTGCCGTTGTTCTCACGGTTAAAAAATTCAAATCCCTGAACGACGCATATTTTGTTTTTTAACGATTTAACTAAATCAGTCATCTTTAAACAAACTTAAATAATAATTTTGGAGAAGTATCTCATTTAGATGTTAGTATTCCCATTTTTTTCCTTTTCCCTATAAAATGGTCCTTATTATAAAAAATTTTGCTTGACTCAACTCAAGTTAAAGTTTTTTTAGCCAAAGATTTAATTGTCGGATAACCACGTTAGTGGGTGTTCTAGGTGCTTTAAAACCCTTCCTAGAACGCTAATATGAACCCCCGAACCCCCTTATATTTTCAATTGATTCCCTGTTTTAATCTATTGAAAAAATAGTTTTCTTGATTTTTCTTAAAAATTAAGTGGCGACTCTAAAATCAATCTAAAATATATTTCCTAATAAAACACCACGTATACACTAACAACGTATCCAATGTAATCTCGTAAGTATGCATTTTATCCATATCTTGTGAAAGATAAATTATTATTTTCGATAGATTCCTGGCTTAAGTAAAATAATAATAACGTAACATACACAACTTAATCCCACAAAGTAGGGTATGAAGAGAGTAGAGAGTAGGCATACTTTATATCTATCTGGGAGATAGAGATATTATTTTGGGAAAATGCACAAATACTCTCTTCAACTATTCGCGAAATCCCAACGACACACCTTAACTATACATGAGACCTATTACCCCTCTGAATTATTTTAAAGTGTAATAAACGCACTCTTTCGTGCTGAGGTGGCACAGAGAATGTATTCACTCTCTTAGAGGCATGTGAGATACGAAAAAAGGTATTAAAATCGGATTAATATGGACACGTGTTCATTTTTAATTGGACATTTTATAATTAATTAGTACAGATAGTTAATTAACTTTAAAACTTAAATTGATATTTTTAAAAAATTATATTTATTTTTTTCTTTATGAAATAGAGTCAATTTTTATCATTTTTTACAACATATTTAAATTGTCAGAGAATTCTTTTCAGTGTGTTTCATTAATTTGTATAGTATCAATAGAATTTTTTTTCCTTTTCATTTTTTACTCAAATAAATTACTTGAAATTCGCTAATGAGAAAATAAATTGCATATTAGGAATTTAATTTAGGCAACATATAAAGAACATAATTTAAATTAGAGTTTTTTAAAAAAAAAAATATAAACAAATAATTTATTTACCATCCCCTCCTCAATTATCCATGTTATACCCCTACCCCAAGCTCTCACCCTGCCCACACCACCACTCCTGTCCCCCCCCCCCTCCCCCGCCCTCACTTCAGTTCTCCAACAATATGACACCCCACCCCTACCCCAACCTCCATGCCACTTCAGTTCATCATCAGTAACACCCTCCCTCATTCTCTTCCCTTCTCACTTCAATTAGCCTTTATCTTAACCCAAATTCAATCAGAAAAATATGACCCCAATTTTGAATTATTCTCAAATTAGAGTTCAAAATTTAGGTAGTTTCTTCAATGGAGATTTTGGATCATGTTTTATGAAATTTATTTGGATTATTTGAATTAAAAGAAAAATAAAATTGATAGTAGATATTGAATCCGATGGTAGTGAAGGGATAAATTTGGTGGTGGCTATAATTTTCATGGTGATTGCTATGAGTTTTAATGATTAAAATACGTGGGTTTTGTGTTATGGAGTGGGTGTTGATAATGAAGAAGGAATCAAATGACATGGAATTTTATATTTTTTTTGTAGATCTGATCATTTATTGATGTGGCGCTGACATAATGATGACTTGGAGGCGAGTGTAAAATGCATCCCATCATGTGAGTGGCTATATAGGTTTTAGGCTGTGTTTATTACACTTAAAATAGACCCTTAAGAGTTCCGCAAAATCTGCCCTTAACTCCGCAAAATTGACCAACTCGACATCTTAGAGAGCCAAAAGCTTTGAAATCTGCAAGAACTTCACGTCGTCGATTACAGTTCTTAGAGCTAAGGGAGAAGTTTTGAGCTTAGTGAGAAGCTTAGTCCAGAAGTTTTAGGTGAGAAGGTTAGGTGAGAAGGTTTGATATTTATTTTTTCCATATTTATTTATCTAGGTGGCTATTATTTATCCAGCTGAAAATCTACATCACCACTTTTGTCAACCTATCACGCGTGTGTAGTTACGATTGGAGTAGGTGGACAATCAAAGTGTACGCGATGGAGGAATAAACAAGTTCAGGGGGGGTAATGAGCACTTTTGCCTAAAATTTACCTTTAATGCTTGATGGAACATTCTTATCACATAAAATACATGATGTGAGCTTTCATTTCATCCACCTCGCTCCAATACAATATGTATCATCACCACCAATCACCTCATTTCCTTGAATTATTGATCTCAGATACTCAAAACTTTCCTGACTTGTGTCTCAATCCTTACTTCCACGTCAGCCGCATGAATTACATCATGGTAATTTAGCAATAACTTATATTATTGCTAATTCTTTTTAATATGTTCCGTATTGTTTTACCGATTATGCATAATTTACACATAATCTTAAAACAAGCATAATTTATTTATCATCATTAAAAACATACTCAATATTCACTCTAATATACGTGTGCCATGTTAAATGTGTGTTTAGTTTGCAAGAGGGAAAATCCAAAAATACTTGTTTATTTGTGCTAACTAAAAGTAACAAGCCAAAGCTTTTGGCATAGTAACAAAAATCTGATTAGATTTAGTTTGGGTTGCTTTATTGAGTTTTGACCAAGACTACCATGGAGTTATTTTTTGTGGTATAGATAGTAAAGTCACTTTTTTGAAAACAAGTTCTCTAAATAACTTTGTGCTTATAGGCTAGCTAATTCTTTTCCTTTTAATTAATTCTTCTTCTTATCCACACTTTTAATTTGTATCTTCTCCTTTTTTTTATATATAAAAAAAGGTCGTTTACATAATTTGAAGTTAAAAGAGGATGAGGAATCTCTTAGCACCTTGTTCGTGAGGGTTCAATTTCCATCATCTTCATTTTTCCTTTCCTTATCTCCAATTTTTTTTTTAATTTTTTTTAAAAAAAAGTTTAAAGGGGACATAGTACAAATTTAAAATTACATGAAAATTTCAAAAGATTTTCAAATGTTTGATTTAATCCAGACTTAGTTAAATTATATTAGATAGAACACAATAAAAGAAAAGGTTTACATAAATGATAACTACTAGTTGAAAATAAGTTCAAACTTATACTTTTATATATATATATATGGTTTACAATTTTTTTAAATTATTATGATGATATGATATCATGAGTTTAATTGAAGAAATAAGGATTCATTTAGTTCATCTTACATTATTAGAAACAAACATTTTTTCTATCATAAACAAATGAAAAATTTATGTTATAAACTATTTTTTTTTTCATCGAATCAATTCACTCAGGAAATGCATAGTAAGAAATAAATTCTCACAAAAATATTAGAACACTTACTAATTTTTTTTTGTGAAAATATTATTATTTTATTTTTTCTTACTAATTTAATTAAAGTATCTATGAATATAACGACAAACAATTTTATGAAAAATAATAATTTTGTAATAGTGTTAATTTGTTTGGAATTGGAGCATAGTTATTGTTGTCGTTGTTTATATGATTTCAAGCTCCACCACAATGTGGAAAAGAAATGAAGTGGACTCATTAATTCTCAGACTTGTAATAAAGAAGAAAAAAGTTAGTGCTTATATGATATTGTGGTGGAGAATATGGATATAAAGTGTTAAAATTGACAAATCAACTCACTCTTTGGATAAAGCCATAGTAAATATTCGGTCAATATACCTCACCACCGCCCATCTAAATATTTGTATACTTCTAATTTATTTCCTCTTAGGGCAGGGATTTTTTGGGTGGGTGGATAGAACTTTATTTCCATGTATGCATCTCCCATTTTTCTTTGTCAATTTTCTCAAAAAGTTGGAATCTAGTGCCTTCCCCAATTGCATTTTCTCTTATATAATAAGAGGGAATCGAGGTAATTAATCTACGTCGACGTGTCCCGCTTCAACATTAACTATCCTTTTCTCTCTTATTATATAAGAGGGAGTTGAGGTTTAGAAAATACGTTGACGTATTTACTTTAGCCTCAACTCCAGTTGAAGTGAATCAGACACATCAATGTATTTTCTTTAGCCTCAATTCTCTATTTTGAAAATCTCTTAGTATATAAGAGGAAGTTGAGGTGAAGTAGACACGTTTTCATTGACATGTTTGTTTCAGCCTCAACTCTCTTTTTTCTCTTATTATATAAGAGGGAGTTGAGGTGTATCAGACACGTTGATGTTGATTGAGGGTAAAAGGTTAAAAATATCCTTCTAGAAACATATGAAGACCATAAAAATAAAAATAAAACAATCTTTAATGAATCTCATCGACTAAAGCTGCGATTTTGAGGTCTCATTGCCGAAATAGTTAGTGGTTAGCCAAATGGAGCTTTAGAAAATAGACAGAGACTTAAGGTTTTCAGGACAATCCAACGATCTAATTCGGCGATTCATCAACCTATTCGGCGAGTCGCCAAATGTGCAAATGTTCTCGCCGAATTTCCCAATCCGGATATGTTCCAGTAAAATTACCATAACCTTTTGGGATAAGGCACAAGTACCCCTAGACTAGACCGAAATCCCAGAGACACACTTTAACTAAACTAAGGTCCTATTACCCCCTGAACTTATTTTTTTTTGTAATTTTGTACACCTTTTGTCTTACGTGGCACACTCCGTGACTCCACGTAATTGAGGCGCGTGGGAGATATTTGGTTGTCACGTAAGCCAAAAAGGTGCACAAAATTACAAAAAAAATGGGTTCTGGGGGTAATAGGACCTTCGTTTAGTTAAGGTGTGTCTTTGAGATTTTGGTCATAGTCTAGGGGGGTACTTGTACATTTTCCCTAACCTTTTACTCCAAACTCAAAATAAGAAAAACTTAACGGGTGTTGGAAAGAAGACTCATATACCTTTGATTTGATATGTCATAAGCCACCTAATTTATTATACGCCGAGAGATAAGTTGGCCTAAGTAGAATTTTATATCAAAACTCAATCGGTAAGGAAGTTTTCAACTCAACTTTGTACTAGAGCAATCTTATGACCTTAATTCATCTCCAAATTTATTCCCATACTAAAGAATTGACCTTAACACCTATGCACAATCAAGAATTACTCCGTACCATTTTATATACAAATGAAGAATGGTTCGAATCTTAGCTTAGAAAATTTTGGGATGTTACATTTTAGTTTGTTTTTAATTTTTAAATTCATATCTTTTAATTATAGTGTTATTACTTAAATGTCGTTGATATTTGTGTAAACTTTTGCAACTTCTTAGATTAGAAAAAATAGGACTCTCAATGAGCGCTCTCACATTAGATTTTCGAGAAAAAAAGAGTGATGATTTACAACCACACAAATATATATAATTTATTATAGAACAAACATTATCAACACGATTTAAAATCTACCAATATTAATAATATTTATCGAATATTTACTTTACACTTAATGAGATAATTTACAATCACACAAATATATATAACCTATTTTATCAAAATTTTAAACTATTTAATTTTTTTTATAAACAAATATTAGGCTCATGCACCACCAGGATTAAATAGTATAAAGTAAAGAAAATTCAAGGGAAGTAAATTACAGAAAATAAGTCCATTTTCTGGTGTTTTGTTAACAATTTTTTTAGGTTCTCAATGTTGATATTCAGTTTAAGTTAGGTCAAACAAATGAATTAAGTTGGACTTTTTTTTTTTTTTGGTCGACAAGATAATGTTAGTTGTTCTCTAATTACACGACAAAGAATCTTACCGACATCGATATAGTGTAAATCCGTTGGAATTTTTTTTTTTACCACTAATAAATTGCGTTATCCATAAAATAATAAAGACATCAATCATCGAGCTTTGAATATGAAAAAAATCTTTAATATAAAGCGATTTCTCTTAAATATTGTTAAGAGATATTATTAACCATGTGTTTTGATATAGTATTATTATTGAACAATTGTTTATTCATTTATTCAATTAAATAAAGTGTTACATTATATCATCGGTTTAAGCTTATACACAAAAGATTAAATCATCGGTTCTTATAAGTTAAAAGTTATAGTTCACAATCGTAGATGGAAATTTGGACAAAGCCATCAGAAAGATTGTAGCATGAGATTAAATGTAATTTAGCTTGATTATGAGAATTGCATAATTCTAACTTCTCGTGCTAGTGCATTTTGTATGTATTGAACGGGATCAAGCAGAGATAGATGTTTTAGACTGACTGATAAAATCATATTGTCTAAACTGTTAAATGTACTTATATTCTTAATCTTGATATAACGATTATGATCTGTATATATTAATTATCATTTTGATTTATTAAAAGGTGAGATTCTGAGATGAGTCAATATGCCTGGTAGATTGGATGATGATAATATATATTGGTGAAATAATTAATTAGTTAATTGATGGAATCCATGTCCCAATATAGAGATTGATGATACACCTTTTTATGAGAAACTTATAAGTTTTCATGTGTAAATCCGACCAGTAGATTTATGAATCTGGCACATGAAATGTAACATCTTGCACCTAGAAACGACTATAAAGAGATTAAAATATGAAACTATTGATTTTTGGAAAGAATGAGGAAATCTGGAAATTTGGTCTAAGTTAAGAAAGTGAGTTTTGGCCATTTTCAAACAGACATAACTCCTAGCTCAGGAGGAGTTAGGAGCATATCTTGATATGGTTGGAAAGCCCTTGGAGATATCTTTCCAATGCCGCTGAGTTTGCAAAATTCCGACATCGTATGAGTGAGATATGCCTTCCGGATGTTGGGTTGTTGGATTGAGGAAAGGCTCAATCTGGATTTAGGGAAGGGCAAAGTAGTCTTTTCTCTAATTAATTTCCTAATTCGTTTTTAGGGATTTATTGGGGTAAAAGCTTATTTTGGTCAGATTAGAAAATTATATTCACGCTTAGGGCTTGGAGAAAAGAGCAAGGAAGAAAGAAAGGGAGAAAAGCCAAGATTCAGTCAAGCTTGCGAGTGGAATTCGTCGGGGGTGATCCCTATTAAGGTATGTGAGATCTTTCTGTGTTGGGTTAGTTCACCCACACACCAACTTGTTTCAATCCTTTGGTTTGGAGTTGTTTACATGTTGAAAAGTGAGGTTCTTGAAGAACAAATTGTAGAATTCTTGTTGGTTGAATTGTTAATGCTTGGGAGTTTATTTGATTCATATTTCCGGGCTGTTTTTCGAGTTGGATTGATGGTGTATTGAGAGTACAATTGATCCTAAGTGTTTTGGGGAAAGAACTAGGGAAGATTGGAGGGTTTAGAGATGAAAAACGAAGAAGAAAATCGGGGATTTTCTAGGCAAGGGCTTGGGGCATCGCGCCTGCCAGAGCGCCACAAAAGTTCCTCTGAACTTTGGCCTCTGGCGCGTTGCGCCATCCAGAGCCCTCTGAAGTTTGAGGGCTGGAGCCCCGCGTCTCTCAAAGCGCCAGGGACGCCAATTCTCCCCATTTGTTTCCCACCTTTTCGTACTAGTTCCTAAGTGATGTACCTATGTTTCCTAGTCGATTCTAACACTCTAAGGTACATCTAAACATCATGAAATCATCCATAAACATGAGATCATGAACCTTGAATCCATAATCCAATTCAAGGAAAGTTAAGATCAAAGTCAAAGAAGTTTAGAGTCAAGTCTAGAAGTTAAGAAGCAAGTCAAAGTAAAGTTTCTTAAAGTTTTCAAGAGTCTTTATTAAACGTTTCAACTTCGTTTTAAGGCTCAAGTTTCAAGTAAAGCAGAGACTAAGAGTTGAGTTCCTTTCTCATGAAAAGCTATTAGGGAACGTATTCCCAAATAGTTTATAAATGTTTGCTCATTTGAACAAGAAAAAGGGAACATCGATTCCAAGAGAGCTTTCAAGCTAAGTTTTGAGTAATTATCTCAATTCAAAGAAAGAGTTTTGTTTTTACAAACATATGAGCTAAGTATATTTTGGGAGTAGTATTGAGCACCGATATAGGGATGCGAGTTCATATTAACTCAAGTCTCCATGAACCATGTAGCCATCATGGGTACTAAATGATCATACTTTTTAGATGACTCCTTAAGATGCTTTTAGCATAGACTAGTGGATCCACTAAGTTAAGCGTTCTATATGACGGCAAAGAATAGAACAGTTCTGGTAGCATGGGCAAGACGTTGTATCACCACTTAGGCTCATAGTGGTGGTTGTCGGTTAGAGAATCTCCCACTAAAGTTATATTACTTTAATATTTAAGTAAAGCTGAGTTTGTTATTGCTTTATCTTTAACGAATTAAGTTGTTTACACTGTTTTACAAGCTTTATATATATTGTATGTGTCTTATTGCTTTATATTGAGTTTAGTTATCCATGAGTTAAACAGAGCCAAAGTAAGTGTTCATTTGTACTCCTTTCAAGCGTAAGTTGTTGTTTATCATTCCAACTCGCATACTCGTACATTCAATGTACTGATGCTAGTTGACCTGCATCTTATTATAGTGCAGACGCAGGTAACCAGGATCAACATCCAGCACACCGTTGATCCAGTTGAGCACTCCAGAGTCAGTAGTGAGCCTCATTGCATTCCGGAGGACTCTTTTATTTCACTTTCCTAGTTTTCTTTATTAGGATGTTGTGGAGTCTATCCCAACATCCATCTCAGTATTATAGAGGCTTCATGGACAGTCAGATAGTTAGTATTGAGTCTCTCATTTATGAATTTGCAGATACTTTGTTTTGAGACATAAGTTGCCATTTTGGTTAAGATGTTATCATTTAAACTATTGTATTGAGTTTATTCTGTTGAGTTAAGTCTTCCACCGAGTTTATTCTGTATAAGTTTATGGAGTGAATAATCGTCATTATATATGTATATTGTATGAGTAGTTCTCCAATCCCATCGATTGGCTATTTAAGATGCATGAATGTATATGTATATGATGAGTTTGAATGTAACTGTTCAATGTTTATATGACTGTTTGATTGATCTATTGTAACTTTTTCTTCAATCTCAAATTCAACATGTTTCCTTTTAATCCCCTTAGTACTATTTTGGGTCAAAACAAACTAGAGGGTTCTAAATTCTAACTATGTTGATTGGAGGAGAAATCTCGACATCGTGTTAACTGTTGAAGAGTATAAGTTTGTACTCAATGAGGAATGTCCACTGAAACCAGATGAACATTTTAGTGATGAGGATAAGCTAGCTTATCAGAAATGGTGCAAAGCTGATGAGATAGCGCGATGTTACATTCTGGCTTCAATGTCAAATGTGTTGCAACATTAACATCAAGCTATGTTGTTTGCTTTTGAAGTTTAGGAGAATCTCAAGCAAATGTTTGGAGACTAGGGTCGATCAGCTAAGCAGACTGCCATGAGAACTCTCATGAACACTAAGATGGTTGAAGGCACTCCTATTAGAGACCATGTTATGAAGATAATAGGTCTTCTGAATGAACTAGAGGTCTTGGGGGCTGAAATTAACAATGACTCTCAAGTTGAGATGATATTGCAGTCTCTGCCTAGCAGTTTTCAACAGTTTTGCCTAAATTATAATATGAATAAGATGAGTCTTTCTTTGGCACAATTGTTGAATGAGCTGCAGGTGGCAGAGACACTTGTCAAAAAGGCACCATCCATGGCACTAGATGTTGAGAAAGGTTATACTTCTAAACCGCAAGGTGGACAGAAGAAGAAAAAGGCTCACAAAGCTAAGGCAAATGCACCTCCAACTGGGGGCATGAAAAAGTCCAAGGGCAAGTGTTTTCATTACAAGATGCCAAGCCATTGAAAGGCATATTGTCCAGATTTCTTAGGTAAGAAGAAAAACAACCCAGGTAACTCACTTTCACTTGTCGTTGAAACATTTTTAGCGGCTATTTCTACCACTTCATAGTGTGTAGATTTAGGAGCCACTGATCATATCTGCCCTACTTTGCATGGGTTTGAAGAAACGCGCAAGCTGATTAGAAGTGAAGTTAGAGTTTTTTAAGCGAATGGTTCAACAACTCCAGTTTTAGCATTAGGAAATATTACTTTTTCGTTTGATAGTGGTAGAGTTTTAATTTTAAAAGACGTTTTATATGCACATGCTGTTAGAAGAAATTTAATTTCAGTTTCTAAAATTTTGAGAGATAGTTATGATGTTAATTTTTCTGATAACGATTGTGTTATTAGCTATAATAAACATCTTGTCTTTTTTAGTACATTGATTAATGGTCTTTTTATTATTAATGTGTCTCCAGAACTACAACAAACCGTAGAACTGAATAATGTTAACCTTTCGAGTAAAAGAATATGTTCTTCTAATTTTAATGAGACTTATCTATGGCACTTGTGTCTATGTCATATAAATCTAGATAGGACTTCAAGGTTGGTTTGAGATGGACCTTTAGGTTCATTAAAAGTGGAGGCACTACCAATATGTGAATCTCATTTAGAAGGAAAACTGACTAAGAGACCTTTTTCCTCAAAAGGAAACAGAGTCAATGATAAACTATAGTTAATTCATTCTAATTTGTGTTGCCTGATGAACATTGAAGCAAGAGGTGGGTATGAGTACTTCGTGACTTTCATTGATGACTACTCAAAATATGAATATATTTATTTGTTACGCCGTAAGTCTGAATGCTTTGAGAAATTCAAAAAGTTTAAGGCTGAAACGGAGAAATGACATGGAAAATATATCAAGTCATTGCGATCTGATCGTGGTGGCGAATACCTCTCTAATGAGTTCATTAGTTACTTATCAGAACAAGGAATTACATCTCAAATGTCTGCACCTAGAACGCCACAACAGAATGGTGTAGCAGAAAGAAGAAACATAAGTCTTTTAGAAATAGTTAGATCAATGATGAGTTACTCTGATTTTCCTTATTCGTTTTGGGGATATGCATTAAAAACTGCAAATTACATTCTGAACTTAGTTCCTTCTAAATCTGTTCCTTTGACACCCATTGAACTGTGGACTGGGCACAAACCTAGTTTGAAACATGTTTGAGTTTGGGGATGTCCAGCACATGAGCTGAAAGGGAAGGCAGAAAAATTAGAACCTCAAACAGAAGTATGTGCTTTTATTGGATACCCTAAAGGAAAGAAAGGTGGTATGCTTTATAATCCTAAAGAAAATAAGGTCATTGTGACTATCAATGCCAAGTTTCTGGAAAAGGATTTTTTAGCAAACTATATTCCTAGAAGCCATATTCCTAGAAGTAAACTAGTTTTACAGGAATTAAGCAAAGAGATAACAAATCAGTCTACAAAAAATAATGGAAACCAAATTCAAACCCCATATGTTGGAATTAACATACCATTACATTGTAGTAGTGGGAGAGATGTTAATAAACGTATAATTCCACAAGTATAAGTTCCTGAAAATTCATTGCATCAAGGTAGTGGGAGTATGTCACGACCCGATTTATCGAGTCATGATGGAACCTACTATACCCTACTAGTAGGTAAGCCAACCCATAACCATTGAACATCAAGCAATGAGCGAAAGGGCAAAAACTAGCGAAAATAATAATCTAAACAAGAATAACAAGGTAGAAGCAACCCAGAATAAACATATACAGAAATCCCTCCCAGAACCTGGAAATCACTAGTACAGAGCTATCTAATAAAGCGTATAAGTCCCAAAAGTGGACCACAACAAAGCGTGTCTCAAAGGCAACAAGATTAGCTAAAACAAAAGAAGGAGACAAGGCAAACCCAAAACGCCAAGTGCTCGCCCTCGTCTCCGAATCACAGCTGCAAAAGAAGGCTGGAACTAATCACTGCTAGTAACTGGTACTGGGACCTGTATCATGAAATAGATGCAGAGCGTAGTATGAGTACCAACGCAACAGGTACTCATTAGGCATCAAAGGCCGATTGAGCAAAAAGGGTAAAAACAATAAGAAAAGATAGAATCTAGACACAGAGAGGTCAAAGCGGATATGAAAAGAAAGCACACGAGCATACCATAAACAAACTAAGTACAACAAAACTAAACCTAACTAGATCCCCATAAGGCCAGAAGGTACACTCGTGCGCAAGTTTAAGTAAAACCTTAACGGACCCTCATAAGCCTGACAGGTACACAGAAAAGCTAAGTTTTCGAGAAAGAAGAAAACCGGGATCCCATCCCACAGTAACCAAGATAATTCATCAGGCTCCACCCAGCCAGCAATGCACTCCCAGCCCAGCTAGAAAGAGGGACCCGAGGGTGAGGTAGATATCGCAAGTCATCCTACCATGCAGTCAACTCCCAGCCCAGCTAGAAAGAGCGACCTGGGAACACCCAGCCAGCAGCACACTCCCAGCCCAGCTAGAAAGAGAGGCCCGGGGGCAATCGCCGATATCACTGAGTCTACCAAGCCAGCGATGCGTTCCCAGCCCAGCTAGAAAGAACGACCCCGGGGGTGATGGTATCTCCAATAGGATCCAATCCAACAACTACCACCGTAGAACGCCGTCCACTCTAAGAAATCACAGAAAAGGCTCCAAGCCTATACTATCTCAATCCCACACTTTTAGTGATGTACTAAACCTTCGAGAACGCGTCAGAACTAGAGAAAGAAGATACAGAAGTACAGCAAGCAGTGATAACGCCTAATCTATGGTTCAATTATCAAACTCAAGTCTGCTACTCCAGTCTAGAAGGAGCTAAGTCATGTGAACGACGTCAACAGAAAGTCAAGGCTATCTAGCTCACACGTGTCATAAGTCTAAGACAATATTAGCCTAACCTAAACTAAGGACATCATGCTTACGGTTAAGGATGAACAAGGCATACAACACATAGCATACAAGTATGCAATAGCATTTAGCACATAGGCATGCACCTCTACTAAACCGGTTAACATGATACTGTACCCGAAAAATGGCCAATCAATCCTAACATGAGGTATCTAATCAAAGTAAGGTAGGAAACTAGTACCCACCCCCAATTCACTATAATCGACATGCTTTTACATAATTAAGCTCAATCTAAAAATAAGGAAGTCGTAGCCTACCTTAAGGCCGATCGCGAGCGCTCCAAATCATTTTACCAGAGTTTTTCCTTCCTGAATGACCTTTGAACGCTGTCATTCGATCAAATATAGGATAACAATGTTAGTACAGTCGTTTAGACACCAAAATCACAACAAACGGAGATAGGTCAATTTTGGAGTCAAAAAATGGAATCGTGGGACCCGCACTGAACTATCTGAATTTGACTCCATCAAGAGGCCCTAAACATCACCTCAAACTTGTGTTCCAAAATGGAACACAATTCGAGGCTCAAAACACAGCAAAAACCAACAAGCAAGAAATCACACTTTAATAAACTAAAATAAAACCTACAGCAGTCTAAACTTGAAATATACAAGGATCTAATGGTGCCCAACACTCCTTGGACACTACAAGATGAAGCCACAACAATTGCCAACACGTGGGACTTTGAATCACCCAAAACCGAGCCAAAATAAAAGAGATATAACCAAAACAAGAATGCCAAAAACAAAGGCTCGAAAAAGAGGTACAACAATTAAGTTAATCGCGAAATTACCTCGAACTACGCGCACCCAACAACTTTTGAACACTCTACAGCGAAGCCACCAAAACTACGAAACGTTTGCACTTCAAATCGCCTAATTTGGATGAAAGATGAGAGAGTTAAGAGGGTTTTAAGTTTGAGAAATAGTTGCTGATTTATCTACATTAAATAGCAGATTTTCTGCAATTTTTCCCAAAATTTTAAAACTTCGATAGGGTGCTCCAAACTCGTTCGAAACCCCGTGCCCGCAAACGGTATATGCAACCATACCAAATTTGATATTCTGGACTTAACGGTGCAGTTGAAATTTCCATACGAGGTCATCTTGGCAAAAAGTGGGTCTTACACTCAAATGTCATTTTAAGTCAAAACCCACAAAAGGGCTCGAAAAGATATCGAAAACCTTTGGGACACAAAAGAAGGGTCAATCTAGACCAAACTCGACATTTTTGAGCTAACCGCGCAGACTGAATTCTCATCCGAGCGCGTTTACTCAGAATTTTGACCAAAGTCAAACTTAGGCTTAAATTTAAAGTTAAAACGCCTAATCACACCAACTTACACTGAAAACCTCGGGAGTCATGCCGATCATGCTGCTAGCCTAAAATGACCCTTTCGGAGCTAATGGAATCGTCAGAATTGAATTCTGATGTCATCTTCTTGAACTTTTGATTGAAAATGATCGTTCAAGGTTTATAAGCTCCAAAACACAAAAACTCGCACCAAGACCAAACGAACGACCAGGTGACTGAACTGTCAGTCCCAGCAAGTCATAAATGACTCGGGGTTGCTACAGGAACGCTCTAAATGACACACAGAAGGCAAGACACAGAAATGTCCAGGAGGGTCATTACAATATCTACTACTAAAAAGGACTTTTGTTCGTGAAAGTAAGGGTCAAGAAGTACCTGAAGGCTCAAACAAGCCGGGAAAATGCTCTCACATCTCCTACTTGGTCTCCCAGGTAGCCTCCTCAACTGGATAATGCCTCCAATGGACCTTAACAACAGGAATGGATCTCAAGCATAATTTCCTCATATCTCTAGCTAGAATGACAACTGGCTCCTCTACAAATGTCAAACGATCATCCAACTCGACTGCATCATACTGGAGCACATGGGACTCATCAGGAGCATACCGTCGCAACATCAAGACATGGAAAATCGAGTTGATGGCTGAAAATGCTAGAGGTAGGGCCAACTCATAACCAACCTCCCCAACTGTTCGGAGTATCTCTAAAAGCCTAATGTACCTGGGGCTAAGCTTGCCCTGCCTACCAAACCTCATCACGCCCTTCATAGGCGATACACGGAGCAATACCCCAATCACCAATAGAGAATCTCAAAGGTCGACGCCTTCGATCCGCATAATTCTGGTGCCTACTTTAAGTCGTCTTGAGTCTATCCTGAATCACTCTCACCTGGTCCAAAGCCTCTTGAATAAAATCTGTACCCCGCGGCCTAGGTTCTGTAGACAAACCAGCCCACTGAAGAGTGACAATGCCTACCATACAAGGCCTCGAACGGGGCCATCTGAATGTTAGAATGGTAGGTATTGTTATACGCAAACTCCGCCAAAGGCAAGAACTGGTCCCAATGACCACCAAACTCCAAAACACAAGCCCGTAGCATGTCCTCAAGGACCTGAATAGTACGCTCCAACTGACCATCAGTCTGAGGGTGGAAAGTTATGCTAAGGTCAACCTGAGTGCCCAACTCATCCGTAAAGGTCCTCCAAAAGCTAGACGTGAACTGAGAACCCCGATCTGATATAATAGAAACTGGCACACCATGAAATCGAACCACCTCCCAAATGTAGATACGAGCCAACCTCTCGGCGCTAAATGAAGACTGAACAAGAAGGAAATGTGTTGACTTGGTCAATCGATCAACGATGACCCAAATGCTATCAACACCTCTAGAAGTCCGCGATAGGCCAGCCATAAAATCCATAGTAATGCGATCCCACTTCCATTCCGAAAATGGTAATCTCTGAAACTCACCACCAGGCCTCAAATGCTTGGCCTTTACCTGCTGGCAGCATAAGTAACGGGAAACAAAGTCAGCAATAACTCTCATCATGCCACTCTACCAGTAATGCTGCCTCAAATCACGATACATCTTCGCTGTTCCTGGATGGATAGAGTATCTATACTCACTGCCTCTTGGCTTAAGGCGTTCGCTACCACATTCGCCTTGCCCGGATGATAGAAAATAGAGAAGTTGTAGTCCTTCAGGAGCTCAATCCAACGACGCTGCCTCGAATTAAGATCCTTCTAGCTCATGATGTACTGAAGACTCCTATGATTGTTATAGATCTCACATCGAACTCCATACAAGTAGTGCCTCCAAATCTTAGGTGCAAAAACTACCGCCGCCAACTCCAAGTCATGAGTGGGGTAGTTGTGCTCATGGATCTTAAGCTGCCTCGACGCATAAGCAATAACTCGGTCCTGCTTATACGCCGATATGTCATAAGCCACCTAATTTATTATACGCCGAGAGATAAGTTGGCCTAAGTATAATTTTATATCAAAACTCAATCGGTAAGGAAGTTTTCAACTCAACTTTGTACTAGGGCAATCTTATGACCTTAATTCATCTCCAAATTTATTCCCATACTAAAGAATTGACCTTAGCACCTATGCACAATCAAGAATTACTCCATACCATTTTATATACAAATGAAGAATGGTTCGGATCTTAGCTTAGAAAATTTTGGGATGTTACATTTTAGTTTGTTTTTAATTTTTAAATTCATATCTTTTAATTATAGTGTTATTACTTAAATGTCGTTGATATTTGTGTAAACTTTTGCAACTTCTTAGATTAGAAAAAATAGGACTCTCAATGAGCCCTCTCACATTAGATTTTCGAGAAAAAAAAGAGTGATGATTTACAACCACACAAATATATATAATTTATTATAGAACAAACATTATCAACACGATTTAAAATCTACCAATATTAATAATATTTATCGAATATTTACTTTACAATTAATGAGATAATTTACAACCACACAAATATATATAACTTATTTTATCAAAATTTTAAACTATTTAATTTTTTTATAAACAAATATTAGGCTCATGCACCACCAGGATTAAATAGTATAAAGTGAAGAAAATTCAAGGGAAGTAAATTACAGAAAATAAGTCCATTTTCTGGTGTTTTGTTAACAATTTTTTGAGGTTCTCAATGTTGATATTCACTTTAATTTTGGTCAAACAAATGAATTAAGTTGGATTTTTTTTTTTTTAGTCGACAAGATAATGTTAGTTGTTCTCTAATTACACGACAAAGAATCTTACCGACATCGATATAGTGTAAATCCGTTGGAATTTTTTTTTTTACCACTAATAAATTGCGTTATCCATAAAATAATAAAGACATCAATCATCGAGCTTTGAATATGAAAAAAATCTTTAATATAAAGCGATTGCTCCTAAATATTGTTAGAAGATATTATTAACCATGCGTTTTGATAAAGTATTATTATTGAACAATTGTTTATTCATTTATTCAATTCAATATAAAGTGTTACATTATATCATCGGGTTAAGCTTATACACAGAAGATTAAATCATTGATCCTTATAAGTTAAAAGTTATAGTTCACGATCGTAGATGGAAATTTGGACAAAGCCATTAGAAAGATTGTAGCACGAGATTAAATGTAATTTATCTTAATTATGAGAATGGTATAATTCTAACTTCTCGTGCTAGTGCATTTTGTATGTATTGAATGGGACCGAGCAGAGATAAATGTTTTAGACTGACTGATAAAAACATATTCTCTAAACTGTTAAATGTACTTATATTCTTAATCTTGATATAACGATTATGATCTGTGCATATTAATTATCATTTTGATTTATTAAAAGGTGAGATTCTGAGATGAGTCAATATCCCTGGTAGATTGGATGATGATAATATATATTGGTGAAATAATTAGTTAGTTGATGGAATCAATGTCTCAATATAGAGATTGATGATACACCTTTTTATGAGAAACTTATAAGTTTTCATGTGTAAATCCAGTCGGTAGATTTATGAATCTGGCACATGAAATAAGTTAAGTATTGTTCTAAAGGAAATTAATTATTGAATTAAATTCGTCAATAATTTAATTTATTGATTAGTATATGTAATCTTAACATGGGAAATTACACAAGTGTTTAATGGTGAATTTCGAAATATAAATAGAGGAGTGCAATTACAAATTTTTAGTGGAATGATTTGTAATTTATTATGGTAAGAATAATTTCAAATTAATTATTTAAAATTATTTCCATAATAGGAAGCCTCAGTAATTAATTTTGTGGTCCCTCCGATGCCCAATTTAACTAGAACTCAGAATCATATTTTTTGGTAAAAGAAAAAAGATCTTGAAAGAAAAGGAATTCTCTTTGGACTAGGAAGGCATCTCTATAAGTAGGGATTCTTCCAACCTAGAAAGAAAATTCAGTATTCTATATAATACTTGCACACCCAAGTATTGAGAGAGTTAAATTGTTAATTGAGAGATTCTTCCAATCTAGAAAGAAAATTCAGTATTTTATACAATACTTGCCCACCCAAGTATTGAGAGAGTTCAATTGTTAATTGGGATCACTGTAGGAGACAGTAGAGCTGGAGTCGGATTTACTTCAAGATATCTGCACACGCTTCAAGAGGTAATCCTGAGTTAATTTTCAGCATAATTTGTATGTGATACGTATTTGTGATTGTTGTCTATACTCATGCAAGATGTATGATTCTGGAATGCTTCCACTGTGTATGCTATTTTCTCACAAATATGCTATGTGAATTTGATTAGTCGTGCTCTAATACAAGTAACAAATCTATACCATGTGAATTTATATTAATCGAGCTTCAATAATATCGAGCACCAAAAAATAATAATCTAATAGTCAGTTTATACACATGACAAAAGTTAAGTGATTGGACCTGAAGTAACACTACATGGTCGTTTAATTCTGCGGACATGCACCTACACATGTTGGTACAGAGTTTTGTTAAGTTGAATGGATTATTTCATTTGTTATCATATCTATTTGGTTAATCATTCTAAAAGTCGAATCTTAAAAATTAAATATATGTGTTTTAGGGAGAGGGGCACAAATAGTTGTTTTAGGACCTTTTAATTAAGGAATAGTTGAAATTTACATTGTTTTTATAGTTTTAACGTAAACTTCAGCTCTTTGAATTTCAAATTTCAAATTTAAGAATGAAGTTCGAATGGTTTGAAGAAGGAAATGAGAAGGAACGATCCACAATTTGTGAAATTTGGCTAAAGTCTAAACGAATCGACCTACAATAGCTAGCTGATGTTATTTCTATAGTTATTTGTCATACGTGTTGGTGAGACTATTTACTTACAAGTCATGGTGGATGTCATTATATTTTTTCAATTGAAACATGGCACGTAAGTTAATCTAAACACTAATTGTAAAATATTGATCGTTGAAATATTGTCCCAAGTATAGTGAGTGAGTACTTAAGATCTTATTGAAGATTTTGTTTTGTCAAGATTATGGTGAGGCCCCATTGTGGGTATTCCTTTTGGATAAAACAAGGCAAAAGTAGAGATCATACTTGTCAGCAGTCACTTGCTACTCTCCAATTTGCAGCCTCGTCCTCTTTCTATTTTAATGACAAAACATGATGAATTGACCTCACCTCTTGGAGACATATTTCAACACACTTGTCGTGCTTTACAAGAACTAATTATACCCCCCCCCCCTCCCTCCCTTCACGTGCAGACACGTGGAATATTTTTTTTTGATAACAGTGAGATTCGACCTTAGGATCTTTGTTTGCTTTATATGTTGAAGTGTGTGACTATCTCATCTAAAAACTTAAGTTATTAGAGATACACACTTTTATTGATGGAAAAAAGGATAATTATACCCTCAAATTGTCATAACTAGTGCGTCCAGGGGCGGCTCAACAACTTTGAAAAAAAAAACAATTGCCTTAGGTCCCAAAATTTGAGGGGCCTCATTTTAAAAAAAAAATAATAGGCTATAAGTATTATTTTTTTTTTTTAAATATAGAGAGTATTACTTATAGAAAATAAAATCTTTTCATAAAAGAGCAAAGAAGTAATAGAAATTCGACAAATTATGATTACTATGTCTCAAGAAAAATTAAATAATTAGCTATAATAAACTTCATAAAAAATATATATTTGAATTTAAGGTCTTCATTCAGATTTGGCTTAAGGCCACTGATTTATTAGAGTCGCCCCTGGTGAGTCATTACCCTTCGTTATACTTTCGGATTGTGTATATCCTTACCGTTAATATTTTGGAATGTATATACCCTTAGAATAAATGGAGGGACACGTGTCATGATCTCAACGGTCTATCCAAATTTAATTTAGTTCTTACCCATAATTAAAAAAACCTACCCATCTTTCACAATTTTAACCCATTCATAACCCAAATTGTAAGCAAAAGCACCCAAAACCAAAAGAGAAGTTAGGTAAGATAATCAAAACTCTCAAATTCCTCTTTTCTTAACTTCTACAACAAAGACTTATTTCAAACATTTAGATTTGAACAACTTTTATTTTTAATCGAAATTTTGATCGATTGGGCCAGATATTTATTTATATGAAATCAAAAACAAAATAAGCCAAATAAAGTTGTTTGGCTAACCAAGATCCAAAATGTAAAGGACTAGAAAATGCTAAAATCTGAAATTGGAAATAATATACAAGTTATTGTCGGCTCTTCCACTTCCACTTTGAAACAAATGGATTTTCTCCACGTTCTTGATTGTTCCTACATGGAATCTTCCTTTTGAGAGGAGCCAATATGTTGATGTTGAAGATCTTTGTTCCGGTGGTCTTCTCCGATTTGAACAACATTTTCAAAGGAAGAAGAAGAGATTTTTTTTTTCCAGAAACCCTTTGGACAATTTCTTATTCTTCATCTTCTTCAACAAAAAACCTTTGTAGAATATTTCGATTAATTTGGCTGAAATCACCCATAATGATTTTGATTTTGAATGTATGAAATTGAAAAAACATGATGAAACTCAAATCCCTTAATTCAATTTCACTTATAAAGCAACCACCAAGTCTTAATTTCTTCCCCACACTCAATCCATCATAAAGTCACTTTTAACTTTCCACAACTTCTGATATTTTCCTAACTTTTATTGCATAGCTGGCTTTTCATGCCTCTAGGAACACAGAACAAGCACCATGATTGAACATAAACTAGAGAATGAAGCAACTCACAAGTTGTTTGTGCTGAAAAGGTGAATGACGGCTATGCTAACACTGAAGAA
Organism: Solanum commersonii; assembly: GCA_029007595.1. NCBI lineage: Eukaryota > Viridiplantae > Streptophyta > Magnoliopsida > Solanales > Solanaceae > Solanum > Solanum commersonii. The sequence goes on from JAJTWQ010000118.1 coordinate 334,733, forward strand.
GTGTAAAATCAGATGGTGTTTGTTCATCTGTTATTCACGGGGCTCGAAGGACTAGAATTAAAAGAATCAATTTGTGGGATAACTACACGAGTGGGTGTTTAAGTTAGGTTAGATTGGGGAAGAAGAAGAGGATTTTTAACCGGGTTATGGATGGGTTAAAATTATGAAAAATGGGTGGGTTTTTTTTAATTGTGGGTAAAAATTAAATTAAATTTGGTTAGGCCTTTAAGATTATGACACGTGTCCCTCCGTCTATCCTAAAGGTACATACGTTCCGAAAATATTGACGGTAAGGATATACACAACCCGAAAATATAACGAAAGGTATTGACATACCATTTATGATAGTTCAGAGATATATTTTTCTTTTTTCCCTTTATTGATTAATGATATTTTTCAACAAGAAGCTCATACTTGGATTTCAATTGTATTTTACATTCTACTGAAAGAATGTATGGTTAAAAAACTTATGACTGCATCAACTACAAGAAAAGACCTCATGATAGTCAAGTCAATATGGTTAGAATAACTTCAGATAATGTTTTATATGGTTTTAGACTCTGTTATGATCATTTTATAGTTTTAAATTGTAATTTAGATAAATGTTTATTTACTGATTTGTTCTTATTAATTAAATGTTGGAAAGTAAAATTTGATGACTAGTATTTCAGTAAATTTTACAAAAATAGTTACTTATAGAAAAATTACTTCATTTATTTTCTCTTGATTTAATAAAATGAATAAGTAACAGAAAAAAAATTGTTTTTAGAAAGGTGATTTACACAAATAGAATCTTTTGGTGTCACTATTTAAGACTTAACCTCGTTAACAAAATAGTGCAAAAAAATAACCATTTAGCCAAAAGTTGGAGCAAAATTTTTAGTGGCCACCTGAATGTTTTATTTCATATTGGGCAACACTTTCTTAACAATAAGTTCTGGTGATTATCAAAATTTTGGTTCCAAATCATGATGAATCATTAGTATTTCAGTCAGAAGACTTGTCTTAATACCAAGTTAGGGTAATCATTACAATTTTGACGAGAAAATGGTCTAAAACCTTCTCAATTTATATTTAAAATTTCAGCTACACATTTCAATTTTACGAATGTTCTATCACTCCTTAAACTATTTTAAAGCTAAATTATTTGCTCCCTAATACTGAGGTGACAAAAAAAATGTAGTTCACTTTTTCAAAGATTGGGGAGTCATTTGGCCATTTTCTCAATTTTTGAAATGGAAACTTTAATTTTAAAAGAATTCCCTTTTTCATATTGATTTTCTAAATGTTTTAATGCTACCTTTTACTCTATTGTGTTTTATTTATTTTCATTTCTTTCTTCTTCTTCAACACTTTGCCGGAAAATAAAAGAGAATATTCCGATTGAAGACCACGATCCACAATATGTCTAACTGCATTTCTTAGTGCATATATATTTCACAGTTTATAGCCTTAATCTGCGAAAAAAAGATAGATTAATTAAACTTGATTTTGTACTTCAGAAGAAGTGATAAATTCATGATGCTATTTGCTTAAAGGGAAGAAAAGACTACATACTTGGGTTTCCAGCATGAAGTATTCACTCGGCATTCTGTTTTGAGCAACACTGGTGAAACCAAGTTAACAAGCTAGCTCAAATGCCACCAGCCACTGCTTTTTATTTCTAAGATTTTGGACCAAGCCTGCAACTCAAAAACGAACAAAAAAAGAAGGGGAAAGAAAAGATCAGTCAGGTAAGATTAAGAAAAGTAAAAATCTTAAAAGGTCACAAATGAAACTTACTATTTCACTTTAACTGCACACAACCTTTCAGATGTCAAAGAAAAGAAGAAAAGCAAAAAACTATAAAACAAAAATAGAATAAAGAATTCTTTTTCATTAAACAATATTATATATTAGGTGGCAGGGCCGCGTGCATGTCACTGCCTAACCCAAATTTGGGTGTGACATTTAAAGGGGTATATATTCCACTTTTAAAATGTTTAGGGGATAATTAAAGGATCCCCATAAAGTATAAGTATATAATTGGGAATTGACTAATAGTTTGAAGGGGCATTTGACTATTTTCTCCAATTTTAACCACAAATTCTAATGAATTGTCAGGATATTTTTAATATTTGTGATTGAAAATTCTAACGATTTGTCACCATTTATCTCTCACACATATTAAGATAAAAGTTCACAAGGTAAAGAAGTATCACAACTTTTCATAATAGGATCAAAAATTAACTAATCCTATGTAATTTCATATTTTTAATAAACATGAAAAGTAAAAAAAAAAACATCAAATAATATACTAAGAGCTAAAGTGGCCGAAAATATTTCTGGCATAGAAAAAAATCACGGCATAAATTTATGTTTTGTATCATATATATTATAATATAATACAAGTACACCACATAGTGCTCACCCAAAGGCCAAAAGATAGAGACTGAGTTCCAAAAAAATAATATATAACACAAGTTATGTCAATTAATTCCTACGAAACTTTGCTAATAGAGGCATATGTTTGATTCAGAATTCACAAGTTATACAGTAAAATACATAACTTAATTCCTAAGAACTTATGTCAACAGATACATAAATTCAGTTTTAAAACCAATAAGTTATGTTGTAAGAGACATAACTTTATTCTTACCGAACCTATATGGGATAAAGTAAAAATTCTCTAAACTCATATCTATGGAATTAGATATCACACAAAATTAGGTCATCTAAAAGAATACTTTGTCCTACAATTTTTTTTTTTTTTAGTAAATAAGCAATAGGTGCAAAAGAAATTAAAGACCAAATATTTGAAGAGCCCCAAAATAAAGTCATTTTTAATAGGGATCACTTTAAGTGAACTTTCTGGCGCGAATTCAAATTTGTACAGGCAAAATTTGTACTTTGTAGAGCAAATTGTTACTTTGTACCCAATTGATCATTTAAATTGATACTAATATGTTAGAAAAAATTATTGCGTCTATAAAATCCCTTAAACATTCTTTCTCTTCAACAATTCTGTTATGTACAGCTCACTCTGTTTATTCCCATTAATAACTACTAATAGTTTGAAGAAAATCAGAAGCAAAATTGTGATGAAGGAGAAAGAGAAGATGTTGTTTCTACATAAACTTGTCCTAATACTAACAATGGTGTTAATATTGTTGGCAAATGGAGTAAAGGGTCATCGAATTCTTGTCGATACAGATATGGATACTGATGATTTCTTTGCTCTTTTCTACCTTTTGAAACTTAACACATCACAAATGGACTTAAAGGTTTGCCTTTTTTGTTGAAAGCATGTCATGGAAAGTAATATAACTTAGAAGGGATGTATTTTTGTATATTGAGAGTTATTTTTTTGGTGCAGGCAATAACTATTAGTACAAATGGATGGACTGATGCAGGGCATGCTGTAAATCAAGTGTATGATATTCTTTACATGATGGGGCGTGACGATATTGCTGTTGGTGTGGGAGGTGAGGGTGGAATACTTCCTAATGGTACCATTCTGCCTGATGTTGGTGGATATCTCCCTATAATAGATCAGGTGAACATAAAATTTTCATTTACTCTACTTTTGGTACTATTCTGCAAGTCAAGAATCATTTGCTTTAATGTCAAATTGCTGGTTAGTTAAACATCTCCATAATTGCTTTAATGATTTGTTAGGGAAATGCTACAGCTGGTTATTGTAGATACAGACAGGCTATTCCTGTGGGTCCTGGAGGACGTTTGGATATCGACTCTAATTTTGGATTCAGAAAGAGCTTCCTCCCACAGGTACCATTTTGCATTAAAACTGAAGGGAGGATTACTTTGTCTAGCTGCCTTAATCACATTATTAGAATTGTTGTCTAGCTGTCTTAATCGCGTCTTTTCTGGTTTTACACAACAAGAAACAGAATTAGACACTTTAACTTCAGTCTGCAGTATGGTTGAATGTAACGGCAGAATATCGTTTAATCAACCAAGGACCACAGCCTACTTAAGTCTGTCTTTGTTTGCTGTCTGTCAGTCACAATGATATGGCACATAGCAACAACATTCCCAATGAGATCCCGTAAGTGGGGTCTGGGGAGGGTAGAATGTACGCAGACCTTATCACTATCTGTGTTGCACAAATTATATAACTGACTCTTGTATATGAGCAATGAAGAGCCTTACTTCGGAAGGTGCTGAGTGTGTATATCTAGACTTGGCAGTTGGCACTAATGCAACTATTTTTGAGGATAAGATAGGCTCTATCCCTCGTGAAATTACTATGACTAGATGAAGGAGCTTACGTCTATTGCTTAGTTCCCCGAAGTTTAAAATGTTTTCATAACATGTTAATCTTTCACTTATCAACAGGGGAAGAGACATTATTCACCTCTTCGACAGCCAACAGTGCAGCAAGTAATGATCAACACAATTTCATCTGGCCCCACCGTGGTTTTTCTCATAGCATCGCATACAAATTTTGCGCTATTTCTCCTAAGTAATCCACATTTAAAGAAAAATGTTGAGCACATTTACATAATGGGAGGTGGTGTAAGGTCAAAGAATCCTACAGGTTGTTGTCCACAGAATGTCAGCTCCTCTTGCCAACCGCAGCAATGTGGTGACGTTGGCAATTTATTCACAGATTACACAAGCAACCCTTACGCAGAGTTCAATTTCTTTATGGATCCTTTTGCTGCATATCAGGTATTACAGAAATCAATAGGCCTTTCACTGCATATATGTGGTAACTAATCCTAATAGTAAACAACTGTCGTCGTTCCCTTATGCTGTAGGTAATTCATTCCGGCATTCCAGTAACTCTTGTCCCGTTGGATGCCACAAACACCATTCCAGTAACTGAAAAGTTTATTGAAATTTTTGAGAAGAATCAGCACACTTACGAGGCACAATACTGTTTCAAGTCTCTGAAAATGGCTCGTGATACTTGGTTTGATGACCAATTCAACATGGTAATATTTCAGAAATGTTGAGCTTAGTAAATGCTTAATTATATGAAAACATCAGTGAAAATGTGATTTACTGATGACAATGTTGCTAAATGCAGATTTATTTTGTGTTGCTAAACGCAGAGTTATTTTATGTGGGACTCCTTTATGTCTGGTGTAGCTGCTTCAATCATGCAGAAACAACACAACCAGCATGGAGAAAATGAATTTGCAGAAATGGAGTATATCAATATCACTGTAGTTACTTCAAACAAACCATATGGGATTTCTGATGGATCAAATCCAATTTTTGATGGCCATATAACTCCAAAGTTCAGCGTAGCACGAAATGAAGTTCACAGCGGTCATGTTCAGACTAAGCTTCGCGATCCATTCTGCATAGAAAAGAACCGGAGAGGCAGATGCCAGGTGATGAATTGTTTCAGGTCATTATCTGGATTGTGGTTTTTAGTTTAGTGGTAACTTGTCAAAGCATGATTTAACTCCTTATTGGACTTGAGAGTTTTAAGTCTCTCATGGTATTGAAATTCAAAGTTTCTTTCCTTACCATATACTGTAATTATGACTCTTTATGTTTTCAATCAACTAAGATGAGTTTGGAGATGAGTTGATATATGATTTCCTTCGTTTCCTTTCTGCCTTTTACTTGCTACTCGATGCTTAGCATCTATACCGTTATGTATTCTGAGTTGGTGATTTTATCAGGATGGTTATACAAAAGAAGTTTCTGGTCCAGGAGGAGTGCCTATTCTTGTAGCTATAAGAGCAAAACCTAATCGAAATGCTAACAGTGAACTGGACAGAGAGTTTTTCGTTAGCTTTCTGGATGTAAGTTACTAATTTCTGGTCTAAATTGGTTGCATTTTCATATGCAAGATAAAAGTACAGACCATTTCAGAACTAATACTATATTTGTCATGGTTGCAGGTTATAAACAAAAGAGAAAATGCTGGACGATTTAACTTTTCTATGCAATTTCCTTATTACAGAAAAGTACTTTACAAACCAGATTTCAGAGGCAAGCAACTTGGGAAGAATATTGTGTTTGATATGGATATGAGTGCCGGAGATTTTCTAGCTCTCTTTTACCTCCTTAAGTTACCAATAGAAGAAATTAATCTGAAGGTAAATGGACTTCTATTTTGAATTAGATCCTTAAATGAAAATTCAGATTGGACGTAGATGTAATCTTGCTTTATTTACTATCAGAACCTGTTAAGAAAATTATTTTACTTCACCAAACACAAATTATATTTCAGTAAGTTTATCCAAAAATGTGTTTCCTTCCTAGTTCTGTTTACTTTCAGAATTAATTGATAAATTTGTGGCCATATTCATAAGGAAAACTTCCTCTACCCGAGTGATGTTGCAGAAACATGCTGAGTCTAAGATAAAGGACTAAATTTTGTAAATAACTAAGTTGAGATAGCAATGCTTGTCAATGTGCAATATCTTCTTCCATTCAGGCTATAATTGTGAGTCCTACTGGCTGGGCGAATGCTGCAACAATTGATTCTGTGTATGATTTGCTTCATATGATGGGTCGTGATGACATTCCCGTGGGCCTTGGAGATGTTTTTGCAATGAACCAGTCTGATCCTATTTTCTATGCAGTTGGTGACTGCAAGTACAACAAGGTTATCCCACAAGGTTGTGGTGGATTCCTCGACTCCGACACTCTTTATGGTTTATCTCGTTCTTTGCCTCGAAGTCCTCGCAGGTACATGGTCTATCTAGTGTCAATCATTTGCCTAAAGGAAAAACAGTAAATTTTATTATTAAGCATTAACATTTCATGTCTTTTACATGTCCATTTGTTTAGTGTGCAGTTATGCTGATCTATCTGCTTGATCTAAACAATTTCAGATATACAGCTGAAAATTCTGTGAAATATGGAGTTCTCCGAGACACTGATCATCCGGAACTCAGACAACCTCTAGCACTAGAAGTATGGGAGTCAGCAGTGAAATCACTCAAACCAGGATCTAAGATTACCATTTTAACAAATGGTCCATTGACTAATATAGCAAAGATCGTTCTTGCAGGCGAGAATATGACCAAAGCTATCCAGGCAAGCATTTCCTCTACCCTTTGAGAAAGAGCCAGGGCGGGATTACTTGTTCAAGAACTGTACTAATATAGCGATGCCTTTTGTATTCTGGTGCAGGATATAATAATTGTTGGAGGGCACATGAATCACGATAACACTGAGAAGGGAAACGTGATCAATGTTCCTTCTAATAGATTCGCGGAATTGAATATGTTTCTTGACCCTCTAGCTGCACAGACAGTTTTGAGTTCAGATCTTAATATCACTCTCATTCCACTTGGCATTCAGCAGAAAGTCAGTGCATTTCCTGAAATTCTCGAAATGCTAAACCTGACTAAAAGGACACCTGAAGCAATCTTCGCAAGGCGTTTGCTCTCAAGGCTACACCACCTGAAAAAGAGACATCCTAAATACCAACATATGGTACATAATCTCATTTCCATTTATCCTTAACTTGTCCTCTTAAGACTGAACGCGTTTTTTCAAAATCTTTTGCAATGTTTGTATCATAACAGGATACATTTCTTGGAGAAATCCTTGGAGCAGTAGTTTTGGCTGGTGATCATTCTGTTCTAGAATCAACATTTGGTGTCAAGAACATAAAAGTCACTGCCTCAGGGTATGAAGCTGAAGATGGACAGATACTTATCGACGAAAAGCAAGGCAAATCAGTGAGAGTATTGGAGAATCTTGATCCATTAGCTTATTATAACGCGTTTGCAAATCGACTAGGTGATGTAAAACAGTCTGCTATAGTTGGAAGCTTTGATAAGCAGAGAAGAATTTGGAATACACCATTCAATAGAAAGAAAACTGCCCCTTAATTGCTCTTCCAGAAAAGTTCCTTTTCCTTCTTTTCCCCAACTCTTTAGGTGATTTTTTCAACCTCTAATTCTTCAAAAATATTGCCACTTAACTCATTATTGTTGCTTAAGAAATTGTAACAAAATTGTACATTATACAGTTAAAGTGGTTATAACTAATGGGAAGGAAATAAAGGAAGATTATTTTACTCATAGCTTAGCTCATTCGAGAAACGAAAAGTGACACATCAAACTTGAGGCATCTCATAAGAAATCTCCTTTCCAAGATTAGGACTATTTTTATATGTTAATCTCTTCTTTCTCGTTCCAAGATCAAAGTACCATTTGTACAACAAAAAGAATCCCGACTATATATTTTCCTTTTGTTCTATTATTATTCCGCAAGTAATTTTTCATTTATTTATTTTTGTATCAAACTGACTCTCATAAAAAGGTTTGAGGCTAACGAACATCATGCGTTATACTTTTGATTATCAATTGGAATGAGGTACAAGTACCTCTCTAGACTATGATCGAAATCCCAGAGACACACATTAACTAAATTAAGGTCCTATTACCCCATGAATCCATTTTTTTTGTAATTTTATACATCTTTTTGGCTTACATGACATCAAAATATCTCCCGCACGCCTCAATTGCGTGGAGTCACGGAGTGTGCCAAGCGAAAAGGTATACAAAATTACAAAAAAAATGAGTTCAACGATAATAGAACCTTAGTTTAGTTAATGTGTGTCTCTGAGATTTCGGTCATAGTCTAGAAGGTACGTGTGTCTTATTCCTTATTAATTAGCATATCAATTTTATTCTGATGTCAAATTAGACCACCAAATTTGAGGGCTTTTGAGTAATTATGAGTACTATTTATAGAAAAAATGTAATTAACTTTCATTTAACAGAAATAAATTGTTAGAAAATTTTGACACATCAGTCGAAATATTATGTCTCGAAAAAAATGTTTTTTCAATAATTCTTTGTCATAAACACTATCCGTCCTTATTCGAGACATGTATAATATCTGATTCTTCGATCATATTCGTCATGCTTGTTCATCATTTTTAATCATCAAAACTTCGTATTATTAGCATAACTCATAGCTCTCTAGCTCACATAGCTGCGTATCAGTTTGTTTGGTTCGATTTTAAAGTTTATTGATTGGACTTACTGGTTCTCGGTTTTGTACAGATGTTAAACGGTTATAGATCCATTAAGATATTAGCTTATCGGTTATTGATCATGATCGATTCGGTTATCGGTTTAACCGTTGAGATTTGATACCAAAAAAATCATTGAAAATCACTTAAAATTTAGAAACAAGGTGACTAATTAACCAAATAAACCATGCACATGAGTTAACAAATTGCATCTGACTAAAAACAAACACTTTTACATTGTAGAATAACCAAGAGTTTGAGACCGCAAGAAATAAAGTAGTAGGAAACTAAACACCTAGCTAAGTCAAGGACTTTATATACAAAATGGTATAAATATAATTATTTAAATTACTATTGGGTTATCAGTTAACTTGTTAAGAAAAAAATCTCAAATCGTTAAGAACCAATAACCCGATAACAAAAAAAAATAAATCAAAATCACCCATAACCCATTACTGATAAATCAATAAATTTTTTTTGTTCAAATTATCAATTTAATTCGATTTTGAACGGCCGTATCAGCTCTCCATAGATCATGTAACGGTGAATATGTTACCCTAAAGACATCAGGCACCTCAAGGAATCAGGCCAATATTCTCACGTTTGTATAGTTGGAAAAGTGGAGCCCGGAGCCAAAAGGGCAAAATAAATTATCAAAAATTTCAAAAGGGCACATCAAATTTTTTTAAAACCAAAAGGACAAAATTGCTCCTGAAGAAGCGATTTCCCTCTAACACAATGATGAAAAATCGCTGCCCCTAGCGTTTTTCATGCCTAGTACTATAATATTCATGCCTATTGTTAATAATGTAAAAATGTTAAACAAGACGGACATTATATTCAATAAAATTGTTGAAGCATGAGGAAACTTGAATTATATATCATAAATAATAATAAAAGAATTTTAAATTGTCGCACGTTAAAAAAAATAAAAATCGCTGCCATTTTCTAAAAAAATATATATTTTTCTTCAAAATTGGTTAAGAATTAAAAAAAAAAAAAATTTAAAATTCTTTATTATTATTTATGATATATAATTCAATTTTTCTCATGCTTCAACAATTTTATTGAGTATACTGTCCGTCTTGTTTATCATTTTTATATTATTAATAATTAACAATAGGCATGAATATAATAGCACTAGGCATGAAAAACGCTGCCCCTGCAGTGATGTGTAAGGAAAAAAAAAATCTAACTTAAAATCGCTGTTAAAAAAAAAGAAAAAAAGTTTTTAGACAAAATCGCTGCTAGACGTCATTGTGTCAGAGGGAAATCGCTTCTTCAGGAGCGATTTTGCCCTTTTGGTTTTAAAAAAATTTGATGTGCCATTTTGGAATTTTTGACAATTTTTTTTGCCTTTTGGCTCCGGACTCTGGAAAAATGAGTATTTAATTGTTGGTGTATACATACTCCATGTGGGTTTAGTTTAAAAACTTCTAATTATTTATTGTTTTGTTTAAGATAGTAATTAATTATGGTTATACTATTTGGTATGATGGTCCATTTTCCCACGATTCTAATCAAACTTGCTACAACGAATCGGCCATCAGATATTAAAATCGTGACATCTCGAAATTTTATAAAATTATAATTATAGGAAAGGCGCTAGAGCAGGGGCGGACCTAGGTAGAGCTCAGGGGGTTCACCCGAACCCCCTCGTCAAAAAATTACACTGTATATATAACGTCAAATTCTGATTTTATGTGTATATATATTAAAATGAACCCCCTGAGAACAAAGGACAAACTTGGCTCAATGGATAAGTGGTTCATGTAATGCCCCTATGTCATGGGTTCAAGTACTAATGGCAACATTTTTTCCCTTTTTTAATATTAGCTTTGGAAAATGAAACTTTTGGGCTTAGACCTGCTTCTTCTTTTTCATTATTTTTTCCTTTTATTCCATTTCTTCTTTTTAATTTATTTTTGTTTAAATTTATTAGACACATTCTTTTTATTTTTATATTTTATTCTTTTTATATCTATTATTCATTTAGTTTCAACGTAACTCTTTTTTCATATATGTTTGAATAACTTTTTTTAAAAATGATGAATTATATTTAACTTGAAATTGAGATAGAAATATAGTTTATTTAAAAAAAATGTAAATTAGATGTAATTGAATGAAGAAACTTAAATATCATCAACGTCCTTTTAAAAATATTAATTTAATAGAATTCATGAATTTTCTTTTATATTTTAAATTCTATTTTAGTGGGATGAAAACTAAACTTATTTGATTTATTCGTTATTATTATTATTTTTTACAAATTATGACTAACCTAGTAAATTGAACTATATGAACTAAAAAAATTGACGATGATATTTATTTATATTAATAATATGCATTATAATATTAGTAACTCTATTCTTACACCCTTTTAGAGAATCTTGACGATTTTCATAGTAATATTTGATTGAATGGATATTAATTTAAAATTTTTAAAAAGTGAAATATAAAGTAAAACATTACAAAATAAAAGTATAAAAAGCACAAGAATTTTAAGAATGCTCGATGGAGCATGATAAAAGTAAAAAGAAATGTTTAATACGGTATGATAAAGTGAGTTAAATTTAGCATGATAAGGTAAATATTTTTCTTCCCCGTTTCGCTCCCTTTTTCATCATTTAATTTTTATGTGTTTTAGGAATTAACTTATGTAATACAGTCGATCCACTAAAACTCTTATCAATGCAACTTTGATCTTTAATTAGCTTAGTCTTTACTTTTAAAAACCAATGAAATATTTATGGTTCTTGTACAAAGAGCATGCCGAGGGGCTACTACGCTCACCGCACACTTGCATTACCACCTGAATTTCTTCTTTATACTTCGAACCCCCTGAGCAAAAATCCTAGGTCTGCCACTGCGCTAGAGAACCTGAGGAAAAGAGGGATCCACTCAATATTTTATTTAGAAAGTTTGACACATGATCATCTAAAAAGATACAGGCTAAAAATTAGGATACATTTTGGAAAAATCAAACTTTCATCACAGAGAAAGAAATAAAAGGCATTAAGAAACGTTGAAAAAAAGACGAATCGATTAACTAAAAAAATTTGATGGTAGTTGAAGAGGGAGGAACCCAATAAATAGATTGGTGTATGGTTTATTTTTTATGTTCATTATTTGAAAATGTGTGATAGGGTTGTAATGCATGGGTGCTTTTTCTAATTATTTAGGTGTGGGTAGAATAATAAACAATATGAAGAAAAATTATTTATTTATATGCAAACATATCTGAGAAAATGTGAGTTTATGAACTCACCATTGTAGTGATGTATCTAGACAGAATTTAGAGAAAACGGGAGAAGAGAATATCATTGATCTAGGAGAAGAAGTGATTACAATTGAGTCATTTACATTGGCTTATATAGCCTGAAAACTAATCAACTAACTTTCTACTTGACACATTAACCGAGGTAACTAACTAGTCTACTAAGCATCAATTAACTACACTAAACTAATTAACTAACATTGGGAAATTTACTGTAGTTAACTAACTCGTCCAATAACAGATTTTTATATTTGAACACACCCCCTCAAGCTGAAGGGTGCAAAATATTAAGCACACCAAGCTTGCCTAAAAGATATGAATGTTGAGCTTGGCTCAATCCTTTTGTTAGTAGGTCTGCAAGTTGCTGCTGAGTATGAACATAGACAGTGTCAATGATTCCTGCTTTGATTTTGTCTCTGATGAAGTGACAGTCAATTTCAATATGCTTCGTCCTTTCATGGAAGATTGGATTTGATGCTAGTTGTATGGCTAATTTGCTATCACTGAATATAGTAATAGGCATGTGAATCTTCACACCTAGTTCAGTAAACAACCCCAACAGCCAAGTGACTTCAGACATGGCTGAAGCCATGCTTCTATATTCAGCTTCAGCTGAGCTTCTGGAAACAGTCTGTTGTTTCTTTGATTTCCATGACACCAAAGATTCTCCAAACTTAACTATATATCCTGTAATAGACCTCCTAGTATTTGGGCAAGCAGCCCAATCTGAATCACACCAACATGACAAAGTGGCAGCAGATGTAGATTGTAACCAGACTCCTTGACCAACTGTACCCTTTAGGTATTTAATCACTCTAATTGCTGCTTCCCAATGTGACTTCTTAGGGGATTGCATAAACTGACTTAAAGCTTGCACTACATAGCTGATATCTGGTCTGGTGATAGTGGCATACAGTAGCTTCCCAACTACTCTTTGATAAGCTGTAATGTCTTGAAGGGCTTCATCTCCAGTATTACCATTTGCTAGATCATATTCTACTGATGTTAATCTCACATTAGATTAAATAGGGGTAGAAGCAGGTTTGGCACCTGTCAGGCCTGCTTCAGAGATAAGTTCCAATATATATTTTCTTTGATTCAAAATTACCCCTTCTGTTGATCTCAATACTTCAATGCCAAGAAAGAATCTGAGTTCACCAAGATCTTTCAACTTGAATTGCCTATGTAAATTCTCCTTTGCTGTAGTGATCATTTGTGTGTTACTCCCAGTAATCAGTATGTTATTAACATAAACTAGAATGATCACAATGTCTGCCCCTTTCTTCAAAGTGAATAAGGAATAATCATGGGCACTTTGGGTGAAACTAACAGTCACCAGAGCATTAGTTAACTCCAAATTCCATTGTCTGGATGCTTGTTTAAGCCCATATAAAGATTTAAGCAGCCTGCATACTTTGTGCTCTCTTGATCTTTTGAAACCCTCAGGCATTTCCATGTATACTTCCTTTTCTAGATCACCTTGAAGAAAAGCATTATAGACATCCATTTGGTACATAATCCATCCTTTTGATGCAGTTAAGGCAATTACACACCTGATTGTTACCATCTTAGCAACTGGTGAAAATGTATCATGATAGTCCAAGCCTTCCTGCTGACTATATCCCTTAGCTACCAACCTAGCTTTGAATCTTTCCACTTCACCATTTGCCTTGTATTTTATCTTGTAAATCCACTTAGAACCTACAGTATGCATCCCTTTAGGTAATTCAACCACTGTCCAGGTGTTGCTCTCTTCTAAAGCCTTAATCTCCTATTGCATAGCCTGAATCCATCTATCATCCTTGACAGCCTGATGAAAGTGTTTTGGTTCAATGCACTCAGAAAATCTGCTCAGAAAAACTTTGTAGCACGGTGTAACTTTGTCATAGCTAAGAGAATTTGCTATTGGATGTCTGGTGCTACTTTGCTTCTTTCCTGCATAGTCTTTCATCCAAACAGGCTCCTTGATGCTCCTTGAAGTCCTTCTGACAGGTTGATCAGGTTGATTACTGATAGGGCCACTACTTGTAGTAGGAATTTTTGCAACCTCAGTGGCAATAGGAGCATTCTCATCATGATGAACTTCTGTGTCTGTAGCAGCATCAGTCTCATAATCTAGGATGGAAGTATCAACAACTTCTAATGGAGAGCCATAGACATCCTTTGAAGGATCTTTATGCATCTTCTTTGCAGAAAATGGAAAGATAGTTTCATGGAACACTACATCTCTACTTACAAAAAAATTCCTGGACTTGATATCCAACAGTAGATAACCCTTCTGCAATTCAGAATATCCCAGAAATATAGTGGGAACAGCTCTTTCTGCAAATTTATCACCCTTAGGCAGTACTGAAGTATAACATAGACAACCTATGACCTTTAGATGGGAAAGTGTTGGAATTTTGGAATGAAAAAGCTCATAAGGACTCTTATTTGCAATGGTTGAGGAGGGCAATCTATTCATCAAATACACAACAGCCTTGATACAATATCCCCAATATCTAATAGGTAACTTTGATTGAAACCTGATGGCCCTAGCTATGTTAAGAATATGCCTATGCTTTCTTTCCACCACACTATTTTGTTGTGGTGTATGTGGACAACTACTTTGATAAAGCATTCCCAGATCATGAAACAGTTGAATACACTGAGAATTAAAAAATTCAGTACCATTATTAGATCTTACAACTTTAATATGTGCACCAAACTAAGTCTTAATCATATAAAGGAAAACTTTTATGGCCACAATGGTTTCAGACTTTAACTGCAACAAGTAAACCCAAAAAAATCTTCTATAGTCATCTACTATTGTCAGAAAGTAATGCTTATTGTCTAGGGTAGGAGTCTTGTATGGTCCCCATAAGTCCATGTGAACCATATCAAAACTAGCAGAAGCTCTAGAATTACTACTAGGAAAGACAAGTCTTGTTTGCTTAGCTAATGGACAAACAGGACAACTAGTAAGTATTTCATTTTTATTGTTGTGAACTAGACTTATATGCTTCATGATATGTTGGAAAGGATGTCCAAGTCTTTGATGCCAAAGCTAGATATCTTGACTTGTTACTGTTGCAGCCATTGTCTGTTGATTACGTTGTTCTGTCTTTTTTTGCTTTACTATTGATTCACCTTTGAACATGTATAATCCTCTTTGTTTCTTACCAATCCCCTTCACCCTGCCACTGAAGAGGTCCTGAAAAAAAATAGAAATCAGGATAAAATGACATAAAGCAAGACAGATCCCTGGTGATCTTGGACACTGACAACAGATTGAACTTGAAGTCTGGCATATGTAGAGCATTTCTCACAATTTCATTATCAAATACAACTGATTCACCAGCATGATTAATGTTCACTCTATCCCCTGTAGGTAAATGTACCTGATTCTTCTGTAACTTACGCAGTTCATGACTCTTGATCAGTAACTGTTTGTGTGTTGTGATGTGATGAGTTGCACCAGAATCTACAATCCAGTCTTGTGATTTTATTTTTTTTGACATTAAGCAAGTTGTAATACTTGCCATGTTGACTCGCCTTGGCTCCTCTTTGTTCAACATATCCAGTATTTGTTTGTACTCCTTCTCAGTAAATATTTGTGCCTTTGCTAAGTGTACACTATCTCCTTCTCCTTGACTAGTTGAAGCTACTTGAGATTGATCATAGGAGTTGCTTGAATTACTAGACACATTGTTGGCTACATGATGTCCTCCAAATCCACAAGAACCACCAGTAGTGTTCATTCCTCCATAACCACCAGAGCCACCAGTAGTGTTTTTATTACCATAACCTGGTTTCTTCCTCAGCTTCCAATCACTTGGATAACCAATTAGTTTATAGCAATTGTCTTTGGTATGACCAGTGAAGTGACAATACTCACACCTTCTTCCTTTAAAAAACTCCTTTACTTGTGCCTTATTCACATTCATCACCATTGTGTCTGACTTATCAACTACATTAGCCAAGCATGCTAAATGTTGTATTTCATCCTCTATGATCATGGCATATGCTTGATTTAAGGAAGGTGTGACCCCTTTAAGCAATATTTGTCTACGAGGTTGATCATATGATTCATTTAAATCGCTTAAAAACTGAATTAGTCTCAATTGTTAAAGGTGCTTTATATATTCCTTAGACTTAGGACATGTACAACTAGGATGTGGTGTCACAGCATCATACTCACTCCATAAAGTCTTAAGCTTAGTGAAGTAATGTGACACAAAATTTGTACCTTGTGTGAGTGTTGTGATCTCCTTGTGCAGCTAGTAGATCCTCATGCGATTGACTTTATCAAATCTCTCTTTAAGATCTGCCCAAACTGAGAATGCAGTTGTGGCATAAACTATACCACTAAGAAGCTTCTCACTGACAGTGTTCATCAACCATGACAAGACGATGGCATTACATGTCTCCCACTGTTCATGCAGCTCATCTTTGTATAATGCCTTGGTATAGGCACCAGTTACAAAACCATATTTCCTCTTCCCTAAAAGTGCAATCCTCATGGATCTGCTCCAAACACCATAGTTTTCAGATTTAGTCAATTTGATAGGAATCAACATAGCTCCTGATGAATCAGATTGACCAATATACAGAGGATCACTTTGATCGATTCTTAAGACAGCCATTATCAATCTTCAAAACTAAAAAAAATGCAAAAGCAGCTAGCTAGAAGAGATATGAATTCGCCTAGAAGAACAAACACAAGATTACCAGCTAGAGGAGATCTAAACTCCACTGTAATCCTGTTCAATAGACCCAGCACCTTGTGCTCTGATACCATGAGAAAATTTGAGTTTATGAACTCATCATTGTAGTGATGTATCTAGACAGAATTTAGAGAAAAAGGGAGAAGAGAATAATATTGATCTAGGAGAAGAAGTGATTACAATTGAATCATTTACACTGGCTTATATAGCCTGAAAACTAATCAACTAACTTTCTACTTGATACATTAATAGAGGTAACTAACTAGTCTAGTAAGCATCAATTAACTACACTAAACTAATTAACTAACATTGGGAAATTTACTGTAGTTAACTAACTCGTACAATAACAGATTTTTATATTTGAACAATATCTGTAGTTTTTGTAAAGAGCTGTCTTATGATTTGTCCATATTTTTCAAACGTTATAACATATCTGATTGAGTTTGCACATGTAAAATGATTCACAATCGATAAAAGTAAATATTGATTTACAATCGTGATCCATCATGATAGTAAAATTGTGTTATAACATTTTTAGTTGAGTATATGCGTTAAATTTTAATTTTTTTAAAAAGTAACTTTTACATAATAAACTTATAACATTTTTAGGTGAGTATATGTGTTAAATTTTAATTTTTTAAAAAAGTAACTTTTACATAATAAACTCAAAGTTAAATAACTATCTATAAAATGTATTCAAACTTTTACATATAAGACGCGAAAAAGTTCTTCTGAAAATTTATTGTGTGTTGAATGTCATGAATAACATGCTATTTTACTATAAAAATAATTTGGTACAAGGAATTTGACCATTTAAAGAAAAGATATGAAATTATACAAAATGTTTCTAATGCTATGATATTGACACACATGTTAGATCTTTCTTCACTTAATTTTTATTTTTTTATTATTGAAACTCAAGTAAATTTTTTTTTAAAATCAAAATTTGTTTATATTAATTAATTTGATTGAATCCAGTATGCATTCAATAAATTTAAGTAAATTGTAATTTTGTTTTTCACGTATTTTTTAATAATTATTATCTCATCTGTACTTTTTCGTATTTATCTTATTTGGTTCAAGTTTATATGCCTATCTATTATCTAATACAAGTTTTATTTTTTTCAAAAAAAAAAACCTTTTTATTGTTCTCAATTTTTTAAATATATATTTATATTGACAATTTCAAATTCAGATCATGAAAATTAGAATCTCTAGTTAGAAAGTTATTTCACTTATAAAAAATAGGAAAAATATGAAGAAAAAATATAAAATTAGCACAAAAAATTCGCAAATAAATATAGTAACCTTAAATTCAACAATTTTTTTTAATTTTTATTTTTTTCGATAAATCAAAAAAATGAGTAATTGATTAATAAAAAATATGAAAATGACTTTATGCTGAATTTTTAGGCTATATTTTTTATTAATCAATTACTCATTTTAGGGATTTATCGAAAAATTATAAATTAAAAAAAATTGTTGAAATTATTGAATTTAAGGTTACTATATTTATTTGTGAATTTTTGGCGTTAATTTGTTTTTTTTCATATTTTTCCTATTTTTTATTAGTCAATTACTCATTTTCGGGATTTATCAAAAAAAAGTTGCTGAAACGGGTCGGGTAGTTTATTTAAAAGGGGGTATAGCTAGACCTTTTCGAATAATTTAGGAATATATTTGACCCTTTTTCCCTTTAATATAAATGTCACGTGGTAATGTAAAAATGACGTGGCAATTTCATTTGGCATTTAACGCCCATAAGGGCATATCTAGACGAAAAGTTGGACGACGAGGGCATGAGTGAGCCAAACTTTAAACGGTGATATATCTAGACATTTTTAAATAGTTTAGGGGCATATTTGACCCTTTTTCCATCTTTATATGATGCAAATCAAAATGAGCCAATAAATATCGATTCATAAATAGTGCAGTATTTTGATAAATTTTCAAACTAAATTTAAAAAAAAATCATTATAATTTGTAAAATGGATATCGACATATCGTTGTGTCCATACCATAATGTGTAATAAAAAATTTCTAAGTCTATAAAATCTATTCGCACGTGTTATTTTTTTCTTTTTTAATCATGAAATTCACTAATTGAATTAATTCAAATTCATGCTGGATACATTTAGGAAGTGTGCACGCTCTTTGTGTAAAATAAAAAAAAAAAAATCAAGACTTCCATTTACTATGAAGAAATCTTAATCATCCCAACTTCAACATGTGTCTAGTCAATTAATATTGAGTACTCCCTCGTTCGTTTTTAATTGTCATAATTTCTTTTTTTTAGAGTCAAATGATATGAACTTTGACTAATATTTTATGATATATTTTTTCATTATATTGATATGCAAAAAATTACAATTTGTACTTTTCGTATAATTTTTAAATATCTAAATTTTTAATTTATCATATCAAATTAATGTAATCTAATTTAACTTTAAAAATTAGTCCAATTGACTTTCGAAAAACATAACAACTAAAAAGTAACAGAGAAAATATACCAACCAAAATTCATCTCTACCACCACCTCAAATCGAACACCATCAACTTTTCTTTTAAAAAATAAAATCGAACACCATCCTTGACCTTATTCTTTATAATTGTTTATTCTTCTTTGACTTTTCCATGCACGTTTATATAATCCACAATTTTGATTTTCTCCATACTATCCATTAAGAAAATAAATAAATGCAAGGGTGTATATATGATTTAGACTTACCTAACATGACTTTATAACACATCTAATCTCTTTCTCTCTCTCTCTCTCTCTCTCTCTCTCTCTATATATATATATATATATAGTGAGGAGAAGTTCACTTGTCTAGAAAAACAAAGATTTTGTTGTGATGAAGGAGAAAGAAAAAATGTTGTTTTTGGGATTTTTTCATAGAATTTTTTTAATGATTTTGCTATTTGTGCCAACTTTCTTCAATGGAGTAGAGAGTCTTCATAGAATTCTTTTGGATACAGATGTGGATACTGATGATTTCTTTGCTCTTTTCTACATTTTGAAGCTTAATAGATCAGAAATTGACTTGAAGGTACTCTTTTTTTCTCCTTGTTCTTTTTTTTTTATTTGAATCTTTAAGTTTGATTGTGCGATCACATTTTTTGTTTAATCGTATAATCAACATGTTATGTGGATGCATGATTGACTTTTTTTTTTGTCCCAAATATGTATGTGAATTTTGTCTTGCAAAAGGTTTGAATCCAAGAATTTTATGACTCTATTAATCTAAAATCATGTTGAATGTAATCATTTAAAATTATTTATAGTAATATATTTCTTATTTACTATTTAATTAAAATTCTCTGCATTTTGCACCTGTATTGTGTGTTTTTTTTTTAAAAAAAATATTGCATCCTCTTCTATTATTTTTAATAATATGCACTCTAATCTCTTCATTTTCTTACAAAATAGTAACAAAATATTTTTTTTCCTTGAATTGTCCATGAGGAGAAAACAGGAAAAAGACATTAAAAATAATGCAAAATGAACAATTCTTTTGTATTTAGCTTGTAATATAGATTCCTAAAATCACACTTGTATGTATGTATGTATAGGTTCGAAAAAAAAGAAAGAAAAAAGTATAGGTTCCTGAAATCACAAAAAGAGTATATGTTCCTAAAATAACGAGGTTCAATTATCATAAAGTAGAGTAAAGTGGAAATCAAAGTTATCATTATTGCCAAAACTAGATTAAGGTTAAGGTCTAATTGACACTTTGACATTTAAAATAAGTTATATATATGACAGCGTATAGGGATTTAGAGAATACTTAATTTTAGAAAATCTGAGGACAACTGGAATTAATTAATTAGTCCTGAAACTAATTAATTTGATAAGAATTGTAATATGACAGCATGTGTTAGTTGAGTACTATCCAGTCAAGTGTTGGTCAATAGGTATCTAAGATCATGCCACGTCATCAACATAGACACTGACAGCTCCAATTTATTATTTTTGTATTAATAAAATACAAAAAGTAAGTAATAATCAAAGATATAGAAATTAAATCAGAACATTTAATTTCAAGTCAAGCTTTTGATTTGAAGAAAAAAGATAAGAGTTAGAAAAAGAAAAAAGACAATGGATTGCTCCCTCTGCCCCTAGTTATTTGTCAAATATTTTTAATTTTTGACTTTCCTTTTTATTTATTATTTTTGACTAATCAAGAAAGAACAATTTTTTCTTTTTATTATATTTTCAATTTATTAACACTAAGTTAATGTATTTGAAAAATGTAGTGAGTAAATATATTTAAAACTCTATCAACTAATAGGGGTAAAATGATACTCCCTCTGTTCCATTTTACTTGTCAAATTTTGACCTGACACCTATTAAGAAAATATCGATTGCTATAGTGAGTCATTTTACCTCTATTAATTGATAGGATCCCAAATATTTTTATTCACTACATTTTTCAAAGACAGTAACTTGATGTTAATAAATTGAGGGTATAATAGGTAAAAAATATTGTGTTTTCTTGATTTCTCAAAAATAACAAGTAAAAAGGAACAACTATACAAATAATTATTTTCTTAATAGATAAGTCAAATCAAAATTTGACAAGTAAAAAGAGATGGCGAGAATATCTTTTTGTATTTTAATACAAATAACTTGGAGTCATCAGAGTAGCTATTGAAAAAAAACTTGGACTACTGGTTGGATCCCAGATTCCACACCAACTAAAATTGACTAAAGGATGTGTTTGGTAACAAAAAAATGTTTTCCGTAGGTAAAAATTAATTATTAGTAAAAATATTTGTATATAATTTATATAAATTCAATGAAAGGTAGGCGTGGAGAGGTAGGGGTGTGAGATGATGTGGATGAGGGCTATAAGGTGGGGGTGAAGATGAGGTTTATTGCCGTTGGAGGGAGAGATGAACACAATCAAATTGGAATGTCACTAGTAAAACTTAATTTTCCTCCTTTTATTAGAAAGTTTATTTTCTCATTTTTATGGAGTTTGTTTACAACATTTGACCAACCGAACATGAAAAAATTGAAAAAAAATTCAATTTTAAGGAGCTTGTTTTCCCAGAGAAAATATCCACAATATCCATACTTGTCAAGCCAAACCATATGGCTTTGATACCAGCAGGGTAAAGAGACTTTTTAACATGTTGTGATATTGCTGCATGGTTTATTCACAAAAGGTCTCACATCATTGAGATTACTCTGTCCCTAGCTAGACAAATCATATTGATAAAACCTTTTGGTTCAGGCTATAACTATTGGCACAAATGGATGGACTGATTCAGGACATGCTGTAAATCAAGTGTATGATATGCTTTACATGATGGGGCGCGACGATATTGCTGTTGGTATGGGAGGTGAAGGTGGAATACTTCCTAATGGTACCATTCTGCCTGATGTTGGTGGATATCTCCCTATAATTGATCAGGTGACAATAATTCTCCATTTACTCTACCTTTGACACAATTCAAAATGCCTCTTACTTATACATCTCCTCGTTTGCCCTTTTGTTAGGGATATGCTACAGCTGGATATTGTAGATATAGACAAGCTGTACCTGTTGGTCTTGGAGGACGCTTGGATATCGACTCAAATTATGGATTCCGAAAGAGTTTCCTTCCACAGGTACCATTCTGCTTGTCTCCCAATGAGACATCTAAGCTTAGTTCTCATTGCTTATTAATGTGTGTTAATCTGGAACTTGTAACCAGGGAAAGAGACAATATTCTCCTCTTAGACAGCCAACTGCTCAGCAAGTAATGATTAACACAATTTCTTCAGGGCCAACCGTAGTTTTCCTCCTTGGATCACATACAAACTTTGCACTATTTCTGCTAAGTAATCCACATTTAAAGAAAAACATTGAGCATATTTACATAATGGGAGGTGGTGTAAGGTCACAAAATCCTACAGGGTGTTGTCCAAAGAATTCAACCTCTTCTTGCCAACCTCGACAGTGTGGTGACCATGGCAATTTATTCACAGATTACACCAGCAACCCTTACGCAGAATTCAATTTGTTTATGGATCCTTTTGCTGTTTACCAGGTATTACAAAAATCATTAGGCATTTTTTCTGCACATTCTGTTCTCGAGACGTGACTTCTAGTCATGTGTTGTAGGCTTGTAGCTAATGTTAATAATCATGTCCTTATAATGTAGGTGATTCATTCAGGTATTCCAGTTACTCTTGTCCCATTGGATGCCACAAACACCATTCCTATAACCAAAGAGTTTTTTGAGACCTTTGAGAAGAATCAGCATACCTACGAGGCACAGTACTGTTTCAAGTCCCTGAAAATTACTCGTGATACTTGGTTTGATGACCAATTCTATACGGTAACATTGATATGAAATGATCAACATATACACAACTTTTTAATATAAAAACATCAACTTGAATATAATTGAGTTAGTGATGATAATGTTGCTGGATGCAGAGTTACTTTATGTGGGATTCATTTATGTCTGGAATAGCTGCTTCAATCATGAGGAAACAACACAACTACCAAGGAGAAAATGAATTTGCAGAAATGGAGTATATCAATATTACTGTTGTTACTTCAAATATGCCGTACGGGATATCTGATGGATCAAATCCATTTTTTGATGGACGTACAACTCCCAAGTTCAACTTGGAAAGAAATGGAGTTCACAGTGGTCATGTTCAAACTAGACTTCGTGATCCAGTTTGTGTAGTCAAGAATGGGATGGGCAAATGCCAGGTGAAGAATTGACCCATGTCACTATCTGCAATATGGATTGTAGTTTATGTTTCTAGTAAAATGTTGTCATTTGCCAAAACATGAGCTATGATTCGTGATCCATTATTTGTTCGATTATTGTATTTGTGTATGTGTTCTGAGCTGATGCTGTTTATCAGGATGGCTATACAAAAGAAGTTGTTGGGCCAAGTGGAGTGCCTGTTCGTGTTGCTGTAAGAGCAAAACCTAATCAAAATCCTAAAAGTGCACTAGACAGAGAATTTTTTGTTAGCTTCCTGGATGTAAGCTAATTACAGTTTGAATTGATTGTATATATTTCATAGAATACCAGCTTCGTATTTACTCCGAACCCCTTTTTTCTTACAGATTCAAAATTAGGACAACTTATTTATATGTTTTTTTCATGTTTTCAGGTCTTAAACCAAAGAGAAAATTCAGGATTATTCAATTTTTCTACACAATTTCCTCATTACAGAGGAGAACTTCACAAACCAGATTTCAGGGGCAAGCATCTCGGGAAGAATGTTGTGTTTGATATGGATATGAGTGCTGGAGATTTTATAGCTCTCATTTATCTCCTTAAGTTACCAGTTGAAGAAATCAATCTCAAGGTATGATGTACTTCCTTATCTTCAGTATAATAATAACTTAATCAATGCTTAAACATATGTTAATTGTCCTGATACGGTCTTAGACAATCCTCACCTCATGAGTTAACTTTTGTGCAATCTCTTCTTCTGTTCAGGCTATAATTGTGAGTCCAACGGGCTGGGCAAATGCTGCAACAATTGATTCAGTGTATGATTTGCTTCATATGATGGGTCGTGATGACATCCCCGTGGGCCTTGGAGATGTGTTTGCAATGAACCAGTCTGATCCTGTTTTCTCTGCAGTTGGTGACTGCAAGTACAACAAGGTTATACCACAAGGAAGTGGTGGATTTCTCGACTCAGACACTCTTTACGGATTATCTCGTTCTTTGCCTCGAAGTCCTCGCAGGTACATTATCTAGTATAGTGTATCCATGTAGGGAAGTGTCAACTTTGTCAAACATTGGCATTTCATGTTATGTGTCTGAGCAATTTAGTTCCCTCAGGTTCATTTTTGTACTGTACTATTCTACTGATATACCATCTTGATCTAAATTTTTTTCAGATATACAGCGGAAAATTCTGTGAAATTTGGAGCTCCTAGGGACACTGATCATCCTGAACTCAGACAACCTCTGGCACTAGAAGTATGGGAGTCAGTAGTGAAATCACTTGATCCAGGATCCAAGGTTACCATTTTAACCAATGGCCCATTGACCAACATAGCAAAGATTGTTCTCGCAGGCAAAAATATGACCAACGCCATCCAGGCAAGTGTTACTTCTATCCTTATGATCATACGAGAGATAATCAATGCAGGATTACTCATTCAAGAATCAATATTAATATGGCTATCCTGAGCCAAGCATGACATCCTAGCTAGCTGCATATCGTTTCCTAATACCTTGGCAGCCTAAGTCAGTTGCAATGTCACATCAACACATTTCTATATCACTCAACTGCAACGATTGTTGTTTGAGTTTACAGCTCGAGATATCCATAATAGACATTCCTCAGTGAAAAAACTCTTTCTTTTGAATTATGATGCAGGATATACTAGTTGTCGGAGGGCACATCAATCATGGCAACACTGATAAGGGAAATGTATTCAATGTTCCCTCAAATAAATTTGCGGAATTGAACATGTTTCTTGACCCTCTGGCAGCGAAAACAGTTTTGAGTTCAGAGCTCAATATCACTCTCATTCCACTTGGCATACAACGGAAATTCAGTGCATTTCCTAAGATTCTTAAAAGACTTCAGCTAACTAAGAAGACACCTGAAGTAATTTTTGTGAAGCGTTTACTGTCAACGTTACATCACCTCCAAAAGACACATCCTAGATACAAGCATATGGTATATAATCCCCTCTTAATTTGTCCTGAAGTTTTTCTTCGTATAACATCTAACGTGCAACGTACAAATTGATCAGTTTTGTTAGATGCTATAAGAACTTTTAATTGTGACATTTCAGGATATATTTGTTGGAGAAATCCTTGGAGCAGTAATTTTGGCTAGTGATTATTCTGTACTGAAATCAACCTTTAATGTCAAGAAAATTAAAGTCTCTGCCACGGGGTATGAATCTGTAGACGGACAGATAATTATCGACGAAAAGCAAGGCAAATCAGTGAAAGTAGTGAAGAATGTGGATCATTTAGGTTATTACAATGTTTTTGCAAATGGACTAAGTGATGAGAAGCAGTCAGCTGTAGTTGGAAGCTTTAATAGGCAGACAAGACTTTGAAGCACACCATCTAATAGAAATTAAACTGCCAATTCATTAGTAATCAGATAGTAGAGGCCCAAAAATTTACTTTTTTTAAGCCTGTATTTCGAGAATTGAAATGATTGCCCTTGTGAATTTAAGGGCCAATTATTTTTTTAAAAGAGAACTTGAATGAACATGTTGCATAAGTTTCTTAATGTAACTTATTGTATTGTATCTTATTGTACTGTAATGTTTTATGGAAGAGAATTTAAAAACAACGCCTTTGAGGAATTTTGCTCTCAAAATTGATTCAGTCAAAAGTTTCATCACCTCGATCTCCTCTGCAAAATGGAGTTGTAGAAACAAAAAAATGATCACTACAAGATACTGTCAGAAATCTACTATTGGATCAAAGTCTCACTTATCATCACTTTTGGGCTGAAGCAGTAAGTACAACATGTCACATATTGAACAAGTGTCTAAGCAAACCTATCCTAAATACTTCCATCTATTTTGATGTAAATGTTTCGTTCATAACAATGGTAAGAATAACCTTGATAAGTTTGATTCCAGAAGTGACGAAGGTATATTTTCCAGATACTCTCCATCTAGTCGTGCATTTAAAGTCTTCAATAAAAGGACAAGAAGGAAGGAAGACTATGCGCATAACTATGAAGAGATTGAATCACTATACAAGTGAAGAAATCGTTAGCACAATTGATATCCTGTTTTTTGTTTAATATATTTTAAAATGGTCAAATGGGTGCTTATCCATACCATAAAGCGTTATAAATTTTTCTAAAGTCTATAAAATCTCTTCACATGTTTTTTTAATCGCAAAATCATTGATTAAGCTAATTTGAATTCGCGCCAGATATATTTAAGAAGTATTATCTATATTTTTAAAACTCGAGACTTTGATTAATGATAAGGAGGAATTCCAACATCTTAATCTCATCTATACTACTCTTTACTATTATGTATTATAATACAAATGTAATAACTCATTCTTTATAATTGGTTATTGTTCTTTGACTTTTACATGCATGTTAAATTGTATGATTTTCAATCTTGATTTTCCTCCATAATATCTTAATTCGGAAATTTAATGATAGGGAGTATTGTGTGTGTATATATATATATATATATATATATTAACCTAACATGACTTTAAAATGTAAGATTAAATACTTTTAGGATCTTGAACACGATAATCTTACATAGAGATTGTTAGGGGCACATACCTGATGCGGAAGACATCATCACAGAGAGAAGCAAAAGCGTTAATCGTAAATTGGTTTCTACCTCCTTGCCCTAACTTTATGTTAACACAACCATCAGCGATGAAATTATTGTACAGAATATGTGGTAATTCTAATGGGTGGAGGGAGGACCAATTTATAGAGGTTATGACTTAATCTGGTACGTCCATCAAGTAACCAATGTACGGACGAGATCTATTCCTTATTAAATATTATTTATGGTATTACTTGGGTTACAAGTAAACTTGGGTCATAAGTAAGAAATAATTAATAATAATTCTTACATTCTCCCACTTGGCCCAATGACCATATAACATTAATATTTCATAAACATTAGTAACGCATATAATAAATCTCTTCTATAATGTCCACCATATATACCACAATATAACAAACTACTAATGCGAGTTATGGCGGTTGTACATAAATTTTAAGCTACATACTTCCTTCCATATACTACTACATTAGCAACTCATCATACTAGGTTCATAAGCTATAAAACATATAACATTATGGTCCACAATAATGTCTCATAGAGACTTATCTTGTAATATCTCAAAACAATAATGTGTACACCATTATGTGAAACAAGAAATTCATTAATGTATATCAGAAACACATAATTTGAGCTCAGAGTGTAAAAACATCATAAATGCATCAATCATAAGTACAACCAAGACCCATTCTTTGAACATGTTGTATTATCACAATAAATTTTCAGCGGCTTGGTAATAGTGTCGACAACCCCAAGTCCTGAAATGAAGCTTCGCAGCCATAATGCATGAATTGTGGCTTCATAACATGCCACAAATTCTGCTTCCATTGTGGATGTAGCAATGACAGATTGCTTAGCACTCTTCCACAATATTGCTCCTTCGGCTAATAGGAACAAGTAACCAAATGTGGACTTTCTTGTGTTAACACATCCAGCAAATTATGAATCCAAGTATCCAGTAACTTCTAAGTGATTGGATCTCCTATATATGAGCATGTAATCCTTCGTTCCTTTCAGGTACCTTAAGACTTTCTTTACAGCTTTCTAGTGATCAATTCCAGGGTTACTTTGATATCTTCCTAGCATTCCGACCGCAAAGCTAATATCCGGTCTTGTGCAAGTTTGAACATACATCAAACTTCCAACAATAGAAGAGTAAGGAATTGTTTCCATTTCTTTACATTCTACATCATTCTTTGGGCATTGTATGAGATTAAATTTGTCCCCTTTTTGAATAGGAACTATTCCTGCTGAACAATTGTTCATGTTAAATCTCTCTAGAACTCTTTCGATATAACCTTTTTGAGACAGTCCCAATAATCCTTGTGATCTATCATAGAATATTTCTATCCCTATCACATAGGATGCCTCATCCATATCTTTCATTTCAAAGTTCATCGAGAGAAAGTCTTTCGTCTCACGCAATATGCCTAAATCATTAGCAACAAGTAAAATGTCATCAACATACAGGACTAAAAATATAAACTTACTCCTACTAATCTTTTGGTATATGCACCGATCAACGGTAATCTTCTTAAATCCAAAAGATGTTATGGTATCATTAAACTTTATATACCATTGTCGTGAGGCTTGTTTGAGTTCATATATTGACTTCTTTAGTTTACACACCATTTGATCTTTTTCTTTAATTTCGAATCCCTCTGGTTGGTCCATATAAACATCCTCCTCGAGGTCTCCATTAAGAAAGGCAGTTTTCACATCCATTTGATGTAACTCTAAATCATAATGAGCTACCAATGCCAAAACAATTCTTAATGAATCTTTCTTTGAGACCGGTGAAAAGGTCTTTTTATAATCAATGCCTCCTTTTTTAGTGTATCATTTGGCAACAAGTCTGGCTTTATATCGTTCAATATTACCATTAGAATTGCGTTTGGTCTTGAAGACCCATCTACATCCGATTCTTTTAGAACTTTCTGGTAATTGGACAAGATCCTAGACTTTGTTGTATTCCATGGATTTTAACTCTTCATTCATGGCATTAATCCATTTATCAGACTCAGTGCTTTCTATGGCCTGCGAAAATGAAACCGGATCTTTATTAATTCTAATGTCAAAATCTGACTCTTGCAAATAAATCACATAATCATTTGAAATGACCGATTTTCTTTCTCTTTGAGATTTTCTTAATGGCACTGTTTGTGGTTCATTTGCATTAGATATTTGTGAGTTAGTTCCTTCTTGAAGTGTTTCACCTAAATATTGTTCAACATTGTTAAAGTGTTCTTCAACAAGAGGAACAACATTTGTTATTGGTATGGAAGTAGGTACATTTTTTGGCAATGAAATATTTACCCTTACCTCATTAATTTCCACACTTTGTCGTTCAACACTCCCACTAACTTCACCATTCTCAATGAATTTTGCATTACCGGTTTC
Organism: Solanum commersonii; assembly: GCA_029007595.1. Classification (NCBI taxonomy): domain Eukaryota; kingdom Viridiplantae; phylum Streptophyta; class Magnoliopsida; order Solanales; family Solanaceae; genus Solanum; species Solanum commersonii. The sequence goes on from JAJTWQ010000118.1 coordinate 364,352, forward strand.
AACAATTCTCGAACTATGATTTGGACAGTAAAACCTATACCATTTAGATTTCTCTGGATAACCAATAAAGTAACCACTTACTGTTCAAGAATTTAATTTCTTTTCATGTGGATTATAAACTCTAGCTTCTGCTTGACAACTCCAAACATGCAGGTGTCTTAAACTAGGCTTCCTTCCCGTCCACAGTTCAAAAGGGGTCTTTGGAACTGCCTTACTAGGAATCTTGTTTAATAAATATACAACGGTTTTAAGAGCATACATCCACAATGATTTGGGTAATGAGGAATTACTCATCATACTCCTAACCATATCCATAAATGTTCGGTTACGCCTTTCTGCAACACCATTTTGTTGAGGTGTTCCTAGCATAGTATACTGTGCACATATGCCATGTTCTTCAAGGAAGTTTGCAAATGGACCTGGACATTGTCCTGATTCGTTATACTTTCCGTAATATTCACCACCTATCTGATCTAATAATTTTCACTTTTCTATCTAATTGTCTTTCAACCTCATTAACGTACACTTTGAGAGCGTCCGCTGCTTCAGATTTTTCTTTCAACAAATAGATAAATCCATAACGTGAAAAATCATCGATAAAGGTGATAAAATATTTTTCTCCACTAAAAGATGGAACATCAAAGGGTCCGCAAATATAAGTGTGTATAATTTCAAGAAGCTGAGTGCTCCTTGTGGCACCTTTCTTGGTATGTTTGGTTTACTTTCCTTTAATGCAATCCAAACATATATCAAGATCAACAAAATTTAAATTCGGAAGAATTTCATTCTTTACTAATCTTTTCAATCATTCTTTGGATACATGACCCAAACGTTTATGCCACAAATAAGCAAAACTTTCATTTAGTGAACTATGTTTAATTCCAATATTTTGATGAATAGTAAGCAGGGATTCAGAAAAATTATTATCGAGTTTCAATCTATATAAACCATCAATAAGAACACCAGAACTATAAAAATAGTATTCTTATATAAATTGAAACATCCATGTCCAAAATTAAAATCAAATCTAGAAACATCAAGTCTTGAAAGGGAAATCAAATTCCTAGAAACTGAAGGAACATAAAGAGTCTGTAATAGATCAAGGTGATGTCCAGTCTTCAAGATCAATTGATAAGTCCATATGCCTTCAATTTGAGCCTTCATGCGATTTCCCATGAACACAAAATCCTTATTTGGATTTGTAGTTTGGATCGTAGTGAATCCCTGCAACATAGTAGATACATGAGTAGTTGCATCAGAATCAAGCCACCAAGTATTATTAGGAACTTTTACTAAATTTGGTTCGAAACATACAAAAACACTAAATGTACCTTTCTTTTCAAACCAAGCTTTACGTTTCAAGCAATCTTTTTGATAATGACCTTCCTTTTTACAGAAACAACACACATCAACCTTGAGTTCCTTATGAGCATCCTGTGGAACTTTAGCAGATGCTTTTTTTCTTAAACTTGTTGGCCTTCACTTTAAGTACTTTACCAGCTCCTTGACCCATGAGGTTAATGGAATGACCTCCTTGTTTCTTAAGTCTTGACTCCTCTTGAGTAAGCATACTGGACAATTCACTAATATCCCACTTATCCTTAATAGTGTTATAGTTAATTTGGAATGGTCCATACTCAAGAGGCAATGAGTTCAGAATGAACTGAACCAAGAAAGTGTCATCCACTTTCATCCCCAAGGTCCGACGTCTTGCTGCAATGTTAGTCATCTCGATGATATGATTTTGCATACTATGCGACCCATCAAACTTCATGGTCGTGAGTTCAGCCATTAGTATACCAGCGAGAGACTTATCAGCAGAACGAAAACGTTCTTCCACAAACTTCAGGTATTCCCTGGCACTCTCTGTTTATGGAATAGTACTCTTAATGTTGTTAGCAACAGTCATTCGCATGAACATAAGGCTTAATCTGTTAGAGCGTTCCCATGATTTATGAAAAGACTTCTCATCCTCACTGCTCTTATCAGTAATGGCAGTAGGTTTGTCATTCAACAGAGCCAAGTCAAGATCCATTATACCTAAGTGGAACTGTACTTGTTCATGTCATTCAGAGAAGTTCAATCCATTGAAAACAATAACAGACGAAGCATGCGAATGAAGGAATAACTGCAAAATAGATATACATGCTCACAAATCAAAAAATAATGTGAATTCAGTAAAGCAATAATAATATATCGTAATTCTCCTTTGGGTAGATACTACGACACATTATCATAATTTAAATGTCAATTTTATCTTTAATAGGTAATTGAATATTTTTTAATCAAACATATACGACATCTTTGGATATACAATATATGCTTGACTAAAAAGCTTAATTTACCTCATAATTTTCACTATTCGTAGAATGATTGATTCACCTTTGGGTAAATTCTTAAGTTCTAGTAATAGTGAAAGTCAATTTATCTATTTATTTTCAATATAGGCATTTCATTAACTAGATAAATGACAATTTTATGAATGCACATTTTTCTTAACCATACTAGTTTGGCCACTTTGATGACTAACAAACTATATATAAATACAAATGCACACATAATATCATAAAATTTTGTGCATGTGAATAATTTTATACATTTTAATTTGGCCACTTTGGTGACTAACAAACTATAGAAACATAATACATGCATCAAGTGATTATAAACATGATATGTGTAGACATTAATTTCTCTAGTTTGACCACTTTGGTGACTAACAAACTATATATAAATACAAAGCTATCATAAAATTTTGTGCATGTGAATAATTTTATACATTTTAGTTTGGCCATTTTGATAACTAACAAACTATAGAAACATAATTCATGCATCACGTGATCATAAATATTATATTTCATGAACCAACCATAGAAAACTAAGCAGCTTGCTGTTATGCAAACATTATATTAAAAACACATACACCATATTGTTGCGCCTTTCAAACATAAGAATAAATAAATAAATTAATTAATTAGCAAGTAAAACGTACATAATTGCTTGCTGTTATAACAACAAAAAGTTTGTGAAAAGCAAGGCATAATTAATATGCAAAACGATCGAGAGGTTTTGCTGACAAGGGATGGGTACAAAAGTGTAGCCGAAGTGATTTAAAAATTGCAACGGTTTTTTTTTTTCCAAAGATTATCCGTTCAAACAATTCAGGCTCGGATGTCACATGTAAGATTAAATACTTTCAGGATCTTGAACACGATAATCTTACATAGAGATTGTTAGGGGCACATACCTGATGCGGAAGAAATCATCACAGAGAGAAGCAAAAGCGTTAATCGTAAATTGATTTCTACCTCCTTGCCCTAACTTTATGTTACCACAACCGTCAACGATGAAATTATTGTACAGAATATGTGGTAATTCTAATGGGTGGAGGGAGGACCAATTTATAGAGGTTATGACTTAATCTGGTACGTCCATCAAGTAACCAATGTACGGACGAGATCTATTCCTTATTAAATATTATTTATGGTATTACTTGGATTACAAGTAAACTTGGGCCATAAGTAAAAAATAATTAATAATAATTTTTACATAAAACTTATCCAAGAATTAATAAATATGATTTTTTTTCTCTCCATAATATCTTAATTAGGAAATTAAATGATAGGGAGTATATATTTACCTAACATGACTTTAGAACTCATCCAAGAATTAATATATATATATATATAGTGAAGAAAAGTTCACTAGTCTAGAAAAAAAAAAATTGTCGTGATGAAGGAGAAAGAAAAAATGTTGTTTTTGGGACTTTTACATAGAATTATTTTCATGAATTTTCTCTTTGTGACAATTTTCTTCAATGGAGTAGAGAGTTTTAATAGAATTCTTCTGGATACAGATGTGGATACTGATGATTTCTTTGCTCTTTTCTACATTTTGAAGCTTAATAGATCAGAAATTGACTTGAAGGTACTCTTTTCCCCCTCAATGTCCTTTTTTTTATCTTCAAATGTTGGAATTATTTGATTACGGTGATATCACATTTTCTATTTACTTAAGGGCAAAAAACTTAAGTATACATATTAAGTATCATAATTACGACTAAATAGCAACAGTTTTTTTTTCCACCTAAATAGCATTAGTTTTTTTTCAAACTTATGTTTTAATAATAAAAAAAAATATTAAAAAAAAACACGTTAAATGAGTGCTCCATGATTTACGCCGTTCCCTTTTTTTCTCAAATTTTTTACCTTCCACTATTTGCTCAGATTGGTTATATATATTCTCTCCTAACAATAAAAGGTTTCTTAACAAAAATAAAAATCTCTTACTACTCATTCTGGACGCACTTCAATCATGGATACCAACAATTATTCAATCCTAATTCACCATAAAGGACGTTGGGAAGCATTAGGTAATATTGATAAATTAATATTTGATTGGTATTTTTTTAAGTGATTTTTCTACGTGGAAAATCATGATCGTTATGTTGGATATGATTTTTTTTGTTACAATCTAACAAACGACGTTAAAAATGGTGTAATTTCGAATTTGTTAATTAATGGTTTTTGTTGTTGTTGTTCAGCAATTTCGAGTTTTTTTTGGGGGGAAATTTTTTCTTTTGTTTGTTTTCTAGAGTCTGTAGGTTAAGAAAAGAAAGTAGTTTAAGTGCTTATGGTTAGTAAATTGATTAAATAATTGTTTTTAAATATTAAACATGTTGGTCGTACCGTGTGGTGTATTTCTGATTTTTAAGGTGTCATTCAGAATGTTAATGATGGTGTGCATATTGATGATATTTTGGTAGATAATTTGGACTGTTAAGTTATTGAGTGAAAATGATAGTTTTTAATTGGTGTCATTCAGTTTGTTGTTTTTTCGGTACATAATGATGGTGTCATATTAATTCTATTTGTTTGAATATTTTAGATTGGCAAGTTATTTGGTGTAATTGATCGTTTTTATTTACTAAACATAATGATCTGCCAGTTTGCTTAGATTCTAATTTTTATGGTGTTTTTCATAGTGGTGTTTTTGGTACATAATGATGGTGTTCATATTTATTCTGCTTGGTAGATCATTTGGATAACTCAAAAAATAACTTAATAGTGTAATTTATGAATTTTGTGGTACATATATTGAATAATTATTGGAGAGAACTCTTTAAACCAGGCTATATTATTTTAATACATTGAATTGACCAGGCTGATTGTTGAGATTGACTTCGAATATGTTTTGATCTAAAATAGGTACATATGTTGATTACAATATTGAAGGAGAAATATATGATGCAAACACAAAATATGAAGGCTTAATTACTACTATTGTTTCCCAATTAGTTGTGGACACAACAATATTTCATTTAGAACTAAAATATGTCGTGAGTGGACCATCTCCACCAATGAAGATTCATAACGATATGGGTTATTACAAGGAAACAACCAGGCAGACCACCAAGCAACGACCGTAAGAAGGGAGAAAATGTAACATACGACAATTTAAAATGAATATGAAGAAGCTTGAAATTGGAAGTAGTCACTTTTGGAAAAAAGTTCAGAATCTGGAAAATTTGGCTAAGTGTGGGAAATCAGTGATTTTTGGCCAACTTTGAGCAGTCGTAACTCCTAGCTCAAGATGAGTTAGGAGTATTTCCAGTTATGGTTGTGAATCTTGTGGAATGATCTTTCCAACGCCACCAAGTTTGCTCGATTCCGAGTTCGTATGAGCGAGTTATGTCCTTTGAAAGTTGGGCAGTTGGCAGGGAGTCCGTCCGGAAATTTAAGGGCATTTTGGTCTTTTCACAAATCATTTCTTTTGAGGTTATATTGTTGTGTTAGGCTGTTTGTGGATCATTTTTTTGTTCCATTTTAAAAGAGAGAAAGTTAGGGTTCTTGATAGTGAAGAAGAGAAGAAGAAGAGAAGAAGAGGAGAAAGAGGAGATCAACAAGTTTCCGTCGTGGAATTTCGTTGGGGGTGATCCCTATCAAGGTATGTGAGCTCTTTAGTGTGGGTTGATCCTTTCCCCCACACACCAAGCTCATTTTATGATTTGAGAAAAGATTGGAATTGTTGTTGAAGTTGTTAGTTGTTGTTGATGTTGTTAGTTGTGTTGTTGAAGTTATTGTTGGTTGTGGGACATGATTGGGTTGTGTATTTGAGTTGTAATCTATTGTATATTGAGGGATTTTATGATCCTTAGTGTTGGTTGGTTCGTACCCCCACACACCAACTCGTTTTTAATTCCAAGAAAAGACTTATTTTGGTTGTTGAAGTTGTTGGTTGTGTTGTTGAAGTTCTTGCTGACTTGGGATAGGATCTGGTTGCGTTTTTCAGTGGAATCCACTGTATGTTGAGGGGTTTATGACCCCAAGTGTTTGGGAAAAGAACCTTTAAGGTTGAGAGGGTTTAGAGTTGGCAACATGAAGGAGAAAAGTTGGGCAGCTTGCCTGAAGCAAGTCTGTGTCACATATTTGTTTCCCTCTGTGAACAGAATATGTTCTGTTTTCAGAATTAAATTTAAAAATTTTTCTTAAGTCTAGCTGTCCTAAATTATTCCTAATCATCATGGGGTCCTTCCAAACACAAATCATTACCCTTGAATTCATAATCCAATTCAAGGAGAGTTAGTTCCAAGTCAAGTAAAGTTAGAATTCAAGTGAAGTTAGTTTCCAATTCAAGTGAAGTTAGTTTCCAAGTCAAGTCAAGTTAGAAGTCAAGTGAAATTAGAAGTCAAGCTTAGAAGTTAAGAAGTTAGTTCAAGCAAGTCCTCCAAGCTTTTCAAGAGTCTTTATTGAACGTTTTAACTTCATTTTAAGGCTCAAGTTGCATGTCAAGTAAAGAGTAAAGAGTCAAGAGTTTAAAGTTGAGTTCATTTCTCAAAGTTATTAGGGAACTATGTATTCCCAAAGAAGTTTTAAAGAAATGTCTTTACATCTAAACAAGGTTGGAAACTGAGATTTTCAAAGAGCCTTCGGGATAGTTTTTTTGAGTAATTATCTCATATCAGCAGGAAGAAATATGTTTTAAAAACATAAGAGCTAGTACATTTTTGGGAGTAGTATCGAGCACCAAATTGGGGGAGCGTTCAAAGAACCCCGGCCCCCATAGAACCATGTTAGCCACCATGGGTAGAAAAGGATCATACTTTTAGATGAATCCTTTTCAGATTAGACTAGTGGATCTATTAGGCGGTTTAGGTCTTATACCTTTGGCCGGGTATAAGATGCTCCGGGGCAGCGTGAGGTCGATCGCTGTATCATCACTATAGCTCTTATGTGATGGTTGTCGGTTAGAGAAACTCCCACAACAATTATTGTATTTTCATACACAGAGATTATTGTATTTTTATATACATCAGTTCATTGTATTTCTATATACATCTCAGGTTTATTGTATCCTTGTATACACACAAAGTTTATAACATGTTTTAAACAGTCTTTCTTTATATCGCACTTGTTTTAAATTGCCTTATATTGAGAGAAGTCAGTCAGGTAGGGTTGAGTTGAGCAAGGTAAACTTTTTAGTTTCTTCCAAATTTCCTTCTAGCCTATGTTGCTTAGTTTTCCAGCTCGCATACTTGTACATTTCATGTACTGATGCCAGTTGGCCTGCATCGTCTTATGATGCAGATACAGGTACCCGAATCAGCATCCTGCACGTCGTTGATCCAGCTGAGCACTCCAGAGTCAGTGGTGAGCCTCCTTGCATTCCGGAGGACTCAATTATTTTGTGTTCTTAGTTTTTGTTTTATTAGGATGTTGCGGGGTATGTCCCAACATCCATCTCAGTATTTTAGAGGCTTTATAGACAGACAGGCAGTTAGTTAGTTTTGAATCTCTCATCTATGTATATACGTAAATATTCTATTTTGAGATTCGAGTTGCCTTTATGGTCATATTTTATAAGTTAAGTTGTTTTGTAATATTGCATTGCATTGAGTTATTCTGTTGGGTTAGGTTTCCGCTGAGTTAAGAAAGCCAGGCCAAGGTTTCGCTTGGGGCCAGAAATGGTCTCCGAGTGCCGGTCCCGCCCAGGATGTAGGCTCGGGGCGTGACAAAATACAAGAGGAGTAAAGTCACTTATAATAAATGTGGTATATCAGGGCATAACAAAAGGACTTGCCCCAAATTTGCTTATCAGAATTAACATTGTTGTATTTCAATTATTATTGTTGATGTTTTCTTCCAATAGTTCTGAATTTTTTTAAGATTGATAAATGCACTTTTATCCAATTTGGTTACTCTTGATTAGTTTATTTGTATTATTGATGATTTAATTGAAAATCTTGGATATTCTCATGTTTGGCATACAAGCTTGGTATTATCGTGTTTGTCCTACAGTGTTGCATTCTAGGTGACTTAAATAAATGCAGCATGTTCAAAAAATTTGTGCTGTAACTAATGAGTGAATGTTAGTGTAACATACAAAAAAAAAATGTAGCACAATTGGTGTGCTTATTGTGAAATAACACAAATATTGATAAAAATTGAATTGAAAACATTACTTAGAGTAAATATTTTTTTGTTTGGAACCAAAATTAATACACATCATTAATGTAAATTTTTTGGTATAATTTTGGAGTAGTACTGAAAAATGTTAACAAAAATGGATATAGATAATGGCTATCACGTACCGATTTGGTGTACTTCTGGTAAAATTGGCACAAGTATTGATAATAAATGAGGGGTATATACTAGATGATATTCTGGTATAATATACCAGCCTGAAACATTGACTACACTTAAAGCTAGTTAAGTGAAAAGTTTGGTTTATATTAGACATCATTCGTAAGAAATTATGTATTATAATGCTAAAAATGTTAAAAATAATAGTTGTACTATAAATACCCAGCACATACACAATTGGTATAGTTGTGTAAACTAAAATTATAGTAAAAATTGGTGTATATAATGGTTGATATTCTGGTAATTTATACCTACATGAAACATTGAATATGAAACCACTACTTAAAGTAAAGGATTCTATTTTGAATAAAATGTTGGTATTACATGCCAACATCATACATCGAATCTTTCAACTACTACTTACGTTAAAACATGTAATAATGCTGGTATATAGTGTTTGACATGTTGGTATTATATATCAATCTCACACATAGTTATATTATATACCAAAAACACACATTTTTGTTGAAATGTTCTATTATAAACCAAACTCACAATAAGTTCTCACAAAAAATTAACCAACATAATGAACCAAATAGAGGTAGTTAAACTCTAAAATAAACATAATATCCAACAATGATATTCTGATAATGTATACCAACATGAAACATTGAAAATGAAGAATATGGAGAGTTTAGACGTTTGGGAAGGAAATTTCCTAGAAACTATAACTCAACTATGGCTACATCAACTTTATTGGTAACATAAAAAGTTATATCAAAAAAGGAAGAAAATAAAGATGATCCCAATAATAATCAATGAAACGTGTAGATATGGGACTATAATAGGAGAGATAATATTGGAAAATTTTAATATCCTAATTATACTTCACATTAAATGCACGTTAATAAAAAAAGCATGAGAGATAAAAATTTGAAAAAATAAATAAACTTAAAAACGAAAATCAATTAATTTGCTATGTATGTAATTTAAACTATGTTTGTAATTAAATAGAAGTACATTGATATTTTGTTAATTAAAGTCTTAAGTAGTATACTTTTGTAATTTTTCCTTTACGGGGGCGTAATTATATCACGTCATGATTCCTATGGGTGAATGATTGATTTCTTTATGTCCTAAATTATTTTTTGTGTATGTAAAAGGTGACGATAACACTTGAACCCAAAACTTTTATGACTCTATTACTCATCTGAAACGAATGTCGAATATATAATCATCTAAGAATAATCTATCATGTCTTTTTTGTTTACTACTTAATTAAAGTTATTTGCATTTTGCACCTCTAATGTGTTTTTTTTTGTTTGATTGCATCCAATTATAGATAGAGGTACAAAATACAAATGCAAAATGAACAATTCTTTGTATTTAGCTTGTATAGATTCATAAAATCACACTTATATGAATGTCCTAGTTTTTGGGTACGCGTTTTTTGCGTGTAATTTGTATTAATGAGTATATTATTCTTTTAAAAATTAATTAATTAGTAAATAATGTGATCTGAGTTTTTTGTATAAAAAAAAAGGTATCCAATTAAGATTTCTTACTTTATCTCACTATTATTGTTACACACGAATTTCATGGCCTCCAAGTGATGTATACTAGAATAATGATATGAAAAGTTAATAGAAGAAACTCTATTTATAAGTCAAAAGATAAGTTTGAAAGGGAAAAAATGAAGAAAAAGATAACAGCTAACCAAATTAAATTTTTTGATAGTGTCAATATATTATTTTTTGGTAGAATAGTACTATTAGAAGATCAAAGGAAGGTATCAGATTAATCATCTGCAAAATGTAGTGCAATTTTAAAGTTTCTTTAGCTAAAAGCTTGATAAGAGATTTACTTTTTATATTAATAATATTGCGGAATTAACTTTGAACGAAAGGTTAAAAAAGCTTCCGTTTTTTAACTTAGTCTTTCGAATCTCCTAATAATTATAATGAATGTGTTACAAATATTGTATTAGATTTTTATCCACAAAATTTTTAAAGGAATCATTTAGTTACAAACATTAAGGTGTAAAAAGTCTTATTATTTGTAGTTTGAAAATTAGAATATTAATGAACATTACTACTCCCTTTGTCCCAATTTATGTGACACATTTCGCTTTTCGAGAATCAAACAGTTTAAGTTTAACCGAGAATTTGCTCATGAAATCTTCAATTTTTAAAAAATGAAATATATGTATTTGTAAACTACATAAAAAGTACTATAAGTCACAATAATTGATAATTCAAAAATATTTAAAAGATATATGAAAAATTTACGGTAAAATCAAAATCCGATATGTGTCACATAAATTGGGACAAAGGGAGTACTATTTTTATGTAGAATTCAATCATCTCTTCATACATGACTTATCCATCATTAAACTAAAGCTATATGTTTCATGTTCTTTTTTTCAAAAGAGAAGAAAAGAAAGAGAGCAACTATTTTATCGAATTCACCTTTAAAGGTAAAAGTAAAATATAGGTGAAATTAAAAGTACAAATATCAAATATTTTACTCTACAAAATTCTAAGAAAGCTCTACTAAATATCTAAGTTTTTTTTTGTACCTCCAAAAAAATCAACTTTAATTTTTCACACTCCCCCTTTAAGTGATTTTTTGGAAACTACCCACACTTGTCGTGGAAGAATTCAAACGAAGCTTTGTGCCACGTCTTGGTGAAGATCTCAGTAATTTCTTCCGGACTCCTCTTGCTTCGTCAAATGATAAAGATTAATGGTCCATGTAAATTATCACCCTGCTGAGTTTCTGAACTCCCCCTTTCTCTTAGCTTCCTGTCAATAGTACTATTTGCATAGACATCTGTGATAGGCAAGTTTGGAACTCCGACGTTTTCGATTCTGGAACCTTCAACTTTATAACACAAAGAGTTGTCATCAATATAAGCTTCCTCATTTGAGTCGGTGATGATCTGATTGTCAATTTCTTGTGTAGCCTCAGCACTATGATAGGATCCATCATCAAATTTCTTTTCTAGCTCTTCAATAACTTGTTTATCAGCTTTAGCGCTTCCAAAAATTATGTCATCTATCCCTTCACCTGAAATTTGGCCTTCAAGATTAGTTTCTTCATCAATTTTATCTTTATCTTTTTCCTCAACTATCAATGTTGATCTAAGCTAGTGATTGACCTCAATATAGCAGACGATTGAACATATACTTCAACTTTCAATATATTTTCCTCAATGCTTTCTCTATAAAGGTCGCCACTAGCACATACAGTTTCAGATATTTCCTATTTAGGATCGTCTTCTTTGATTCTTCAATAGCAGCTACCATATCACCACTAGGAATATCCTAAAAAATTTCTTGCTTCATGTCGACAACATCAGTTTCTTGCTTTTCCACATGATCGGCTATATTATATTCTAGATCCTCAATCCAGTCTCTTTCAAAATTGATGGAAATCATGCCATCTATTGCTCGAGGCTCAGCTACTAAACACTTTTCCCACTTTTCTTCTTCTTCAACAACTTTTTGAGCCATATTGCTCTCCTTGGCTCGACAATATCTTTTTATGTGCCCTACTTCACCATAACGATAACATATGAGAGGCTTCTTACCATAATGGTTAGAAAACTTTTCCTTCTCTCTAGGTGAGCTTGAACCACCTGAGGATTAAAAGTGTGACGTATCTCTTGTTTTTCCTTTAAAGTTCCTCTTGTTGGCTACAAGAGCATTTTTGTAACATCTCGCAACTAGAAAGAACAAGAAGGAAGTTTAAAATCTAGAAATGGTTATTTTTGGAAAGTATAAGGAAATCTGGAAAATTGCAAGTTAAAGTTGAGTTTTTGGTCAACTTCAGATGGCCATAACTACTAGCTCATGATGAGTTAGGTGTAGTTCCAGATATGGTTGGGAAGCTCTTGGGATGATCTTTCCAACGCCGCCAAGTTTGCGCGATTCCGAGTTGGTATGAGCAAGTTATTCCCTTTGGAAGTTGGGTTGTTAGATTAAGAAAATGTCCAATCCGGAAATATAAGGGGTATTTTAGTCTTTTCACTGCCCTATTATTTTAATCTGATTTTAGGAGTTTAATATGGGTCAATTTAGAACTTAGTCAGTTTTAGAACTTGGGATTTCACGCTAGGGCTAAGGAGAAAAGAGAAGAGAAAAGAAGAAGGAGAAAAGGGTAAATTCATCAAGATCGATCAAGGAACTTGGTGTTTCGCCAAGGATTTACTTCTATCAGGTATGTGAGGCTCTCATAACGTTGGGATCATTCTCCCACGTGCCAACCATATTTATTTCAGTTTGGATTTGTCCTAAAAGTATTTGAATATTGATGATTTTGATACCTATTCTTGAATGCATATATTGTTCTTGAATTTGATTGAGTTGGGAAGTTCCTGAGTTCGTTACGTCTCATTATAGGGTCATTTCGAGTTAGGTTATTATGTACATTTGCTGGGTATCTGTATTTAAAAGTAATTTGAGAAAAAGAACCGAGTGTGGGTAAATTGGGGTTGGAAAACAAAGAAGAAATTTCATCGGATGAAATTAAGGGGTGGTCACGCGTCGCGCGCCTAGTGCCCAAATTTGATCATTTCAGCTTCACGTCGCGGAGCTGACACGAGCTGTTTTTCCTCAAAAGACATTTTTGGAACCAAAATTAAATTATGCCTCCGTGTCGCGGACCTACTTTCAAATATTAATTTTTGGTCTTTTCTCATGTTTGACTATCTAGAATCATTCCTAAACATCATGAGATCTTTCCAGTCATAAATCTTAATCCTTGAATCCATAATTCAATTCAAGGATCGATTAAGAGTCAAGTCAAGAGCAGTTAAGGTCAAAGTCAAGAGAAGTCAAGAGTCAAGTTAAGATGAGTTCTTAAAGTTTTCTAAAGTCTTTCACAAATGTTTTAACTTTGTTTTAAGACTTAAGCTTCGAGTTCAGTAAGGATGTAAAGTTGAAGTTCTTTTCTTCAAAGAAGTATATGGGGACTATGTATTCCCAAAGAGATTTAAAATGTTTTCACATTTAAATAAGAGCGGAAACTGAGATTTCCAAAGAGCCTTCGGGCTAGTTTTCAGAAAAGAGTAATAGCTTTCTCAATGAAGCAAGCAGGGAAACTGAGATTTCCAAGATAGCCTTTGAGCTAAGTTTTTGAGCACTAATCTCAAATCACAGAAGAAGTATGTTTTTAAAACATAAAGAGTTAATATATTTTGGGAGTAGTATTGAGCACCGATATGGGGGAGAGTTCAGACAACTCACAACCCCCATAAACCATGTAGCCACCATAGGTAGAAAAGGGTCATACTTTTTAGATGAACCATTTTCACAATAGACTAGTGGATCCACTTAGTAGTTCATGTCCTATACCTTTGGCCAGGTATATGATGCGCTAGTAGCGTGAGGTAGATCGATGTATCATCACTATAGCTCTTATGTGATGGTTGTCGATTAGAGAAACTCCCACAGAAGTTGTTGTATTTTATATACATCAGTTATTGTATTTTTACATACATTTCAGAGTTATGTTGTATCCTTGTGTATACATAAAGTTGACATCATGTTTTTAAATAGTTTTTCTTTATATTGCACTTATTTTAAACTATTTTATATTGAAATGAGTTCAATTAAGTATTCATGAGTTGAGAAGAGCCAAGGTAAGTGTTTCTTTCAGATTCCCTTTCAAGCCTATGTTGTTTTAGCATTCCAACTCGCATACTTGTACATTCAATGTACTGATGCCAGTTGGCCTGCATTGTCTTATGATGCAGACACAGGTAACTCGAATCGGCATTCCGGCCATCGTTGATCCAGTGAGCAGTTCAGAGTCTGTTGGTGAGTCTCCTTGCATTCCGTAGGGTCCATTTCATTGTTTTCTAGTTTAGTTCATTAGGATGTTGTGGGGTTTGTCCCAACATCCATCTCAGTTGTTATTAGAGGCTTCATAGACAGTCAGATGTTAGTTCTTTAGTCTTTTCAATGTCATTATTCCATGTTGAGACTTGAGTTTGCCTTCATGGCCAGTTGAATGTTCCTTTATAACATTCCAGTTTATTATATGAACTTATCTTTGATGAGTTTAAGTCTTCCGTTGAGTGAAGTAAGCCAGGCCAAGGGTTCGCTTGAGGCCAGCAATGGTCTTCGAGTGCCAGTTCCTCCCAGGGTGTAAGCTCGAGGCGTAACAATTTTCTTCTCCTTCTTTGACAAATACACTAGCCAACTGTTTGGCTGGTAGTTCTTGTGACGTCAACAAATTTTCAAACCCATCCAAGGATGGTTGTTGAGCTCATCCTTGAATCGACGTCACAAATGGAATATAATTTGGCTTCAAACCACAAATGGCTATTCTTGTTATTCGTGCTTCAAAAATAGCCTCCTCCGAATTTAATAAAGATATCTCAGAACATAAATTCTTAATCTTCAAAAAATACTCAGCGATAGAAAGGTTACCTTGAATCGTGTTAGCCAATTCATTCTCCAATATTTGTACCTGAGCTTCATTCTTCTTGTAGAACAAACAATCGAGGGTCCTCCATCATGAGCTGATTTACACCTTATAATATGATCAAATAAACTAGATGAGATTGTCCTCTTCGGAATGAACTTTGCCTTCGCATTAATCTACTTTCACTTCTTGTACACATTGCTATTTTTTGGTCCGTCAGCAGGAGGACTTGTGTTACTCCCATTTGCAACATCTCACAAATCCTCACCCACAAGATATGATTTCATACATGTCTTCCATACCTTGTAGTTAGACTGATTCAATAACTCCATCTCCAATCCATTAACACGACCGCTAAACTCCATATAGACAAACCAGTTGAATCTACCACTAACCCGATCTTGAATAAATTTGAAAGTCAATGTATGACTATGGCTCTGATACTATGTTGAGAATAAAAGTATAATCAGAGAACCTTTAGCTAGCCCAAGATTGTTAACTAAGATCGGAAGATTCAACTAAAGAAGAGGAAGCTAGAAAGGAGAACTTGTTTATGGAAGAAGGTTCTTGAAATTGTCTTTGGTTTTGGTTGTTCTTGTTAGCATGATAGACAACTAAATGATTGTATATATTAATGTAATTATATAGTGATATAAATTGGCATGATCATATACATTTGTTTTAGAATCATATGAATAAATATTGTGATAGAATAGCTGATTTGGAGGGATAGCAAGGCAGATTTAGAGGGATTCAATGGAAGATTTGTATAGATAGAATAGCTGATCTTTAGGGATAGAAATGGCGGATCTTTAGGGATGTGTAATCTTTATTTTCTCTATATAATGGAAAGACTCTCTCACTTTGAGAGGCATTCAGCTGAAAATTGACATGGTATTAGAGTCTTCTCTTGGTTGTCTTGTTTCATAGAGTCATCTGTGGTTCCTTTTAATTTTTTTTTTGAAAATCTTGGTTTTTGTTCTTGGTCATTCTAGTTGCTTTCTTGAGTCTTTGTAGTTTTATAGCTATTCAAAAGCATGAATTCACATCACTTTGAATCCTTCAGTGTTCATTTCACTGGAAAAAATTATTCTTCTTGGGAGTTTCAATTTCAGTTGTTTGTGACCGGCAAAGAACTATGGGGCCATATAGATGGAAGCAATCCTGCTCCTACTGATACAACAAAGCTAGGTGAATGGAAGATTAAAGATGCTCGGGTGATGACATGGATTCTAGGGCCAATTGACCCTCTTATTGTTCTTAATCTCAGGCCGTACAAGACAGTTAAGGCCATGTGGGATTACTTACAAAAGGTTTACAACCAAGATAATAGCGCAAGACGCTTTCAGTTGGAGTATGAAATTACTAATTACTCTCAAGGAGGTCTTTCTGTTCAGGATTATTTTTCTGAATTTCAAAACTTATGGGCTGAATTTACAGATATTGTCTATGCCAAAATACCTACTAAATCCCTATCAGAGATTCAGGTAGTTCATGAGCAAAGCAAGCGAGACCAATTTTTGATGAAATTACGCTCCAACTTTGAGAGTATTCGCTCTAACTTGATGAATCGTGACCCATCTCTCTCTTTGGATGTTTGCTTCAGGGAATTACTTCGTGAAGAGCAACGTCTTGTCACACAAAATGCTTTTAAGAAAGAAAATTATGTCACTGTTGCATTTGCTACTCAAGGTAAAGGAAAGGGCAGGGATATGAGTAGAACTCAATGCTACAGTTGCAAGGAATATGGTCATATTGCTAGCAATTGTAGCAAGAAGTTCTGTAATTATTGTAAACAACAAGGACACATTATCAAAGAGTGTCCCACGCGCCCTCAAAATCGTAGGATCAATGCTTTTCAAGCTAGGATAAATGGTTCCACTGATGATAACTCATCTTTAGGACAAGTTCTTACTCCTGAAATGGTACAACAAATGATCGTGTCAACCTTTTCAGCATTGGGATTACAAGGTAATGATGTTACATCTAATTTTTGGATTGTTGATTCAGGCGCTTCTAATCATATGACCAACTCAACGAGCATCCTAAAAAATGTTCGTAAGTATCAAGGTCCATCACAAATACAGATTACCAATGGTAGTAATTTACCCATTACCAAGGTTGGAGACATTACTCCAACTTTCAAGAATGTGTTTGTTTCACCAAAGCTCTCAACTAGTCTTATTTCAGTTGGACAATTGGTAGATAACAATTGTAATGTGAATTTTTCTCGTAATGGTTGTCTTGTGCAGGATCAGGTGTCGGGGACGATAATCGCGAAGGGGCCTAAAGTTGGACGATTGTTTTCTATACACTTTTCCATTCCTCTTGTTCTATCTTTTGCTTGTACTTCTACTGCTAATAAAACTGAGGTTTGGCATAAGCGTCTAGGACATCCAAATTCTGTTGTGTTGTCTCATTTATCAAATTCTGGTTTATTGGGAAATAAAAATAAATTTTCAGTTGCTTCCATTGATTGTTCTACTTGTAAATTAGGCAAAAGTAAAACTCTTCCTTTTCCTAATTTTGGTAGTCGTGCTACAAAGTGTTTTGATGTCATTCATAGTGATGTTTAGGGCATTTCACCAATTATTTCTCATGCTCATTTCAAATACTTTGTGACATTCATAGATGATTATAGTCGGTTTACATGGGTGTATTTTCTTCGATCCAAATCTGAGGTATTTTCCATGTTCAAGACATTTTTGGCTTACATTGAGACTCAATTTTCTACATGCATCAAATTATTAAGATCTGATTCTGGTGGAGAATATATGTCTTATGAATTCAAAAAATTCTTGCTTGACAAAGAGATTGTCTCACAACACTCTTGCCCATATACACCACAACAAAATGGTGTTGCTGAAAATGATTACGGACGAACTATTATTGCCATTGCTGCTTCACAAAACTGGTCTTTTTATCAAATGGATGTCAAAAATGTTTTTCTCCATGGTGATCTTAAAAAAAGATATTTATATGAAACCTCCACCTAGTTTGTTCTCATCGCCTACATCAAATGTATGCAAGTTGAAGCGGTCTTTGTATGGATTAAAACAAGCTCCAAGAGCTTGGTTTGATAAGTTCCGGTCTACTTTGCTAGAATTTTCTTTTGAGCAGAGCAAATATGACTCATCTTTGTTTCTTCGGAAAACATCTACAGGTTGTGTTCTTCTTTTGGTGTATGTAGATGACATTATTATCACAGGAACTGATTCTTCACTAATCACTTGCCTCCAATAGCAGCTTAAAGATTCTTTTCATATGAAAGATCTTGGTACACTTACTTAATTTTTGGGTTTGGAAGTTCATAATGTTGCTTCTGGTGTGTTTCTAAACCAACACAAATATACTCAGGATCTGATTTCTTTGGCTGGTCTTCAAGTTTCCTCCTCCATAGATACTCCACTGGAAATGAATGTCAAGTATCGTCGTGAAGAAGGCGATCTTCTTCCTGATCCAACTATATTTCGACAATTAGTTGGGAGTCTAAATTACCTTACTATTACTTGGCCTGATATCTCTTTTGCAGTTCAACAAGTTAGTCAATTTATGCAAGCTCCCCGTCATCTCCACTTGGTGGCTGTTCGTCGCATCATTCGGTACCTTCTAGGAACATCTACTCGTGGATTGTTCTTTCCAAGTGGTTCTTCTATTCGTCTTAATGCTTTTAGTGATTCTGATTGGGCGGGATATCCTGATACTCATCGTTCAGTCTCTGGTTGGTGCATGTTTCTTGGAGAGTCATTGATATCTTGGAAGAGTAAAAAGCAAGATCGTGTGTCAAAATCTTCAACAGAGGCTGAATATCGATCCATGTCTACTGCTTGCTCCGAAGTTGTTTGGCTTCGTGGATTACTTGCTGAGATTGGATTTCCCCAATCTCATCCTACTCCTCTCCACGCTGACAATACAAGTGCTATTCAGATTGCTACTAATCCAGTTTTTCATGAGAGGACCAAACACATCGAAGGGGGGATGTTAGCATGATAGACAACTAAATGATTGTATATATTAATGTAATTATATAGTGATATAAATTGGCATGATCATATACATTTGTTGTAGAATCATATGAATAAATATTGTGATAGAATAGCTGATTTGGAGGGATAGCAAGGCAGATTTAGAGGGATTCAATGGCAGATTTGTATAGATAGAATAGCTGATCTTTAGGGATAGAAATGGCGGATCTTTAGGGATGTGTAATCTTTATTTTCTCTATTTAATGGAAAGACTCTCTCACTTTGAGAGGCATTCAGCTAAAAATTGACAGTTCTTGGGTTTGTTACAAATGACTAAGGCATTCCTATTTATATTTGTGTAGGGATAATTCTAGATACTAACGATCTAGACTATTCTAATCTTTTCTACATATATTTCCCTTAAATATCTAAAACTGTAGACTATCTAGATTTTTCTTTAAGTACAACTATCAAAGATATTTACTCTACAAAATTCTAGAAAGTTCTACTAAATATCTAAGATTTTTTTTTGTACCTCCAAAAAATCAACTTTAATTTTTTCACACTTTTAACATGTTATGATGTTGTACACTTTTGGAAAAAGGGCTGCAACGGTTTTACTCAAAAGGCCTCACACCATTGAGATTACTCCGTCCCCTTATATATAACTTCTTTTTCTTATGAACTTCCAATATGATATATAGTTTATCTGTATATATTTGTGTTTTTTGAGAGTTGATATTAAAGGCTTTCCTAGACAAATCATATTGATAAAACCTTTTGGTGCAGGCAATAACTATTAGCACAAATGGATGGGCTGATGCAGGGCATGCTGTAAATCATGTATATGATATGCTTTACATGATGGGGCGTAACGATATTGCTGTTGGCGTGGGAAGTGAAGGTGGAATACTTCCCAATGGTACCATTATGCCAGATGTTGGTGGATATCTCCCTATAATTGATCAGGTGAACAAATTTTTTGCATTTAAACTACCTTTTGACACTATTCTGCAGGTTGAAATTAAGCATTTGTTTCTAATGTCAAAATGTCGTTTAGTTATAAATCTCCATGCTTGCCCTTTTCTTGAATATGCACAACTGCTCAGCAAGTAATGATTAACACAATTTCTTTAGGGCGAACCGTAGTTTTTCTCACAGGATCACATACAAACCTTGCACTATTTCTGCTGAGCAATCCACATTTAAAGAAAAATGTTGAGCACATTTACATAATGGGAGGTGGTATAGGGTGCTGCCCAAAAAACTCGACCTCTTCATGCCAACCTGGACAGTGTGGTGACCCTGGCAATTTATTCTCAGATTACACAAGCAACCCTTACGCAGAATACAATTTGTTTATGGATCCTTTTGCTGCTTATCAGGTATTACAAAAATCAATAGGCATTTTTTCTGCACATTCTGTTCTCGAGACGTGACTTCTAGTCATGCGTTGTATGCTTGTAACCAATCTTAATGATCATTTTCCTTATAATGTAGGTGATTCATTCTGGTATTCCAGTTACTCTTGTCCCATTGGATGCCACAAACACCATTCCCATAACCAAAGAGTTTTTTGATACCTTTGAGAAGAATCAGCATACCTATGAGGCACAGTACTGTTTCAAGTCCCTGAAAATTGTTCGTGATATTTGGTTCGGTGACCAATTCTATACGGTAACATTTACAATGTACATATTGACTATACTGTTTGATATGAAAACATCAGCTTGAACGTAATTAAGATGATAATGTTGCTGGATGCAGAGTTTCTTTATGTGGGACTCATTTATGTCTGGAATAGCTTCTTCAATCATGAGGAAACAACACAACTATCAAGGAGAAAATGAATTTGCAGAAATGGAGTATATCAATATTACTGTAGTTACTTCAAATATGCCATACGGGATATCGGATGGATCAAATCCATTTTTTGATGGCAGTACAACTCCCAACTTCAACTTGGAAAGAAATGGAGTTCACAGTGGTCATGTTCAGACTAGACTTCGTGATCCATTTTGTGTAGTCAAGAATGGGAAGGGCAAATGCCAGGTGAAGATTGTAGTTTATATTTATAGTAAAACGTTGTCATTTCATTGGTAACTTGCCAAAACATGAGCTATGATTCGTGATCCATTATTTGTTCGATTATTGTACTTGTGTATGTGTTCTGATTTAATGCTGTTTATCAGGATGGTTGTACAAAAGAAGTTGCTGGACCAAGTGGAGTGCCTGTTCGTGTTGCTGTAAGAGCAAAACCTAATCAAAATCCTAAAAATGCACTAGACAGAGAATTTTTCGTTAGCTTCCTAGACGTACGTTAATTCCTCAGTTTAAATTGGTTGTATTTACAGATTCTAAATTAGGAGACAACTTATTTCAACGTTTTTTCATGGTTTCAGGTGTTAAAACAAAGAGAAAATTCAGGATTGTTCAATTTTTCTACGCAGTTTCCTCATTACAGAGGAGAACTCCACAAAGCAGATTTCAGGGGCAAGCATCTCGGGAAGAATGTTGTGTTTGATATGGATATGAGTGCTGGAGATTTTATAGCTCTTGTTTATCTCCTTAAGTTACCAGTTGAAGAAATCAATCTCAAGGTATGATGCCCTTCCCTTATCTTCAGTATAATAGTTTGATCAATGTTTACCACCTTTAATTTGAGTTGGAACCAATCCATAATCTTAACATGGTATTGAACTTATACCCATACTCTTGGTTTACTCAATGTTGGACCTCATATTATACTGTCCACACACCAAAAGTTTTAAGCATGTGGGATATTAAGTGTTCCACATTGGTTGAGCGAATGGGAATGTTGTCTTTTTAACTTTTTATTATCAAGTCTTGGTCAGTTTAGGACTAAGTTGAGGAAGCAATGCTTTTCTTTGTGCAATCTCTTCTTCTGTTCAGGCTATAATTGTGAGTTCAACTGGCTGGGCAAATGCTGCAACAATTGATTCTGTGTATGATTTGCTTCATATGATGGGTCGTGATGACATCCCCATGGGCCTTGGTGATGTGTTTGCAATGAACCAGTCTGATCCTGTTTCCTCTGTAGTTGGTGACTGCAAGTACAACAAGGTTATCCCACAAGGCAGCGGTGGATTTCTCGACTCAGACACTCTCTATGGTTTATCTTGTTCTTTGCCTCGTAGCTTCGCAGGTACATTGTCTACTCTTAATATGCCTATGGTAGAAGCATTGGCATTCCATGTTATGTGTCTAAAAAAATTTAGTTCCTTCAGGTTCATGGTATGTACTCTACTTTTCTGCTGATATACCAACTTGATGTAAATAATTTCAGATATACAATGGAAAGTTTTGTTAAATTCGGAGCTCCTAGGGACACTGATCATCCTAAACTCAAACAACCTCTGGCACTAGAAGTATGGGAGTCAGTGGTGAAATCACTGGATCCAGGATCCAAGGTTACCATTTTAACCAATGGCCCATTGACTAACATAGTAAAGATTGTTCTCGCAGGAAAAAATATGACCAACGCCATCCAGGCAAGTGTTCCTTCTATCCTTTTGATCTTACAAGAGATAATGAACTACAACAAATGTTGTTTGAGTTTACAGCTCGAGATATCTATAATAGACATTCCTCAGTGAAAAAACTCTTTCTTTTGAATTATGATGTAGGATATACTAGTTGTCGGAGGGCACATCAACATGACAACACTGATAAGGGAAATGTATTCAATGTTCCCTCAAATAAATTTGCGGAACTGAACATGTTTCTTGACCCTCTGGCAGCAAAGACAGTTTTGAGTTCAGAACTCAATATCACTCTCATTCCACTTGGCATACAACGAAAATTCAGTGCATTTCCTAAGATTCTTAAAACACTTCAGCTAACTAAGAAGACACCTGGAGTAATTTTTGTGAAGCGTTTACTGTCAAAGTTACAGCACCTGCAAAAGACACATCCTACATACAAGCATATGGTATATAATCCCCTCTTAATTTGTCCAAAGTCTTTGTTCGTATAGCATCTAACGTGCAACATTTCAGGATATATTTGTTGGAGAAATCCTCAGAGCAGTAATTTTGGCTGGTGATTCTGTACTGAAATCAACCATTGATGTCAAGAAAATTGAAGTCACTGCGACTGGGTATGAATCTGTAGATGGACAGATAATTATCGACGAAAAGCAAGGCAAATCAGTGAAAGTACTGGAGAATGTGGATCATTTAAGTTATTACAATATTTTTGCAAATACACTAAGTGATGAGAAGTAGTCAGCTGTAGTTGGAAGCTTTAATAAGCAGATCCATATTGCTGTATTATATGATTTGTATCTTATGAAAATGTAATACTATTATATATTATTGATTGAAATGTCATCATTTTGCAGTACATCTTCATCCAAGGAATTCGTCAAAATCCGTTCGGATTACTTGTACTTTATATTAAAAATAGATGTCTACCTTTACGTCCAATTTAGAAAATTGAGAGGGGATTTTATCACTTAGCTCTTAATTACCTTTATTATTAACTATAGTCATTTCCAAATGCATTTCCCAAAACCTTAAATTTATTATATTCAAATGATGATATAATAAAATTGTCATGTTCCTCAAAGGAGTGTGTCAAGTCAATAGTGAACAAGTAAAAATAAACGGAAGAAGTATTAATAATGTAAATTAAAAAGCTCATAAATCTTTTAGAATTCCAATAGTCCCACCAAAAAGTGTAATTATCTATTTTGACTTACCATAAACATTATGAACATAAGAGGAAATGGGAAACTATTAATTCGTATGTTGATAGTATTTGTTTCTTGTACATGAATTGATTCATGTTAGTTGCAATGCAAAGTGCTTTCCTTTTTCCTTTGTATAAAGAGGAATTTTCATAAATAGTTATAGTTTGAACTATAATTATGAATAATAGTTATAATTTGCTTTGCGAGTTTTTTTTCCAAAAACATCCTTATACTATATTCCAAACTTAAACTACATCCTTAAAATATATTTTTTGGCAAAAAACATCCTCTAAGTATTTGAAAGTTCATAATTTTCATTCTTATATTACATATCGTCAAAAAACTAAGGGATCTTGCAAAAAGATGAGCAGTTCACGTGGCTATCAACAAAAGTTTTCCTGCATAATTTCATAACATGCTATAAGAAACTTCTGAAAAAATATATTAAAAATCTTAGACACCATTGCTTACTGAAACAAAAAAATGATTGGAAGGTGTAAGGATACATGATCTCCTCTTTTTCTCATTTACTAACGGAAAGAAATTGGAGTTTAGTTATCTTTACCTTTTTCAAAGTCAAACTGTATTTAGATCAATAATTTTTGGGGGCAATCTGATATTGAAGTGATCAAAATATAAATTATGTCTCGCATTTGAGTTTCGTTCTACTTTATTAGAAGCGGATGTCTCTAACAAACACCGCTTCTAGCATATTCAATTGAGGAAAAACATATTTCAACTAATAATATTTTATTATTAAATCACATGAAAAATAAATGAAAAAACAATCAAATTAAAAGATTTTGCATAATGTTAAACTCAATTACCAAAAAAGTTCACGATAATATTATGGCGTATCTCATAATAATAAATATGAAGGGATGACTTGATTTTTGTGGGATCTATTAGTTTTCGTATAAATCAAGTAGAAGGATGAAAACAGTTCACTTTTAAATATTTGAAGGATGTTTTCTACTAAGAATGATACTTTAAGGATGTAGTTTAAGTTTGGAGTATAGTTTAAGGATGATTTTAGCCAAAAACTATTTGCTTAACTATAATTCATAGCAACAGTTTTAGAGAAGAGAGAGAGGCAAGTAAAATTAAGAGTGATAGAGGAGAGATGCGAGCAAATCAAGAGAGATAGAGGAGAGATGCGAGTACACAGATACAACATGTACTTCAATTAAAAATGAGATACACATATATACAATCTCTTCTCTTTCCCAAATCCCCGCGTACCCCTTTCATCTCTCTCCCAAATCCCAATATCGTATACATATATTGTAATGTGGCCTTTTGTTTGATGGAAGAAAGTTATTTTATCTTTCTTTTTGTGAAAGATTTGGAAGCCACAAATGTGGAAATTTGGTAGCCATATTTGTCAAAGATTTAGAAGCCACCATATTTGATATATTCACATTGAGATGTTGAATATTTTGCATCTTCCAAAGACATCATCCATGACATCAACAAGCCTATTTTTTTCTCTATAAATAGGGAGCTTAGACATTAGTTGAAACACACCTTGAAGCATATGAAAATATTTCATTGTTTTCTTTCTTTGTCTTTCCATTAAGAGTAAGAGAGTTTGTGTTGGGAAACACTTGTGTGAACCCTTTGTTGGAGTGATCTTGTGAGGTTATTCTCTTTGGGTATTTGGGATTAATTAGTGTATTTACTCTAATTCTATACTCTCTTTTGTACTCTTGTTGATATAGTGATATTGCTCCTCTCCGCTTGTGGACGTAGGTCTATTGACCAAACCACGTTAAATTTTGTGTCTTCTTTAATTGTTTTACTTTCGTTATTATCAACTTACTATTGTCTTTGTTATTGTCATTATAACATTGTTTGGCTAAATTCCGCACTACCCGAGTTCTCGATCCTAACATATATACATATTAGCTTTGAAACAAAAACATAAATACACAGATACACATTGTATTACTCCTAATATAAATAAACAAATACAATCTATATCATTTTTTTGTGATACATAAATGAAAAGAACATTGATACAATGTCTTAATATTGTATCCCCTAAAATAAATACACAAATACAATTTTGTTTTATAACAGTTGTATCCGTTTTTTTTATACACAGATACAATCTAATAATATGTAATAGTTTTTTCTGATATATAGTACATTTTTTTCTAATACAATTAATTATATCAATTGAAGAAGATACAATTGATAATGTGTATCAATCTAAGAAGAAAGAAAATTCAAATATTGACTAACAAATCAAGAATCTAAAATGAAATTTTTTAATATATCAAAGTTAATCTAATAAAAAATGAATCAATATTGTCACATGATATATGATAGATCCCGGCAAGCAACCGTCCCAAGAATTTCAATTGGCTTTTTACAAAAAAAAAAAAAAGGTTAGATAAATATAAGCACACATGTTGATACCTACCCTTCACTCACTCTTCTTAAATAGTACTCCCTTTGTTTCAAAAAGAGTAGTCTGGTTTAACTTGACACGGAGTTTTAGAAAATAAATAAGACTTTTGAATCTTGTGGTCCTAAATTAAAGTTATGTCAAATGTACTAAATTGCCCTTTAATCTTGTGGCTTTAAACATACCACATGGAAAGCTGAAATTGAAATGTTACCAAAAAAGAAAAGAGGTCATTCTTTTTTAAACAGATTTAAAAAAAAAAAGAGGTTATTCTTTTTTAAACGGAGAGAGTAGAAAATAGACCAAAAAAAAAGTGAGTAATTTTTGAAAAATTGAAAAGGAAAAAATTGCATCTTTGCTAAGACTTAATTTAAATTTTTCTTTATCCTCTCAAATTGTTCGAGTTCTCAATAAAAGAAGAGGAAAAACTTTTATATAGATAACGAAGTTGTGCCAACTCTAATCTTTCTAAGATCATGGCTCGATTAAATGATTGAAATTCATTATGTTGGTGAACTTATTTTTTTAATATGATGTTATATTGTTTTTCATTTTGAAAAGTGACATCGTTAAGAAAAAAATCATGTGTACACCTCTAAAAATGCATGAATGATTCTTTAATATGAATTTTCGAATTTTGGCTTTTGAAGATTATTTATTTGTAGTTATTTTTCAGTAAAATTTGAAATGAAATATGTTCTGTGGTTTAATTTCAAATTTGGGGATTTTAAATTGAGAATATGCTAGGTTTTTATATGAGATTTG
This sequence comes from Solanum commersonii, assembly GCA_029007595.1. Taxonomy (NCBI): domain Eukaryota; kingdom Viridiplantae; phylum Streptophyta; class Magnoliopsida; order Solanales; family Solanaceae; genus Solanum; species Solanum commersonii. The sequence goes on from JAJTWQ010000118.1 coordinate 391,220, forward strand.
ATTGTTTTTAGGATTTATTTAGTAAATTAGATTCGAGTTATTGCATTATTTCAGTATGTCCCTTTCTTCTTTAAGTTCCAAAAATTAACGGAACTATACAGCTCATATTGAATTTAAATATAGAGCAGCGGTATGATTTCAAATTCAAGATTTTTGACATTTATGTAGAGTTTGATACTTTTAGATTAGTTTCTACAAATTATAGGTAAAAGTACATTTTGGTATAATATATTTTAATTAAACAAAAAAAATAAATACTCTAGACTTATTTGAATAGAAGGAGTTGACAAAAAGCCTAAAATCATTCTGTCAAGCTGGATGAACAGCAAACATGTTCCCTCTCTACTGCTCCATATATTCTTTAGTTCCTCACACATAGATTCTGTGTGCAACAAAATTCTTAGGTTTTCTTTCTATAATAGAAAGAAATTATTATGTTTTATTCTTCTGTTCTTCTAATGCTTATGCAATTTGGCAATAATTTTTACTGGAAAATACAAACTTAAGTGAATTGGATGACAATGTTCTGTTTGCACCAATTAATTGAAGAAAACCACAAACTAATATTGTAATTTCTTGTGAATCTAGAACAGCCAACATATCATAGGTTAAACACCAGAATTTGATAAGCCAAAAGACCGGTTATATCCGGGGTTTCGATACATATACAGTTTGATAAGTCAAAAAAATCCTCTCTCTTCGTTCGAGCTGAATTACATCCACCCTCTCACGGCTATCAGTATTTCTGATACACAAATACAATTTTTTTCTAATACATAGATACAATTGGTTGTATCATCGAAGAAGATACAATTGATATTGATAATAGGTGTATCGGTTTTTTTGATATACAAATACAATTGGATGTATCAATATGAGAAGAAAAGAAAATTCAAATATTGAACAACAAATCAAGAACCTAGAATGAAAACTTTGATATATGTATGTTATTAATTCAATAAAAAAATGAATCAAAAATCAACAGTTACCTAAAAAACACAGGTATAGATAATAATAATTTAAGTAAGACTCTAGAATTTCATATCAATAGAGATGGAGAAGAAAGAAAATTTAGATAATAAATTGTAGAGAGAAAGTGCGAGAAGGAAATGTGAGAGGAGATAGAAAATGCAAAAGAAATAGAGAGGGAGAGAGAAGACAATGAGAGTTGGAAAAGCTACCCTCTCCAAAACTTCAACCGATTGTAAATAAGCTAGACAAAAGAGTAAAGTTGAAAAATTGAAAAGAAACAAACTAACTCTGCTTCTTTGTTAATACTTGATTTAAGTTTCTTGTTTATACATATTTTTTTCGTGTCCAGGTTAAAAAAGGAAACTTCTGGAGTTGAAAAATTGAAAAGAAATAAACTTTGTGTTTTTGTTAAGACTTAATTTAGGTTTCCTGTTTATGCTCTCGAAGTTTTCATAGTATTAATCTAGAATCGTCATGTATGGAGTTAACACGTGAACTTGTTGGTTTAAGAGGAGGCAAATACATTATTGGTTTGAAAAATCCACTTTGTAGCATCGTTCTAGAATCATTATGGATCAAATACATTATTGGTATATATGCCACTGAAGATCGGGGAATGATTCTCTAAAATTTGGTTTTAAAGATTATTTATTTGTAGTGGTCTTGGCATCTTTTTAGGATTTATTTAGTAAATTGAATTTAAATAATACATTAAAATTCCATTAGTACAGTTAATTATCTGTTTGTTTTCCTTTTATCTTTTTTACAAAGAGAAACAATAATATATTAAGTTAATTTAGTTAGTTTGAAGCGTACGTCTCATATGTTGAGTTTAAATATAGTGTAGTGTTATGATTTCAAATTCAAGATTTTTGACATTTATGTGGAGTTTAACACTTCAGATTAGTTTCTACAAATAATGTGTAAAAATACATTTTGGTATAATATGTTTTAACAAAATAAGAATACTCAAAACTATTTGAAAGAAGTTGACCAAAAGTCCTATCGATCTGGATGAACAGCAAATTTATTGCCCTACATATATTCTTTAGTTCTTCTCACATTGATTCTGTCTGCAACATAATTCTTAGGTTTTTCTTTCTATTATAGAAAGATATTAGTATGTTTTTACTCTTTTGTTCTACTTTTTACTCTTTAGCAAATGAAACTTTTCTTGTTCGAAAATCAGAAAAGAATGAATCCTCAACATCTGTTCAAAACAGCATTCCATCGTATAATGAATGCTAAAGAAGCCAAATATCGGTAGAACTCAAGGTCATAGAACAGATTGCAAGGTTTATTTTTCATTTAAAAACAGCGAGATAAGTATCAGTGTTTCATCAATAATTTTCAGCAAGCATAGACCAATCTGATGGATAAAGTTGATAATGTGATCCACAAGGAAATCACTAAAAGAAAACTCTTCTCTGCAAACGGAATTCAGTAAGCTTTTTCCTTCACTAGGGCTAATCCCGTAAGCATTGAGTTATTGCAACATGGGAATTGCTCCTCCAGCAGCTACAATCTGCTGCTCCAACTGTTGCCAAGAAGAAGGCGAGTTACTTAGGTATCTATGAAATTTAGTAGCTTAAATACAATTTTTCCGTATTGTAATCAAGAGGAGAACTTCCTATTTGGCATTTACTAATGGAAGAAGCCAACCAGTAAAGGGATATAAGAATCATCCTACCTCAAATAAAGTTTGAAGCTTGTTCTTCACAAGCAAGTACTCCTGTTTTATTTGTTGCAAGCATCTCAAGCACCTAAAAGATCCGATCAACCAGAAGATAAGAAGCAAATCATGTAAATAACTTGCGTCCCCAATGACACAAGACAGTCCATCATTTAAGGTACACTATGAACCTATAGTATTTCTTATTGATTACTCCCTCCGTTTCAATTTATGTGCACAAAGTTTCAAAAAGAAAGGAATTTTTTTGCAACTTGTAGTCTTAAACATGTCATAACATTTGTGGCTGTAGGACTTTTGAAACTTGTCAACTTAAACATGTCATAACATTCGATTGACACACCGGTATATCACTCAACATAGCCTTTAACTGGAAACACAGGCATACTCAATTTCTAGTACCTAATTGGTTGGCACATTATACACCAGGCAAAGCAAGAGATTAACATAGCTTGGTCAAAATTAATCAGTAGGACATCATTGTATGAATAACCGTTATGACTGTTCTTATTGGATAGGCTCATCTTATCAGAATTACCTACTCAACAACCTCAAGAGAAATTCAATATTATTCTAAGCAAGATTACTAACCAATTTTACTACATGATCTAAAACTTTCAACTTCTCAAGAGACTTCTAACGATATAAGCTGTGCATAGGGAAAGAACCAGAAAGCAATGGAACTTACGTTTCAGTGTTCTGTTCTTCACAGCAGTTGCGGAAAGGGGCACAGCAATTCTTCACTCTCTGAGCACCAACACTGTTCAGTCGATCATAAACACCAAAAAAACACCTCAGGAGAGTAAACATCGAAAGACCATATAGCCAGATTCAAGATTCAACCTTTTTAACCTTTCTACTCATGAAAAATTATAAAATTTGCAAAAACTCAAAGAAAGCTTTAAGGTCTTACTGTACCTGGAGCTGCTACCTTTGAGCTGATGAACATGAGCATCAACCTGCTTAAAGTCCACATTGGGCTGATCTCTGAGAAAACACACAACAAATTCAAACTAAAGAAAATGAAAAGAGAGAGCATGCTTCCATGGATGATCAAGAAGGCAAAAAGGGGGACAATACTCACAAAGCCATAGTGAGATCATTGAGAAGTCTTTCTGAATCTTCAAAGAAGAGAGACACAACTTCAACTACAAAATCAGGGTTACTATCATCTTGCAGTTGCTGAAGCTGACTAAACTGAGCATCCAAGAATCCCTTTTGAATCAAAACAGCAAAATACATCAACTCTAAAGCAGAAAAATCAAGAATAACAACAAAAACAAAAACAAAAACAAAAGCAGAAATCTAACACCAAGAACCCCTTTTGAAAGGCCCAAAAAACTTCAGCAAAATACAAGTCAAAAGCAGAAGGGGCTCCAAGAATTCATTTTGAGTCAAAACAACAAAATCAATATAAGAAAAATCAGCAAAACACAACCACCCAAGAATCAAAAGGTCATAAACAACAAAAAAAAAAAAGAAGCAAAATTGCAAAAACCCCACATAAAGAATTCTCCTTTTTCACTTACCTCACGAAACAAAGAGGCCATATATTCAACAAAGCTCCTCTGCAACTGACCCACTTCCATTTCCTTGAATCTTGATTATGTCCTCACTCTAAACTGCAAGAAATAGAACTGTTAAAAAGATTTTAGAGTTTCGTGGACAGATCTGAAGGGTATATAAATGGGGAAATTAACGGAAACAGAGTGCTGCAGAGAAGAAGAATCTAAAGAATAACCTGTATTGGAGAGAAAGGGGGTTGTGGGGGCAACAGTCAAAGATATAGTAGTACAGAAATTGATGTCTAAAATTGTAACCTTTTTAGCTGAGCCCTTTGTTTGATTGCTGATTCTATTCCTTACTGTCATAGAAGAATTGGAGTCCCCACCATTTCCACTTGCCCCCCACCACTACGGTTTTATTCATGTCTCCACCAATTATTACCCTTCCCTTTACTATGCCATAGAAGTTCTCATTTTTACTTGGACAAATTATTTAACTATACTCCTTTACTTACCTTAATATTCATTTATTCCTACTTATTTCAAAATTTTCTTATTTACCTATGTATCCCGCATGTATCTCGTGCACAACGCTATGTATCTCACTATGTGGAATGTATCAAACGCTATGTATCCCATGCACAACGCTATGTATCCCGCTATGTGGAATGTATCAAACCTAATGTATCTCGTGCACAACGCTATGTATCCCGCAAACATCATTTTTAAGGGATTTTTGGTAAATAGAAAACTAGAAGGGATAGGATGTTATTTAGTACTTATAATATGTGGTTCCTATAATTTATACTTTTTACTTTACTATTTTGGGAACTATTAGCCCAAATGTGAGTCTATCATAGCGTGGGTTCTCAATCGAATCGTAATCGGCTTATTGATTTATTATAATAGGTAGTAATTGAATAAATGGTTGATGAACGAATTAAAATTTTACAATTGATAGTTTATCAATTGGGGGCATTACTCATTTTTTTATTGGGTAAACTGTTCACTCATTAAGAATTATTGTAATTATATTTTATAACCGTAAGTAGATTTGTTAAATAAATGTTTATGTGCATGCATCTTCAAAATTTTAGACTTTTATATATTTTGCGATGATTTACAATCACATAATTACTAATTTAAGTAGAGCTAAAAAAATTGTTTTGTTTGATTGGAGATCAATATATTGGTGAGTGAAAGTGAACAAAGGCACAAGAAATGATTGAGATAATACACGTCTGATAATCGCCCGTTAGTTATTAATTTGATGTCAAACCAGCAGATATCTTATTGGTTGACTAGAGGATTAGTATAATTAAAATCTCTGGTAAGTCAATTTGTTGAGCATAATTATCCGCTTGATCCATTCAATAAACTCCCCTAGTCTGTTTCATTTAGCTTATTTTAGATGTTTTTAAGTTAATTTTTTTTAATATTTTGATAAATTTAAAAGATATAATGATTTGAAAGTATAATTTATCTAAACACATTGTTAAAATGGATTTGAGGTTTTAAATTTTATCAAACTAGACCAATAATCTATTGATGTTGTTCCTTCCTATCTTTTCCTTGCACACCCAAAATACACTCTCTCTCTCTCTTCTAGAACATTTCATTAGGTACACATTTTTTAAATCTTTAGATGTGATTTCATTACTATTGGAATTAGGTAATAGCCACTATTTTTTTTTTATGAAAATGGTTATTGCAGTAATGGTGATGGTAATTAGTTGAAATTTTTTTTTTGCTTGATCAAAGTGAAATGAATAAGTCAATATGTATATATAGTCGAGTGACTGAAATGAGTCATGATTTTGAAGAAATTTACATGTTGAGTCATTGTTTTATCTTCATAATTGGAGCTATTATAAAGTATCATTGGCATTTTGTTAAATTTAGAGATTGTTGAAATTCGAAGCTTCAAAGTTTGAAAATTAAATTTCTGAAATAGGCTTCACTTTGAGTGGGGTTGTTGCAAAGATCAAGTTACGTATTGAGGAGCCTAAATATATTTTTTTGGATAATTTGGTGTAGCTTTTGAGGTGTTTTTTTAATAAATATGATATTTAGATTCAAGGAAGAAGATGAAGCCAGTTTTTTTATTTATATAATAATAATGTATATTATTGTATTTGGGTGTACAAATATCTCTTATAATATTGTATATTGGGTGTATAATAATTATATTAATTTTTTATACATTTTTGTTAAAAAATATATATGATTTTTTTGTGTATTAATGTATACTGGATTATGCATTGGGCTAAAGATGCGTAATGTAAGTTAAGTTTTGTGATATATTTTTGTAATGTAAACTAGGTAATTGAATATTTAAGAATTTTTTTTCAATTAAAAATGTGTGTATATATATACTTGATTTTAAGCTAAAATTATCAAAATAAGTCAGAAGTAACTAACTTATGCTTCTGACTTATTAGTTAAAGGACAAAAGTCAATCCGAAATTCCGAATAGGCTCTAAAATAAATCATGTCTTTATCTAATTAATAGTTTATTTTGGTCAAACTTGTAAAATCAGTTTTTTTGTTTTTTAAATATTATTATTGAGAAGCAGTTTGTGTTTGACCAATATATTTTTAAAAAATAATTAAATATTAAGCAAATTTAAAAAATATTTTCAAGTATATATTTCTTAAAAGTACTTTTTTAGATTACTTTTAAGGAAACGATATTTTAAACTTTAAATATATGTTTCTCAAAAGTGCTTATTTAATGTGTCGAATATTGAGCCGATTTTATTTTAGTGACATAACCTTTAATAATAGGTCATGTGGCATAAATATTTTTGAAAAATTAGATATATTTTTTGTTAAAAAATAATGGTATGATTGAACTCTTTTTAACGGCATTGGCATATAAATTCAACTTTGAACAAATGATATATTTATAATAATTCGATACCATATTTGAATTTTCTCCTATATCGAATTGATATCATGAATGGTCATCAAAATATCGTACTAACATTATAAACTAAATTTATCATCAAATCCATACTAAGTGCATACAAGTGCCACCATTTCCCCATTTCTGTGTACTGCTTAATTAATTATTCCCTAATTTTATCTTATCATGTGATACTTTACTTGTAAATTGTAATTTTCGCTACTAATTAATTTGATGAATTTTGGGTGAATTTTATTTTATGCAAAATATAGAGATAGTCAGATAGTAATTCCAACGGCCACCAAGTAGTGATAAGGTCTGGTACTGAATGGATATTTTACTATTTTCAGATTCCATTTAGTGAGATTTTACTGGTCAAGTATGTTGTTATCGTAAAGAGATAATAAATTTGAGAGCCAAGGAGTATAAAAGAATTAGAGAATCTTGTTATCTGATCTTTTGCTACCTGTTTCCATTATGAAATATATGTCAAATGCAATGAATCTGTGCAGCATATCTTTTCCTAAAGAATATATTTATAGTTGCAAAGGCTGAATCGAATTAATTAGAATTTTTCTTCTTTTGGTAAAATGCACATATATAATTTTTGTTCTCTTTTAAAAATAAAAAACCTATATATCCCTTATTTTATTTCATATTCTATTGTGGGTGATGAATTCCAACTGGACAAGTCGCTCTGTCCACTATCAAAATGGAATATTTTGGCAAGATGGAATAATAAATAATTCATCTTCTTCCTATAAACGAAAATTGAATTTTGAGACTCTTCTTCTTGGCTCTCTTATTTATTTATTTATTTATTTGGTACAACTGAAAAAAAAAATCTACAAAAAAACTTTTATAAGCTATGCTACTTCAATTTGTAGGGTAAAACTTCATTTCTTTGATTGCATTTTTCTATACAAGCAAGTCTTTTTTCATGTTTGCGACTTTTATATGCCAAAAGTTTGCACCATGTGGAAATGTAAACTTTATTTTGGAAAAGGAAAAAAAACTCATGTGTGAAGCATGAATTTAGTTAGTTCATGTGATATTAATGCAAGGATATAAGTATGGCGGAATAAAATGTATTTGAAAAAAAGAAGAATGAATAGATATTAAATGATGATATATGTACTAAATTGGGATGTGGTTGTTTCTCAATTCGGATTCGAGCCTTAGGTATGGAGAAAACTTTGGTAGGGAGCCCCCCTCCCCCAAAAATGCAGCCTTACGCAACATGAATCGAGAATAGTCGGATTCTAATATGAGTATTCGACACCGGATACGAAATAAAAAAAAATAAAAAAAATAAAAAATAAATAAATAAATATATATATATATATATATATATATAAAATACACACTAAACTATGCCTTTTCTAGATAGTCTTATAAATACCTAAAAGATATAGGGAAAATTGTATGAAATAGTAAACTATTAATTCAAATTAAATGATATAGCCATAGTTTATTTTAATTGTAATTCGCAGCAAACATCCCCTTTTTTTGCCATCTGATTTGGTATACAATTAGCCATTTTCGGTATACAATTAGCCATTTTATACATTTCAATATAAAATGTGTTTGTGTTTGTATAAAGCGAGAGAAAAGTGTATATACAAACACAAATACAAATACAAATACATATATTTTCATCCTATACACTTATAATTATATAAATACAGATCTTATTATACAAATTACAATGTATAAATCAATTTATACAAAACTGAACAATTTGTATAAAATTGGATGTTTGTAGCGAATTATACAAATCAAAAGCTTCATAGCAAACATAGTATTTGTTATGGAGCACAATTATGCAAACTATAACTATAACATACAAACATAATTTTTATGTTTGATATATGTGAAAGTTGCTTAAAGATATATGTACTAAACTAGGCCTTTTTTTAGAATAGTCTTATAAATACATAAGTACTATAGTCAAAATGTAAATCAAGTGGTAGAAGTGTGATCTTAGGCATATTTATCTATCAAAGTTGTCGATATTTGTCCATTATGAGATTGAATTAAAGAATAATATTGAGTCTATTAGCTTGAATTTGTGTAATTTGTGATGATTGTGCACTAAAACACATAATTAGTTGTTTCAGGAACTCTCAAGGAAATTGGAATCGAGTTGAAGAAAGGAGAAGCAAGGAAGAGCGAAAATAAACTAAGGAATGAAGCACCAAGGCGTGGCGTATTGGCTGGCGCGAAGCGCCAAGGCCAATACTACAAAGTACCTACAGTGGCGCACTGATGGGCGCTAGGCACTAAGGCCCTAATGACAGCCACACTTGCCTGGCGCACTGATAGGCGCAACACGCCACTGGTGGAACTACAGAAAAGTCTGCCAGGCATGGAGCCCCAACCATTTTTCGAACTTTCCAGCGAAAATAGATTAAAATAGGATTCCTTGTTGAACTAGACTTTGACCCTACTTTTCCCAACTTCTATACATAGACCCCTAGGGCTATTTTGTAGGAAGTCGGCGTTATTTTGGTGTGCAAGAGCAAGTTCAATGTCTGTAATAGGTTTCGATTTTCTATCTCTTCTTATTTATGGAAATCGCATGAACAATTTACTTTACAGTTTTCAAATATTATGAGTGGCTAAACACCCTAGTTCTGGGGCAGTAGCTACAAATTGATTGTTGAATATTAAAGGTTTTTGAATTAATTATTAGTTATCATTTAAGTTACTTTTATATTCTTGTTTTAGTATTTCTTGACCGGCATCTAGAGATAAATATATTGTTTATTCTTAAAATCGAGAGAGGAGAGGGTAGATAGACCAGAGAATATAGAAAGCTCGATCTTCCATTGAGTTGATGTGTGTTCAGGAGTGACGCCCGAACGAATAACTTGCTTGGTTACGAAACATGATGAAATATAAATGCTCGCCAGTTAGGCCTACTATCCCCACTCAATGATGTAGTTAGACAGCTAATTGGAGTAGGCGACTAGAGGTCGAGAAACCTGACTCATACAATTAATCCTGTAAATCAGTAACTTGATAACCAAAATTAGTTCACTGCCTCAGATATGATACATGAAATCCAATGCATGCTGCAGCCCTGAAATTGTCTTTTATTTGCTTGAAACATCAATTTAAAGTCGTTCACACTAGTTACTTTTATTTATTGCATAAATTGTAGTAGTAGTTAATAATCATCAAACTCAGTTAAATGGTTACTTTTGTTTAATTGTGGAATTAAGTACTAAAGATAAGTCGATCACAAGTCCCTTGGGAACGAAAACTCGTTTCAAAGTAACTATATTACTTGAGCGACCACGTACACTTGCGTGTATATTGGGGAGCAACAAAGTGTACTTGTCTTCAAAGAGAATAATTGATTACGAAATCAAGTAGAGTAAAGTAAAGATGAATTCTCCCCTCCCATTCAGGGGCGGACCCACGTGTTGTTCAGGGGATTCACCCGAACCCCCTCGATAAAAAATTACACTGTATATATAAGGTGAATTTTCTGGATTTATGTGGATATATATATTTTGAACCCTCTCAATGACAAGGTGAAGGAGATAGCCCAGTGGCAGCTCCCTTCAATATTAAGCTTGACGTCCAGGGATCGAATCCCTAGGTTAGTGCTTGTTTTTTTAGTTTTTTACTTTCAATTTATTTTTTTTTAGTTCCAATTCTGATTTTCATGTTTTTTTTAGTTTTTTTTTTTAATAAAAAGTGCTAAAATGTGGTGTTAAACCCAAAAAATTCAAGGGTCCCATACTCCCATTCCTAAAAGCTAATAATTTTTTCACTTTCCAAATCCCTAAATCACTTTCTTGTTCTTCCCCAACATTCAAAACTCAAATATTAAAATCATCTCCCATAATATTCTATTGTTGATTTGACATATTTTAAAGGGCTAACTTTTTGTTTCATTGTAATCACTTATGTTAGTTTCGGATTTCTTGTAACGAAACTAACTTTTTGTACCTATAAACTATATACTACTACTTTCTTGAATTTTTTTTGTTGGCTTATTTACACGTTTATACTTTTATTTTTCGAACCCTCTGAACGAAAATCCTGGATCCGTCACTGCTCCCATTATCTTCAAGAAAGAATTTGAGTAAATGGGAGTGTTTCTCCTTCCAAAATTTTATTTGGTATCAGAGCCATTAGTTTCTGTTGGAAAATCTGAATTTTCAAAATATTCGAAAGAATGAGTCTCTAGAAGAAAATGAGTATGAGCGAGATTATCTATTATAACTATGAGAGTATTATGCCAGAGAAGCATCAACTTAAAAAAAAATTCATCTATTGATAGACGGATCTATCAAAATTTCAAAAGTTTAAAAACTATTAGAAGATTTTTTTAGAAAAGAAGCCCAACAAAGAGTCAATTCTAACTAAGAAATTGCTTATGGAGTGATGCAATTTTAAAATACAATACATGTGATATCATTTATATGAGTTTTGGTACTCATTAAGCTCGTTTCATGTCATTTCTTATATGTTTCGAATTGAAGTCAAATACCACATGGAATAAAATGAATAAACGTTATTTATTCCGTGTAAACTCAACTCAAAGTCTTAATTCTAAAAAAAGGATGGGTAATATATAATTGTTGATTGAATTCTCACACTTAATATTGTAATTAATGTATCATTAATTACATAACAAGAATTTGTTTTAGTTTCCTTAATCAATTCTCCCTCCATTTCTATTTATATGTCGTCTTTATTAAAAAAAATTAGATGGTTTTTAATAATACTTGTCATTTCACAAAACAAATATATAAATAACAATATTCTTTCTATTTTACCCTTGAGAGTTACTAAGTATTTGCCTTGAAAGTGTGAATTTGACCAACTTAGGAAAACTGATGATTGATTCATGTTCATTGATCAATTTAATTAATCAAAATAAATTAATTTATGTTCATTTATTGAAAACTTGACTTCAAAGAACACTAAATAAAGATACAATAATAAATTTACCTAGTTTCTTAAGAGAAGCGAAATTTAAAATGATGACATATAAATAAAAATGAAAGAATCGGAGTATGAAATGGAGCTAGATTGTGGACGTGGTTCCTTAATGATAGCAATACAAATAGGTGTGATATTGGGCTTGTTTTGATGTCACAATGAAGTGAACATTGGTTTGGTAAGGAAAAATCCTTTTCGCCCAGAAAATTTGGTCAGAATTTGGTCATAATGATATTTTATCTATGCTATTTTACTTTTTTGAACATTTTTACCCTTTTAACTTTAATACTTTTTAACTAAAAATGAAAAAAGATCAGTTTATTTTCAAATAAAAAAAATTCTATAGATGCCAAATTTTCTGATCATTTAGCATTACCCGATTTGGTAAATCTCAAATGTCACTCTTAAAAGTTAAACTCTCTTAAATTTTAAAGATTTATGAAAAGCGTCAAATTTACTCCAAATAGGACTCTCCTTATCTCTAGATTGAGATCATTAAATGAGGTTTAAAACCCCAAATCCTTGCAATTAATTTTGTTACAAATCCTAACTTTCTTTCTCAAGCAATGAAAGGTATAATGACATCTTTTCATGTTTGCAATCATCAAATTTAAAACAAAACATGAAGAGCTAATAGAAATCAACAAAAAAGGCATGTGGGGAGTCTCAATTAAAAGGTCAGTTAAGTGAGAGTCCTTCAAGTTATAAAAATTAGCTAAAAGTGATAAATAAATAAATAAATAATTAATAAAGAGTACTCCTCTCCATTTAGATGAATTGATGGGTGTTGAAATGATTAATAATTTTTTTTTAAAAAAAGTGAAACAACAAGAGCTGAAAGTGTTATTCGCTTTAATAGAATGTCGATTTGTGAGGAATTTGGTAAATTTTACTACTTGAAGATAAATATATTTTAAAGTAATAACTATAATGAAAATCTACAAAAATATTTTTAAAGTTCCACTTAAATATGCATAAAGCATATTAGAGAATGTATTTTATTATTTTCAAAAAAATATAAATTACAATTTTCTTGTAAGCCTTTTTTTTCTTTAAGAAATAAAAGAACTAATTTTCATTTAGAAATTCATAGCATCTTTGCATATACCTATTAACTGATTTAAAAGTTGGGAATTTTGCATGCCCTCAAAATCAGCTTGAAATATAAAAATACACCTATATGGAGTCCTTTTTTATTTTTTTTGTGTAATTTAATTAATTTATTAAAAAAAATTGTATACTTAAAAACTATTTAAAATTTTGTATCCTAACTATGTTTTTAGCAAATTATATCTAATTTTTATAACTGCGGAAAAGCGGAAAAGACAGCTAAATAATTCCAAATGTCGGCCAAGAGTCGTTTTTAAGGAGTCCATCGGCCTAATTAAAGATCTGTTTGATCTTCTCTACTAATATAATAATATTCTATAGTTATTAAATATATTATTTATTATAACGTGATAACACAACTGCTCCTTTTTCCTTAAAATGTTAATCACTTTAAACAAATAATTTTAAGTATTGTTATAATTTTCTAATGGATGCATGAATAATATGAGGTAGAGGATGAAGTAGCAGTGTGTTTTTTTTGTTTTTTTTATTTCCACTCAGTGTTTGATATTCATACTGAAATTTGACAAGTCAAAATTCATATTGTGTAGAATTTTATTCGAAAGAAAGCACTGCTCCTTATAAAAAAAAATTCATACTTAGAATTCGAATTTGAGTTATCTGATTAACAAAGAATGCATGTTTTCTTTCTTTTGTGACTTGTTAAAGTTTTTGTTTTCCATATATATGTGATGTGATGGGAATCTCATGCCGCTCCACCAATATTTTGTAATACATATCTGCTTAATAAATACATATTATAAAATTGTGATATAGATATGGAGACCACAGACAAAAAAAATAAAACAAAGATTTTATATATAGTTGAGAGCATCTCCAACCTAATCCTCTATTTTACTCTAAATATAGAGTTTTCTATTTTTTCAGACAATCAATTTCAACCCAATTCTTTATTTTATTCTCTAAAAATGAATCTTTTTTCTCTCTCTTCAATATTATATTATTATTTCTATTTCATTTTTATTTTCTTATTTCATAATATAAATCCTTTATTTCTTTTTTTCCAAATAATTACTTTATATAATTTTTAATGTGATATGAAATTATATTTTATTCTAAATTTTTAAATAACATAAATTGTGAGAAAATATAATATAATACATAAATTAGGGGACAAATTCAAATAAAAGTGTTATACAATTACATAAAACACTCAATTTTCAAAATTATTATGTTGCTCCCATAAGTGCTCTATTAATGCATTACGGAGTTCAAAATGAGCATTTTTGTCCTTAATTTTTTTTATGTCTAGCTAAAAATTGTTCAAATCGGAGATTTTCATTTGCCACCATTTCTATAGTTGGAGTTGGAGCCTTTACGACATCTTGAATTGGTGCATTGAGATCACGTTCATTCTCAATTAACATGTTGTGCAGTATAATACATGCAGTCATTATATCATGTAGCACTTCCTTTCTCCAAAATTGTGACGGTCCTGCAATAATTGCAATAAGTTCGAGGGCAAGGCTCTACTTTGCAATCATCGGAGTCCGAGACTCCAAGTCCTACATCACCTATAGTATCATCTCCTAACTTATCATCTTTTTCACTTAATTTAAATGAGAATTTTTCAAGTCATTACACTTCATCTGAACGACGTATTGGGGTGCAGAAATCAAAATTAAAGAGATCAAAAGATGAAGCTCTTTCGTCAGCTATGAAACTTTTCAAAATAAAAAATAATCGACTTGGGAAGATGTTATCAGAATCTGCTACATCCAAACAACAGGACGACAAAAGGTTAGATAGATATATCAAAGCCAAGGAATTTAGAGACGAAACTAAAATTTTAATGAAAAATTTAGAAATTATTAGTGATCCAAATGTTCGTGATTACCTACAATGAGAACAACAACGAATACTTGAAAAAAGAAATCGATAATCACAACTGCAGTCACTACCGCAATCACAACCACAATCGCAACAATTCTCGGAATCATATCCTAATTTTTTTCTGAATAATGCTAAATCTGGAAACAACCTACCGGATTTCTAAATTATTGTTTGATCAATTAATTATTATGTAATATATTGTATTTTATCTTGTATTTAAATTATTATGTTATGTATTATATTGTACTGTTATCTTGTATTTAAATTATGATGTTATGTATTGTATTGTTATCTTGTATTTAAATTATCATATCATGTATTGTATTTTTAAATTAATTTTTTTCATCTTGCCATTTTAATTTTGCGTATTCTTTATAATGAAAATTAATAATAAAATAAAATTTTATTATTCACGAAAATTAGAAAAAAATTAAAATACTATTAATTTGAAATTAAAATAGTATATATTAAATAATATTTTTTTAAAATATTATATTACATTTAAAAAAAATTATGAATATTAGATGTTTAATTAATGGAATTATATGTAAAATAATATGTTAATTAGAAAGTAATAGAAATAATAATAAAATAATAAAAAAGTGAAATAGAGAGTGTGAATAGTAGCTCTCCAAATTTGGAGAACTACTATTCAACTCTCTAAATTTGAAGAATAGAGGGTGATTTGGAGGTGGGTTGGAGTGTCCATTCTCTATTTTTACTCTCCCAATAAAGAGAATGGAGAGTAAAATAGAGGTGGATTGGAAATGGTCTGATGCGTTCATACGTTTGCTCTTTAGTTGTGAGTGTCACCATTCACGGTTACGTGTGAGAGCTAATTTTTATTTATGGGGCCCTTAGTTTCATGTTAATTAATAAAACGAAAAAAGGTCATATTTGCCTTTACACTCTTAGAAAAGAGTTATATTTATCCTTCGTCATATTTTTATAATATATTTACCCTTATTCTTCAATTTTGGATATATTTTTGCCCTTATATAGTAGGCATTTGGCCATGCGATACCATATCACGATATGGTATCGTGAGATGGAATCAGCATTTGGACATGCGATTTTACACTGATTTCATCTCATGATTCCATATCATGAGAGGTGATACCATATTCTCCAAAATCCATGATATGGAATCACCATGTGATTCCATATCATGATTTGAGATATTTTAATACAATAATTGATCTATGAGTTTATATTTTGTTAAAACAACCCCACATTTATATCTACTAACCATTTGTTTCATATGTAAATAAAATTTATAATCACATCATTACTTTTTAAAATTTATTATTCTCACCAACATATAGTCACTTTAACTCACACCTCACACTTGTGGAGTAATAAAATCTTGAAGAGCCCATGAAAGGTGTTTCATTTATTACTCAAATATTGATAAGAAGTGAAAGTTAGGTTGAAAGTTAGATTGAACATGCAGTATGATTTATTGGATGAGATTTTTGGAAAATCAATTGCCACAGGTAGCCATGTTGTCTACAGTACAATTCATGTTTTACAACCAGCAATAGATGAACCTGTTGAAGTGGAGGACGACATATTTTCTTGTGACAACAATCCTGATAATACTGAAGACGTATATCAGCTTATGAGTGTGAATACCGACAACGACAATGACAGTGGAAAGCGAACTGCGTGTGATGTATCTATTCCAACTAATAGTATCACATCTTCTCGCCGTAAAAAAAATAGAGCTACAACAACCGAAGGCATATTTAATGATTTGAAAGAACACTTGAAGTGGAAGAGAGATAAAGAGGAAGCAAAAGAAAAAGAGAAACGAGAACGGGAACAAGCACAATCGTCAACACATAATGAGATTGATATCTACTCTAAGCAAGTTGTGATTATTCAACTGCAAAATCTCATGACTAAGCATAATATTGATAAAAGATAATTTTCATTGACGGTGCTGCACTTTCTTAATCTTAGTATTCGCAAAATATTCGTTCACATGACTGAAGAATATCAAGTCCAATGGATTGAGGACTTGGGAAAAATTTGATCAATTAGTTATTTAGTCAAGTGGACTAGTTAGAATGTTTTTGATTAAATTTTATTAGAAGTGTTTTTGACTCAAACTTGTGGTAACTTTTTAAAACTTCGTTATTCTATATTTAACTATTGATTTTTTCTTGTAAATAGTTAGAAGTCAGTGATGTTTGTTAATTTTTATCTTAGTGTATTTAACTTCTAAGTTAATATTTACTCACTAATGTATTTTTTTTTTCTTCTACTTTACAGGTTATTTGTAAGAGTAGTTGAGAGATATGAGCATATCAAGTACTGCTAGTTAGTCTGATAGCGACATTGAGGATGTTATTTTCTACGTTGCAGCAGTTGAACATATCGAACAAGTCAGACGAGAACATAAGTTGTTATGTCGAACACAACAACATACATCTAGGCCTGGTATGGTATGGATCAATGAACTTCTTTGTGGACATCGCATGCGTATGTATGAATCTCTGCGGTTTTATCCTGAAACATTTTGTCAGCTTGTTAGTTTTATCAAACAAAATAACTTGTTGCCAATTGAGCATCGGACCACGCAGGTTCAAATTGAGGAGGCTTTGGGTATTTTTTTAACCATCATTGCACGAAATGATAGTCAACGCTCGGCAAGTGAAACTTTTCAACATTCACTTGAAATAATTAATCGGCATGTTAAAATAGTTGCCGAGGCAATTAGCAAGATGGCACCAACATTTATACAACAAAAAAATATGACTGGTGTACATTCCAAAATTCGACATAATACTCGATTTTGGCCTTGGTTTAAGGTAAAATTTCAATCACATTAATAAATTTATTTTATGGCCTTAATAAGTGCACATTTATATTTTATGTGTAAGTTATTAGTATTTAGTTACATATTTCCTATCAACTTTGTTTAAAGAGATAATATTTTATTCTATAATGCTTCCAATTTATTTTATGTTCACTAAACTAATATTGATGTATTTTTTATTTGATAGGATTGTGTTGGTGCGATTGATGGAACATATATAGAAAGGGAGGTTCCTAAAGCGGTGCAACAAGCATATCGTAATCGCAAAGGAAGAACATCACAAAATGTCTTATGTGCTTGTGATTTTGATATGCGATTTACCTTTGTTCTTCTTTGGTTGGGAAGGTACTGCACATGATAGTAAAGTACTTGAGAATGCACTTGTTGAACCAACATCACAATTTCCATTTCCGCCACATTGTAACTTTAAATTACATCCTTAGAATAAATATTATTTATTTACACAAAGTTGTCTCATACGTCACATATGCTTTTAGTAATTCTTTATAAAATGTTTTTTGGCAGATAAATATTATGTTGTTGATGTTGGTTTTCGAAACACAAAAGGATTTTTAGCTCCATACAAAGGACTACGCTATCATTTGCAAGATTACCGAGGAAGTGAAAGAGAGCCTCAAAATGCCAAAGAACTATTTAATTATAGGCATTCATCTCTGCACAATGTGATTGAACGGACTTTTGGAGCTTGGAAACATATATTTAGAATACTGAAACAAGGCATGAACCATTATGATATTGATACACAAGTGAAAATTGTCATAGCTTGTGCAGTGTTACATAATTATTTGCGAGAATACCAAAGTAGTGATGAAATATTTATGGTATATGAACATGAAGATATAGTTGCGGAGGATATTGACCAACAAATGGCTCAAAGTAACAATGTTGGTTCGTCTTCTCGGTCACATGATCGAGAAATGCAAGTTCAACGTGAGGAAATTGTCCGTATTATGTAGGAGGATTATATTAAAGACTAGTACACTACAATTTATGTTCAATTTTTTTTATTAAATTAAAGTTAGATGAAACAATTACTTAAGTGGAGAACAAATAACTTTGTAATAATTTTATTATGCGATTTTATAATTTTTTGTTTATATGATAAGATTGAATAAACAATTGGGGTTATTTTAATAGTTTTATAACTTATGGGCTTTTTATGTTTATGAGAAAATATACAGTACAAAAATTCCATATCACATGTCCAAACAAACCTTCAATTTCATCTTATGATTTCATATCATGATACTATATCATGATTCCATATCATGATACCATATTGCATGGCCAAACGGGCACATAGTTAACTTATCATGTCACCATTTTTATTAGTCCACATGGCACTTACATGACTCCATATGTATATATTTTTATTATAATTAAATTAAAAAATTATTTTCTATTTAGTATTATATCTAACTCATTTAGTAAAATCCGACCCAACTAATGTGAAAATCATCGACTCTAATTTCATTACCCATTAGCTCTAATTTTATACCCGATCCAGTTGCTGTCATCTTCTTCGTTTCATTTTCAATTTCAGTTTTGCTACTAATTAGAGATGATTATAAGTTAAGCAGATAGATGCATATGAGTTATACTGACCCCAGGATATTTGATACAAATCTCTGACTAAGGACTATATCTCCGATCAGAAGCTATCTATTTCAACCTACAGTGACACTGGAGTGGTATGGTTTTATTGACTTTTATAGCTCTGATTGATACTTACTTCTTCTTAGTTTAAAGTCGAGATTCTGGTTTTAGTTAGATTTCGGTGCTGAATTTGTGAATTTTAGGGTTTATGCAATTTCCTTGGAGAAATTTCATGATTTGAGTTGTCGTTTGGAGTTCAGACGATGGTTTGATTTCTGGCCGTCTTAACTCATTTTCCTATTTTAGTGGAATTTTCTGTTTATCAGTGTAACAGTGATCTTATATCATATGATGAAGATTTCTTAACTATGAATTAACAGCTATTTGCTCTATGATGAGTTTGTATGATGTTAGGGTCTTTTTTTTCAAGTGTATTGATTTTGATTTTTTTCTGTATCAATCATTTTTATTGTAAAAGCACAGTGCATTCTTTAAAACCTAAATTGCATAACAGCAAAAGTGGGATAATGCTGTTTAGTTGCCAATAAAATCAATCTGAATGGATAACTGTACTTTCTTATTTTCTTGAAGGATATTGCTGATCTTGCCGGCAGCAATATATTGCTGATCATTTTGTCATAATTAATGGGGCCCCCACTTAATACATGTCGGATGTCACGTAGGACACAAAATTTTCATGTGGGGTGCTATGTATGACGAATGTATCTATTTGTTCAATTTTATACAAGTTTAAGCGTCTGTTTGTGCACACTCAAAGTTGAAAGGCATAGTTATCCGTTGAAATCAAGTTAAGGGTCATGTTTATGTATTATGTCTATACATTTTGTTGCTGAGCATTTCTCACCCTTAAATTAAGTGGAGGGCTAACTTATTGAAATTTCACTAGTTTAGGAGTTAATTACTTAGATATACTCTAATTTGCAATATTACGTATCTTATCACATTTTAGTCGTCTAGATGCATATATTTTGGGATATATGAGTCAAAATTAGGTGTAGTTTACTCTATATACATTGTATCCAAATAGATTCACATATATATTGTATAGATAGACAAATCTCGCTCGCCTCAGCTCCCACAATACACATGCATATTTATTACGTTTGCTCATATAACTGATCAGTATCACGACTTCTCACGAGCATCCAAAGCTCAAGTATTATTTATCCACGTATAAAAATATTTACACGATTTGATTACTTAATAATTCTAATAAATTGTTTACACCAAGCATTAAAAAGATGATTAATAAATTGTTGAAGTGGATCAAATACAAAGCGTGTAAAGAAAAAGTTATCCTAATGAACAGTTAATGAAAACTTGATTAAATTATACTTTGCCAACAAGAATCTGGTAACATTCTTGTGTCAAGTCCAATTAACTTTCTGAGCTAATGGATGCACCATAATAACCACTCATTACATACCATTCACTGAATAACCAATCTTTTAAATTTAATATATAAGAATATCAATTTGTATTAGATAGTAAATGCTGAGTAACAAAACCTAATTAGAGTCTCTGCATTCTCGTAATGTTTTACATATACATGTAGTATACATGTGTTTGTGTGACACCCACAAAGACGAACTTCGCTCTGGAAGAAAGAGAATAGTAGAAGGTTACTTGCAAAATAGCAAGAACATGACCCGACAGATGATATCATCTGAGAAAACAGAAGACAAACAAACGAAAAAGAGAAAAAGAACTAGTGTTTTTGAACTGATTCAAGTGGAAGAAACAAGTTAACAAGATTTGCAGCTCTTTCTACAGCTTCCTGGGAGGTCTATACTTCCAACCATATATTCTGGATTCTTGGTGCATTCCCCAAGTGTAGCCCATCTCTCACAATTCTCGTTATGATCAGCACAATGTCCTCCTTCAGATTCCACCGTTTTGTCAAATGAATCCACATGAATCCACTTTGTTGCTGACCACTTCTCTCCCTCGATAACAGGGCACCCACCGTGGAGGCTCATAGGATCAGGAACAGCATTTGGATGGAGACTGAAAAAAAGAAGTGCATCTCCTTTTCGTGGTTTAACTAAAACATTCCCAGAAAAAACAGAAACAGAAGCAAATGCAGATTAGGTTTTGTAGCAGCTGGAACAATGCAACAATATTGAGCAGTTATGTATTGTAGGCTCACCAGCAATACCCTTCTTTGCACACTCGGACAAACTGTTGTCAGCTGCCATTGACCTACGCCGAGTTGATACCTGTAAGGATAATCAGTTTTTATAGAGAAACATATAACTGATAACTATGGCATTTTTCTATTTACTCTGAAAATGAACTGAAAACAATGACTTAGGAAATCGAATCTGGAAATGAGACGAAGAAGAAGCAGATAGCAAAGCAAAGTTACCCTTGGTGAATCAAAAGTCATGTCACGAGGAAGATCTAATCCATGGACATACAAATAAAGAGCAAAGAGAAAAGAGATAAATAAAATGTGAAATAAAAGTGACATTAATTACCCCACAATTCATGAAGTTGCCTGCTTGATAGCATGTCTTTCTGAGTGTAACATGTAACGGAAGCAAAAATGCAGTTTTACTATTCTAAAGATACCCTAATTAAGACAACTATATGCCGCCACATCAACATGAGCACAACAATTCTGCCCTCTTTCTACTCCTACTGCTGCTAAAAGCTAGTAGAATGCAAAGGTACCTATTACCCTGATGGTATGTTTAATTTTCTTATGATTGTTGAAGTGTGTGACCATCTCATTAAAATGCTTAAGTTGTTAGGGGGAGTACATTTTTACTTTTCTTAATCAAGTCTCAACACGCCCCCTCACGTATGGGCATGATTCTTTTTTCATAGGCCAAACATGTGGAATTTTTTTTACAGATGGGTGGTGGTGATACTCAAACTCACAACCTCTGCCAAATCTAATACCATGTTGAAGTGTGTGATCATTTATTTTAAAAGTTTAAACTGTTCGAGGAGTACACTTTTATTTTCTTAATTAAGTTTCAACACACCCCCCTCACGTACGGTCTTGCTTTTTTTATTTTTTTCATAGGCCAAGCACATGGAAATACTTTTGTTAATGGGTGGCTGTAAGACTCAAACACATAACCTCTAGGCTTGATCTCATACCATATTGAAATGTGTGACCATCTCAATTCTCATCTAAAAGCTTAAGTTGTCAACATTTTATTTACTTAAATTATGTCTTCAACAGGCCCCCACACGTGCTGGCCTGACTTATTTTAGGGTGTCAAGAACGTGAAAATTCTTTTTGATAAAATGTGGCGGTGTGACTTGAACCCAAGACATTTATCTGCTTTGGTACCATGTTAAGAAATGAACTTGGGCTGCAGGAGTGTTAGCATCCCACATCAATGTAAGATGGGATAAATTTCTTCCTAGTATGGTCTTGGACAATCCTCACATCATGAGCTAGCTTTAGAGTTGAGTCAGGCTCAAGCCATTTCTTCACAATGATAAAGTAAAGCATGACATTTATCCTTGATTATGATTTGTTTAGGTGAAAAGGAAGGGTGGAGAAAAGCAAAAGAGGGAGCTAAAGGTTATTTTCTTTATTGGTAAGGAAGTGGAAGAGGATGGGACGCAGAAGTAGAAAGGTATTTTAGCTTTTCCAATCACTCTGGAACTGGTTCACAAGGAGGACATATATATATCTTTTGCTTCCCCTCAAATCCTCCAAACAATAAGAAGCAAGTGATGAACACCTCACTGAAGGGAAACAAACCAAGGAGCTTCTTATCCTTTGACCTTCCACTCCCCCTGGTAGAACCAGATATGCTGAAAAATAAACTTGCCATTTTTTTTTTTTCTAAAAACGTCATCATCATGAATTTCTAGACTAATCTCTGGTTTGAATGCCTATCTCAAATGATGATATTCAAGGACACAAAGTAGCATAAAACAAACTCATACATGGCACCTAAGAAATAAAAATAGAGCAGTGCATTGCATCAGTGCAAAGGAATAAAAAAGGGGAGAAACACAAACTAACCTCTGCTTCAGGGAAAGCAGTTTCACCACCTTTCTCTACATCACTGAGATACATGAGTACAGTGGCTAACCGGTGTCCACCACGAACAATATTAACCTTGTCGGTGAAGTAATCATGGTGTGGCTCATATCTCTGTCCTTCCTCATATCTTAGAACTTGTATGTCTTCTCCATTCTCTGGGGGAGACAAAAAAGAAATAAGCATCAAACTGAAACCCCTTGACATAGTATGGACCATAAAGAAAGTGAAGAAAGCATCTAAAGTCTACAACAACAGATTTTGGAATACATTTGATTTCATAAAACCACAGCCAAAGATACCAAGTCCTTCAAACAACACTTTCCTTCTAGCATGTTACTTCTTACTGGCACTGTGCATTGTTCAATCTTTAGTTTATCTCCTCTTTCAACCAGAGAATCACCTTATATCATATATTCTTTGCACTCACTCTAATATGGTAGGACTGAAAGTTCAGAACTTAACAAAAAAATGCATGTTGCGGAGATGAGGATGTTAAGATGGATGTGTGGGCACACTAGGAGCGATAAGATTAGAAACGAGGTTATCCGGGAAAAGGTGGGAGTGGCCTCTGTGGTGGACAAGTTGAGGGAAGCGAGACTGAGATGGTTTGGACATGTGAAGAGACGGGGCGCAGACGCCCCAGTGAGGAGGTGCGAGGGGTTGGTTGTAGAGGGTATGCGGAGGGGTAGAGGTAGGCCTAAGAAGTATTGGGGAGAGGTGATTAGACAGGACTTGGCTTAGCTTCACCTTACCGAGGACATGACTCTAGATAGGAAGGAGTGGAGGTCGCTTATTAAGGTTGCAGGTTAGTAGGGTTAGTGTGTTGTTTTCCTTGCGAGGGTTTGGGTGGTTAGCGTTTGTAGTAGTCCTAGTCTTGCACGTGTAGTTCTTGTCTGTGATACCTATAGCCTTATGTTGTTTACCGAGCCTCACTTCCCACAGGACTTCATTGATGTTCTTTGTCTCCTTGGCTGATTGTTCAATATCTTTCTTATTGGATGTTATGTTTTATACCTTTGTTCCCCTCCCCTTTTACTTGGATGTGATGTACTTGAGCCGAGGGGTCTCGGGGAGCTTGACCTCTCTACCTCCACGAGGTAGTGGTAAGGTTTGCGTACACTCTACCCTCCCCAGACCCCACCTAGTGGGATTTCACTGGGTATGTTGTTGTTGTTATTAGACAGTACATAAGTTAATAAAATTAATACCATCTCTCAATAGAGCACACGGATAAGAAGCATATAAAATCTTGCAATGACCACTAGGTGTGAGAGAGACAGATAAAACAGAATATTAAATTATATGACTAAATGAACAGTGAAACAGAAGGGATAACTTGGAAAATTACGATTTCATACTTTCTTTGTTTCTTCTACCTGATGGTGTTCTTTTAGCATCATACCATGCAACTTTTTCTTATAAAGATTATCCAAAACATTCGTAAAACTTTACAAAATTCCAACCTCCCAATCTATTTAAGGATTTATGACGGAGTATAAGTGGATTGATCAATTACTGATGTTGAATCAATTACCAAAAAATATTTTCTTGAGTCAGTAAAGAATAGCAATCAAGTCCATTTTATTTGTGCCAGACATACTTCAAGTGGGAAATAAGAAGAGTCTTCAAATTTGCCACTAATTATGGATGGTTTGGTTATCATAGATTGTGATATCCTTCGGAATAAGTCAGACCTTTAGGTAGAAAAGTCCAAGTCGCTATCTTCTCCTCTATCCCTGTGACAATAGGATCCTGCAGCAAAAAAAAAAAAGAAACAAAATGAAGAGCTGACACAATCAAAGGTACAGAATTGTAAAATTGTATATCGAGTAGACAGCAAACGGTTTTTCAAAAAACGATCAGCGCCTATGTTAATCGGACTCTTCAAAAATATGATGCGTGTAGGATTCTCCAAAAGTAGTGTATTTTTGGAGAATCTGACACGGGTGTGGCATTGAAAGTGAAGAGTCAGCGCAACTTAGATCAGCGCCATATGTTCCCCATCACAATTCATGCTAATTGCTTAAGGAAGTAGTGATCCATTAAAAAGAGTTTTAAAAATAAATGTCCTAAATATTTTGGATCTCTACAAGTCATCTAAAACCACTGAATATTGGAAATGATAATAGTTACTATTTAATTAAATGATCACCAAATAATCGTTGTTACATTAATCATTTTTATAAGAGTTATATGTGGGTTTTAGTTACTTATTGTCTTATTCTCATTCACAGAACTAATTTAATTGGAAAAAAAGGTCATTGAATCAAGTAGTAATTCCAAACCGAACAGGCCTTAACAATCTTGTTTCTCAGTGAATTTGTTTTTCTGTGTGCTCGTCGACTATTAATGTCTCTGTGTCTTTCTTCTCCCCTAAGCATGCTAAATTATTTAAAGCAGGTAACGTTAGCATCAAATGTATTCTCCCACTCAAACCAGCAAAGAGTACAGGAAAAAGTAGAATTTTTTGCTTTATTATTCTTGACAGAAATGGACCCTTAATTTGATGCATATCTCATACTTCTAGGAAGAATCACAAATGGATCTCAAATCCCCATTTGGTTCTCATAAATAGTTGATAAGCTTGACTTAGACTAGTGTTTTTATTCGGACGAACATACAGGCAAGATTTCAACACTTACAATCAATTATTTATGATTATAGAGATAGGTTCAATTTATTCTTACTATGTCAAACTTTCATACTAGGTTAGGAAAGGGTTCTAAATGAATTGCGACATATACATGTAATAAAACTGTAGATCTTTCCAACTAAGTGCACTAACTAACATTTCACCAATCAGTTAGTATTGGCCTAGCTGTTGATAATTTCAGCCTACAGGTCCTCCAGCTTAGAAACAGCACTCATAAACTGAAAAAAGTATGGTGGAAGTAGAAAAAATTAACAAAAATCATTTACCACTTAACAAGATTTTCAAACTTTTTCCATGCTTCATAATGTTTCAACACTTAAATATCTTCTCATTGTGCACAACATCACATCAATGACATCCTCCTAATCAGCAATCTCATAAACAATATCACCACTTAAAAAAAAAAACAAATGCATGAAAACTCAGCACAGAAAACGTGGAGGCATAGTAAGAATGTTTCAACTACAGCAAATGGAGTCCATACACAAAAGGGCAAATGTTTAAGTTCTAACATTACCATACACCTGAATCAACTGAACATTTGGGTCCTGATAAATTATTGCAAGAATTTTACAAAAGAAACAAGCCATAAACTGATCTTTTTAATCATATAACCAGCAGGAAATACACAGAACTTCTAGTACTTATCATTTGTATTCTTATTCTATGTAATGTTGGCCTTAGATGAATTCAATTGGGGAACATAACCTCATATAGCTGAACCCAACTTGTTTGGAACTAAGGCAGAGTTGCTGCTATTAACAATTTATTCTTTGCATCTCAAAGTTAAACAAAAGAAGAATGCAAACAGATGCCCCTAGGGAGCAGCTTGCCTTTCTTTCATTCCGATGCTCCTGGAAGAGCCCAATGCTCTTCATTATAAAGCATGCCATTTTTTGGTATAAACTTCTTAAAAGAACCACCATACATATGCACCCGGTTGAGTTACAGATCCATCAACAAAAGGGTCTTCTAATCCAGGAATGATTCTCTACCACACTTAAGTGATAGAAATTCATAAAACTAGAAATACATGTCACACTTTCAGATTACTAACATTTATGCTTAGTTGCTAACTCATTTTTGCAACATAGATAAACAACAAAACTGTAGTACTTATACAGTAATACGATTTAGCAATATGACAATGAGGAAAGTTATGAAACAAACCTTTGCTTTGCTAATGAACATTCCGGAGCTAGTCCTGACCTCACTAAGCTTACTTTCCCCAGACTCATTATCTGCCACAGCTGATCTTTTCAACTCTTTTTTCGCCTACACCACAATTGACAAATCAGCTTCCAACACAAACAGATCTCAACAACTTTATCCAACCAAACATAAAATAACATTCTCCAAAAGTATAAATCGAAATAAATACTCACAAGAGATACCAAATGATTACATTCTTCGTCCGTGAGAAAACCTTCATACACAAAAGCTCTGCAAACAGTCACAAATAGAAAACTCTGTAAAACACTACAGCATTACGAAACTCTTCAAAAACTTGGCTTTTTGCCCAAAAATATTGCAACTTTGAAAACTTAGAAACCAGAAAATGAAGGAATACCTAGCTTTTCATATAATATGCATAGCTAAATCAAGGAAAATTGGAAAATATATTCAAAATTGAATATCTTTTCAACAAAAAAATGTTGCACTTTCTAGCCTTGAAACCAAAAAATAGTGAAATACCTGTTTCCATGAAAAACATATAGCTAAATGGGCGAGGTAATACAACATTACAGGCAAAAGTATAAAATATTGCACTTTTCTTAGCTTTGAAACCAGAATATAGTGAAATGCATACATTTCCATGAAAAAACATAAAGCTAAATCAGTGAAATACTACAACGTTACAGGAAAATCTTAAAACTTGTTCTTTCTCTTTTTTTGCAACAATATTGCATTTTCTTAGCTTCAAAAGCAGAAGATCGTCAATCGGTGGAACACTACAACATTACTGAGAAAAATAATAATTAAAATTGACCTTTTCTTCCTACAATACTGAACTTTTTCTTAGCTCCAAAATCGGAAAATAAACATAAAATTACAGGTGAAAAAAACTCAAAATGTTGAATTCCTATCCGATAACATTGCAATTTTCTGAGGTTTTGAAGTGGGGAAAGAGTGAAATACCTAGGTTTCCATGAAATTTGCTTGACTTTAGAGGGATTGATGATTGCGGAGCATGATGATTTAGTAACGAACACAACGATCAAGAAGAAGAAGAAAGTGAAGATCTGCGAGAAGATATTCATGGAGCGAAAGATTGAAATTTTCTCGGGAAAATGTTGAATCCAATTCGCGTGAACTGTCACTTGAATATTCAGCACATGAAAGAGATCGTCGCTATTATTTTATTTCTCTTTTTATCCCTTCTTTGGAAATAAATTGTACCAACCTCCTCTTGAATTTGATCAAAGCTAACGCATCTCTGGCCATCGAAAGTTATCCGCATAATTTATTTAGATATTTTAATTTATTTTTGTGCCAATTGAATATCTTATTTGTTCAAAAATCATTTCTATTGGACACAAAATGCTGACATGACAAAAAACGTGTGGTTCACTTTCTTTGATTGCGTTAATTCATCAAAAAATAATTATTTTTCTTTTTTTCCCCTTAATTTATGCACCTGAATTAATATTAAAAAAATTAATTAACAAAAAGAAAAAAGGAACAGTCGTCTTCTTCCACATCCCTGCAATCACACCCCACCCCACCCCCTCGACCTCTCTTTCTCTCACCCTCTGCCATTCTTCTTCTTATTTCCCTTTTTTTTTATGTTAATTTACGTTTCAAATATGTCAATAAGCTCAATTTATTACATGAAAAAATTATGAATTGATTTTTTTTGGGTCAAAGTTTGTTATTGTTTTTTTCCAATTCTAATAAATAGTTACTAATGGATAGAAGATGAAGGCAATGAGTAAAAGATATTCATGCTATTGAAATGAAAGATAATGAGTATTTTAGCTTGAGTGGATAGCAATGGTGTATTTTGTACTGCCGACGCCAACAAAAGAGGTAGAGCGATGGTTTGTTGGCGTCGTCGATGCCGACACCGGTTCCACCGGGGAAATCAGAATTGGGTCTATCGAAGAAGAAGGGAAAGGGAGGAGGGGGGGGGGGCTGTTAATTAAAAAAAACTTTTTAATTTTTTAAAATACTTTTTGGATTATTTAAATAAAGCTTTTTAGAAAAATTAAATACAAAACCACGTGTCATCATTTTATTGGTAAATCGATTTTGTATTCACGTTTGATATACACACATTTTTATTTTTCAACTGTTTGTCAGTTTATGTCAAATAGGTAAAAATTTCTTAAGGTTAAAGTATTCAATAGGTACAAGTTTAAGTTAAGGTGTCTAAATGAAATATGCAAACAACTTTAAGGGGCTTCATATGAATTAAGCCAAAGATCAAACTATACAATTGTATGTCTAGGTCGAGTGATAAATATTTATTCATTTATAGTTTTGAATTTGAGTTTTTTTTTAGTAGGGTGTAACCTTGTTAGGAAGAGTTTTTCAATGTGGACCGAGTAAAAAATCAAAGAATAAATCAATTGTACTATTGTTCCTCTAGATTAGAATTGTGTTTTTGATATAAACTATGTTAGTATCTATTTTCTCTCAACTTAGAAAATGTTATCTATATAGGGCGAAATGGTCTGATGGATCCTCAAACTTGTACGCATTTGTAGTATGGACCATCTTACTTAACTCTTTATCAACTGAACTCTTAGACTCAATCAAAAGAAGAATTTTAAACTCCTCTTATCATTTGTAGTTCACTCGCTCTCAAATAGATGACATGGCATAATTATCTTTATTAACTATTTTTTAAAGTTATTAACCAAAATTATTTAGTAAAAAGTAAAATAATGAAATTTTAATTTATTCTTTAAAATAAAATTTGAAACTCCATACATCCTCTCCCCATTCCAACTTTGAAACAGTGAAAATCTACCGGAGAAAGGCGTTGTCGTCATCACCACTCTTGCCGGCAAGACTACCTATACTCTTTCCCTCACTCGTTTTCATCTCCGCTACATATCCTCACCATTTTCCTTTCCTCCTTCTCCAACCTCCACAAAATCAATAATCTAAGTTGTCGCCGCACTACCAGATCTGGCTAAAAATCTCTTCAGCGTTGTAACCAGATCCTCGATCCCACCCTCACCAACCTTGTTCTCCTTTCCACTGATCAACACTGTCTCTCTCTCTCTCACTCACTTTATTATTTAATGGTCTCCGATGAGCACCACCATTGCCGCCCTCTCCCTTCATCGACGAATTACTGAACTCAAGGAGATGTCAATGTCAAGATGTCTTAAAGAAGATGACAAGAGTGTGGAGAAGAAAAGAAAAGGGGCCAGGCATGGGATGGAGATGGCTGAAAATAGAGGTGGAGTGGGTGAAACAGATGATGGGGTTTTTTAATTAATTTTTTAATAAAAGCTTTATTATTTTATTCTTTTACTAATATTTTTAAAACTGAAATGGATACTCACTCGCCTTAACGTGGGTGAAGTCACACGTTTTTGCCAACTCAATCTTTCTATTGTCACATAAGCTTGGTCAATAGTCAGAGAGGTTTTATTGAGATGTGTGAGGATGAGTAGTGGTTATATAATCAACATCCTTACAGTAATGTTGACCAAACACAAGTATGTTGTCAGGATTTTTGTCACGACCCAGACCGTCGTGATTGACACCCACACTAACCCTTTGGTGAGAGAACCATTAATACAACCCAAACTAAACAACTTAAACCAAAAACTATGCATTTAAAGATACAGAAGCAGGTTTAAATGCAAAAACGAAATAAGGAGTTCCCATAAACTCCGAGAATTTAACAAAACTATCAAACATTGCGAAAATATTTCCTAGAAACTGAAAGTCAGTGTACCAAAACTCTAACAAAACCATAAGTATAAACAAAAAGGGGTACAACCCCGAAAGCTAAAACAACTGAATATCTAAAGTACTAATCTAAGTCCAAATAAAATGGACTGAGCAAAAGGGAGAACTCATGGCAGCCTAAAAGAACTGGCTCACCCTTGAATTCAATTTGATCACTGATCTCCTAAACGAGGTCTGTCAGTAGCTGCCTAAAGATGCCCTGTACTCAACAAAGAAAGAACAAGTGTAGTATCAGTACACAATCACAGTGTACTGGTAGGATTACGTGGCTATTCCAGTAAGCGAAACATATATAAGCAGTCACAACATAGTAAACATGACATGTACAGAATATATAAACACATTGGTTATCATTTAGAGCAACAAACAATCTTCCAATATCAATCACCATTAAATATGAACGTACTCATCACAAGTAGATACACAACACAATTCAATGGTCCTCTCATAGAACGCAATTCAATGGTCCTCTCATGGAACTCATACCCAAACTGTTAGTGTGCCGGAACGTGACACTCAATCCAATATATGTTCCGGAATGTGACACCCGATCCAATATATACGTCGAAACGTGGCACCCGATCCAAGATAGTGTGTCGAAATATGACACCCGATCCAATCATCATACCACAATCACAAACACAATGTACATTCTCATAATCATACAATCAAGTGTTAATTCATGACATACAACCATTCATTCATACTCATTTACATTAGGTTTGATCAATAGTGCTAAATTCACATACATACATTAATTACAATGAAGCAATTACCCACATACATCACACAAACATGAAATCAAACCATCACCTACCTCGAAACCAAGCTTGAATCCCCCTAAGACACTTGAATCTTCCCTTTTTGGATTCTTTCTTCTTGTTTTAGGTCTACAAATAATTATTGAGATTTACAATACTTTTTACGTAGTTTTGAAATTAAATAGTACATGTTACTTCTTTTGTCCCATTTTATGTGACACAAATAAATTAATTTTATGAATCATAATTTTTTATAAGCACTTGACAAATACTTTAAGTTGTCAATTATCACGATTTATAGTATTTTTTATGCAATTTTTAAATGTATAAAAAAATTATAAAATAAGACAAACAAATAAAAAACTCGATAGATTCATGAAATTAATCTATCTGTGTCACATAATATGGGACAAAAGAAGTAACATGTATTATTTAATTTGAAAACTACGTAAAAAGTATTGTAAATCTCAATAATTTACAACATTTGATAGACTCTTGAAATTCTATTTATGCTACATATATTGGGACAAGGGAAGTAACATATATTATTTAAAAATTACTATAAAACACAATAATTAACAACTTAAAATATTTAAAATCATATTAAAATTTAATTGACTCTCTAAATTTTATCTATGTCACATAAAGCGAGGCAAAAAATAGTTATTGGGTCCGTGCTAGCACGAGCACTTGCGACTTGTACTAATATAAAATAGAAAGAAATTTCTTATTCTTATATAGGCCAACTTGACAAGCAACCCTTCCTCTTGATCCAAGGTACAAAGAGAAATATTTATTTTTAGCGTAGTTCAACTTTTGCTCATTTCTCAGTCAATTATCTTTGATCAAGTTTATCAACCTTTCAATAATGATGTTGTATTCTCGGTCACCTATTGAAATAATAAAATTTCACCTCTTTAGGGGATTTTTCTCAATTTTGATTCAAGGGGGATGCTGAACAATTCAATCCCGTAATCAAAGTAAATTTGTTTAAGTCGAAACAAGTTAACTTATCGTCCACAAATCAAATCTAGTGTAAAAATTTATTGCTTTGACACATCACAACAACATATAATGGACTATCAGTCCATTGATTTAAAATATTTTGGCAAATGTCCAAAATAAATATGAGATTATTCTTCATCTTTACGTTTCCTACTGCTACAAGAAGTAGAAGCAACCCTTTAATGATTTTCTATCTTTAGTCATACTTTACAATCTATAAGCAAAAATAATTGGTAGTGGTTAATCTATCGACCACTGGCCTATTTACAGAAACAGAGAAGTGATTTAATTAATCATGCAAAACAAGTAGTAGTAATTTTAGAAAGAGAGAATACAAAAGATAGCAATAAAAACATCATTAGAATTGACCAAAATACAAGGGAAAAAAGTCAAAATCAACAGAGAATATAAATATAAAAACTCAAGAGAATTCTAGCCATTATCCAAAGTAAAATACAATTAAAGACGCGGAATGAAGAACATGAACTAAAAACATATCAGATTTTGACCAATTTAATCAAGAACAATTGATTTTTTTTGTAAAAAATAAAAATTCACTACACTAAAATGCAACAAAAAATATAGTAAAATGGATCTAAAATTATTCGGAAAAGAAGAATAAACTTACCTGAGCATAAAAGGATGAAAATTTTGACTTATGAAAGAAGATTGGAGAAGAAAAATGTTTCAACTCCCTAAACGAAGTTTGAATTAAGGATGACAATAAATTTTGAAAACTAAATAGTAGTGCCTCAAGTTATTTTAATTGAGTGTAGGTGACAATTATGTAATTAAGAATTAATGATTTATCAGGAATGTGTGGGAGCTGTCCTTAAATTTTTAAATTGACACTTTGGTCCATAATATTAAATGAGGGGTAAAAAGATAAAAGATTAAAGCCCCAATTTTAACTTAAAAAAAGGGAACCCAAGACGAAAAAAAAACCCTACCATTTTTCAGAACTTCCAACAAATGTTGCAACTTATTCAACAAAGTATATTTGTTACAACAATTATTATTTTTTTGCAACATGACTCATGTTGGATAAGTCATTTGTTGCAATAGTTGGCTTATATGTTGCAACAAATGACTTATTTGTTGTAAAGATGCATTGTTTGTTGTAACATATGACTACATACCTTATATATTGCAATAAAATAGTTATATCTTGTAACAATTGACTTATCTATCGCAACAAAATAATCATATGTTGCAACTGATGTCTTATGTGTTGCAACTAAGACTAAGCATCGAACCGGGTTGTATTGGTGTTGTTTCGATACTATTTCGGTCTATTCCAGTTTGATAGTATTCAGGATGGAATGTGATACAGTGAACCGGTACTCAGAACGAAACTGTATCATGATTTGATACCGATATATCGGTACCGGTTCATCCCAATTGCGATCCGATCCAGTCCCGATAAATTATTTTTAATTAATTAAAAACAAGTCTGCAGCAACCTATTTGAATAAATTGGATTGATATTTTTTTTAATTTGTGTCATTGTTTTATACTTTTGTTAGCATTTCTTTTTTGTTTATTTAATTTTTTAAAATTACAAACTTACGTTATTTAAATTACAAGTTATAAGTATGACTTATCACATATAACTTATAACTTATAAACTTCAAAAGATTCAAATCTTGAAAACTTAAGCTCAAAAACTTCTAAAAAAAACTTTACTAAACTTAATTTACGAACTTATATAAGTAGAAATTTAAAAAAATATCTTTAAAATAAAATTAAGTAAAATTACATTATAGATTTTAAAACTTAATTTCAAAACTATTATACTTAGAAAAAAAAATATTCATATTTTCGTAATTCAAAATAACTAAAAAAAATTATTATTTTTTGAAATAGTTATATATGTCGTCCTATTTATCCAACCCGTTTCATTCCAGTCCATTTTGGTCCGTCCTGGTTCTATATAGTGGGACGGGACAGAACTGAGCCTCCATTTTGATAATTTCGATTCGATTCATCCTGATACTGATCAGCGACCCGATCAAATCATTTCGTTCCAATCCGATATCGATTCGTTTCGATACCGATTCATTCCGTTCCGATCTGGTCCCCAGTCTTACTTGCACCATATAAAACATATGTTGCAACATATAAAACATTGGTTACAACACGTAAGACATCAATTGCAACATATAAGACATATGTTACAACATTAAGGCATATGTTGCAACTGTTGACTTAGCTGTTACAACAGAATAATCACATGTTGTAACAAATGACTTATTTATTGCAATTGAATAGACTTACCTCTTGCAACAATGACTTATTAGTTGCAACATATAAGACATCTGTTACAACTTCAATAATTACTGTAACAGCTTCAACAATTGATTGATTTTCTGCAGATATTTTCAATGACTTTAAAATTTCTATAATCAAAGCAAAATAATTTGACAATTAGAGCCAAAAAGAGAAAAAAGGAAAATACGATAAAATGAGAAATATTGACGACAACGAAAACGATAACAAAGACTATAGAGAAGAAGAAAAAGAAGAAAAGAATAGGAAGGAAGAAATCTGGAAAGAGAAAGGAAGAAGAAGAAGAAGAAGAGGGAGAAATATATTTGAAAAACGAAAGAAAGATTAAAAAAATAATGAAAGGGGAAGGTTTAAAATTTCAAATTTTTAAAAAAGGGAAAACTTTACAAAATATTTGAAATATTAATCTATACCCCAATGTTTTTAATTACTCTAATCAAGTTCATTTAATTTTTTTTGACTAAGTCATTGTCACCAAAAAAAAATCAAGACTCATTTGACACATTTTATTCAATTTTCTCTTAACTACACTCTAGAAAATTAGGAAGAAGAAAGGTTTAGGAGAGAGAAAAAAATTATTGAATTATTAAAACTGTGGAATATATAATAAATATAAAAAGGGTCTTTGTTGTATTTTTATAAACTTATATTTTTTCCCTAAATTTTTAAAATGTTAATGAGACCTGTGACCCCATAATCCTACCCCACTTTTTTTTTTTTTTTTAAAAAAACTTTAACCCTAAAAAATAAATGAAAATGAAATTAAGTAGTTATGCACTACATTAAATTTTGAAGGTGGACAATATTTCAAATAATTTCAATTCAATGTACATCACTTTTTGTAAAAAATAATAAAAACAACGGACACCATCGTAATGACATTGTTTTATTGAGCGACACCGTTCTTCGCTTTTTGAATCATTATTTTTAGCATTTTTTTAGTAGTGAGTGTACAAAAACCAACAAAATATAAATACGACAAAACAAACAAGTCAAAATTGAATATTTGTAGTAGGTTAAGATTATAAGTTTCTCATGAAAACTTCTGCAACCGATGTATAATAACAACTAAACGAAGATGAAAATAAATAATAAAAGAATTTGCACAAAAAGTTATTTAGGAACAAAAAATAATAATATACAATCTGTTGATTGTCAAGTTGATAACATGTTTGTTTATGTGGTTCACACATAAGTGAATTTAATTTGGCTTAAAATAGTTTTGAAAATATTTTTAAATTATCCAATAAATTTTTCATTGGTATCAGAGCTGAAATTTATTTTTCCTGTAAAATATTTTCTAAAAAATAATGGTTATGGTTAAACGTGGCAACGCAATCAGTAGCGGTACTATCGGAACCAAATATCGTTGGGCGGAAAGGTACCGGAACTAGACCGAACCAAAACTGATAGTTTCGGCAAAATATATGTATATCCGTCCCGGACCGATATAGTATCGGGACCAACGGCTACATTTTTTTCTAAAAAAAAATTTACTTATTAAAATAAAAAAATTAGAAACATTAATCAAATAATATTAAAACTTTTATAATTTTAAAGTTAAAAATTTTATACTTTTAAAGTTGAAAATACAAACTTTCAGACTTTAAAAGTATAAAAGTTTAAATTTCATACTTTAAAAGTATGAAAATTTAAATTTCAAACTTTAAAAGTATAAAAATTTAAGTTTCACACTTTAAAAGTTTAAAAATTTTATTTTCAAACTTTAAAAGTTTAATTTTTCAAACTTTAAAAGTTTAAAAATTGAAATTTCAAATGTTAAAAGTTTATTAAAAATTCAAATTTCAAACTTTAAAAGTTTAAATTTCAAATTTTAAATGTTTAAAAGTGTAAATTTCAAACTTTAAAAGTTATAAAAGTTGAAGACAATAATTAAAAAAAAATTAAGGCGAATAGCCTATAGTTTAATTAATATTAATTAAATAGTATAATTTGAGTTACAAAATATTAGTAGAGGATTAAAAGACCTTATCTTCACAGCCACCTTTTAGGAATAGTTCTAGTTGAATTAGACCTCGAATTATCATACTCATACTAATAGATATTTAATAGTTCATGCTACCAAGACTATCTTTTCTTAAATTATTTAATATTTCTCTAGTAGCATGATCTGAAATCGATTGATCGACTAGTTCCTGCAATGCATCAATGTCATCGTCGCTAAAATCTTGCATCATTTCATCAATATCATTTTCAAATTTGGTAGGTAAAATTGGACGCCCATAACTCCTTCTCTCGCCGTTAATCAAATCTCTAAATAATACTGATATCTTCAAGCTATCTGCTGCTAATAAATACCTATGCTCTCCAATTTGAAATTTTGTTGCACTAAAAGAGTCTTCCGAAGCTACTGAAGATACTTAAATAGCTAACACATCTCGAGCAATCAGTTGAAGTTTTGAAAATCTCTTGCCGCGATTGCTCTACCAATCTAGAAGATCAGTAAAACCTTGTGAAGACTTATAGTTTCCGTATTTTGATTAATATATGCATCAAAATCATTTCTATCCAAACGCGTATGTACATGAAGGGGAGTAGGTTCACATGCACCCATCCTCCCCTTCCTAACCCCTATATAATACTACTATTTTTATACTTATCTTTTTAAATTTGTATTGGTGAACCCAAGGTTAAAAAGAATACTCTAGTATATTGATAAGTATGTACAAATAGGGGGTGCATAACTTATAGATTTGTGGTTAAAATTTTCTATCCATATTAATATTTTTAATTTTTAATTAATATAACAAAATGTGCCACTTTTCATAGATCTTTTTAATAATTTATAAATAAAAAGAGGTTCAAATACTCATATTTTTAGGTTGCATTAGCTATGTCTAGACCTTAAGCTAAAAATGTCAATAAAGTCAAATTATATTTTTTCCTTTCCTTTTCTCCTTTCCTTCTTTAGACATTTTTCTTATTTATTTTTTTAAACTTTTTCTTTTGACTTTTCAAAGCCCTAAACTAAAAGGTAAAAAAGAGTAAAAACATTATACTATTCTTCTTTTGGCTTCATTCCACTTTGTTGTTCATGGTGAAGTAGAAGTGAGATTTGAGAACAAGTAACAAGGTATGCTATCTAAAAATAAATAAATTATTTATTAATGTACTTCATTTGTTTTATATGTTTTTCTTGATTTATGAAGTGGTGCCATTATTTGATTGCTTGAATAATTAAATTTATAAGAATTTCTTGATTTTTAAATAGTTATCTAATAATTGTGATTCTTTTACTAGTATACTTGTTATTTGTGCTAATATTTTTTTTAAAGTATTTTGTTTTGATAAGATTGAATAGAAGTGTGAATATTTAATTTTGTAGGTAAAATAATTCTTACATTCAAATCATCAAATCACAAATGGATAAGTTTCTCATCAAGTTACCAAAGCCAAAAGATGGCCAACCAAGTTCTAGCTCTAATCAACCATTTGCGAGTTCACAAGTTGCTCCGGAAGTTCAAAGACATATAAATTCTTTTCCACTTTCAAATCCAGATAATATGCTTGATTTTACATCTCTTGAAGCAGATCCCAAATATCGAATGCCTATTTCATCTTGTGGTCCTAATATTCGAGATACGGTAAGAAGGTATTACATTCAAAAAAAGCCATGTCAACCTGTTGATCATATCTTCCCTAAAACTAAGTTTAGAGATAAAAAACGTCAATTTCGACCAACTTGGTTTAAGAGAAGACCTGAATGGTTGGAATATAGCATTAAAGCAAACGCGACATTTTGTTTGTGTTGTTATTTGTTTAAGAATGAACTTGAAAGTCGTGGAAATGTCGGAGGTTCATTTACAAGAGCTGGTTTTAGGTGTTGGAACAAAGCTTTAGAAAGATTAAAAAAACTTGTTGGTAAGGTAAATAGTATCCATCATAAATATTTCAATAGGATGCAAGATTTGATAAACCAACGACAATCGATCCAATATTCTTTTGACAAGCAAAGTGAAAAGGCAAGAAGTGATTATCGGATGCGTTTAAATGCCTCAATTGATGTAGCAATATTTCTCTTGACATCGGGATTTCCATTTCGTGGAAATGATAAATGTGAAGTTTTCGAATATAAGGGTGCTTTGCTTGAACTTTTGAAATGGTATGGGGATAGAAGTTTTGATGTGGGAAGAGTAATATTAGGTAATGCTCCACAAAATGATATGATGATTTGTCCGACAATTCAAAAAGATATTGTGGAGGCTTGTGCTAAAGAAACAACTAAGGCTATCATTGAAGACTTGGATATTGATTATTTTGGAATATTAGTTGATGAATCAAATGATGCTTCTCATAAGGAGTAAATGACTCTAATTTTGAGATATGTCAACAAAAGTGGAA
This sequence comes from Solanum commersonii, assembly GCA_029007595.1. Taxonomy (NCBI): domain Eukaryota; kingdom Viridiplantae; phylum Streptophyta; class Magnoliopsida; order Solanales; family Solanaceae; genus Solanum; species Solanum commersonii. Next base: position 430,700 of record JAJTWQ010000118.1, read on the forward strand.
TGGTGATAGAGCGATTCTTGGGTATTGCCCACGTAAATAATACATCTTCCCAATCATTAAAAAAGGCAATTTATTCTTTGCTTTTGGATCACTCATTATGTATATCCAAAATACGTGGTCTAAGTTATGATGGGGCTAGTAATATGCAAGGGGAAATAAATAGTCTCAAGTCTTTGATTTTACAAGATACGTCATCTGCATATTCTATTTACTGTTTTGCTCACTAATTGCAATTGACACTTGTAGGTCTTTCCAAAAACGCAGAGATTCACTATTGGAGCTTCATTTAAATGCAGAGATTCACTTCCACAACATCAAGAAGATAAGTTGGAAGAGTTGCTTAAATTTGGAGAAGTTCATACAGGGCAAGGTTTGAATTAAGAACATGGCCTCCAACGACCGGGTGATACTCATTGGGGGTCTCATTTTAAAACCTTGGACAGTTTCCTGATTCTTTTTTCTTCAATTGTTAATGTGCTTAAGGATATGAAACATGATTGTCCATATCATCTTGATAGATTTGCGGCGGAAAATCTTTTGAGCAAGATTCATGAATTTAAATTTGTCTTTATGTTGCATTTGTTGTTTAAGGTGTTACTATTGACAAATGAGTTGAATAAAGTTTCACAAAAGAAAGATCAAGATATTGTTAATGCTATGAGATTGCTTGACCTTTCAAAGAAACGATTGCAAATGATGAGAGATGATGAATGGGACTCTATGATGGATGAGGTTAGCTTATTTTGTGGTAAACATGGTATTTCAATTCCCAAAATGAATGAAGGCTACTCTAATGGGAAGTCAAAGCGTAAGAGGTCCAATATTTCATATTTGCATCACTTTCGTGTGGAAGTATTTTATGCCGTCATTGATTTGGCACTTCAAGAACTCAATAATCGTTTTGATGTGGTGACTAGTGACTTGCTCCTCGGTATGGCTAGTTTGAGTCCGGTTGATTCATTTGCTAATTTTCACAATGATAGGATAATGAAACTAGCCGAGTAGTATCTAAGTGAGTTTGGTGATAAAGAGCTTCGTGAACTCAATTTTCAACTCGATGATTTTATTGTCTATGCTCAAAAGTGTGATAGCAAGTTTCTCAACTTGAAGGGAATCAAGGATCTTGCAAGAGTGATGATAGAGAAATACTAGATCAAACTTGGTCACTTGTGTATCTACTTGTGAAGTTAATTTTGATTATTCCTGTTGCTACCGCAAGCATGGAAAGATCATTTTCATCAATGAAGTACATAAAAAATGATTTGCGTAATAGGATGGATGAAGAAGTTTGCTATATAGAGCGTGGTATATTTAAAAATGTAAGTAATTATGCCATTATTGACCGTTTTCAAAATATGAAAACTCATCGAGGACAGTTATAAGTGAATGATGTTTTTTGCTAATATATTACTTATATAAAAAATTGCTACTACCTACTTGCTCGTCAACTTGTTGTCACAGTAAAATTTATATAATTGAAATAATTGTCTATTTTGAAGATAATGGTGTCCCCATATTCTTGAGATCATGGATACGCCTCTGTTTCTATCATTATGAGAAAGTTCAAGATAACAATCTAGCATATTATCAAGATCATCTTCATTACATCTACACCTAGAACTTTGAGGTTCTTCATTACGTACTACATTTCTTCTATGCGAATTATACAAGTCATACAATTTTCTAGCTTCAATTTTTATACTATCTTTAACTTCTTAACAACTTGTGTTTCATTATCTTCAATATCCAAATTAAATTATATGTTATCAATCATTCGTGATGCACCTTCATCTTTGTAGTGTGGGTTTGACAAACAAGTGGTTAAATAAATTTTAGGAATAGGAATAAAATATTTTTTCAAATTCTTCAATCACTTTCTTAACAGAATCTTCAAATTTTTGTTTATTTTTGAATTTATGAAATTTACTAGAAATAACACAAATATTTGATAAAACAGAGTAAATAGTTGGATAATAAAGTCCAGATATTTTTTTATAGTTAAATAAAAAACTTTTAAGAATTCTATAAGTTCTTTTACGTCATTCCAATCATTATCAACAAATCTATAGTTCATATTTGAATTATGAGCATTCAAAACCATTTGTAAAGGTTTCCTATCTTCATAAGTGACTTGAAGCATTTCAAATAAAGAATTTCATCTAGTACGTAATGATTTTGGAATTTTTGTAGGTAGAAGATTAAATTCATGACAACGATTTTTAAAATCTCTACGTCTAGACTTAACTTGACATTTAAAAATAAAATGACATGAACTTTCAACTTTTATGCAACCATCATTATACATTGCAATACCATATCTAACAATCAAATTATATATGTGTTCATCACACTTAATATGAAACCATCAATATAAACAGGGCAAAGATATGATTTTAGTATTTCAACAGCAGATGTATTATTAAAAGCATTATCTAAGGTGACACTAATTATTTTTTCACAAATTACATAGTTTTGTAAAACATCTATAATTGTTTGAGCTATATAAGTACCGATTTTATGCATTTTATAACATTTATAACCTAATTTTTTTTTTTGCATAATCCAATTTTCATCGATCCAATGTGCAGTATTAGTGAAATAATCATTACCATTTATACTATGACTCATATCAGAAGTAAAAGCTATTTTTACAAGTATTAATATAAAATAAACAACGAAGATATTGAAAATGTTGAGCTTGATAATTAAATATAACCTTTTTAATTGTGTTTCTTGTAAAATCTTTAAAATGTGGATTATACACAATTTGAATATAATGAATAAAATCAGGATTTTCAGCAAAACTAAAATGCAAGCACATAACAACAATGATTTTAGCTAATTCTTCAAGGTCTTTTTCTCTACTATATTAGTGTTGTGTACTAGGCTCAGAAATATTAGAAGGATTTAATTGCATTTGGACCATATTAGAGTCCCCTACTCCTACAGTTTCAGGAAGGGTGTACCATTCTTTTTAGCTTCGGCTACAACTATAGCATGCAAAAATTCATTTTTACAATATCTCATTAAATGATTTCTCAAATGTCCCATCCCACCCATTTTTCTATAATTTTATGATTCATTATATATTTACATTTATTACAAATAACTTGTGTTTTATCTTCACTTTGAGTCATAAATTGCCACACAATTGATTTTTTTAGCACGTTCTACCTTAGGCCTAGGATGTGCGGGGGAAATGGGTGTAAAATAACGAAAGGAAGCGGGACTGGGAAAGGGATTGGGAGTGGGAGTAATAGTCGAAACTGGCTCAGTTTCATCATCATCATCATCATCAAAAGTATCAATATAATCATTAACATTATCATGTTCATCATCTTCAAGTAATTCTTCATCAAAATTACCAAACCTTCTTTGTAAAGATTCATGATAAGGATCTAATCTACTATTACTATAAATACTAAAAACAGTTTCATCAATATGCGTATAATCTTTCGTATTTATTCTTAATTGAGTAGTATTTCTAGTTTTAGATTTGTAAGAACTACCATTTTTTTTCTTGAAATTTGAGGTAAATAAATTAGTGAATGAATCAACTATGGTTGTTTTACCTTTGTCAATATTTTTATTACCGAAATCCATATTCGAATATGAAAAGTGAGTAAATTATGTATAATATGAAAATGTAATGCTAACAAATAAATACCTAAATAAGTAGAGACTAGAGACTAATTACTCACAAAATAAATAAATAAACAAATAATTAAATGTAAACAAATAAATAACTAAATGAAAAGTGAGTTGGAACGAATGTACCAAACGTCTCAAAAAGTAGACGTGTATGACCAAAAGTCAAAAATTGAAAGTTGAATTTTGAAGCTCCAAAGACCAAAGTCGTAATTCACCAAATCTTTCAAACTAATATAATTTGTAATTTAAAAGAGAATAAGAGATTAGAGACTTGAGACTTTTGAGAGTTGAGAGAGAGTAAAAGATGAAGAATATTTTTTTGTGAGTAAAAATAATGAAAGATAGAGGATATTTATAGTTAAAAAAAAAGGATAAAAATATAATTTTCAAAAGTTTGGGGTATTAAAAAAAGTTTGAAGGGGGGGGGGGGGGAGGGGGTGTTTTGTGGTGAAAGACATATTGGGTGGGCTCAATACCCGTTGCCCAATGGCTCTATTACAGTTTTAAAAAAGTAAAAAATTAGACGAATCGGACCGAAATCGGAATCGGTAGTTACCAGACAGGGACTAATCGGTAAATCTCGATTTTCGTTCCGTTATCCCTCCCCATACCCCTAGTTAACGTCCCTCACCGGTACAAGTCGAAACAGAATCGAACCAGGACGAAACGGTTCCATAACCAGTACCTCCCGATTTCGTTAGCAGGCCTAGTTATGATTATGGTCTGTTAATTAGTTTTATTTGAAAAAAATTCTAAATTGAGAATTGCTAATTATTTCTCTAAAATATATATATTTTTTGCATTCACAATTTGCCCTTTTTAAAAAAAATTTATTTTGAATGTTTAATCTAATATGAAGTTGAAGTAGGTATGTGCAAGCTTTCCTATAATTTTTGTAGTTCATATAACTTTATCATCCTTATTTTTACATTAGCTAATGTTAGTTTTTCTACAATTTATTGTGTTTATATTTGACAAGTTTTTTTTCGCTATTATTATGTCTGTGATGTGAATAAATTGAAGAATGATTGAGAAAGTTGATTTTGTTTTAAATAATTGATGAATGTCCATTGTACCACTTTTGTGCTTATACAAGACATTGTAACTTATATAGATCTAATAGTGACCATGAAGGAAAAGGATGAATGGGTTGTTTCCGGTGATTCGCTGGAGAATCTACAAAAATAAGAAAGAAATCGTGAAGGGGAAGTGGGAAGGGGATTGACGCGTTTTCTTCTTCTTTGCTCCAACTCATCTGAGTTTGAAACTCTTTGCCGGAGTTGCTGCTATTGGTCTTCGCGAGCTTTGAGCTTGACGGTGGAGCAGTTGGACTCGGAAGAGGTTGTCTGGTTCTGATTGTTGGATGCTTTAAGACGATTTCACGAAAAAAGAAATGGGAAAAAGGAAGGGGACGAATGTTTGGGTTTCGGGGGGATGTTTGAAGATGGTTTCTGGTGGAGCTTTGTGGTCTTGTTGAAATTTGACTGTCGGCTTTTCGCGTTCATCAAAAACAGCGAAAGGGCGTTTAGATTTGGTGGCAGCTGGTTGTGTTGTTGTTTGTGGGGGTTGCTGGAAAAATGGGGGTCGTGTGGTCTTGTTCGTGGTGGAGGAATGGTGGTTGTTTGTTGGTAGCTTTGAAGTGGTGAAGCTTTGGTGTTGGTGGTGAGACCTTGGCGGCTAAGAGTTGAGTTTTGGTGGTGGAAGAGAGGGGAGGCAGTGGGGAATATGATAGAAAAATATCTTAGTGTTTCACATATTTTGGAATTTTTCACCACACTCACATAACGACTAAGAAATAGATTAAATAGAAAATTAAAAATAATCTATTGTACAATACCATTAACTATAAATCATGGACCGAAACCACTAGTTATTAAAATAGTCGTATACGAAAATTTACCTATATTTGAATGAATTTCTAAACTGTGCAAAATATAAAAATAAATATTAACAAATACAACTAATAAAATCAATATTAAAAAATATAATAAACGTACATAATGACATGTAAAAATGCAATTTCAAAATTAACTAATAAAAAAATCCTAAATTTTGATAAATAAGGATAGTTATCGATAAACTTATATAAAATTATAAAATTTTTATTTTGAACTATTAAATAAATAAAACTTAAAAGTTACGAATTTTGAAAATGCTAGGCCAAAATTGGGTGTCAACAATGTGGATAATTCTCCAAGCAAATTATCAAATTGACATTTTAAAAATAATTTTAAAATTTTCCAATAAATTTTTCACTGGTATCAGAGCTAGAATTTATTTTTCTTGTAAAATATTTTCTAAAAAATAATGGTGATGATTATGATTATGGTCTGTTGATTAGTTTTATTTGAAAGAAATTCTAAATGGAGGATTGCTTATTGTTTCTCTAATATATATATATGTTTTTTGCATTCAAATTTTATTTTTTTTAAAATTTTATTTTGAATGTTGAATTTAATGTGAAGTTGAAGTAGGTATGTACAAGCTTTTCAATAGTTCTCTAGTTCCTATAACTTTATCATCCTTATTTTTATATTAACTGATGTTACTTTTTTTTTTTTACAATTTATTATATTTATATCTGACAAGTTTTTTTCCCTTAAACTCGTTACCTTGTTCGACTTAACTCGTTGGTACCGCGTTGGTCGTAACCCGGTTCGAGAACCTTCTCTCATAGATTCCCTTCACCAAGTCATCGTGACCTGAATCCTCTTTCTCCAGTAAGAGCGATGTGAATAAATCGAAGAATGATTGACAAAGTTGATTTTGTTTTAAATAATTAAAGAATGTCCATTATACTACTTTTGTTCCTATAAAAGACATTATAACTTATATAGAAATTACACACAAAAATAAGAAAGACAAAAGTTTCCTACTTTATCTCTCTACTACATTCTTTCTTCTTGGTTTTTTTTAGTTTAATTTTAACATTCAGTCTTTATTTTATAACATATTATCAGCACAAACTCTGTCATCTCAAAGTTTTGAAGAATAAATTTTAAGGCTAAGGTATTGTATTTATCTTCTCTTTATTTTGGTTAATCTTACTAAATTTGAGTTTGTTGCCCTTCATAGTTTGGGTAACAAATACGTTTCAAGGGTAATGGGTGTTGAAATCCATTTGGATGTAATGGGTCTTGGAGACACCATTAAAATTAAAAATACAGCATCAAAACTAGACTTTGGTAAAGCAATATCTATTCTTGTGTCATCATATTAACGAAATTTTAAAATTTGAATATCTCACTATCAAGGATTCACTCGTTCCATGGAATAACTTGAAAGAAAAAAATAATTATTTGAATATGGTCATACATCCAAAGGCCCGATATGATTGGATGTATTTAAGATTACAAGACTTTAAGTCTGTTCATGAGTACAATTCTACCATGTTCAGAATTACTTATTAATTGAAAGTAAGTGGAGATAAGGTTAGTGATGCTGATATAATGGCAAAAATGTTCTTCACCTTGCATTCCTTGAATGTGTTTCTATAGCAATAATATCGAGAAAACGGTTTCAAGAAATATTTTGAATTGATTTCTCATCTTCTCGTGGCTGAAAAGAAGGATGAAAACCCTAAAGCTAATTTTATCTCTGAAAATCATGTTGACGTCATACACTTGGATGTAACAGATTTTTCACACACTAAGGAAAAAATAGATCGCTTGATTGGTGACAGTTCTGTGGATATGAAAGAATAATTATGGTCAATATTTGCTAATAATATTAATGTTAGTAATATTTATTGTTGTTTTACTGGTTTTAATGTGGGAAGTAAATAATTAAATTACTTATATTTATTCACGTATATTCATTGAGTCTTCTTTTAAAACATCTATAAAAATATGAGTTTAAAGTTTATAATGGTTTGAAGAAGAATTGGAGCATATTAAAATAATATTTTTTTCTTATCCTTTTGTTAGTGTAAAAGGGAATTTATAAAGTTATCTTTAAAATGAATGAAGTATATGCATTATCTAAATAAAATAAGTGAAAACAATAACCTTTTCTTTTGTCACTCAAATGTCATTTCAAGAAACGAGATAATTATATTAGTACTCAGTTGTGACAAGCTAAACTAGATTAAAGTTTACTGTTAAAAGTTTGGGTGATAAAAATCTTATGCATTATTAGTATATGATTATAATAATGATTCAAATGTAATTTTTACACTTGCGTTATCACTCATATTTTATGAATTATTTAATAAAGAATAAATAATTAATAATTTAATATTAATTTATTTTATATCTTTTGAAGACATGGATAATTCTCCAAGTAAATTATCAAATTGTGAAGACATTTGCTTGATTGATTTTGGTACAACACACATGATAAACAAAAATGAGAAATATTTTTCTCATTTAAGTATGAGCAATATGAATGCTATTACGATTTTTGGTAGTGCTAATTTGATTGAGGGCTTCAGAAAAGCCATTATAATTTTGCCCAAGGAGACTAAACTCATAATAAATAATGTTATGTTTTCTCCTCAGTCTCGGAGAAACATATTTAGTGTCACGCCCTGAGCCTACACCTAGACGACTAGCACTCGAAGATCATTGCTGGCCTCAAGCAAACCCTTGGCCTGACTTACGAACTCAGCGGAAGACTTAACTCATCACATACACATTTATGAAGCAACTAGAATGTTATAAAGGAACATTTAACTGGTCATTAAGGCAAACTCAAGTCTTTAACATATAAAATGAAAAGTAAAAACAACTGAATTAACTAACTATCTGTCTATGAAGCCTCTAAACAACCGAGATGGATGTCGGGACAAACCCACGACATCCTAATGAACTAATACTAAAACTGAAAGCAATGAAAATTAGTCCTGTGGAATGCATAGAGGCTCACCAACAGACTCTGAACTGCTCACTGGATCAACAGTGCGCTGGATGTCGATCCTAGTTACCTGTGTCCGTGTAACACCCCAGAAAATTTTCGAACTAAGACTTGAACCATTCGCCGTTGTGAGTAGGATTTTACTGAGTAATTAAAATTTTTTAAGTTTTAAGTTCACTAGATGTAGCACCTTGAGTTCGAAAAAGAACTAAATTGGAAATAGCAAAAATTTGAAATTTTGCAAGTTATGCTTAAGTATAAGTTTTGGGTCGACTTCAAATGACCATAACTCCTAGATCAGGATGATTTAGGTGTGCTACTAGGTACCGTAGGAAAGACCTTTGAATTATCTTTCCAACGCCGCTGAGTTTGCTAAGTTTTGAGGTCGAACGAGTGAGATATGACCTTTTGAAGTTAGGCTGCCCAGTTAAGGAAAGTCAACCGGGTTTTAGAAGGGTATTTTAGTCATTTCCTTACCAAAACAGATTGAATTCATTTTTAGTAATATTTTAGGGGTCTAATCTGATTAGGTTCAGTTTTATAATCATAAAATTAGCCTAGGGTTTTAGTTGAGAGTTCAAGAAGAGAAAAGAAGAAGAGAAAAGAGGAGAAAAGAGAAAGGATCGAAGTGTTCGTCGAGATTCTTGAGAGTTGTTGCGGATTGTCGCCATGGGATTAAGACCTAAGAGGTATGTAAGCTTCCATTGTGTTGGATTTTTTCACCCACATACCAATCATGATTTATTCAGCGTAATTTCGTTCTTGAAATTTAAAGATTAGAGTTTTTGATGAGTTATTGATAAGTGTTCTTGAAGTTTCATTAAGTTTTGATGTAAGATTCTGCTTGGGTCAACTTTAAACGACTATATCTCTTAGAATATTAAGAGTTACGTGTGCCATAACCTATCAAATTAAAGGTAATTGAATCTACTTTCCAATCCCACCAATTTCATATCAATCCAATAGCTGAGTAAAAAGTTATGACTATTTTAGTAACTTATACAGTGCTGTTACGAATTAACCGACGGGAAAATATTGAAAATAATTGTTTTTTTCTTTTTACCTCCAAGAAAACCATCAACGAATTTCTTGACTAATAAAAAGCTCAAAACAAATCAGATTTTCATCTTCACTCATGAAAATCATAATTTTTGGCTATAGAGATTTTAAGAAACTAACTCGAGAATCTCAAGAAAGGTTTTTCTTGATTGTTTACCTTCAAGGTAAGGTTTCAAGGCTTCTAATCAAGTTCTTTTTCAAGATTCTTAAAGATTCTTAAAGATTCTTCAAGAATCTTGTTCTTCTAGGTATGAAAGGCTATCATAGTGTTAGACTAGTTCGTCGTCACGCCCTACATCTACTTTTAGATAAAAAAAAGTGTAATCTAGGATACTTTCCCTAGATTTGAGTATTCTTGAGATAAGTTGATTTTGAGTTCAATTGTGAATCCTTTGAGATCAACTATTGCTTTGAACTAAGTTTTGAGGAAGTAAGTCAGAGAATGAGAAGAGTCACATACATGAGTTTCATAATGTTATGTAGACCTACGAGTCAAGTCGTTCATGCCCATAAATTCCGCATGAACTCCAGAAGTTGAGTATCTTTGAGAGGAGTAGTATCTTCAAGTTCTAAGTCTTGAGTATTGAGTTCTTAATCCCCTTTGAGATTATATTTCTAAGCATGGGACTATTACATGTTACCCATAAAGTCTTTGAGTTGAATTGTTCATGCCCATAATTCCGCATGAATCCTATAAGTCGAGCAGTCTTGAGAAGAGAAGTATCTTTGAGTCCTTGAGTTGAGTTGTTCATGGTCATAATTCCGCATGAACTCTTTGAGTTGAGCATTCTTGAAATGAGTAGTATTATTGAAGTTCTTGAGTTCCAAGTATTTGAGTTCTACTGTGGTTATTGAAAACCTCGCATTGAGTCGTTCATGTCCATCATTCGACACAAACCACATTTTAAGAAGTCTTTTACAAATGTTTTACCTTTGTTTTAAGACTTAAGTTTTGAGTCCAGTAAAGATTAAAGAGTAAAGTTTGAAGTCCTTTTCTTCAAAAGTATATGGGGACTAAGTATTCCCAAAGAGTTTATAAATGTTTTCACATTTAAATAAGAACGGAAACTGAGATTTTCAAAGACCTTTCGGGCTAGTTTTCAGAAAAGAGTAATCACTTTCTAAATGAAGCAAGAGAGGAAACTGAGATTTCCAAGATAGCCTTTGGGCTATGTTTTTGAGCAATTATCTCAAATCAGTAGAAAGAAGTATGTTTTTAAAACATAAGAGCTAGTATATTTTGGGAGTAGTATTGAGCACCGATATGGGGGAGAGTTCAGACAACTCACAGCCCCCATAAACCATGTAGCCATCATGGGTAGAAAAGGGTCATACTTTTTAGATGAACCCTTTTCACATAGACTAGTGGATCCATTAGGCAGTTCAGGTCCTATACCTTTGGCCGGGTATAGGATGCGCTGGCAGCGTGAGGTAGATCGTTGTATCATCACTATAGCTCTTATGTGATGATTGTCGGTTAGAGAAACTCCCACAAAAGTTATTGTATTCTTATATACATAGTTATATGTATTTTTACATATATTTCAGAGTTATGTTGTATATTTGCATACACACAGAGTTGACAATATGTTTTTAAACAGTTTGTTTCTTTATATTGCACTTGTTTTAAATTGTTTTATATTGCAATGAGTTCAGTCATATTGAGTTGGGTATCCAGAGTTGAGTACCCAGAATCGAATATCATATCTTTGAGTCTTATCTCTGAGTTGAGTATCTTATTATTGAGTATTTCTGAGTTGAGTAGTTTTGAGTATCCTTGAGTATTCCTTGAGTTGAGTAAGTTTGAGAAGAGGTAAGTATGTTTCCTTTTATCATGTTTCAAACTTATGTTTATGCTTTAGAATTCTTCTTACATAATCGTACATTTGATGTATTGAGCCATTTGGCCTGCATCTTCTCATGATGCAAACACAGGTATTCAGGATCATCAACAGGAGCTTCGTTGATACATCCAAGAGTTTGACTTAGCTATGGTGAGCCTCCTTGTTTTCGGAGGATTTTATTTACTTTTTAGGTTAGTCAGGATGTCGCGGGTCTTGTCCCGACTTCCATCTTTATCAGTTAGAGGCTTCATAGATAGTCAGTATAGTTGAGAAGTCTGTATTATTCATTTATTTTATTAAATGTTTTAAAGACTTAAGTTGCCTATTTTATGGCGAGTTGAATAATTTATTTTATTCAGAGTTTTCTTTTGAGTTAAAACTTTCTATTTAAGTTTTATGAACTTTTATTTCAGTTTTTAAGCTTTGTATGCTTGAATCAGTTTTTCGCTTGTAGTCAGCCGTGATGAGGGTTCGCTTGGGGACCATCAATAGTCTTCGAGTGCCGGCCACGTCCAGGGTGTAGGCTCGGATCGTGACAGTCTACATCATAATAAGATGCAGGCCAACTGGCATCAGTACATTGAATCTACGAGTATGCGAGTTGGAATGCTAAACACAACTTAAGCTTGAAAAGAAACTGAAAGGAAACTGAAGAACTTACCTGGCTTAACTCAACTCAACATAACTGAACTCATTTCAATATAAAGCAGTTTTAAAATAAGTGTAATATAAAGAAAAGTTGTTTAAAACATGATGTCAACTCTGGGCATATGCAAAGATACACTAAAACTCTAAAATGTATGTAAAAATACAAATAACTGTGTATATAGGAATACAAATAACTTCTGTAGGAGTTTCTCTAACCGACAACCATTACTTAAGAGCTATAGTGATGATACAACAATCTTCGTCACGCTGCCAGCGCATCCTATATCTTGCCACAAGTATAAGTCCTGAACTACTAACTAGATTTGAGATTAGTGCTCAAAGGCTATCTTGGAAATCAAAATGTCCCCTCTTGCTTCATTTAGAAAGCGATTACTCATTTTTGAAACTAGCCCGAAGGCTCTTTGGAAATCTCAGTTTCTGTTCTTATTTAAATGTGAAAACATTTTAAATCTCTTTAGGAATACTTAGTCCCTATATACTTTTTGAAGAAATGAACTTCAATTTATACTCTTTACTCTTTAATCAACTTGAAGTTTAAGTCTTAAAACAAGGTTAAAAACATTTGCAAAAGACTTCCTGAAAAGACTCTGAGAACTTCCTAGACTTGGCTCTTGACTTTCCTTGACTTAGATCCTAACTTTCCTTGAATTTGATTATGGATTCAAGGTTCATGATCTCATGTTTATGGATGATTTCATGATGTTTAGATGTAAATTAGAGTGTTGGAATCAACTAGAAAATATAGGTACATTGATAAGGAACAAGTACGAAAAAATGGGGGAAGAACTGGTGTCCCTGACGCTCTGAGAGACACGGGGTGCCAGCCCTCAACATTCAGAGAACAAGTTGGGGCGCTTTGGCTGGTGCGTCACCTTAGAGCCCCACATTCAGGGACTGCTTTGGGGCACGCTTGCTGGCGCGACTCCCTACTCCCTTTCCCAGATGTTTGATGACTTTTCTTCTTCGTTTTTCAACTCTAAGCCCTCTAAACTTCAACGGGTCTTTCCCCAAAAACATAGGATCATTTATACCCTTAATACATGATAGATTCAAATCGAAATTACACCCGGAAACATGAATCAAATTGCAAGAAACTTCAACAAAACAACCCACAAGAATTCAAACGAATTTCATCAAGAACTCAAAGGATTTACTTTCAAATCACACATATTTCGCTGAATTGAATCATGATTGACGCGTGGGTGAACTAACCCAACGCTATGTGATCTCACATACCTTTTAGGGATCACCCCCGATGAAATCCACAAGCTACCCTTGAATAGGGGTGTTCATGGTTCGGTTATTGGTTAAAACCAAAATCAAACCAAAATTAATCTGTTTTTAAATTTCTAAAACCAAATCAAAGAAATAATCGTCGGTTTGGTTATTGTTGGTTTGGTTCGGTTGGGTACAATTTTTTTGATTATTTTGGTTTGAAAGTATATAGTTTTTTTGAGGGCATATGCATCTCGATAAACATAAATTCATAGTACATAAACAATCCATAGAAAAACTATTATAAATTTTATTAAGCAATACTAGTCATAGAACAATTGAAAGAGGACTAAAAAACTCATTACGTTGTTAGAAGACTTATTTCTTAAAAGAGAAAACAATTTATATATGTAGTGGAAAATCAATACTAGCAGAGTTGTCTTGGATAGATATATAACATATTGAATCTTGCATGTTGTGGCAACTGAGAATTTTTCCTAATAAATCAAAAAAAAAAATCGGTGCTCCAAACTGATCAATTATCATCTTCTTTAGCTTAGCTTGAGCTCTAAATTACTCAATGCTCAAAGTAGTGTCCGAATATTCTGGAAAAAAAAATACACTATATTAGTAGTGCCTTTTGCAACTATTTCATGTTTTAAAAATCAAAATTTCAGAACCAACAAAAGAAACGGGAAGAGATAACTAGTAAGTAGTAAAATAATACCTTTTTCAACTTTTTCAAGATTTTGCATTTTTTGTAAAAGATCTTCAATCTTGTATTCTGTAGATGCTGAACATAACCATTGTTGAGTACAAACAAGAGCTTCAACAGTCTTTGGTGACAAAGAACTACGATAACAATCAAGAATGCGACCACCTGTGCTAAAAACAGATTCTGAAGCAACAATAGATGTAGGAATAGCAAGCATATCTCTTGCAATTCTAGAGACTATTGGATATCTTTCGGATGAAGCTTTCCACCAAGTTAAAATATTAAAATCCTTAAACTTCTCTACATCGTCCTCCAAATACTTGTTAAGATCAGATTTATCATTAACATTATCATTCTCTTTTTTCAAGAAATTTCTCCCATTGAGATTGCCACACATCAGAAGTATCCATTGCACTAACTTCACTCATGCATCAGTTTTATCTCCAACAGTTTCACAAGAAGTTCTAGCAATAGAATTTTTGTAATGATTATATAAGCTAGTTAAAGTATCTGTTACTTTGACAGATTTACTACATCCCTCCACAGAATTATAATAATTCTTAAAAATAAACTTCACATACTTCATTTTGAAACGAGGAACCAACACAACGGCAACGAACAACAACATATTCATATCATCAAAATCACCCCAATATTTATCAAACTTACCTTTCATCTTCTTAGCCATACTAGTCAAAAGAGAATCATCACACTTTGAATAATTGACAATTATGCTTTGAAGATTAAAAAGCTCATGAAAGAAAGTATTTGAAGTAACATGTAAAGTGCTTGAAAATTTCAAAGTCGTTTGATAGAAAATCTCCAGAAACTTGAGATATACATTCACATCTCTCCAGTCTTCTAAAGATAGATGCTCTATCTTTCCACCTGAGTCAAGACAATATTTTAAGTACTTATGATCATCAATATACATTCTTGAAAATGCCTTTTCAAATTTGACGGCAGTATTTAACATCAAATATGTAGAGTTCCACCTCGTCTCAACATCCAAACTCAAAATTCCACGAGTATCTAGTTTAACCTTTTCAACATATGACTTGAAAGAAGTAGTTTTTGCACAAGAAGACTTAACATATTTCACAACATTTCTTACCCGATAAATAGACTTATTTTGTTCACTCAATCCTTCTTTCACAATCAAGTTTAGAATATGGGCATTGCACCTAACATGTAAGAAATTATTTTTCATGATAACACCTTTCCAATCACTAATTCTCCCTTTTAAGTGTGTGATTGCTGCATCATTAGCCGTGGCATTATCAAGTGTTACTGTAAGTAGATTTTCTATTCCCTAATCTAACAAACAAGATTCAATAACTTTTGCAATAGTCACACCTTTGTGATCTGGAGTTTGAAAAAAATTCAAAATCTTTTTTTGCAACTTCCACTCATCATAATCCAATGGACAATAATGACCATATACGTAAAATTTTGGAGTGAAGTCCATGTGTCACTAGTAATACAAACACGCTGACTTTTAACAATTCTTTTAAGCTTTTATTTTTCTTTTTGATAAATTTTTAAGCATTGTCTAGCAACAGTAATACGAGATGGCAACTCATAATTTGGCAAAATAAGTGATATTAGTCTCTTAAAGCCTTCACCCTCAACGACTCTAAATGGTTGTTCATCGATTATAACAAACTCGGCAATGGCCCTCCTGACTTTGGTGACATTATAAACAACCTTCTCCAAATCTATAGGTCCCCCTCTTTTAATAGATTTAAGAGTTCTTTGCTTTTTATCAAAAGACTTGAAAGGGTATTTCGTACACTTAGTAAGTAAATGTCCCCAAAGATTAGATGTCCCATTCTTACTAGTCCAAGCAAAGTCTTTGAAACAATACTTACATTTTGCCTTCACTTCACCCACTTTACTAGTAATCTCTGAAAAATGATCCCAAACTTCAGAGGTTTTTCTACCACTTCCCCCGTTGTCCAGAGTTGTTCTTTTTTGTTTCTTCGGAGGATTGTTCAAAGAAGAAGTTTTTGAAATATTACCTTTTGCTTGAGTTTTATCCATTATAGATTTTTCTACTTGAGGTTGAACTTCCAAATCTTCAACTTCTATTGGTCGTTTCATCTAAAATTCATACAGAAAAAAGAACTATGAAAAATCTCAATTTTGAAGTCATGCTCTCTAGATTAAAATTAGGGAAAATTAGGAAAAAAATATGATATAAAAAATTACCTTCAATCTTCACTTTTCCTTGTATTTGAAGTTTAGAACTTAAGAAGACGGAGAAGAAATGACTAATATGACTAAAGAAGATGAAGAGATGGAGCAGAAGGCTACTTTGAGATTTTTTTATAAAGAAGAAAGTTGCGTGCATATATTTTTTTTAAGAACTGCACTGTGAATTTGTTAGGTAGGGTATGTAAAAATCACTTAAATAATAATTTTTTGGTGGAGTTAGAATTAGGGTTTTAATAGTTGGGCTGAAATTTAAGTGTTGGGCTTAAGAAAATAATAAAGTTAAAGACATAAGTTAGTTAAAATTTAATAAAATATTTATATTTTATTTATGAATAATACATAAATAATTATAAAAATTTTATATATATTTTAACGGTTTGGTTTGGTTATTTTTGCGGATATTTTTTTTGTAAAACCAAAACCAAACCAAACCTAACCAAACCCAACCAAATATCGGTTCTTTTAATCGGTTTGGTTCGGATTGCGGTTCGGTTTGGTTGTTTAACCATAATCATGAACAGCCCTATCCTTGACAAAATTGACAAATCTTGGACGTTCTTCTCCTTTCTCCTCTTTTCTCCTCTTCTCCAAGCCTTAGCGTAGAATTAACTTTTCTAAAACCTGGCTTTACCCCAATTAAACTCCTAAAAATGAATTAGAATAATTAGGTAAGGAAAAGACTAAATTACCCTTCCAAAATCCGGATTAGACTTTCCTTAATCCAATAACCTAACTTCCAAAGGGCATAACTTACTTATACGAACTTAGAATCGCGTAAACTCGGCGGCGTTGGAAAGATCATTCCATGAGATTTCCAACCATATCTGGAAGTACACCTAAATCATCCTGATATAGGAGTTATGACCGTTTGAAGTTGACCAAAACTCAATTTTTCCTAACTTAAACAAATTTCCAGATTTTCATTCTTTCCAAAAATGACTATTTCCAATTATTAGCTTCTTCCTAGTTATTTCAATTTGCGAGATGTTACATTAAGTTTCAAAATATTCATGTAAATAGTTATCATATTAAGACAATTGATGAAATGACTCTTGAATAGGTTGGTATCACCAAAAATGTCGCTGGGCAGACATATGTTGTAGAAAAATTCACAGCTTTATCTTCTGGATTGTATTGGACAAAAATTAGTGCAATTGAGGCACATTCTATAGTAAACCAAAAGTTTAGTAATCCAATACCTTCGTACTTTGGCATGATCGTCTGAGACATCTTAGTAAACCAAAAGTTTAGTAATTCCAATACCTTCGTACTTTGGCATGATCGTCTGAGACATCTTGGATCTATAATGACGAGACGAAAATAGAAAATTCAAATGGACATCCATTAAAGCATTTACAGATTCTTTTAAATGGTGAATTTTATTGTATGCCATGTTATCAAGACAAGTTAATTGTGAGACCATCACCAACACAAGTCAATATTGTGTCACCTGCGTTCTTGGAATGTATACATGGGGATATTTATGGACCTATTCACCCACCAAATGGGTCATTTAGATATTTTATGGTCTTGATATATGTTATTTTTAAATGGTCTTATGTGTGCCTATTGTCATCTCGCAACTTTACATTTACAAAATTGTTGGCACAAATAATATAATTACGGGAACAATTTCCCGATAATCAGATTAAGTCCATTCATCTTGATAACACTGTAGAATTTTCATCCCAAATATTTAATGATTATTGCCTATTGATTGGGATCCGAGTTGAAGATCATTGTGACTCCCCAGCTTAAGATAAAAAGCTCCACACCGATAAAATACAGAAGAAATATTGGGTATATAAGTAAGCATGCCTTACCATCTAGCGACACGTTTCAAAGTCGTGCGGCCTAGGCCCAAAGAAGACAATATGACTAGCGGGCTGAATCGTTACAAATGGTATTAGAGTTATAACGACCCGAACCGTCGTTATTTGGAAAAAACATAAATTTGGGAACTTCTAGGCCACTGTCCCGCCATAGCAGGCCAGATGCCGCTAGGGAGACAGTGCCACAGAGGGGCAAGTAGTCGCCAGGGAGGGATAGGTAAGACAGAATGTAAATAACGTGAATTCTTATTTCCTTCTTCTTTCTAAAATACCTAAATTAGTCGTCAAAAACCCTAACCCGCCCCCCCCAAAAAAAAGCTGCTCCAAGCTTGGGAAAGATGGATAGAGAGATTTCTAGCGTTAAGACATCGATGGATTGCGAATTTTCGGTCAAGACCACCGTCACAAGTTTCAAAAACAAGAACCGAAGACCAAAACTTTGTGCAGCTGCTTGGCGCCCGATTTTATCAATTGAGTAGTTATAAATCTGTGACCACTGCGTAGTATGATGATAATCAATGGTAGGATTCATGTGTAGGCCTTCGTGCACCGGACAAAGGATGATTAAATCAGAGGAAGAAGCCTTAGATGATATACTAGGGCTGAGTATGGTCGAATTAATGTTTATATGATATACGTCGATGAATAGTTTATAGGTGATGGTTGTGATTCTATGATTGTGTGATGTATGTTTTGTTCTTGATTCATTATGATACATGTATGTATGCGAATGTTGCATTATTGATCACATTAATTATAAATGAAGACATATGAATGAGGAATGCCATGAATCATGAATTGATTGTATGATTATGAGAATGTACTTTGTGATTATGATTGTGGCTTGGTGAATGGATCGGATGTTGCGTTCCGACACACTAACTTGGATTGGTTGCCACGTTCCGGCATAATTATGGGATCGGTTGCCACATTTTGGCATTAACATTGGATCAGGTACCACGTTTTGATATGCTAACAATTTGGTTTTGGGTTCCATGAGAGAATCAATGACTTGACATAATTGTATACCTTAAAATTGTGAAGTTGTACATAGTTCTTAATGGTATTGACATTGCATTGATCCTGAAGGTTAAATGATCATGATGACCTATATATATGTTTGTTCTATTATGATGATTAACCCCGTTATGTATCTCGTTGTTTAATGAAACGGGAAGGGCCAAGGGCTCACGAGTTGTTAAGATTTAAGAGACAAGGGATGTCTGTATGTTGCAAAGGTGAGAAGTGGAGGTAGTGTGCATGTTGTAAATACTTACTTGAATTTCACCTTGGGGAAAAGGGTTCATAGTTAGTAGGTAGAAGGCTTGATATAATGTACCATGTGGCAAGGATTGGGCAATATAAAAGAGAAAGTAAGGGTATGTCGTGGGTGGTTAGTCGAAATGCTTGTAGATGTATCCGTGGACTTTTCTATGTGTTAGAATGGTTAGGCTATGATAAAAAATCTAGTAAATAAGTTGAATGGGAAGATGGTTAGTAGAAAGGGTACTAGTGTAATTCTGAGGTATTCAAAATAGGGTAAAGGTGGAGAAGCGAGTGGTTTAGTGCATGCTCGTGCGAGTTGATTTCTTATGTTATATGGTGGACATCGAATTGACCGATGATGCCTACTAGTACATGTGGTTTGTACTGATACTACTCTTGCTATGTCTTTTTGGCATAGTCTGGATGCAGGTTGGTGATGTTTCATTAGATGAAAACGAAGAATTCTCCAGCAACTTCTACTTTTCCTTCCGCATGGTGGGAGCTGTGTCTTTTATTTATTATGTCCAGTTTGTACTCTTAGTAGCTCTTGTACCTGTTTAGACTAAATTGTTGGGGGTGTTAGTTACTTTACAATTTTCAACTCGAGATTGTTTAAAAGTTTTACTTATAAAAAATCTATGATTTCATTTATCTCCATTTTTTGTTAATTTTCCGCATGTTTTAATTATTGGGATATGAGGGTTCTCCTACTTAGGTGTTAGAGTAGGTGCCCGCACGGCTCGGTGGGTTGGGTCGTGACAAGAGTCACTCTTGTGTCATCCTTATTGATGTGGTCCAGAGTTCAACTGAGTTTAGGCAAATCCCGATAAGGCGGGGAAAACCTTAGCGAAGACGTTGAGTCCATAAAGGGGGTGTATGTGACACCCTAGCTTAAGATAAAAAGTCTCACATCGGTAAAATATAAGAGATATTATATATATATATATATATATATATATATATATTTAAGCATGAATTACCAACTAACAACGCATTTTAAAGTCGTGTGTGTCTAGGCCCAAAACAGACAATATCACTAGTAGGTTGGGTCGTTACAATCATGCAGCTCATGTTCACACTCAAAATGGTCTGGTTGAGTCATTAATTAATCGTATGTAGTTGATAGCAAGATCATTACTTATGAAAATTAAGTTGCCCACTTCTGTGTGGGATCATGCAATTTAATTTTAATAGTTACCTTTTATGATCTCTATAGTAACATCTTTACTATTTTTCTTGTAATATTATTACTATTTTGGTTCATTATAACAATGTGGAAGGCAAGACACACTTCATTATAAAAAAAAAGGTGTGAAATCAAAATTGGACCATGTCATTTAACTTCTCTCAATTTAGTCTTTCTTTTAGTATAGTGTGTTTAATTTTTATTCTAATCTCTATATTTTAATTATGTTTCAGTCTGACCTTGCGAATCAGAAGAGCAAATGCTGACGATTTACAATCTGTTGATCCACTAAGCCTTTTCATGTATTATTATCTGAATTTTTTTGGACACCATTCCTACCAAATACATCAAACATCAAATCACACCAAAGGAAGTAAAAACTAGAACTTCTAGTTAATTCTTAGTTTTAATTTCTAACTTCATAACACTTCAATATCAACTCAAAGAATAACCAATTCACAATCTAATTTAAAAATCTCCAATTCTAACTAAAGCCCTAAAATCAAAAATAGAAAATTCATTCACTAACTAAGAAACAAATATACAAATTAACTATCAAATAACATAAATTCAACAAACTAAATACAATAAACTAACTAACAAATCAAATATTATTCAAATTGAAAAAAACTTAAAGCAAACATAAATTCTAACCTTAAGAGTGTGTGAGAGAGATTGTGGAAGGCGGGAACGGTGGGACAATGCGGCGGAGACGGTGGAACAATAGACGACGACATCGACAATTATAAATGAAAGAGTTTGCACAAAAAAATATTTAGGAACAAAATAACAATAATACATGATCTTTTGATCATCAAATTGATAACATGTTTGTTATTGAGGCTCACACATATATGAACTTAATTTGACTTAAAATAATTTTAAATTATCTAATACTTTTTTCATTGGTATCAGAGCTGGAGTTTATTTGTTTTGTAAAATATTTTCTCAAAAACACTGTCATGATTACGGTCTGTTATTAAATTTACTTGAAAGAAAATTCCAAATTGAGAATTGCTTGTTGTTTCTCTAAAATATGTATGTATTTTGTGTTCTCAAATTGCCCATTTTTTAAAATTTTTTTTTAATGTTTTATTTCATGTGAATTTGAAATAGATATTTGCAAAATTTCCTACATTTTTTTTGTTATTTCCATAATTTTACCTTCCTTATTTTTATATTAACTAATGTTAGTTTTTCTACAATTTATTGAATTTATATTTGATAAATTTTTTTTTACTATTTTTATGTCTGTCATGTAAATGTATTGAAGAGTGATTGAGAAAGTTGATTTGACATTTAATTATGAGGACAAATGAGTGGTCTTATGTCTTTGTTGTGTATATTAAGAAATTAAATTAGACTTGGCCATAATATGATGTGAATTTGTTGTCATATATTAGTATTTGTTTAGAATTTATTGAGCTATGAAATTTTAGGATTGTGAAAACAATTGTTAGTTACATGACCAACTGTTATGTATTATCTATTTGAGGATGATTCAAGTATTAGAACTCTACACGGTTCTATTTAATATGTTTATTTTTTCTTAATTATATATTGTATATGAGAGTGAAGCTGCAGTTCTTACTTCTAATATGTGTGACCCCAATAAACATTATTCAGTGGTAGTAGAGATAACAACTTATTATGAATCAACTGAGGAGGAAGATCGAAATAAATCTATTCCTGGTGATTACGATAGTAAAGAATTGAAAGTCTAAAAAAAATGCAGAGAAATCAATGACAAGCTAGACAAATTTTTAGAGCTGAAAAAGGTATGTGAAAAAAAGCTAAAAAAAATTGTGAACTTTTACTCTATTGCTAAAAAGATTGAACTTAAGTTGATAACAATGATTCTACTAGATAGAGATATTTGTGTGATGTTGGCCGGAAGATAATAAAAATTAGTGATTCAAAATTAAGACATTAATCACAAAACACTCATGTAGGGAAGCTTTTAAGAACAAAAAAGAGTTACTCAAGAAGCTTTAGCAAACTACTTCATGATTTTTGAAAAATAATACAAAGTATAAAGTGAAAGATATGAGACAAGATTTGAATGATAATTTTTCATTGAGTATTTGTTATGTTAAGATGAAGAAAGTTAAAAGGCTTGAATTAGAGAAAGTTAAGAGTAGTGATTAATTTAATAAGTTGGAGGGTTAACTGAGCGGCAACAACCTTGGTACTAATGTTATCATATATATATATATATATATATATATATATATATATATATATATATATATATATATGTTAAGAGTAGTGATTAATTTAATAAGTTGGAGGGTTAACTGAGCGGCAACAACCTTGGTACTAATGTTATCATATATATATATATATCTAGAAAGACTTTAAAATAAGAAAAAAGAAGATTCTTAAAAATGTATATTTGTATTCAAGCTTTTAAAAATGATTGGAAAGGAGGTTTGAGGTCTTTTATGATCTTGGATAGAACTTTTTCGAAAGATAAATACAAGAAAACTTATTGATTGTCCTCGGACAAAATTCAGTGAAACACTTCTATCCACCTATTTTAACATTGGTGAACATTAAAACGTTTAAAATATAAAAATAATTTGTTGAGTAGCTAAGAAATTTTCTAAACTTAACAAATGGTGAAGAATTTACATTTATGTCTTCTATGTAAAAGATAATTGTCTGACATTTTTATTATAAGTTTCAGATTTTCAGTTAAACTTCTATTCAAATAATATTTTAATTTGTTATGCTGTTTATTGTTATAGTTATTGCTCGATGTTGTTAGACAAGTACTTCCTAAAGCACATCTTAAAGGGCGTATAAAACACATAGAAGCTAATTGCAGCAAGACTTGAAAAGATGTACAACTGAAAACATTACTATTGTGGTCTACTTGGAGCACCTACAAAAAAAGAATTTCAAAATTAATTGAAAATTTGAGTGCTACGTCTAAACAAGCCGTCGAGGATTTGATATGGTACCCTGCACAACACTAGTGTAAGGCTTATTTTGGCACAATCTGTAAAATTTACTTGTGTGAAAATAATTTTACAAATTCATTCAACAAATAAATTCTTGATGTAAGGTAAAACCTATAACTAAAATGTTAGAAGATATTTGAATCTGTCACTATAGTTTATTAACTTTATGTCTTTGGTTTTTTTTTTTTTTTTTGTTTTGATTAGCTTAATGTCATGGCTGTATGTATAAGTTGGGTTAACTGATTGTTTGTCACCTATTATATATAATCTTATTGTTCCTATATATAGGTTAACTTAATATACCTGTTGTATTTAAGGGTGTCAAATGAGCGGGTTGGGTTGAAATTTGAGATATTAAAATGGGTTGAAATAGAAATTGGGTTGGGTCCTAACCCGCCCAAGTTTACTTTGGGCTCAAATGGGCTTAAAAACGGATTGAGTCTTGATCCCCCCAATTTGACCCGCTTAATCTCAATATTTTAATATATTGTTATTTAAATTTTATAACCACAATTTGAATTTCAACTTAAGAAATTTTAAAAAAAGAAGTTACATTGAACCCAATTCAAATTATATTGAGTCCAACCCTTAAAATTCTGGACGAGTTGGACGGGCTACCTATAGTTGGACTCATTTTTGATACCCTTAGTTGTATTTATATGCCAACCTTAATCTCATTGTGTGTTTGATTTATATTAGCTTAATGTTATAATTATATATATATATATATATATATATATACACACGTGTGAGCCATGTTAAGTTGTATCATTCTTTGTGGTGAGATATTTGTAAAGCAGTGGTGTCATGAGTGTGTGCATTATTATTGATGTAGTAAAAGTGTACATTGTGTTAATTAGTCTTCTGATGATTGGATGAGATATTATTGATCTCGTATATATAGGGAAAAAGATTTAATTTATGCATTTAATAATAAGTAGGAACGACAACATGAAGTTAATATGAAATGTCAAACAGAAGAATGAAAGTACTGTAAATTATGAATAATAATAATAATATTAAAACATTAGAATGCAATACAATATCAAGAAAGAAGAAACTCTAGTCAATTTTTTGTGCCTTCACGTTGTCATTCTTGAAATTTTAAGTAATGAAAAAAAAACATTAATGACGTAGCATATGGGTAGCCTCTGAATAAGTGTGAAACATGTATTACTTACCATTCTTGGAGATTGTTCGCTTTTTCAAATTGTGGATTGATTAGCAAACTACTAATAGGAGCCATGGAAAGGACAAAATCCCCTATTTTGGTAGGATTAAGTAATTCAGTGATACTTTTATGTAGTTTGAAACTTGACTCCAATATATCAACTGAGGAGATTTATATCTTGGTAAATGGATGATTTTACATCACAAAAGGCTAGCACTAGTTTGTCACTTTCAAGGCTCTGTAACATTTGTCCTTCCATTTCAGCGAAGTCTCCTTATAAAGTCATGACTTTTCGATCATACCTATATATGTAACAAAGAATATTTTTATGATAAATGTTTATTAACGTGAAATATTTATATGTAGGATGCATAGAAAGTATATGTTACCTTTCGTTTGTAACGATTACTTTGCGTCTAACGCTTCGTCCTTCTCTAGTTAGTGCTTGTACTTTGAGTAAAATACACACTACATCTAAACAAAAGAATGTGTTACAAAATACATATTTTCTTTATATATGGAACATACAACAAACATTTAGTGAAATTTATTGAACAAACTCCCATTAGTGATTTTTTCATCTTCATCAAATGAAATAAATTCATTCGAAAATTGTTCAGTCTTAAATTGGCTTTTGATCTCAACGACGACCTCTGTGTTGTTCATAAATGCTAGTTCGGGGCCTTATTCACAGATAAGAAGTTTGGTTTAGCTCCATTTAATTTTTCATTTATAATGTAGTAACTTTGATTAAGTTGAAAAGACATGTTCCATGCATGAACATTTTTGTTAAAAAGAGTCATTTGTATTTTTGTACCCTGGGGTAAGGACCATAATCATTAGAATCGTAAAAGAAGTCAACATATTAAGTAATGAATATAAGAAAATATTAAAATAGAGTTACCTCTTCGTCGACTAATATTAGTTGCCAACGAATACCCTCACCGTTTGCATTTTTATACTCTTTTGTTAAACTCCGTTAAATGACTAAGACTTTAATCACCCATTCTGTTGCATATTTCTTCAACTTGCTAATTGGTAGGCACTGGTTCTCGAGCTCTTCCAGACTTATCATTGTATTGTTGTAGTAGCTAGGATGTACTAATACAATATATATTTGTGACGTAAATGCTATTTATTTTTATATAATTAGTGTTCTTTTGGTCTAACAATAAAGATGCTCGTTAATGGAAGCAAGTTAATCCGAGGTGGAGAAATGTTACCAATTTCGGTGTTGCCGAAAGCAAGACACCTGTTAAAAGTATTAGAACATGAAGAGATAGTAAACGTAAATTTGCAGTATGTGTTCCTAGCATGATAATGAGGAGGCCTTTTAAAGATTCATGTAATTGTTAATATTTGATTGAGTAATTGAGTTAATCTTCTCCTTCAATAGTAAATTTAGTTTCTTCAAATGTTTTTTCCATGTAATAGAAAATGTTTAATTTTTAACAGTGATAAACCTCAAAATAGTTTGCCCAAGTAAACTATGTTTCACATCTATTTTTGAGATCAGTAAATCTACTATATATGCATTCATGTTTTCATGATATATGACGACTATCTTTGCTCTAACCTCATTTAGTAACTTTTTTCTTTAACTTTCCAGAATCACTTGGGGAGTATTTCAGCCAGTTTGGAGAGTAGTTGTCTCTGTAGTGATGTATCAGAAAATCTCTGGAATGCCACAAGGATTTGGATTTGTTACATATGCTGATCCGGAAATTACAGATAAAGTTTTAAAGGAAAACCATCTCATAGGTGATAAAAAGTAGTAGGCCATTTTCCCTTTATTTACTATTACTCTTTACCTTGGTTTATGTTTAAAGAGTATATTATATTTGTGTATAAGGTGGACGTGAAGATACCCAATGGCGGATCACATACCCTCGCCATTTTTCCTTTATTAAAACTATTACTCTTTGACTTTTCCTTGGTTTATGTTTAAAGAGTATATTATATTTGTGTATAAGGTGGACGCCACTGAAGATACCAATAACTTATAGACAAAAATTTTGTTGGTGGTCTTCCATTATCTTTAACTGAAGGTAAAGAGTATACATGATATAATTTATTATTTCTGCCAGTTGAGAGAGAAGAGAGATACAGGCAAAAAAATGGACAAGAAGAGAAAGAAAAGAGAGAAACTACAGGACAGAATGAAACACGGATATAAACAAAAGCCAAACTCGAAGAGACCATGCCATGTATATAATGACTTGCTCCTTCTGATTGGTTGGAATTATGGTCTCCTTTGAATTATCCCACTTCATTGATCACTACGCTAAACCTATGGATGACCCTCTAAGAAACAATTGACAACTGTAATCAATATTTTAATTGAGGTGATCCTAATTTCAAGGTGGTTAGCAAATTTAAAGTCAATGGAAATGTAGAATAATGTCTGAAATTAGACTTGACACAGGTTGGTTTTCATTTGAGAGTTTGTTTAATAGTAAAATACTATGGCAACAGTAAGATGTCTGAAATTAGACTTGACACAGGTTGGAATTCATTTGAGAGTTTGTTTAATAGTAAAATACTATGGTAGCAGTAAGAAAACAACCCATCAACCTACTTTCATATAAGGCCGTCTAAAAGCTATCAAGTAAAAGTGATCGTAATGTGCGAGAAAACTAAGGGTGTAAATATATTTTCGATTAGCATCAAAACAGAGCAAAAGCAAAGCATTCATATAAGACCGTCTAAAAGCTATCAAGTAAAACTGATCGCAATGTGCAAGGAAACTAAGGGTGTAAATATATTTTTGATTAGCATTAAAACAGAGCAAAACCAAAGTGTCAAGGTCAGGAAAGTAGATTAACCTTAAGAAAGTGCCCTCGCCTATTGCCCCTTACAGCAAAGTAAAACACCTGCAGTGTCAAAAAACCAGAAAATAACATTTAACAGAAGTTACTGATTAAAAGTTAAAAAAAACAATCGAGAAGATAAAAAGGAACTGAAGACTGCATAAATCCAATATATGTTTTCCATCACAAGTTGTTCATATCATCCTGGATAAAACTTTCTACGATAGGACTTGTCACGGCAGGGATTGAATACAGTCCGCCATTCAGGCCAAAGTGGAACGGGACAGCTGGAATCATATTTCAGGTAGCTTTTATATTAATGTATTCAAATAATTTATGCCCTCCCATGAAATAATTATTTAAGTTTCAGATATGATTTACATGGTTATAGAGGGAAATGTAGAGATAAAGATCTTTATTGATATTTGGAGTGTAAAATAGTTGATTTCTTAGTCTCCGATTGGCATTGCGTTGAATTGGTTACTCTAGGAGAATGATAATTTCTGCCTGGCAGAAACTAAAAGCTATCAAGTAATAGTGATCGTAATGTGCGAGTTCATATAAGACCATCTAAAAGCTATCAAGTAAAACTGATCGCAATGTGCGAGGAAACTAAGGGTGTAAATATATTTTTGATTAGCATCAAAACAGAGCAAAAGCAAAGCTCAAGTTCAAGAAAGTAGATTAACCTTAAGAAAGCGCCCTCGCCTATTGTCCCCTACAGTAAAGTAAAACACCTCCAATGTTTAAAAACCACAAAACAGCATTTAATAGAAGTTAATGATTAAAAGTTTTAAAAAAAGCAGTCGAGAAGATAAAAAGGAACTGAAGACTGCATAAACTCCAATATATGTTTTCTATCACAGGTTATGATCAGAATGTGCACTGGACTCTTTGATTGTCCTCTCCTTTATTCATGATCACAATTGCTAGACTATTTGGTTCATTATGTAGTCTGATATCTTCAAGGCTGTCTGTTGACAATTGATAGCAACTATTATGCAACAAAAACAGAGCAGGAAAAAAATTTATATGACAATGATGTATTTGATTCAGGCACAGAAAAGAGAAAAAAAATTAATGGACAATAACATGTTGTTGGAGACATTTATACAAATGAGTGAAGTATTTGAAAAGGTTTTGGAAGAACGGATAATTTAAGTAATGGAACTTGAGCATTGCAGAAGGGAAGGCTGTTATGGAAGAATGATAATTTAAGTAAAGAAACTTGAGCATTGCAGAAGGGAAGGTTGTTACACTGATCGAGGGAGGATGAGCAACAACTATATGACTGTTAGACTGATCGCAAGGGACGTTGAACAGGAGCTATACATTTCTGTAAAATTAAATTAGGGTTGACAGCAAATTTAATTTTTAATAAATTAATATTTAATTAATATTTTTAATAAATTAATATTTAAGTAATACTGTAGGGGTAAAATGGTAAATCAACTTTGGGGTTAGGAGGTTCCTACTTATAATAATATATGATGATTGATATATATATAAGTTATGTATATATTAATAAATTTTAAAGATAATGGTGGAGCCAGAAATTTTATTAAGGGTGTCCAAGAATAATAAATGGTGTGTGTCTATCAAAATAAAACAAAAAAATATTGTACTATTGGGATTTGAACCCTGAAACACCTTCATTCAAATGAACACCTATTAACACTATGCCAAAAGGCATAACTTTTGCCAAGGTTGTTCACTTTTAAATATATATCTTTTAAAGATAGAATTTGACATATATATATATATATATATTAATAATATAATTTTTCGACGAAAGGTGTCCAACTGGCTATAGCTACGCCTCTGCTTGAAGAACAAGATAAAAATTGGAGAGGAGATTTTAGTCTACAGGCCATGAAATTATATAATAATTTCAAATCATTGCACAATGTTGTTAAGTTCAATCTAATAGGTGGTAAGAATTCTCATATTTAAGGATAGAGCAGGTGCTTATGCAGTCCGGTGGGTTGGCTGGTGACACCATATCTAGACACAATTTCAATTTTTAAAAACATTTTTAACTTTAACATTACATACTACCTTTTAAGATATTAATCAATTATGTTCAAACGCCTACTAAGTTTGTAGCTGCTAGCTTGCTACTTAGTTTATGAGGCTGGTTTGGCCTTTATGATCCTATATTTCCCACATTTTGTTAGTTTGAAAATAGTGGCTCAAGTAACAAATAAAGTGTATAATCACTCAAACCTTTCCAAATTGCTTTGTTTTTTTTTTGCTTCTTTTTTCTTTTCATGCTTAATATTTGGCGTTGATTTTGCTTTATATTTTGAGACCTCACTCTTACTTCAAGAACCTTCCATTTTAAGTAAGTTTCGTAATTGTGAATAAGTAACAAACTAAACCTACCTTGGGTGTGGCAGAACTGTCCTTCCATCCAGGACTGGCTCACTCGAAAAATGAAATCTGACAACTTTAGTACGATAATCAACATTGGCATAGCATGAGGCTAGACTGTTCATAGCTATAATAACATCAAAATCAACCATGTCTAGCTCGGCTAAATCAGTCTAAGTATGATGGCTGCAAATGATGCCTATAAATCTTGGATCATCCAATTTATCTGGACCAAAATCTTAGTGCTAAATTAAAACAAGGATATAATATTATTTTTTTAAATAGGAAGATATGCATCTGAAATCCTTTCAATAGTGCAAAATAAACAGTTCATTATACAGTTACCTGCACTTTCTCACAGAAAAAATGTACTATGCATATTTATTTGCTGGCTTACATACATGTAATCTAGTATATCACAAATTCACCTAACATAATATATCTCTACAGTTCACAGTTCTATGCATTTTCAGTTTCAGTATCTACCTAGTTCAGAAGTTTGTAGATGTATCTAAGCAAAAAATGGCGTAAATTGGAGACGAATCACCCTAGAAATGTTGGCATCTCTTTTCTTCCTCAACATATAGTAGCTGAATATATTCACTGAAGAAAGCTGCTATGTACGCACGCCTGTCAAAACTTGAAAGTACTCTTGAAGCATTACACTTGTTATTTTGATTACATGTCCTGGTTGGATTAACATATTCTGTTTCTCAAATTCCGTCTTAACTGGTATAGAACAAGCTCCGCGTGTGGTTGCATACATTAACTACAGTATGATCAATCGCATTGAAGGCCAATCCCTCACTGCTGCTAACAAGGAAAATATCTCTAGTTCTACCTGATTTTACTGGTTTTTAGATTATCTCTGTATGCTTTTGTTAGGGTGACTCAAGTAGTGCATCCAGCTCTATGGCGCATCTTCGCTTTAGGGGAGGCCACCTTTGAAACTTTTTCTTGCTCTGTAGAATTCCGTCAACAGCAACTAACATTTGTTCAACCTGCATTACAACAAAAAACAAGCTTTATGTATTGTGTATTATTGTTCTATGATTGTAATCGTCTGTCATTAGATTTTCATTTTGAATGATTATAATCAAGTTTTGAATATTCTGATTGTTCCATCGCACATTAGCTACTAAAATGAAGAGAAGCATGAACATGGAAGACACAAGAAGATGGAAAATTTTGCAGCAGAAGTCCATACTCTTCTTTTAAATGATTATTATCAATATTTATGTTACTATGATATGATTATGATTTTTTCAACTAAAATTCAAGTTACTTGCCTGGATCATTGAAGGCCTATCTGTTGAAAATTGTTGTATGCACAATGATGCAACCATAAGAATCTGATTAAGCTGTTCTAAGTCGTATGCATCTCCGAGTGATGGATCGACTATCTCAGTATTTTTCTTGTTGAGAAGCAATGGTTTTGCCTGAAAAGTTGATTGGTTTCAGTTGAAGCAATAGGCAAATATATAGTACTACATTTGCATTTGACTAGTGAAGGAGTTGAGATGATTACATACCCACATCACAACACTATTACGAGCTTCATCCAAAGCTGGACGTCCAGAAACGATCTCCAACAGTAACACACCAAAAGCATACACATCAGTTTTTTCATCCACAATGCCATGCATAAAGAACTCAGGAGGGAGGTATCTGCCATGAACATACAAAATGAAAGTTACTTCAAAAGGATCTTTTTCGCATATTTATAATAGGTAAAGCTTAGGTTCCCACAAACCCACCCAAAGGTGCCTTCAACCTGCGATACAGTGAGGTGAGTCCACTTATCAGGGAGCCATTTTGCAAGTCCAAAATCAGTTATCTACACAAAACCAAAGGATCAGCAACAAATCGTGCGATTCAATGTGGACAAAACAGAACCCCTACAGTTTGCTTATAAAACTATATGCTACAGAAGGAGATATTCCAAAATTAAAGAAATGAAGGCAGTTTCATGTCATGATGAGTGGTTCAAATATATTAATACCTGAGCCTCAAAATCTTCTGTCAACAATACATTAGCAGCCTTGATATCTCTGTGGATAATCCGCCTCTGGCAGCCCTCGTGAAGATATGCAAGACCTGCTGCAGTGCCAAGAGCAATATTATACCTTACTTGCCAAGTCAATTTACCCCTGTCACCTGATAATGTTGCAGACATAATAAAATAAAGTAATTAGTTGTTAAGAGTCAAGAGAAAGCATCATTTCATAAAAAGAATACTAATGAACATACCACTGAGCATATTGGCTAAGCTTCCATGAGGAGACAAAGGAAGAACAAGGTGCATCCCCCCTTCGACTCCGTAGCCAATTACATTGGCAACATTTGCATGTTTGACATGTACTAAAATTCCTAGCTCAGATAAGTAGTCCGACGTCATTTCCTCTTGAGATCCTCTGGTCAACCTTTTCACTGCCACAGGTTGGCCATCTTTGAGAAGTCCCTTGTATACTTCAGAATAACCTCCCTCACCAATCAAGTTATCTTCCAAAATGACAACAAAAGCTTAGGCATCACAATATGGTTCTACAACATAATACTAAACATACGCAATTCAAATTTGAGAGAGATCATAAACAAACTAGCTCATACTATGAAGATCAAAATCATATATCCGTTTGAAGTTAGCTACATCCGAGCCAACTGAAATTTAAAAATCTTTTAAGAGAAGAAACTTGCGTACCAGAACTAAAGTTGTTGGTAGCTTGCTTAAGTTCTGTGAGGGAGAAATTCTTCCAGTTAGCTTCAAAGCACTGTTGCAAATCAGCATCTAGAATAGGAGCAGGCAGCATTGGCATGCTACGTCGTGCACTCCTACTTTTTCTTTTGGATAGCATCTTTATGGAAGGTAATGAAGGTAGCGAAGGAATGGTAGGATGGAACGTATGCAACTGTATAGATGGTCCTTTCTTTAGTCTTTTAATGAATCCTTGCCAACCATCTGAATCTGAAGTGCTTGGCTTGGAAGTAGTTGTTTCAGACTGATCTGTCTGATTCTCCGAAGCTTCTCTTATCAACTCCTCATTTACTTTATCCTCTTTGATAACTTCTCTAGTAGAATCCTCATCCATATCATGATCTTCTCCCACGCTTAGACTTCGAAACTCTAGCATAAAAATGATATAAAAGGTTAGAATATAATTAAACACATGATATTTAAGATAATACGATGAAAGAAACTAGTATGTTATCGATCACCTTCCGCGGTGAGTGAAATGGAGGAAGCACAAAATAGTAGCTTGGGTCCAACCTTGAAAAGCTCCTCATCTGACTCTTCTTCATCAACATTATTGCAGGTATTCTCACTGTTAACATAATTTGGGAAGCCAGAGATATAAATAAAGACCATTTCTTAAAAAGCATAGATGTTAGTACTATATTTAATTTTTAGAAAATCAAGCAAATATTCCTTAAAACATTTTACAAGCAAGGAAAAGGCTTTTTCCACCATTTCTTTGTCCTGCTTCATTCAAATCTGACTTGTCTATATCATTTGGAAAACTATACTATATTTTATCAAAAAAACAAAATCTAGAAATTCAATTGTTGTCAAAAAGAGAAGTGTCAACATCAATATGACAATATTGTTAATGTCTTTCTACCTTTGTTATTGCATGAATTTTATCACATGAAAAATATATAAAGGAGAGTTGCGATTCGTTGACGATCAACGTTACAACAGTCAAACATCTCATCTAACAGATCTGATAAGATGTATAACGATATAGATATGAATTCACACAATATATACAGAAACACACACAGAGAGCCTTATGGGCGCGCGTGACATTGCAAACACATACATTAAGTATAAATGAAAAAAATTAGAAAACAACATTTCCCAGAAACAGGAAATAATAGGTAGAAACAAATAAATGGAGATGTCCATTATGAAACAATAAACAGAAAATCATCATATATATACCATGGAGAAACCGAATGTTCAAGAATAGTTTCCATTGATCCTCACAAAAAGAACCCAAAAGAGCCAAATAAGGGTGAATTTAGGCTTCCTCCACAGACACCAAAGAATTGGGAGAATTGCAGAATGAATGAGAAAGAGAGAGAGAAGTTTAGAGGAGAGGAGAAAATGAGGAAAAGGAAAGAGGGAAAATAGTGGTTATGTTATCAACCTGCATGCATGCCAATGTACCTATAGCCCAAAATTGTGGAACCTCAAAAATTTATTTACTAGGGATCAAAACACAATCTAAATAAATATAATCTGAATCCGTACCAATAAGTATATATTTGGTACGAATGAAAATATTTTCTATTGACAATGTTTTTTTAGAAAATGTTTTCCTAAAAAATAAGTTGGTTTCTAACTTAATTTTTTATGTTTGGTTGGTAAGTGGAAAATTTTTTCTAGTGTATGGTTGGTGATGAATGAAAAATATTTTCCAAAATATATTTTTTATTTTTGGCCAGAGGGTAGAAAATATTTTTTAGGGAAATAGTTTCTAATCTGAAAATCAACATTGATAATCGATCTAGGACCCAACTCCGACAACCGACCCAAAACCTAATCTCAACACTCGAACCGAGACTTGACCCCGGTTTGGATCTGACATTCGAACTCGGCACCAACCCCAACCATGACACCCAAACCGGGACACAATCCCGAAACCCAACCCAAGACCTGATCCCAACTCTTGATCCAAGACTCGAGACCTGACATTCGAATTGAAATTCAACCCCGACCTCGACACTCAAACCTAGATACAACTCTAACTATTGATTTGGGATCCGACCCCAACACTTGACCCTAAATCCATTCTCGAACCCCGACATGAGACCTAATGTTCATACTGGACTGAACGCCGACAACAACACCCAACCTTGATGACTAATTCATAGCCTGATCCCGACATTCGACTCGGGACCCGACCCAAGACCCGACTTCTAAACCCAGAACCCGATCCCAACACCTGACCAGGGACTCGACTTTTGCACTCTAATCTGATCCCGACTCCAACACCTGACCAGGGACTTGACTTTTGAACTCTAATTTGATCCCGACTCCAACAGCTAAATCAAGACCCAACACCCGACCTCAATACATGAACTGAGACCCAATATCAAAACCGAGACTCAACTTTCGAACCGCGATCTGATCCCAACCTAATACCCGACTTCTAAAATCAGAACCCGACCCCCACCTGAGATCCGACCCTGGTCCCAACATCCAAAACTTAGACCCGACCCCAACTCTCGACTCGTGACTCGACTTTCGAACCGGGACCAAACCCAACTTTCGAACCATGATCCGACCCCAACACCAACACCCAATCCCGACACTCAAATCAAGACCGACATCAAAACCCGAACCGAGACCCAACACTAGAATTGATACTCGACTTCCGAACCATGACCCGTCCCTGGACATGACTTCCGAAATGGGTGGTGCATACTGCATCAGTACCTTAGAAAAACTAATTTACATTACTTAGTACATTATTTTCTTCAAACTTACATGTCATATGGCCAAATCAGAATTTAATCATTGTGGTTCTCCAAGCTGATAGAATAAAGTATATATTCAATTTTATCTCCATGTGTTTTGCGCAAACACATATATAGATTGAAGCCTTGATTGAGGCACTACTCTACTTTCGAAGCTCAAAACATTTGAGTTCAATAAATGTACAAGCAAAAATGTACATGAAATTCTGTTATTGTTGTTGAAGCTATAAATTAAAATAAAATACATCGACAACAAAAGAAGAAAATACAATATAGTGAAACAATTTTGGCACATTTAGTTTATTCAGTCAATTTACAGTAAAAAATACATGCAATATTCAAGCTTTGGACATTTTATTGGGCATTACGAGAGATCAACCCTTCAAAGATGGTATAAAGGTCTTTGTTTTCTTCACCAAAAATTTCAGCTGCTTTCCGCAAAGTTTCCTAAAATGTCCAAAAATAAGCTTGTTACATTTGTACAAAGCAATGTATTGGTAGTTAGTGTCATAAGATCATCATGTGAGGCAAAGCATACCTCTTTCGTTTGCTTGTGTGAGTTCAGTTCCTTAACATTTGCTAGAAAACCACCAAACTGCTCATACGATAGCCGACTCCTGATAATGCACAAACCATCTGATGGTTATGAAATAGAAGTTCAAAGACTCTTAGAATATACAAACATGAAACACAGAGCATATCACAAAGCACACGCAAATCTGGTTCGAGAAGACTGACAATTGCCAGAGTTGTGGAACATGAAGTTTCGTCCCATTTTTGCATTAGTTGAAGGTCTAAGTAAGATATTTACAGTTATCAAATTGAAGAGTAATCTGTTAGTTCTTCCCAGAAATAAAGAAGAAGCATTTCCGAAGTGAACACCAAAAATGTTTTCGACATACTAGAAGAAATGAAAGATAAAACCAATTTAGCAACAGACTTTGGTCTCTTGGTCCATTTCTTTGAATATTTGGGCAAAAATATAATCATGTATTATGTCAGGAGGTGCTTATGAGAACCTTGTTTAAATTTTGGTACAAGAGATCTCTGACTTATGCAATAATTTTCTTCCCCTAAGTAAATACAGTTAGATGTTTTAGTTGAGTTAAACATCAATTACAGTAACTGTCTCACATTAAAAAATTAAAAAGGAAAGAAGATTATGACCCTTAGTGTAGGAGGTTGTAGTGAATGTTACTAATGAGACTTTCTTTTAGACCCCCAGGGTGCATCGTGACATCAAAATAAGTATTTTTTGTCAATCCTACATATGCGATTGAACTTTCTCTAACAAAGTGCTGTGGACAGTCCGTATGAAATAAACAATAACTTTGTTTTCAGCAGCAATAGCTTTACCTGACTTGTCGGAAGAACTCTTTTCCATCCACTCGAGCTCGTGCTGGGAGGGTACATGCAAAAGTGGTGACATTCATGTCAGACCTCAGAATATGAGGCTTTAATTTTGTTAAATTAAGGAGAAAGTAGAGACACAGCTAGGCATTCATGCACTATATATAGGTGCAAAAGAGTAGGTGACTGGTGGCACTTAGACCACATGTTATTCAATAGAAGGTAGTGATTGCCGATAATAAAACCGTCCCTTCTCCCTTGCATTACCTTACTCAAAATAGGTTCTCGACTAGGATGAACTTATTTCATCAAGTAAAAAATTTATTCATCCCAGCAACCTTTGAGTGAAGATAAAACTGGTGTATTTTTAGACTGAACAAAATCCGCAGATATTTAATAATGCATGCCAAAATGAGTAAAGAAAGGAACCCAATATGAGTTCTTCAGAAAAAGAACAAACCAGTTTGTGATCCTGCTTCAAGGCCTGACATCGAGCCATGCTGGCTGTAGGATGTAGAAAATGCTGAAGATCTGTCATCATACATGCCTCTTACTGTTGAGAATGAAATAGAATGCCTCCTTGGAGATAGTGGTCTTGGTGACCTTGAAGGAGACACGGATGCTGAAAGACTTGGAGGGGAGCCAGGAGGAGTAAGACGTGGGGTGCTAGTCTGCGATGCTAACAACAGACCTGGTGAAATTCGAGGCCTCAAAGCTGCAACCATTGAATAAAGATAAAGTTTCTGGTTAAGTTACACAATGCAAAAGTATTTCATAGATTAAAAGTTGCTTAGCCAGAGGTCACCAATAATATCACAATACAGACAATTTGGGTTTTGGAGCATACTTTCTGATTCAGCATCCTCTGACTGTGAATATCCACCCTCTGTTGACTGGGTCCATTGAGGAGGTCTTGAAGCTGGCGAGGACGAATCTTGATCTGAATAATTTAAACTAGCTTGGTTAAGTGATACTCGTAACTTGAAAATGTTGTTTTAAAGTGCTCAGAGATAAAACACCTTTCATTTTAAATAATTTGCAGAGCTGCTTGTTTCCTCTTACCCCCATTTACCCAATAGAAAAAGAAGGGCCCAAAACATATGCTAAGAGAAAATTGAAAGGGGAGCGAAAATGACCCAAGTTTATTAAACTGTCGACTGCAAATGACAAAAGATGCACAAAAGATTGTCAAATCAATAAAACCTTTTAATCTTTAGAACCAATAATAGACAACTTCATTATATCCTCACGAGAAGAGAAAAGTTTCTATATCTAAAGTTGTGGAGAAATTTCACTCTAATAAACATATTTCACACAGCAAACTTTGGAACATATTACACATGGTAAAGTTTGGAGCAGTAGAACACCTTCAAACAAAGATATTTACTGAATATGAGCAAATTGCAGATAAAGAATATAGACATTGAGCAATGACCAAAAAGATAAACCTGATTGGTTTTGTCCATTTTTAGCAAAATCTGGAGCTCCAGCCTGTCAAACACCAAAAGCAACAGATTATTAATGAGGACAACATTTGCTACTTACAAGATTAGCAGGTGATAGTGTTGCCAGTTCCTGTAAATTTTCAGCACTGAGAAATTAAGCCCATTTCCATGTAATAGTATAGTACCCTCAAAGGCATTATTTTAGTTACAGGAATAAAATAACAACAGGAAGATGGAGAAATCCTTCAATTTTCATACAAGGACTTACCGAGCTGTCTTCTTCCTCATTGAGCGATCTCATAAGCGTCTTTCTGAAGGCTTCCAACTGTAAGTTTCAAGAGATCAGTCTTTTAGAACAAATAAATCCAAAAAAATACCCTACTACCTTTGCAGATACATGATGTCAGAATTTTGGATCAAGTGGAATAACACCTTATGGATAGGTGGATTGTGGCTCAAAGAGGCTAATACATATATATGATACACGTGTGCACATTATGACACAGCTTAAATAGAGGAAAGAGAAGGTTATCGTTAGCTCCAACTAGTTATGCAGTCGTCTGTACTACAATACAATACTAGTCCAATGGTAATGTAACATGAGAAAACATTAAAGCTGGTTCAGTAAATATTAAGCCATTAAACACTTGGATAGTTGGTTAATAAGGAACAAATAGCTACTACTACTGAATTAGGGCGATGTGTATGAATAAAGCTTCATTTGTATGTTCATTCAAGTGAATAACGTATGAGAATAGACCACATTAATGCTCCAGTGCTTGCTGAAAGGATGACCGATACTATAGCAATATGCAATGTACATGTCACTATCTAACCAAAGGACATTGTTGGAAACTATAGAAGTACTTAATCGGGTAACTGCTAAACTGACAATTATATACTCTATAACATGTAGGAGCTCTCTTCACTCCAAAGGTCCATAACAAGCCACAAGTTGCTCGGGATAAATTGAAGCTAAAGTCCCTTAGACAAAACACCCCTAATAATCTTGTTCTCCCACCCTTTTCCCCCCTTCCTGTTTAACATTACACTCTTAAATCTCTTATAAAGTCATATCATACTGCTTCTTCTTTTTTCCAACTAGCTTCTATACTAGAGGTCTCAGATTTAAATTCTGGGAATGGAGCTCTTTAATTTCCCCCATAGTGAGCTTTCCCGATGACTGACATGAATCCAGATTAGCCCTGCCAGTAGACTTCTGATATAGGATGTTTAAAGCAAAAACAAACATGGTGACCTGCTTAAAGCTTCAAACTTAAATCAATTTGGACTAAGTAGAGCAACATTCAAATCTCAAATGCAAGTATTGACTAAGTAGAGCAACAGCAGTATGCCAGTATCATCATTTGGGATGAATGAATAATACCTTAGCAACATCACGATTAAGCTTCCTCACAGTATTAGACAGCGTTGAATTCTCTTTCACCAAACTCTCCTGCAAAATTCAACCACTACAAACAAGTCAACCCAAGTAAACAAACAAGAAGGAAAATGCCCAATCAATACAGGTCGGGTCGGACCTTTTCTTGCTCAGCGCGGGAAAGCCTATCGGAGGCGTCAGCGAGGGAGGAGTCAAGTGAGTCAAGCTGGGAGTTGAGGTCGTTGATGATGTCATCTCTCTCCGACAAGTGGCGGCGTAAGGCGGCGGTTTCCGATTCCAAGGCGGAGATGCGCGTGGATAAGGCAATGGAAGTGATCTTACGCGCTAAATCAAGCTGTTCAAATGGATCTGACGGCAGTATTTCCACAATTTCCTCGGGAAGATCGATTTCCGTAGCCATTTTATTTTATTTTCAACTAACTACCTATTCTAGTGCACTATTATTTAAGTTTTTAATAATTTTATTTTGTTTTTTTCTTTGAATTAATTATTGTTATAGTTTGTTTTGTTGTGTGAATCTTTTTGTTGTGGTAAGGAAAATAGTGTGTCCACAAAGCAGATGTGAGTAGGATAAGGTTGCTTTTTGGAGTTATATGGTCACTTATATGTGTGGTTGTTTTTCTCCTTTCTAGCAAGTTTCCTTTGTTTGGTCATTGTTTGTGTGTGGTTCTTAGTAGGTCAGTTGATGATTGACTATCTGAATTTTTACATTGTTAGTGAGTATTCGATTTTTCATATTGCAATCCACTTTTTATTTTTTTTTCTTCTATCCCCAAATTATTATTATTTTAAGAGAAAAGACATAAAGGGTGTGTTTGGTATGAAGGAAAATATTTTCCAATTTTCTCATGTTTGGTTGGGTAAAATATTTTTCAAATCAACTAATTTTCCTCAAATTCAAGGAAAATGACTTCCTTTCCAAAATTAAGAAAAACATTTTTCAAAACTTTCCTCCAACTTCAAATTACAATTTTTTTTGTTTAAAAAAATTTAAAGTTTTTTAAAAAATATATATATTATCAACTTCAATTTTTAATTTTTTTACCCCATCCTCACCCCTTACCCCCTACCCCCCCCCAACCCCACTACCACCACCACCCCAAAAAAAAATTAAAGTTTGTTTTTAAAAAATATTTTCAATTTCAATATCTTATTTTTTCACCCCCACTCCAACCTCCCCCCGGCCAGCCCCACTACCAGCCCCCCAAAAGATTCTACCCCCCCCCAAAAAAAAAGTTTATTTTTTAAAAATATTTTCAATTTCAATTCAAAAAATACTTTCTACTCTCTAGTAAAAAGAGAGATATTTTCTCAAAAATATTTTTTATTCATAAATCAAACACTAAAAAATCTTTTTCGGAAAATATTTTTTACTCACCAACCAAACATGAGAAAATAAGTAAAAAATTTACTTGTTTTCCAGAAAACATTTTCCTTCATACCAAACACACCCAAAGTCACCACTGAAGTTGTCCCGGATTTTCAAAAAGATGTCTTAACTTTGAAACCGTCCTATTACCCCACTAAACAATTTCTAACCGATATTATTATATCATTTTTCGTCCACCTGGAGAGTGGTGTGCACTCTCTCAAAGAGAGTGAGCAACCTAAAATAATTGATATAATTTTATTTTTACAAGTATTTTATTATAACATATATTTTCTTATTCTTCTTATTAGTTTAACTTTTTTTCCATTTTATTTTTTGTCTTTCTTTCTTCTTTCTTCTTCAAAAATTCTTTATCATCTTCATTGAAGCTTTTCACTTTCAATGTCACAATTTTTACCACAACTTCACATTCCTTTTTTTACTACTATTAATTTTACTCTCTTTAATTATAAAACTTTATCCAAATATTTTCTTATATTTCGAACAATTTGATAAACCCATTAGATTTCAAGATGATTAGGAAGTATCATATAGTTTTTTTTATCCGATTTCAATTAAGTTCTTTCAATTTTTGGGAAATTTATTGATTCTTTTAAAATTATCATTTCTAATTATGAAGTTAAGTATATGAAAACGAGTAGTTGATGATACCTTCAAAATTTTATTTTTTCTTAGAAAAATAATTAATTTTGTTATCAATAATTCAATAAAGTCTAAAAAATAGTATGGATTTTATGAAGAATTTGACCAGAGAAGAAGAAGAAAAAGAAAAGAAAAAAATGGGAGTGGGGTTCAACTTGACGTGGTGGGTGGGGTGAGGATGAGAGGTGAAGAAAAAGAAAGAAAATAGAGGGATGAATCACTTGAAAGTGGGAGGTGGAAGATGAAGTGAAATTTAAGATGAAATCAAAATTAAAATAAGTCAAAAAATAAGAGAGAGATAGAGAGAAAGAAAAAAAAAAGATAAAGAAAAAACTTAAGATGAAAAAAAAATACATTTTTAATTAAATTAACACATGTCATGTAATGATTGGTGTGTGAACACACTTGCTTTTTAAAATTTGGGGCTGATCAAAAAATGATATAATAATATTTGTTCAAAATTGTTTAGTGG
The DNA here is from genome assembly GCA_029007595.1 of Solanum commersonii. NCBI lineage: Eukaryota > Viridiplantae > Streptophyta > Magnoliopsida > Solanales > Solanaceae > Solanum > Solanum commersonii. The sequence continues at coordinate 472,713 of JAJTWQ010000118.1, forward strand.
GATAATAGGACGATTGCAAAGTTAATGTGTTTTTTTGAAAATCCAGGACAATTTTAGTGGTGACTTTATATATGTTTTTTCTCTTATTTTAAAAGAGAGAAGAGAAATTGTATGCTTCATTCATCCGTCCTAAATTAATTGCCATATTTTGCATTGTGAGAATCTATATGACTAATTTATACTTTAAATTAAATTAAACCAACTTAATATTTTATATTTAAAAATTATAATAAAAATACAATAAATTACAGTTATTCTCATATTAGTTCAATAAAATTAATTTATTTTAAAATATTAATCATAGTTCACCTAGTTTGTTTTTTTGAATAGCAAATCATGAAAATTATTTTGATATGAAAAAAGTGTTAAAGAAGTTAATTTAAAGTGTTATTAAAAATAGGAATGTGTAAAAATCGAACCGATCGATAAATTGAATTGAAAAAGTGTTATTGATTTATAGCTATTGAGTTATTGGGTTAACAATTTTTAATGGTTTTATAAAAAAAATGGGTTATCGGTTAGGTATTGATTTTTAATTTTGGGTTATTGGGTAAACCGATAAACCCATTAAGAGTGTAGTAATTTACTATTTTTACCCACATAAATATTAAAAATTAATCTCAATACTTTACTAGTTATTGTCTTTGTCATTTAGCCTTCAATTCATACTTCACACAGTGATTTTGAGTTCACAACTTCACATTATACAAAACGTCAAAACTTAAAGTAAGAATCATATTTCTCTTAATATCTCTTTGTGTTACACTTGTATAGTTCTTTCCATGTTAGTTATTAGTTTTTATTTTATGAGCATTTGTAAAGTTACATTATTGTCTAGTCGCGTCAAATTTGTTAGAGAAGTTATATATTTATTTTATAAGTATTTTCTTCTGGTTAAATCGAAAATCGAACCGTTAATAACCAAAATTGATAAACCGAAATCGATAAAAATATCTTATTGATTTAGCGTATTTAAAATCAAAAAACTGATAATACATAAAATCAAACTGAACCAATCGATGCACACCTCTAAGTAAAACTAATGTTGACCTAATCAATAGTATTAGGTATTTAGACCAACTTGATTTGAAGTCACTCTAGTTTTGGGGATTGTCTTTAAATATCATTTTTGCTTTATTTAGGACAAAAATATTACTCAATTATTACTTTTTTTAAATAAAAAAAAGGCTAAAACACCTCAAAAGTTTCCTTCTCTCCTAGTTGGCATGATATATCATTAAGAGCAATTTTCACATATAACAAACACAAAATTCATATTTGTATGTTATAACAAAGTTTGCATAATTGCGCTCCATAGCAAACATAGATATGTATACATATACAAAAGAAAGCAGTTGTATAATCTGCTTTGGTATACATATACAAAAAGATTAATTGTATAAAGTGAGAGAGGCGAGTGAGCGAGCAAGATCTGGGAGAGGAGAACGAAAATATATGTATATATACAATTTTCTTTCGCTTTATACAAACACAAACACACTTTATACACTTGCGTTTGTATAAAAAACGAGAGAGGCAAGGGAGAGAACGAGAGTGGCGAGCGAGATTCACCAGGAGAGAGGTGAAATAGCAACAGTTTGTTATGAGGTACAATTAAATCAAACTATATTTATAGCATTTAATTTGAATTAATAGTTTGCTATTATATACAATTTTCCCTATCATTAAGCCTCATTTGGGAAAAATTATAGAACAAGGCAAACATGTGATATTAATTTCCAATAAATCACTACAATTTAAAGTATCACAATTCATAGTTATGTGTAGGGTTTTATAGCAAATTTATCTCTCCTCTATCCCTTTCTCCCTTGCCTCTCCTCTTATCCCCCCCCCCCCCCCTCTCCATCCCAAACAATTGCAGTCCAAAATGGAAAACATTTCACATAATGTGATAATTATATTTTTGTATTATGTATTTGTATTCCATATCAACTGTATTTATGAAAACACTTGATACAACAAACATAATCTGCATTCATCCTCTCTATCAAATGTATTATGTATCAATTGTATTCAATCACATATAAGTGAGAAAGTTGTACTCTATATCAATTGTATTGAGACAACTATATTTGTATTTTATATCAAATGTATTTGCATTCTGTATTAATTGTATTCGTGATACAACAAATACAACATGTATTCATCCTCTCTCATCCTTCTCTCAATCTCACTCGCATCTCTCTTCCCTCTCTCGATCTCACTCGCATCTCCCCTCCCTCTCTCAATCTCACTCGTCTCTCTTTTCCTAATATGTAGCTAAATATAATAGTTTTTGATACAATTGTATTCATTTTGATATCAATCAGTTGTATCAATTGTAATCATGATACATCATGATACAACAAGTCTTCAACCTCTCTCCGTCTCGCTCGCCTCTCTCCTCCCCCAAACAACATGTAGCTATAATTCGTAATTAAGCAAACTATAACTATAAATCTCTAACTAAACCAAAATTATAGTCATTTTTAAAAATTTCCCTTTTTCTTAATAATAGACTTATTTAATTCATCAAACTAATTTAACTAAAATTATAATCTTATTTATTTTTTTAAATGCATTTGTTTATTAAGAGAAAATTATCATGCTTAAAAATCATTTATCATACTTAAATTTTTTATATTTTTTTTCTACTATAAAGAATAGCTTTTCTACTCCAACGGTAAAGAGTGAACAGGCAAAAATTGGCTAACAATAGCCAAGAACCACCCCTTTTTTTAAGTTCGGAATCAAAAGGGTAAAAGGATTGAGCAAAATTTTCTAAAAAGGCAATAAAATTGAGTATGAAACCAAAATGACAATATTTGGATGGAGTTATTGACGGTATTAAATTCTATGTAAAAGGCTCATGTCAGAATGTGCCTTACAAGGCTCACTTTGACATGAGTCTTCCCTTTTAAAAAAATGACTTCAAAAAAATTAATATTCTTTCTTTATTATTTATTTAATCATTTTATTGTTTGTTTGTTTATTTTTATTTATTTTTTACTATTTATATGTAAATGAAAATGTAAGCGATGTGGTCAAGTTTAATAATTTTTTATATAATTTGATAATATTGAGGAAAAAAATATAAAGGACAAAAAGAAATTTTTATCTTTTTTTATGTCAACAAAAAAATCGCAATTTAGGGTTGCGTATCGTTCGGTTCGATCTTGTTTTGAAGTTTATCAGTTTGACTTATTAGCTATCGGTTTGTAGACATGCTAAATCGTTATAAAACCATTAAAATATTGGCTTATCGGTTATTTGTTTATTGATTATTAATTGTTATCAGTTTAATAGTTAGGATTTGACACAAAAAATAAATCATTGAAAATCACTTATAAATAAGGTGACAATCCAAATGAACCATGCATATATTATCATGATTGCTACATTGATTCCTTATGGAAAAATCTCCTCACACATCTATTTAATGGTTAATATTACAAACTTTATATCTATTTTTATTACATTTATAAAGTTTTAAGATCAGGTTAAATTTATAAATTAATTAATTATATTTTATATAATGTAATAGGTGAGAGAAAGAGAAAATTATGAGAGAGAATAAATTGATAATTATCAATTACACCTTTCAAGGGATTACCTTGAACTTATCACACCTCACACCCACTTTCACATACCCACGTTTCTCTTTCCACCCACAGTTACTCTATCTCTTCCAACTTCTCCATTGTTCTTCTTTTCCATTCAAACAAAAATTGTTGCAAAGCTTATATAGACTGCCAAGAATCAAAATTTTCTATTCACAAACAAATATGCCGAAGAAATAAAAAAGTTCATTATACACTAAGAAAGAGTCCAAGATTTGTAGAGGATGTATCTAATCTTGAAATGGAGCATCCAAATTTTAATATTTTAACTCAAACTCTGCCGCCCAAGATGAATGCAACTCAGGCGAAGAAGAGTGTTACCCCTCTGAAGAAAAAACAAAAACTAACGAATGAGAAGAAACAAGAATCAAAAAAAGTATTCACTCCTTCAAATAGTAAGGGGCAAAAAAGAAAAGGAAAAATGATGGAACCTCCATTGTCTGAGTATTTAGACTCCGTTTCAGATTTTGTAAGCCAAAAAAAATATTACAAAAAACTCTTTTTGGTATGAATCTTGTATAAATCTGTGTTTACAGTTTGTATGAAATTGATATAGATATTGGCTAAAACTTATATGCATTTGATATACTATTTATATAACAAAACACAATTACTAGTTACAATTGTTTTGAAATTAGTACTCATTTGGTGTGAATCTGGTATGAACCAGTGTTTAGTTTTGGTATGAAATTGATATGAATATTGGCGAAAACCTGTATGCATTTAGAATACTATTTATATAACAAAACATGATTACTAGTTACAATTGTTTTGAAATTGGTATTCTTTTGGTATGAATCTGGTATAAACAATGTTTACTTTTGATATGAAATTGGTATAGAATGTAGAATAATAGTATGAAACTGGTATATTGTTATATATACCACCATAATTTATTAATATTGATAAGAAACCTTTCATCATAGTATCAAACGAAAACGCATACAAAAAAAATCGTGAGAGAAGACAGTGGCGACTACTATATTTAGCGATGATAGAGAAAGAGACAAATATTGATATAAAAATGGAATTTGTTTTGATAGATAATTAAAAGGTGAGAGAAAAAGTCAGTAACTGTTTTGAGCTAAACAAGATAAACAAATATTCTTTTTGTTATGACTTTCCTAATTGTATGCCTATTATTAATTATCATTACTATTCTTAATTTGTGTTATCTCCTGTATTCAGATTAGCAAACCAGAAATAACAAAAGATGGAAAGAAAAAGAAAAGAACTATTCGAGTCCACATAATCCACTGTGCAAGATTAAGAAATTTAATCACCTCAAGTATCTGCGGTTGTAGATTAATTTTTCTTAAGATAAAACGGATTAACCATTAAAGAAGTAGCGGTACCTCAAACTTCGATAATTTCAACGAACTCAAAATGAAAACAACGAATCACACACACAGACACTATCGATCAATTTTGTTTTGTAAGAAATGTATGTAGAAGAAGGAAAGAATTCCATGTAGAAAAATGAGAGAAAGTCTCTCTATTTATAGCAAACAAAGGGTAAATGTCACAATTTTTTGGAAAAGGGACAACCTTTCAGAAAGGTCACAACCATTTGGAAAAGACACAACCTTTCAAACGATCACAACCTTTTAGAAAAGACACAACCTTTCATAAAGGTCATAACCCTTCGGCAAAGTCACAACCCTTCAAGAGAGTATCAACCCTTCATTTCCTATTAACACCTTTAAAACTCAACAATTTGTCTGTTAATTTATATTCCATTTTAAAAAAAAATATTATTTAACAAATGTTATAGCCTGTAATTGTTTAATGTTAAAACTTGAAACATAAAGAATAATGTCATAACTAATAATAATTAGTCTTATATATGTTAATCATAAAATTTTCTCATTCCTTAATTATATTATCTATAATCCCTATATTTTAAAGTAAAAGTGTGTGCTTTTGAACAAGATGCAATCTATGAACTATTTAAAATTTTAATTTTTATAAATATTGCTAGTGTAAAATAATATCAAAATACGTAAATTAAGATATCAAATGAGGTTGAATGGACAAGAGTAAGCTAACTTTAAGATGTTGAAATACTCCAACTAATTTCTAGTTGAAAAGGTGATGCTTGTAAATTCTTTGCTTAGGCTCCCAAATATTTTTAATTGTGAATTTTATGTTTTTATTTTTTCTTGGATAATATAGTTAAAAAAGAGAGTATAATATCTATATAAAAAGAAAAAAAACTATCTACTTTCTAATATAAGTATTTTAGAACTTTAAATTGAACTACTCAAATCTTTATAATAATGAATAATATTTTTATAATAAATGGCAAAAATCTTATTAACTTAAATTAATGCTTACTATTATAAGTGATAGATCATTTTTGTCCCCTTTTAACTTCTTAGTTAATATTAAAATTTATGAGAAAGCACTTTAATTCATGAGAAAAGATACTAAAATATTCGTGTCCTCAAAAAAAAATGTTGAAATATTTGTATTCATAATTACAAAAAAATAATATTTTTATAATTTCTCTACTATTTTTGTCAGAGAAAATCATAATACATAAAAAATGTAGCCGAATAACTTTTTTTTTTTTTTTTTTGGAGAAACTAAGCAAATACCCCTTAGGAGGAAAATAATTACAATGTTATACTCCATTACTTTCATACCACCAAAATAATCTCATTCTATACCCCTTCCCAATCAATTCTCATAACTGATTAAAAAAGATCAACTTCCAATCAATTCTTTGTTCTTCCCAAATCTTCCTTATTTCTTCATTCACGATTCTGCTTTTTTCCCAAATTGTCATTCTTCCTTCATACACAATTCTCCTTCTTCCAGATCAAATCAACACTAAAGTTGATTCTATCCATTAATGGAGCAAATACCGATTCATAACAGAATTTGAAATTCAGAGCAAAATTACATCAACTTTGATGTTGATGCACTACTTGTGGAAACACCTACAAATTTCGAAGCTTTCCTCACATAAATTTCAAATCATCTTAAAATTAGTATTTCTGGAAGTATTGACATGAGCTATTCAATTGCACAAGGATTTTTGCAATTGGAAATATTAAACGATATGGGAGTGAAAGTGTACCTCGACTTGAAGAAGAAGAATCCATATATTACTTCTTATTCGCTGGTCATTGCCTACAACTACACAACAATGGAAAAATTGATCGATTCTCTAGAATTATCCCAACAAAATATAAAGTTATTGATTTATGAAAAAAATACATGCTTTAAAATTGATATTCCTGCTAATGATGTTGCTGAGGATATGACTTCACTGCATCAACATCAGCTTGAATTGACCGGCACGAAACACATAATCAAGATCATACCATGTCTCCATTGGAGACTCAAAGTAACATTGCACCAACTGATTTCCATCTGATTGAATTTTAATTGATGTACAACCATTGCACAGCAGCCAGTAACAAGGACAAATTCAGAAATTCCAAAATGGAGTTGTACCCCATTAACATCAATGTATAAAGAGTTGGAATCAAAGTGATGGACTTGTTGCATCATGATATTATGTAAAACACATTTATGAAGCACAATAGGAGGTAGATCTAAAAACATCCCAAAGCATATTTTCCTAAACATAACAAGTTTTTTTTGTTAAAACTGAAGTTATGTTCGCAACAACATTAGGATTAAAATTATGCTCGATCTTCGATTTATAATCAACATTCATTTGAATTAAAAATTGACCTTGCTGTAAAAAATAACAACATGCAAGTTACTACATTAAGCAAATAAAAAACCACTGAAAGGGGGGGGGGGGGGGGATGCACGGTTACTGAATGATACTATAATAGTATATGGCATATTGAATTGGTATCATTCAAAAATTATCGGGGGAAAATGCACTAAAGCTAAATGATACCATAATAGTATATAGCATACTCTTCTGGTATCATTCAAAAATAAACAGTGGAAAATGAGCAATTACTGAATGATACCAAAACAGTATATGACATATTGTTGTGGTATCATTCAGGAATAATAACACAACCCAGAAGGAAATGCATCGGCACTGAGTGATACCATAATAGTATATAGCATATTGTTCTGGTATCATTCAAAAAAAAATCAGAGAAAATGATGATACCAAAATAGTATATGTATACTGTGGTGGTATCACTCAAAAATAATAACACAGTCCAGGAGAAAATGCATAGTTACTGAATGATACCATAACATATAGTATATAGCATACTTTTATGGTATCATTCAAAAATAAACAATTACTGAATAATACCATAATAGTATAGGGCATACTATTATGGTATCATTCAGGAATAAACAGTGAAAAATGAGTAATTACTGAGTGATACAAAAATAGTATATGACATGATGTTGTGGTATCATTCAAAAATAATAACACAGTCCAGAAGAAAATGCACAGTTACTGAGTGATACCATAATTGTATATGACATATTGTTATTGTATCATTCATAAGTAATTAGAGAAAATGAGCAATTACTGAATGATACCAAAATAGTATATGTATATTATTGTGGTAGCATTCAGAAATAATAACACAATATATGAGAAAATACACAGTTATTGAATGATACCATAATAGTGTACGACATACTTGTATGATATCATTCAGAAATTATCCGGGGGAGGGGGGGGGGGGATGCACAAAAACAAAATGATACCATAATAGTATATAACAAACTTTTCTGGTATCATTCAGAAATAATAATACAATCCAATAGGAAAATGCACTATTACTGAATTATACCATACTAGTATAATACATCCTCATATGGTATCATGCAAAAATAAACAGTGGAAAATGAGCAATTACTTAATGATACCAAAATAGTATATTGCATACTCTTCTGGTATCATTCAGAAATAATAACATAGTCCAGCAGGAAATGCATTATTATTGAATGAGCAATTAATGAAGTTGTTGAAGTCTTTAACGTATAGCTTATTTCACAAATAAAATAATATTGTTCAGTCACATACGCATTTAATACAAATATACTGTTATTTGTCTAGACGAGACATGTCAATGGACTCTTAAGGCAAGAAGAATACAAAATTCAAAATTCTCCCGAGTAACAAATTTCAATAATATCCAGTACATGAAAGATCGTGTGTAGAAAGAAATGAATTGACATTATTTATAAGTAATACAAAACCTAATACTTTAAAACACAAACAAATGTAGCAGACCAAATATTTTACTAAATCATAAAACTAAACATAAAGCATATCAACACATAATCAAATACATGATACCCAAACAACAAATACTAAATTGTTCAAAATACACAAATAATCAAGTAAAAGAAAGAGGATAAACATATCACGACTCGGATTAATTTATCAAAACAAAAGTGCATGATACCTTCAAATGAGAATAAGAATCAATTTCTTCTTCGCCGGATCCACCAATATTTTTTATTTCAGTTTGGGGGAGACTCAGAAGGAATGAAAGGACCGAAACGACTATCTAAATTTTGTTTTTTATTTAGCTGTTCATTAGAATCCATGGGTGTCTTCTCTTTCCTCTTCAAGTCAGCCCTGATTTCTTCACCCACATTACCATCTAAATGGTTGATTTCTTCACTTAACCCGACATTATATATTGTGTTTGCATCCAAATGTAGAGAAAAATTTGTCCCAGATATGCTATAAACCCTTGACTCTTGGTCACCTACATTATCATTATCACTACCATTGTCAACAAAATTTGCATAACTAGAACGATGACCCCACCAACGACTAGTTGCTATGTTTTTACGACCCATAGAAAATCATTAGAAAAATTGAGAAAAAAATCATAGAGAACCAAAAATTAATTCAAAAGTAAGTATATTGAAAACAAAAAACAAATTTAAGTGGAATAAAGAAAGAACTATACCACACAAAAAGCAGAATGGTCTCGACTAACAATAACATACGAAAAAAACTGCACAGAACTGTTGAACTTCGTCGTTGCTCCACTTAGACAAACTGGGTGGATTATTCCCTTGGGGCCTATTCCCTTTGAATAACAAATTGGTCTGAACAATTGGACAAATAGGAATGGGCTTGAATAACAAATTGGGCCGAATGATTGGACAATAAAGAATTGGGCTAACGAGGGAGGGGAGTATGGGCTGTAAATATTTACGGGAGAATGGATATATGAAGAGTTACTTTGTGTTTGGTTTGAGCTTGTAAATATTTTAGGTTTGATGGCCCTTTTATGTAGTTTTTTTTTTATATAACTAGATATTTTTTGAAAAAACAATAGGCAAAAGCTACCACTAAATTTATCAAATTTGGTGTATTGTCTTATTTCTTGATAATTAAGTATTGTACTACAATTATAATATGGCATACTCGTTATTACAATAAAAATTCATTTAAAAGAGTATTGATCGTAAATAGTAATAATAATGTAAATAATTTGGACATGGTTATACACTCGACGAATTTTTATAGAATTTAGTTATATTGCACTCTGCAGTAAGAGAAGTAAAATCTATATAAGAGAATGACTCTGAATGAATTGAAGACTAAACCCCTTTTATTTAATCTAAAATTAAAGAAGTCACAAAATCGAAGATATTAATCTATTTAAAATATTGTAATACAAACAATTTCAATCTTTGCATGATTGTGTTTGTGACATCTCCGCACCTACTTTTAATAAGGAGTAAGAAGTTTATAAAATACGGACTCCTATTTCTCACAAAAAAAAAATTACAATTAAAAAACTATTACTACTTTTAATATCAACAAAATTATCATTAACTGAACTAAAACTGCAAAAGAATATTATTAAAAATAAAATAAAATTGTACAATTCCGTCTACAAGCATGTTGGATCAACATTGAATACAAACTAGTTTTTATATGTGAATTACAAAAAGAACAGTTCAGCAATACCCAAAAAAGAAAAACTAAGAAAAGAAAAAACAAAAATGTAGAAGAAAAGAACAAATTTCTGATAACAATCAAATGGGGAAACAAACTAATAGAGAGAAAATCAACGAATGATATACGATATATCCTATCAGTTATAGAATTCTCTATTAATTCCATGAGAAAATAGTCAAAGATTTATGTTAAGTATACACGTGTCCTGTCACATAATATTATATTATTATTTTTCTTTGTTCTATCTTTCCCTTTTATTTTTCTTCTTTTTTTGTCTTTTTTTTTTCTTAAAGTAACTTTTTCTTCTTTGATATAAAAACGCATAAGCATATTACCTTTTTCTCATGTTCTTTTTTTCTTCTTTTTCTATTTTTTATTTTTCATAATTTTAGTGAAGTTTCATTGAGCGGGTAATGATAATATTACGAAATCAAATTTGAGGCTATCAACTGGAGATTAGAAGACGACATATATTTAACAAATCTGCGTAGTTGGTTAGTTTTCGAAAAGTTGATGCTTATCGGACTTAGAGATGATCGAAAAGCTCAAAGTGAATTTGTGATTTGAAGTATAAAAAAATAGTTTAGCTATTTTTAATTTTGTAGCCATGGTGGCTGTCTATAAAAGGTAATTTTTTTTTAGTGTTTTAGAACAAAACTAATTTATCGATAACAATATTAAATATTCCTCAATATGTTACTACACAAAATTCAATAACAACAAGTAATGATAGGCAGAGAGTTTTTAAGTATGGAAAAAAAGGTGGAAAATGCGGCGAGGTAGCGACAAAAATGGTGGTGTGAGAATGAAAAAAATGAAGTTTATGATTAAAAAAAGGGAGTCGATTTCTTCTAAATAGAATTAGTGACAACTGAGTGATGAAATAAGTTCATGATATTGTCCGGCGAAGTGTTGAAGAGAAAAAGAAAAAAGAAAAGATATAGAAAAGTAAAAGGTAACATAATTTTAAAAAAATAAAAAAAATATTATGAAAAAGGAAAATTATTTGTAAAGTTAAAAGCTTTAATGAATTTTTTTTATCTCTCACGTGAATACAATTTCTTTGTCACTTCAAGGACTCAACATTTAGGGTGAAATTAATGTCATTTTAAAATAGTTCAAGGAAGTAATCGTGAAGTATAGGTGTGTAGTTGGAAATCTGATAATAGGCCGGAGGTGGGGAGCTTTTGACTATTTTCCTCTAATTTCATTAGCAATTTTTCTTTCTTTTCTTTTCTTCCAATTTTTAGTATTATTCAATACATTAAATTTATTAGATATTGTTAGAATTCTAATGCTACTATGCTAGGTATTGAAAATTAAAAAAATTATCTCAGAACTATCAATATCAACTCTGAGAACTTCAAACTTGTTAGTCTTTGCAATACCTCTTACAAATTCATCACAAAAATTATTGCTCGTAGACTTAGGAACCATAAGGATAGTCCAATACGCCCATGCCAAACTAGTTTCATCAAAAACCGCTAGGTAGCCGATAATGTCATCATAGTCCAATAAATTGTCTCTTATCTTGGGAAAAAAAAGGAGAACAAGGGTAACTTCCTTGCAAAAATTGACCTAGAAAAGGCTTTCGATAGAATGAAATGGTTTTTAATACATCATACCCCAAATACACAATTTCTCTAAGAGTACCATAACCCTTATCATGTCTTGTATATGCACCAGCAAAACGACTGTCCTTATAAATGGTACCCGGACTGCTTTTTCCAAACCAACAAGGGCCCTCCGACAAGGAGACCCAATGTCCCCCTATATCTTTATCCTCTGTGTGGAGGTTCTCTCCCACCAAATTGAACTTGCAGTGTCTCAAAGACTTTGGGAACCCATGAAAATTTGTAAGCATGTCCCCTACATGTCCCATCTCTTCTTTGTCGATGACTTGGTCTTGATGTCCCAAGCAAACATAGACAACGGCCACACTTTAGTCAATGATATGAGTGCTTTTTGTAACTGGTCTGGTCAAAAAATTAACAGCCAAAAATCCAAAATCATCTTTTCAAAAAACTATGGGGATAATGTGGCTAGTGATATTACTAATATGGCGGGATAAAACCTAGTAAATCTTTTGAAACGTATCTTGGCTTCCCTATTTTTCATAAGAAACCTACAAAGAGAGACTTCCAATTCATTATGGATAACCTTCAGGCTAAGCTCTCCAGTTGGAAAGTAAAATTCTTAAACATGGCAAGAAGAACGACCCTTGCGAAATCATCTCTTAGCCATATGGCCAACCATATTATGCAATATATAAAACTTTTACCAAATATTAACAATCACATAGATAGAGTACAACGAAACTTCATTTGGGGTACTACTAATGAGAAGAGGAAGCTTCACTTGATAAGTTGGGACACCGTCACGACAAATAAGAAAGCAGACGGCCTAGGAGTTCAAAATAGCCACGTTACGAACAATGATATCCTAACTAAGTTGGCCTAGAGAATCTACAAAAATCCTACGGCTTTATGGGCCTCTACCCTCACCAAAAAGTACACGGACATTTCCTCTACGGAAAAACATCTCAAAACTGGCAGTAGCATCTGGAAGAATATAAAATTTGGTTGGGAGAACTGCTTAGGCTGTAGCAGATGGGAATTAGGAGACGGTAACATTATCAAATTCTGGGAGGACATGAATTGGTTGCCGAACAGCATTACCCTTAGGAGTAGCCTGGAGGGACCCCTTAACAAAGAAGACTTGAACCTCCGTTTAAAGGACGTCCTTCAACAGGGTAGCTAGTCTCTAGATAAGTTATCCTTTTAACTTTGTTGCTCCCCAGTATACACGCAAGTGTACATGGTCGCGCAAGTAATATAGATTCTTTAAGAAACGAGTTATCGTTCCCAAGGGACTTATGATCAATTTATATTTAGCACTTAATTCTACAAATAAAAGTAAAAGTAACATTTTCAAGAGTTGATGATTGATTGCTGACTACTACTAATTATAAACTAAATAAACGTAACTAAATGTGAATGACTTTAAGATGATGTTTCAAGCAAGTAAAGAGAAATTCCAAGGCTGCAGCATATACTGAATATCATGTATCATATTATTGGCTTAGAATTAATTTCAGTTGTCAAGTTACTGGTTTATAGGGTTAATTATATGAGTCGGGCTACACACCTCTAGTCGCCTACTCCAGTTAGCTATCTAACTACATCGTTGAGCGGGGATAAATAGACTAACTGACAAGCATTTATATTTCATCATATTTCGTAACCAAGCAAGTTGTTCGTTCGGGCGTTACTCCTAAACACAAATCACCTCAATCAAATGGGTTGATCGAGCTCTCTATATTCTCTGGTCTATCTAATCTCTCCTCTCTCGATTTTAAGATTAGACAATGTATTTATCTTATGGTGATCAAGCATAAAATCTAAAACAAAAATATAGAAGTAACTTATGATGACAACCAAGAATTAATTCAAAAAGCCTTTAATAATTAACAATCCATTCGTAGCTACAGCCCTTAGAACTAGGGCATTTAGCCACTCATGCTATTAGAAAACCACAAAATATAAAAGAGTTTAGAAGATCAAAACCTATTACAAACGACGAATCTTGCTCTTGCACACCAAATAAAAGTCAAACCCTAACAATGGAGCCCTAAGGGTCTATTTATAATAATTAGGGACAATAGAGTCGAAGTATATTACAATTAGGAATCCTTTTTAATAATGTTTTTGTTGGAAACGTCGGAACAAGAGTGGGGCACCGTACCCTCATCACGCCTAGCCTGCGCCATGTGACATTGGGGATCCGCACCAACATTTGCTCCTAGCCTCACTCATCGTTTGTCAACTCCTTTTCTTCCTTGACTCGATCACTTCCTTCTGAATCCTGCAAAATTGATAATCATGTATGTTAGTATGCAATTATCGCACTCTTCAGCCAAAATATGCTAGTTAGATTAGTGAATATCCTAAAACTTACGTTAAAGATGGGTAATTTGTAGTAATTGGGCATAAAAATATGCCCAAGATCACCACCCCACACTTAAACGTTTGTTAGTCCTTGAACAAACTCTATCTTATCAAATCACACTCTTAAACCTTGGACTCATCACCTCACTTTCCAATCGGCCAAACACATTTAATCATGATCTTGTGGCACACACTACATGCAATAATTTCAACTCTTTCTTATAGTCTACCAATCAACAATTCACAACCTCGACGAATGACTCTTCTCAAATAATTCTGGGCTAATGTAATATCATAGAGACAAGACAAACAAGATTAAGCACCAAACATGTTTCGCGAATGCCCTCACTACTTTAAGTATAGCCTTTCTTTCACACCAACAACAATGCATTTCAATCATAAGGCTACTTTTTTTTATAAAATTCACTCTCACACTCACAAATGAAGTTTTCACATATCCTAACATGCCATAAGCTTGCCCTTGGTGAACTTTAATTTTCACAAAGTGTTACTCATAGAATCAAGAGGACTTTCATTCGGTTGTAATGTCGGCTTTAGGTAAGGGAGGATACATTTAGGTAAAATTAGTGACTTGTCATCCCTAATGCACATGTTTTGTTTTCCTTGCTAACATTCACAACTCTTTCTTCCCCTTTGAATTCCCCATTAGATGTTTTCCAATTTAACACATTGCCTTCACTTTCACTTGATCCCTCTTTTTGCACACACCCCTTTTTCCCTCCTCTTTATTTATATTTTTTTTCGGATTAGCCACCTTTGACTTAGGTTTTTAGCCTTGGTCAAAGTGCACAATGTCCCAAGGGACCAGGGCCAATCACAACCTTTTAGGACTTATGGGTATCGTTTGTCTACCTTTCTCCTTCTTCTCCACAAAACCAACCATTTCCACCCTATCCATTTTAACCAAAGTTGTCATTTTCTTCAACTCAACATAGTGCATTAAATATTACTTTGGGATCAAACTAATGGTATCAATAAAAAGGGATTCGGCTCAATTCAGTGGGTTAGAACAAAATCAAGGCTACACGGCTCAATGGGGCTAAGATAGGGATATTTTATTTGAAGGCACATAAAGAAATTCAAACTTGGCTATTCAAAGAAACACCTCAATCATATTCCATAACTCACACAAGTTACTCCTTAAGCACACTTGGGGCAAGTTCTAGATGTTATTCAATACAAACACTAAGCAAATATTCTCAAAACATGGCATCACAACACACATAAGGACCCAATACTTGTAGCATGCTCACATAAATTGCATTATGGTGTTTCCACACTACTAAGTCCATATTCTTTATTTTCCATTTAGAGTCAAGACAAAGAAATTATGTTTGTTTTCAAGGTCACCATTTAAATATTGCAAACAAAGTGTTACCACCCATGGTGTCTAGCCAATTATCAAGACAAGATTTCAAAGTGCCAAAGAGGTAGGTTTCATACTTCTACTCCTAATGACTAATTTTCCCTTAAGACAGTCGTCATTCATCCATCATCGAGAAACGTCACTCCTAAATAACTGTAAGACTCAATAAAGCAATAAACTATTCCTAATCGATTCAATCAGACTATTCTCGGGAAAAAAATGAAAACAAAATGCGAGGAACCCTCCTAAAAAATTTAAAAAACTCGATGAAGTAGTAAACTATGTACAATGAAGTTCAACTTCCACCCCACACTTAAACAAAACACTGTCTTCAATGTGCAAATTAAAACAGAATGCAAAGGTAAAAGAGAACTCCCTGTCAGCCTCTAGACCACGTGCTTCAAATCAGTGGGTTGCCACATTAGTGGCAAAATCCATAGCCATCAAGGTTGCATTAGCATCTCTATCATCTGCATCAATATCATCATCTCCGGGGCCAGTATCATATGACTTATCCTTCTCTGAGCCATCCTCCTTATCAGCAGTAGCATCATTATCATCAATGGGTTCTTGGAACGCCGGGCGCATCTGATACATATACATTGTGCTATCCATCAAAGGGTAACGCTCCGCTAGTGTCTCCATTTCATCCTCTGTCACCGGATGGCCACCTATCCACAGTTGTAACTCAGCCATTCCAAACATACGCCCCATCCAACTATCATCATGAGCTTGCCTATCAATAGCAGTTAATACAGGCCCTTGCGATGAATCGTGCATTTTAGTTCTTATCACATCAACCAAGCGGCACACTAAGTGAGGAGCACGAGGGGGGGACACATCATGAACTTCCCCCTTAATTTGTAAAGCACGGAGGTACCTAGTAATTATCCTCCCATAACAGAAATGCCATCTTTTATTTGTCCTAAACTTAAGCATGTTTTGCTTTAAAATAGCCCCAACATTCACCGGCAAACCCTTCATTAAATGGTATATTAGCACCACTCTCTCCCTAGTGACATCAGTCGTATGCTTACACAATAGTAAGGTGCTACACATAATTTTTAACCAAATGCGAGCCTCCAAATTGAAGTGACCATAGTGAAAAGTCAAATGACGTCCCATGTCTCTAACTCTATCCCACCGCACAACAGAATTCACCCCACACAAAGTATGTCTAATATCACGATAAGGTGGCCTTTCAATCATAGCCAAAAAATCAGCATCGTCACAATTTGGAGTACCCAAAAATTCATTCAACGCTTCCACACTAATCTCACCCAACTACCCCGAATGAAACCTTTATTTATCTCAACACGACGTGTATTCCAATTCGCATAAAATTGATGAACGAAGCTTAAATTGCACTCACATTGATTCATGAATACATATTGGAGTCCTAAGACGTTGATTTGGGAGTGAATATTTAGAAATTCCTGTTGCAATCACCCCTCATTGACATGCTCATCACCGAGGTACTTGGATTCTTGTTGACATCCGTACCAATCCTTGCCATAGGGCATCAAAGCTCGCTCGCCAAATTTTTGGGGTGGCAAATTGTTGGTTGCCCGGCTAGAACTTTTGGCAGCCTCTCCTTTCCTACCCCTTTTAGTACCCGAGCCACTAGCAACATTCTTACTCTTACGAGCCATATTTACACCCAAAAATAAAAGAATATAAGAAGAGAAAAACAAAAAAAATTGGGGAAAAAAGAGGTGGGGGTCGAGCAGGCAGAGAGGTGGGTGGGTTTGGAGAGTTTTGAAAATTTGTAGGTTAGAATGGGTTTAAGGGTGTTAGAGTTGAGGGAAAGAGAAGGGAAGAAGGTTTTGGTTGGTATTAATGGAGGACTTTGGGATTTTGGGGAAGAAAAGAAGTGGAAAAGAAAGAATAAGAACTTTTGGGTTTAGAGAGAGCTTGGGGGAGGGAATGGTTTAGAGAGAGAGAATTTAGAAAAGTGGGTTTATTTCGGTAGGTGGAAGAGCTAAAAGGTTGGATTATTAGTGGGTCCCACGAATTTCCCAAGAATTTTGAAAAAAAATAAAAATTTACTCACTAGAGTCGAGGGTGGCGCGCCTGGCAGACTGACGCGATGCATTGCCAGTGCGCCAGAAATGACCCCTAGTAAAAAAAACCTGGCGCGACGCACCTTACCTACGCCACCCATCGGCGTTCTTGCTGAGTCCTGTGGCGATGTGCCTCCAGTGTTGAGCACATTTCTTCAATTTTCAGGTGGTTTCTCCTCCTATGACCTATGCATCAACCAAATAATGTGATATTATACAAGTGGGTTGCCTCCCACCCAGCGCCTTAGTTTTGGTCGTGGCACGACTCTTCTTTTTGTATTTTTCTTTATAACATCTAAAATTCTGTCAAACTAATGACTAGGAAAATAAAACTCTACACCTAGGAATTTGAAAATAAGCTAAAATTTCTAAATTAAGTAAAACCACTATCTATTACATATCATTCACAGGTTGCCTTCGTGTAACGCTTGATTTAACGTCGTGGCACGACGCAACTTGGATCATTCACCATTTAGCTCAAAGCCTCCTAATCACGATTCGAGTCCACACTAAAGTAGTGTTTCACTCTTTGCCCATTTACCAAGAACGTAGGGCCTCACCTTTAAGTTCAATAGCCTCGTGTTGTGTCATTCTTACCACTTCAAAAATACCACTCCATTTAGACCTTAGTTTTTGGGGAATAACCTCAATTTAGAGTTAAAGAGTAGTACATTTTTCTCCTGGAGTGAAAGTTAGAGCAAGTATGTGCTTGCCATGCCACCTCTTTGTCTGTTCTTTGTAAAGCTTGCCATTCTCATACGCATGGAGCCTAAACTCCTCAAGTTCATGTAACTGACTTACTCTCTTTCTACTAGCCAGCTCGGGGTCCCAGTTCAACTTCTTAATTGCCCAATAAGCTTGGTGTTCGAATTCCGCCGGAAGATAACATGTTTTTCCAAATACTATGTGATAGGGAGAAGTCCCTATGAGTGTCTTATACGCAGTCCTATATGCCCACAACGCATCATCTAACTTTTCAGACCAATTTTCCTCTGCGCATTCACCGCTTTCTGCAAAATTTGTTTCACTTCTCTATTCGAAACCTCTACTTGGCCACTCGTTTGAGTATGGTAAGTTATAACAACTTTATGACGAATACCATACTTAGCAACAAGGTTTTTAACTAGATGGTTAATGAAATGCTTACCTCCATCACTTATGATTGCCCTTGGAGTGCCAAAGCGAGTGAATATGTGCTTCTTGATGAACTTTATCACCACTGTTGAATCATTCGAAGGAAGAATGACAGTCTCAACCCATTTACTCACATAATCCACAACCACAAGAATGTATTGGTTTCCACTAGATAGCGGGAAAGGACCCATGAAGTCAATACCCCACACATCAAAGATTTTCCACCTCCAAAATGTTCTTTAGCGGCATCTCATGTCTTCTTGAAATAGTACCCAACCTTTGGCATTTATCACAACCCTTCACAAAAGCAATAGAATCTTTAAATAACGAGGGCCAAAAGAAACCAAATTATAGTACCTTATGAGCAGTGTGCTCTCCTCCATAGTGACCTCCATATAGGCTAGCATGACAACTTTTGGAGCACTTTGTGAACCTCAGACTCCAGAATGCATTTCTGATCTACACCTTGCTTGAACAAGAATGGTTCATCCCAGATATAAAACTTAGCATCATGATTGAGCTTTTTCTTTTGTTGGAGGGTTGCACCCGGAGGATAATCTCCACTTACCGTCAAATTCACAATGTCTGCATACCATGGCACTTGAGAGATATCTAATGCCATCAATTGTTCATCCAAAAACTCTTCCCGAATTTACTCACATTCATTCACATGTGAAAAATCTTCCAACCTGGAAAAATGATCCGCTATTTGATTTTCAGTACCTTTCCTATTTTTGATCTCAAGGTCAAATTCTTGGAGAAGCAATATTCATTGAATCAACCTTGGTTTAGCATCCTTCTTGTTGAATAGGTACCTAATAGTTGCATGGTCAGTAAAAAACAATCACTTTAGTACCTACCAAATACTATCTAAACTTGTTGAAGGCGAATACCAGAGCTAGCATCTCCTTCTCAGTCACTGTGTAATTAGCTTGTGTAAAGTCAAGGGTCTTGCTTGCATAATAGATCGAGTGGAACACTTTATTTTTCTTTGTCCCAATACTGCACCCACTGCTACGTCATTTGCATCACACATGAGTTCAAATGGTAATTCCAAATCAGGAGCAATTAAGATGGGAGCTTCAATTAAGTTCCTCTTCAACATCTCAAAAGCTTTTAAGCACATCTCATCAAAGTCAAACTTCACCTCCTTCTCCAAGAGACTGCACATAGGTCTTGCAATCTTGGAAAAATCCTTGATAAATTGACTGTAAAATCCTGCATAACTAAGAAAACTACGCACCCCTTTTATAGAAATGAGACAGGGCAATTTTTCAATAACTTCTACCTTGGCCTTATCAACCTCTAAACCAGACTTAAACACTTTGTGTCCTAGCACTATCCCCTCTATAACCAAAAAATGACATTTTTCCCAGTTTAGAACTAAGTTAGTGTCCTCACATCTAGCAAGTACTTTATTAAGATTCCAGAGACATACCTCAAAAGACTTCCCGAAGATGGAGAAATCATCCATGAAAACCTTGAAACGACCCCAAAAACGTCCGAAAATGTGCTTCGGAAACACCTAAAATTGTAATTTCCATATATCTCAAAATCCGTGCATCATTTCGGAAATTTGACTTCATATTCTTATTCAGGGGGTCAAATTGAGTGGGAAATGGGTCTAACCCGAATTTTAGAGCAACCGTATCAAAATTCGAAAATCGCAAAAAAATACGATTTTGAGGGTCAACTTTAAAGGGGCATATCTCTTAGCACACAAGGAACTGGAAGGAGCTCAAACTATCAAAATCAAAGCTCTGTGAGTTAGCTTTCCAACACAATATGTTTCACCTCATTCGGAGTTCGGACGAAGGAGTTATGCCCATTTTCATAAAATCTATCCGGCAGGAAATGCAATTTCCAGTGACCGAAATTACTGTTCACCCGCCTCATTTTTTTTTTTTAAGTGTTGGTTTCGTTTTTCCAAAGGGCATTTGTTATTTCCTATATAACATTAATTCAATTCTCATCTCTAAAACATTTCCCAAAACACCTCTCCCATACTTAGACACATTTTCTCTCAAGTTCTCTCAAGAACCCTAATCCAAAAACTTCATCAAGATTGAAGAGATTTTGCTCCAAGTTCCAAGCTTTCATTGAAGACACTCTCAAGACCTTCATAAAAACTCAAGGTATGTGGGTTTGATTGTGGAAACATTCCTTTCCACAAGCCCAACCATTTATCCTCTATTACTACTTCAAGTTTATGGGTCCTTATGTTTATTTATGAACTCTTGAGTATGGAATCACTACTACACACCCTATTAAGGTCTGTCTTGCATATTATCATGAAATGGTATTATTATGTGATGTTTATGGTTTTCATGCCTCCATGATCAAATTATGAAGGTTGTTATATATGTATATATATATATGTATGTTGTTGGTAGGCTGTTTTATATGGATTTTGAAATTGATTGGACTTAGTACTCTTGAAACATATGATTTTATTTACATGAACAAGTAGCCCACCATATGTTTGATAAAATGTCACTTATAAAATTCTTATGTAATGGAAGGTCCAATGTACGTCCTATGAGTCGGATGATTATATAAGTATTGAAATGATGATGAAATGGATACATGTATATGATTTTCTCTATATAGTGTGTGAGTCGACCAAGCCTAGCTCGGGGTTGTAGGCCCGGGTAACCGTATCGAGGAGTTGGTACCTTGATTGCCTAGTATGGGGGGTAGTAGGCCCGTATAACCGTATCGAGGGGTTGATACCTTGGTTGCCTAGTACGGGAGATAGTAGGCCCGTATAACCATATCGAGGAATTTGTACCTTGGTCCCTAGCTCAGGGGGTGGTAGGCCCGGGTAACCACATTGAGGGGTTTGTACCTCTTTCGTCTCTCCAAGGGGGTGGTAGGCCTTGGAAATACTATATTGATGGTCACTCACTACACATATATTATGCCTTACTAAATATGATTTTTTATATAAGCATCATTATACATATCATCTCATTAATATGCTATCTATCGGGTACGATTATGCATTTTGCCTATGATGTCCATCCATTGTTGCATTGCATTGCATCCCATATACTTAGTACATTCAAACGTACTAATGCATACTCTATGCCTACATGATGTCACCATGTAGAGATTGGAGCACCGTCTGACCATTCTCCTCCGCGTGGCTAATTCAATTTTCTATCGAGCTTATTGGTGAGTCCTTCATTCCGAGGACGTTGCTTATGATCTCTTACTATGTATCAGACTTTTCCTTTTTAATTATGTATTGACTATGAGGGTGAGCCCGGTAGTTTGTCTCGGCCCCCGCTAAGTATTCATGTTTAGAGGTGGTGTTAGACAAGTTGTGTATTTTATTTGAGCTTGACTCATCTATGGTATTTATGTATTATTCTCCTTTTTTTTTCTTGTTCCCTTAGTCCCGATTTTCCCTTGATTATGCTTATTGCTTATGGTTATTTTAATTGCTTCCGCGACCAAGGATGTATAATGATATGCTATGAGGCTTGTTTGGGGTTCCCTCGGGTTCCCCATTCGCCGGTCACGTCTAAGCCCTAGGCTTGGGTCGTGACAAACCTCTACAAAGTTTTCCACCATATCATGAAACATAGCCAGCATACACCTTTGAAAAGTCGTCGATGCATTGCAAAGTTTGAATGGCATGTGTTTGAAAACATATGTACCATAAAGACAAGTAAATGTGGTATTTTTATGATCCTCGGGGGCAATTAAGATCTGGTTGTAACCAGAATACCCATCTAAGAAACAATAGTACTCTTTCCCTGCTAGTTGGTTAAGCATCTGATAAATGAAGGGAACGGGGTAGTGATCTTTTCGGGTAACATCATTTAGTTTTCGGTAATCTATGAAAATTCTCCACCCGGTCACTATTCTAGTAGGAATCAACTCATTCTTTTCGTTCCTTACCATTGTCAAGCCTCCCTTCTTGGGAACACATTGTACTGGACTTACCTGCTTACTATCAGAGATTGGGTACACAATTCAAGCATCTAGCCACTTTATTACCTTTTTTCTCATAACTTCTTTCATCAAAGGATTTAGTCGACATTGATGTTGTGCACTTGGTTTGTGGTCCTCTTCCATGTAGATTTTGTGCATACATAATGCCGGACTAATCCTATGAATGTCAGCCATCTATTATCCCATAGCTTTCTTTCTCCGCTTTACGATTCTCAATGCCGCTCCAACCTGTATTTCAGACAACTCTGCAGAAAGTATAACAGGCAAAGTTTCATTAGTACCCAAAAATGCATACATGAGGTAAGCCGACAATGTTTTCAATTCCATCTTTGGGGCTTCCTCAATGGAGGGTTTGGGTGGTGGCCCTAACTCATGCTCTAATGGTTCCACTCTTCGCTTGTAAGGCTCCACAAGTGCCAGATTCAGGTATGTTTCTATCTCTTGAGCCTCAGTGTATTCATCTCTCTTATGACATATTAACACTCTTTCTAAGGGATCTTCGGGCACAACTAACTGTGACTTTACTATGTAATCAACCACAGTAATAGCAGACAACTCTTCATAAATAAAAGGCAATTTTAGAGCGCGGTAAACATAAAATAACTCTACCTTATCATGTTCCCTCATGGTTAATTGACCAGTTGCTACATCAATCATTGCCCTACCCGTGGCCAAGAAAGGACGTCCCAAAAGGAATGGAACTTCAGGATCGGGTTCAAAGTCTAAGACCACAAAATCTACCGAAAAAATTAATGAACTTACTTGCACTAACACATCTTCTACCACCCCCTCTGTCTTAGGAATGGATTTATCAGCAAATTGGAGAATAACAATGGTTCGTTTTGGACTACCCAACCCAAGCTTTAGATACAAAGATAAGGGCATCAAATTTATAAACTTTCCCCTAAATCACACAACCCTGGGCATGAACACTTTGCCTAATTGTAATCTGCACAGTAAAACTACCCGAATCTTTTAACTTTTTGGGCAGTCTGTTTTGGATCCTTGAGTTGCACTCCTCAATAAGTGCTACAGTTTCATATTCCGTGAGCCTTCTCTTGCTAGCCACAATGTCCTTCACGTATTTAGCATACTTCGAAATACCTTGCAAAATGTCAACCAAAGGTAGATTAATGTGAACCTGTTTAAGGAGAGAGAGAAACTTACCAAAACATTCATCTTCATTTTATTCTTTCAGCCTTTGTGGAAATGAAAGTGGTAATTTATTTTGAAGAACGGGTACCTCAACAATGGAGTTTTTTACTACCTCTTCCACCTTCTTTTCTTTGTTACTTACCTCAGTGTCTCTCTTCTTTGGAGCTAATTCCTCTAATTACAGACCACTTCTAGTACTTACCACATGCAATTGCTTTGGGTTGGGCTCAGTATCTCCGGGCCTTGGGGACGCAAGTTCAAAGAATTAGCTACTTGCGTAACCTGTTTCTCTAAACTCATTTGGGACATTTGGATGTTTCTAATGTTCTCATCCTACTTATCTATTCTAGCATTTAATTTGATCCCTATTTCAGCCATGAGCTTTTGGAGTAGCTCTTCATTGTCCATCCACCATTTTGGTGCACTAGGATTTGAGCATTGGTTATGATTGTGGTATTGTTGCCCAGCCCCTTGAGATCGGTATTGGTGAAACGACCCCAAAAATGTCCAAAAATGTACTTTGGAAACACCTAAAATTGTAATTTCCATATATCTCAAAATCTGTGCATCATTTCGGAAATTCGACTTCATATTCTTATTCAGGGGGTCAAATTGAGTGGGAAATGGGTCTAACCCAAAGGCCGGGTGGCCTAACCCAAGACATAGAGATTCCTACTTGGAAGTGGGAAGAAATTAATATAGATTTTGTAGTTGGCTTACCCAAGACTAGAAAAGGTTTTGATTCTATTTCGGTGGTGGTGCATAGGATGACGAAATTGGCTCATTTTCTACCGGTAAAGATAACATATGGGGCGGAAAATTATGCAAGGTTATATATTCATGACTTGGTAAGGTTGCATGGGATTCCTCTATCCATCATATCGGACCGTGGTACTCAATTTACTTCACACTTTTGGAAGTCCTTTCAAAGGGGTCTAGGTACGAGAGTTAAGCTTACTATGGCCTTTCACCCGCAAATGGATGGACAAGCTGAAAGGACTATCCAAACACTTGAGGATATGCTTAGGGCTTGCGTATTGGAACTTAAGGGTAGTTGGGATGATCATCTTCTATTGATTGAGTTTGCCTATAACAATAGTTATCATTCTAGCATCGGTATGGCTCCTTTTGAGGCTCTCTATGGGAGGCGTTGTAGATCACCGGTTGGGTGGTTTGAGGTTGGTGAGGTGGCCTTGTTAGGACCAGATCTAGTTATGGAGGCTCTTGAGAAGGTTAAGATGATTAGAGAAAGGTTGAAGACGGCCCAAAGTCGCCAAAAGTCCTATGCCGATGTGAGGAGAAGGGCTCTTGAATTCAGAGTTGGTGATTGGGTCTATTTGAAGGTGTCACCCATGAAGGGTGTGGTTCATTTTGGTAAGAAGGGTAACTTGAGCCCAAGATACGTGGGTCCTTATAAGGTGATGAGGAGAATTGGCAAGGTAGCTTATAAGTTGGAATTGCCTAGCGAAATGGATTTGGTTGATTCGATATTTCATGTGTCTATATTGAGGAAGTGTGTGGGTGATCCGAATGCCATCGTGCCTCTTGATGTTATGGGTGTTGTTGAAGATAATTTGACCTATGAAGAGGTTCCGGTCCAGATTTTAGATAGACAAGTGAAGAGGTTGAGAAACAAAGATGTGGCTTCCGTTAAGGTCTATTGGAGAAATCAACAAGTTGAAAGTGCTACTTGGGAGGCCGAAGCAGACATGCAAAGGCGATATCCTTATCTTTTCCACTCCACTCAAGCCTAAGGTATTGATCTAAGCCCTTTATAAAATCTCAGGTCTTAAGTTCAGCCACCATGTCATTGCATACATTCATGTTTAAGTTAACAAGTTCATTGTGGTTTTACAATTATGTTGAAGTTTTTGAAATGAGGTGTAAGTGCATTGTTGCATCCTTATGTGGGCTGAATTTGCCATGTTTGTGTCTCTCATGTACGTTTCTTTGACATTCGGGGACGAATGTTCCCAAGGGGGAGATATTGAAACGACCCCAAAAATGCCCGAAAATGTACTTCGAAAACACCTAAAATTGTAATTTTCATATATCTCAAAATTCGTGCATCATTTCGGAAATTCGACATCATATTCTTATTCAGGGGGTCAAATTGAGTGGGCAATGGGTCTAACCCGAATTTTAGAGCAACCGTATCAAAATTCGAAAATCGCAAAAAGGCAATTTTGAGGGTCAACTTTAAAGGGGCATATCTCTTAACACACAAGGAACTGGAAGGAGCTCAAACTATCAAAATTAAAGCTCTGTGAGTTAGCTTTTCAACGCAATTTGTTTCACCTCATTCGGAGTTCGGACGAAGAAGTTATGCCCATTTTCGTAAAATCTGTCTGGCAGAAAATGCAATTTCCAGTAAACGAAAACACTGTTCACCCGCCTCATTTTTTTTCTAAGTATTGGGACGTTTTATTATAAAAAAAGGACATATCCATACTTAGTCATTTAACTTCAAAACACTCAAAAGCACTCTCTAAACCCTCTTCCAAAATTCCACCAAGATCATCCACCAAATTCAAGAATTCCAAGCTTTAATTCCGGATAAAAGATTCAATCTCAAGCAATTCTCCATTCCAATCTTCATCAAGAATTCTCCAAAGTTGAGGTATGTGGGTTTGATTGTGGAAACCTTCCTTTCCACAAGTCCAACCATTTATCCTCTATTACTACTTCAAGTTTATGGGTCCTTATGTTTATTTATGAACTCTTGAGTATGGAATCACTACTACACACCCTATTAAGGTCTATCTTGCATATTATCATGAAATGGTATTATTATGTAATGTTTATGGCTTTCATGCCTCCATGATCAAATTATGAAGGTTGTTATATATGTATATATATATGTACGTTGTTGGTGGGCTGTTTTATATGGATTTTGAAATTGGTGGAACTTAGCACACTTGAAACACATGATTTTATTTACATGAACAAGTAGCCCACCATATGTTTGATAAAATATCATTTATAGGATTCTTATGAAATGGAAGGTTCAATGTACGTCCTATGAGTCGGATGATTATATAAATATTGAAATGATGATGAAATGGATACATGTATATGATTTTCTCTATATAGTGTGTGAGTCGACCAAGCCTAGCTCGGGAGGTTGTAGGCCCGGGTAACCATATCGAGGGGTTGGTACCTTGGTTGCCTAGTACGGGGGGTAGTAGGCCCGTATAACCATATCGAGGGGTTGGTACCTTGGTTGCCTAGTACGGGAGGTAGTAGGCCCGTATAACCATATCGAGGGATTTGTACCTTGGTCCCTACCTCGGGGGGTGGTAGGCCCGGGTAACCACATTGAGGGGTTTGTACCTCTTTCGCCTCTCAAGGGGGTGGTAGGCCTTGGAAATACTTTATTGATGGTCACTCACTACACATATACTATGCCCTACTAAATATGATTTTTATATAAGTATCATTATACATATCATCTCATTAATATGCTATCTATCGGGTACGATTATGCATTTTGTCTATGATGTCCATCCATTGTTGCATTGCATTGCATCCCATATACTTAGTACATTCAAATGTACTAATGCATACTCTATGCCTACATGATGTCACCATGTAGGGACCGGAGCACCATCTGACCATCCTCCTCCGCGTGGCTAATTCAATTTTCTAGTGAGCTTATTGGTGAGTCCTCCATCCCGGGGACGTTGCTTATGATCTCATGCTATGTATAAGACTTTTCCTTTTTAATTATATTTTGACTATGAGGGTGAGCCCGGTAGTTTGTCTCGGCCCCGCTAAGTATTCATGTTTAGAGGTGGTGTTAGACAAGTTATGTATTATGTTTGAGCTTGACTCATCTATGATATTTATGTATTATTCTCTTTTTCTCTTGCTCCCTTAGTCCCAATTTCCCCTTGATTATGCTTATCGCTTATGGTCATTTTAATTGCTTCCGCAACCAAGGATGTGTAATGATATGCTATGAGGCTTGTTTGGGGTTCCCTCGGGTTCCCCATTCGCCGGTCACGTCTAAGCCCTAGGCTTGGGTCGTGACAATTGGTTAACCCCTTGCGCCTGATGTTGGTTTTGGTTACCACTCCATGAGAAGTTAGGATGGTTCTTCCAACTAGGATTGTAAGTAATACCATAATTTTGTTGGACTCCACCCCTTTGCGCATTACCCACATAGTTTACGGAATTTGGATTTGCCTCACATTGCTCGGTTTCATGAGTTCCACTACCACATACCTCACACCAATTTGCTGCATGTTGTACTACATTTGCCGGTGCCTGATTTAGAGCCATTGGTTTAAAATATAAGGTCATGTTATGTTGCATTGCATCAAATTTGGCATTTATGGTAGTAGCTTAGTTTATATCTAAGATCCCTGCAGCCATTTGGGTTGGGGTTCTAGACATTTCTCCCTCATACCCTTGGTTCCCTTCAGAAAGTTTATCGAGTAAGGCGAAAAACTCTTCACTTGTTATGGATAGGGCCTGTCCACTTGCTGCACTGTTAAAAAGAACACGAGTAAGTTGGGTTCTTTACTTGATAACGATCGCTTATGCTTTTTTAGGGAGCTGTAATTTGAGCGTATCAAATTTTGGCGCCGCTGTCGAGGAATTTGGCTTTTAGATTTATTTTAACTACATTATTGAACGTTAGTCAATTATTTCCTAATTTTACTTTTTCTCTTTGTTTTTGTCTCTCTCAGGTTCTAACTTTAGTGTATGCCAAGTACACGGAGCCAAGGTGAACCACTTACTCCTTATGATCCAGAGTTGAATCGCACTTTGCGAAGAATGAACATTCTAGGAGATAATCCGATCGGAGGAAATCTAGGTGATGCAGTTGAGTTACAACAGCCGAGGGTAGTTGGTAGGGACAATCAGATTCCATCTGACAATCAATTGGGAGATGCATTGAGGGTGCAAGATCCACCAAGCCCACAACTACATGACAACTATTGGGGCAACGTCAATATAGCAGACTCAGATGGACCTATTATACTACCCCCTCTACCTCCAGGGCACACAATTGTGGTGACTAGAAGCTTGATGCAGATGCTTACAACAAGGGGCTTATTCTCAAGATTGTCATCGGAGGACCCACATGCTCACTTAGCCAAGATAAGGGTGGTTTGCAAAACTTGTGTAGGTAGACCAGACTTGGATATGAATGTCATCGGATTACGAGTGTTCCCTCTATCACTGACAGGCGATGCTGCAGTATGGTTCACTGAGCTTCCTTATAACTTAATTTTTATATGGGACCAACCGACGGATGTGTTCCGAGCAAGGTACTATCCAGTGTCCAAGAAGCTAAATAACAAAGATAGGGTCAACAATTTTGTAGCATTACCTGGAGAGTCTGTAAGTAGCTCTTGGGACAAATTCACTGCGTTCGTAAGAGGTGTCCCAAATCACCGTATTGATGATGAGTCGCTAAAAGAATATTTCTATCGAGGTTAGGATGACAACAATAAAGCAATGCTTGATACTATTGCAGGAGGTTCGTATGGAGACTGCACATATGCACAAATTTTTGAAAAACTGGAGAAAATCTCTCGTAATAATAAAGCATGGAGCACTAGGAGGTCAGATACTAGGAGAAACACATTCAGAATTCAAACACATAGTCTGCGGATGAGATTCGTGAGGAGATGGCTCAGATGAGGACTGAGCTGGGGTTGGTATTGAAGCATGTGAGTGGAGGTGCAGAGAAGGTAAATGCTGTGAATTACTTGACTAGAACGCCACCACCAGATGAAGAATGTTACTATGAAGAGGATGCTTATGTGATGAACGATCAGACGGGGTTTTTTTGACCAAACGCCAATGATCCAACGCAGAAAATTGGCGCCAAGGTCAAGAAAACCAAGGTTAGAACCATGGAAATTACAATCGAGAGGGTCAATATATCCAGGATGGGAACTTCAATCGCGACAACAACTACAAGAGGAAAAACTATGGCAACAGAAACAATCGGATTGGACCTTATGCTCCTCCTCAAAATTGGGAATCTGGTACTATGGAAGTTGGAGTCAATATGGCATGTATTGAAGATATAATGCAAAAGATTATGAGAAGGTTTGATGTAAGTGATGAGAATATGAAGAAGATAAGAAATGACTTGTCTGGTATTGGTCAAAAGGTTGATGCCCATGCAGTGTCAATAAAGCACCTAAAGCAGCAAATGACCCAGTTATCTACTATAGTGAACCCACGTCAACTTGGTACTCTTCCAAGAAACACCATCTAGAATCCAAAGAATGACGGTCATTGTATGGCAGTTACTACTCGAGGGGGGTAAGCAAACCATAGATCCACCTAGGCCATCTGGGGTGGAAGTTGAGATTAGAAAAGAAGATGATGTGGTAGAGGTTAGAGAAGAGTCTGAGAATGCGACAGAGAAATAAGTGGACATATCTCAAAAAGTGGTCCTCATACCTAAACCTCCACCACCTTTTCCACAGAGGTTAGTGAAGAAGACTGAAGATGGTAAATATCGCAGGTTTATTACTATGTTGAAGCAACATTCCATCAACGTTCCATTGATAAAAGCTTTGGAGCAAATGTCTGGGTATGCAAAGTTTATGAAAGATATGGTGACAAAGAAGAGGTCTATAAGTTTTGAAGATGATGATAGATTGCAGCATTGTAGCGTTATTGCTACAAGGTCTTTTGTGCAAAATAAGAAGGATCCTGGTGCCTTCACGATTCCATGTACTATCGAGCTATTACACTTTTCTAAGGCATTATGTGACCTTGGTGCTAGCATAAACCTCATGTCATTGTCTATTTACAAGAAGTTGGGTCTAGGGGACCCAAAGACCACTATCATGCGGTTACTGATGGTTGATCGAACTGTGAAGAAGCCTATTGGTGTACTCTATAATGTGCTAGTGAAAGTGGAATCTTTTATTTTTTCGGCGGACTTTGTGATTCTTAACTGTGAGGTTGATTTTGAGGTTCCCATCATCCTTGGGAGACCATTCCTTGTCACAGGGCGTGCATTGGTTGATATGGAGAAGGGGTAGTTGAAGTTCAGACTGAACAATGAAGAAGCAACTTTCAATATTTGTAGATCCATGAAGTAGAGTGGTGAGCTCCAAACAATATCTGTTATAACTTACAGAGTTGAGAGTGGAACATCAGTGCAAATTGAAAAGCGACTAGGAGTTGAGGCACTAGCAGCAGTTATGATGAACTTCGAGAATGATGGTATTGAAGAGTACGATGAGTTGGTACATGCACTAGATAGATGCGAATATCGGTCAAAACCAAAAATGTATAAGCTAGACATGAAGAATCGTGAGTCCCCACCCGTGAGACCATCTATTGTGGAGTCACCGAAAATGGAGCTTAAGGCTCTACCACCGCATTTGATGTATGTATTTTTGGGTAGAGAAAATACTTTGTCGGTCATCATTGCAGCAGATTTAAATGCAAGACAAGTAGAGTGCTTAGTGACTGTGTTAAAGAGGTTCAAGCGAGCTATTGGATAGACTATTACAGATATTATTGGGATCCCTCCCGATATTTGTTCTCACAAATCCAACTCATGCCAGATCACAAGCCTAGTATTGAGCACCAAAGAAGACTAAACTCACCTATGCAAGAGGTAGTTAAAAAGGAGATCATCACGTGGTTGGATGTCGGAGTTATTTATCCTATTGAAGATAGTAGTTGGGTGTGTCATGTTCAATGTGTGCCCAAGAAAGGTGGGATCACTGTGGTTCCTAATAAAAGAAACGAGTTTGTTTCGATGCAGCCCGTCACTGGATGTAGAGTCTGCATGGACTATAGGAAGTTAAATGCTTGGACAAAAGGACCATTTCCCCATGCCATTCATGGATCAGATGTTGGATAGACTTGCTGGTAAAGATTGGTATTATTTTCTTGATGGTTATTTGGGCTACAATCGGATTTCTATAGCTCCAAAGGACCAAGAGAAGACCGCCTTCACTTGCCCTTATGGAACTTTCACCTTTAAAAGGATGTCATTTGGTTTGTGTAATGCTCCAGCGACATCCAGCAATGTATAATGTCAATATTATCTGATATGGTGGAGGACACTATTAAAGTGTTGATGGATGATTTCTCTGTGGTAAGTGACTCTTTTGACCGTTGTCTAGATCATTTGATCGAGGTGCTGAAAAGGTGTGAAGATTGCAATCTAATCTTAAATTGGGAGAAGTGCCACTTTATGGTGAAAGAAGGAATCATGTTAGGCCATCAAATTTCTGAGAAAGGTATCGAGGTTGATCGAGCAAAAGTTGAGGTAATAGAAAAGTTTCCACCACCTATCTCTGTAAAGGTGTTAGAAGTTTTCTTAGGCATGCAGGTTTCTATAGGAGGTTCATCAATGACTTCTCTAAAATGGCACATCCTTTGTGCAAACTGCTCGAAAAAGAGTCTACGTTTAATTTTGATGATGCTTGTCTTAGAGCATTTGGAGAGTTGAAGGAGAAGTTGATTACCGCACTTATCATTATCTCACCAGATTAGGGACAATCGTTTAAGGTAATGTGTAATGCAAATGGAGTGGCGCTTGGTGTGGTATTGGGACAGAGGCGAGAGAAAATACTCAATTCTATTTATTATGCTAGCAAAGCTCTAAATGTGGCCCAGAAGAATTATAGTGTGACTGAACAAGAGCTTCTTGCGGTGGTTTTCGCATTCAAAGAATTTTGATCCTATTTTCTTGGTACTAAGGTCATAGTGCATATTGACCATTCTGCATTGACGTATCTGATAGCGAAAAAGGATGCAAAATCGAGGTTGATTAGATGGGTATTGTTGCTGCAAGAGTTTGATTTTGTGGTAAAAGATAAAAAGGGGACTGAAAATCAAGTTGCTGATCACTTGTCCAGATTAGAGGAAGAAGTTATGCTTAAGCTTCGTTATGGGGCTGAAATTAATGATACTTTTCCAGATAAGCAGGTTTTGGCTGCTTTTCATGATCTGATTCCTTGGTTTGCAGACTTTGCTAATTATTTGGCAAGCGATTTGGTGCCTCCAGATTTGTCTTTTTACCAAAAGAAAAAGTTTATGCATGACGTGAAGAAATTCTTTTGGGATGAGCCTTACTTGTATTGTAGTTATACAGATGGGATTTTTCGTCGCTGTGTGTCCGAGTTTGAGATGTTGAGTGTACTTGAAGGATGCATTCGTCGCCTGTGGGTGGGCATCATAGTGGTATTCGGACTGCACATAAGATTTTATAGTGTGGGTACTACTGGCCTACCATCCACCAAGATGCTCATGATTTCGCAAAGTCGTGTAATCGTTGCCAAAAAGAAGGAGGGATTTTAAAAAGACAAGACCTTCTTATGAATCCCATATTAGTAATAGAGTTGTTTGATGTATGGGGCATTGATTTTATGGGTCCATTTATGAGTTCACATGGGCTGAAATATATTATTGTTGC
Source organism: Solanum commersonii (assembly GCA_029007595.1). Classification (NCBI taxonomy): domain Eukaryota; kingdom Viridiplantae; phylum Streptophyta; class Magnoliopsida; order Solanales; family Solanaceae; genus Solanum; species Solanum commersonii. The sequence continues at coordinate 506,283 of JAJTWQ010000118.1, forward strand.
GATTGATTATGTATCAAAGTGGGTGGAAGCAGTTGCTTTCCCCAACAATGAAGGTAAAAGTGTCACCGCATTTTTGAAAAAGAATATTTTCTCCAAATTTGGTACACCAAGGGCAACAATCAGTGATGGAGGTTCCCATTTTTGTAATAAATTGTTCAAGGCACTACATGAGAAATATGGTGTCCGCCATAATGTAGCCACTCCTTACCACCCGCAGACTAGTGAGCAAGTTGAAGTGTCCAACAGAGAGACTAAACAGATTTTGGCGAAGACGGTAAATGCTAACAGAACGGATTGGTCAAGGAAGCTTGATGATGCTCTATGGGCCTATCGCACTGCCTACAAGACTCCCATAGGTATGTCTCCTTACAAACTTATGTATGGGAAGTCTTGTCATTTACCAATAGAGCTAGAGCATAAGGAAATGTGGGCAATGAAGAAACTAAATTTGGATTGAGGCACCGCATCCAATTAGAGAATGAATGACTTGAATATGCTTGATGAGTTTCGCCTAAAAGCTTATGAAAGTTCAGCCTTGTACAAAGAAAAGATGAAGCGGTACCATGATCAAAGAATTGAAAAACGAGAATTTGTAGTTAGTGATCTTGTGCTTCTATTCAACTCTAGGTTGCGCTTGTTTCCAGGCAAACTCAAGTCCAAATGGACTGGCCATTTTGCTCACAAAAGTGCTCCCCCATGTAGCGGTTGAGCTTGAGAATAGGGAAGGAACAAGGTTCATGGTATAACATCCGGCAATGTGAAATAACTATGAAGAGGCTTAGAATTGGGATTAATTATTTTGGGAAGGAATTTAAAAATCTGGAAAATTTGGTTTAAGTATGGGAAAAAAATGAGTTTTTGGCCAACTTTGAATAATCATAAATCCTAGCTCAGGATGAGTTAGGTGTAGTTCCAATTATGTTTGTGAAGCTCGTGGAATGATCTTTCCAACGCCACCAATTTTACTCGATTCCAAGTTCGTATGAGTGAGTTATGCTCTTTGCAAGTTGGGCAGTGGCAGGAAAATCCGTCCAAAAATTTTAAGGGCATTTTGGTCTTTTCCCTAATCAATTCTTTTGGTTATATTTGAGTGTTGAACTGATTTTTAGATCAGTTTGTCCCATTTTAAAAGAGTGAGAGTGAGGGTTTTGAGTGAAGAGGAGAACAAGAGGAGAAAGAAGAGAAGAAAGAGGAGATCAAGCAAGTTTTCGTCAAAGATAGTCGTGGATATCGTCGGGAGTGATCCCTACTAGGTATGTGAGTTCATAGTGTTGGGTTGATCCTTTCCCCCACACGCCAAACTCGTTTTATTTGTGAGAAAAGATTGGTTATGTTGTTGAAGTTGTTGGGTTGTGTTGTCGATGTTGTTGATTGCGTTGTTGAAGTTCCTTGTTGATTTGGGACATGTTTATGGTTGTGATTTTGAGTTGAATCTATTGTATCTTAAGGGTCTTTATGATTCTAAGTGTTTGCTGCTAGAACCTTTGAAGTTAAGGGGTTTAGAGTTGGAAAAACAAGGGGAAAAAAAGTCAAATTTTTGGGGGAAAAAGGCTGGGGTGTCGCGCCAGTCAGCGCACTCCAAAAAAGGATGCTGAACTTTCCCCTTGGGGCAGAGCGCCTGGCAGAACCCCCAGCAGGCCCCTCTGAAGTTTGAGGGCTGGCGTCCTGCGCCTCTTTGAGTGCCAAGGACGCCACTCCTTCCATTTACCTTTCATTCCCCACTTTCTCATGCATGTTCCTTGGTATTGTACATATGTTCATAATTGTTTTCAATGCTCCAAGGTACATCTAAACGTCAAGAACTCGTCCATAACATGTGATCAAACACCTTGAATCCATAATTCTAATTCAAGGAGAGTTAGTTTCCAAGTCAAGTGAAATTAAGAGTTAAGTCTAGAAGTTAAAGAAGTGAGTCAAAGCAAGTCTTTAAAGTTGTTCAAAAGTCTTTATTGAATGTTTTAACTTCATTTTAAGGCTCAAGTTTCAAGTCAAGTAAAGAGTAAAGAGTCAAGAGTTTCAAGTTGAGTAAAGAGTATAGAGTTGAGTTCATTTCTCAAAAGTTATTAGGGAACTATGTATTTCCCAAAGAAGTTTCTAAATGTTTTTACATTTAAGTAAGAAAGAAACATCGATTCCAAGAGAGCCTTTGGGCTAGATTTTGAGTAATTATCTCAAACTAAAGAAAGATGTGTTGAAAACATTTATGAGCTAAAATATATATTTGGGAGTAGTCTTGAGCACCGAGTTGGGGACACGAGTTCATATTAACTCAACTCTCCGTAAGAACCATGCGGCCAACATGGAATTTAACGGGTCATACTTTTTAGATGATCCCATAAGTTAAGCTAGTAGATCCACTTAGTAAAGATAGCTTCCTATATCACGTCCAGGTATAGGATGGTCCTTGGGCAACGTGAGGTAAAACGTTATATCATCACTAGGGTTCCTAATGGTGGTTGTCGGTTAAAGAATCTCCCACTAAAGTTATATTACTTTTATATAAGTAAAGTTGAGTTGTTATTGCTTTAATCATTAACGAACTAAGTTGTTAATAATGTTTTAAAAGCTATATATATCAGATGTATCTTATTGCCTTATATATGTTGAGTTTAGTTATTCTTGAGTCGTACAGGGCCAAGGTAAGTGTTTTCTTGTATTTCTTTCAAGCTTAAGTTGTGGTTTAGCTTTCCAACTCGCATACTCGTACATTTCATGTACAGATGCCAGTTGGCCTGTATCTTATTATGATGCAGATGCAAGTACCCAGGATCAACATCCAGCACGAAGTTGATCCAGCTGAGCACTCCAGAGTCAGTGGTGAGCCTCCTTGCCTTTCGGAGGACTCAATTATTTTGTGTTCTTAGTTTTGTTTTATTAGAATGTTGCGGGGTCTGTCCCAACATCCATCTCAGTATTTTAGAGGCTTCATAAACAGTTAGTCAGTTAATTTTGAGTCGCTCATCTATGCATATATGTAAATATTCTATTTTGAGATTCGAGTTGCCTTTGTGGCCAGATTTGATAAGTTAAGTTATTTTGTAACCTTGCATTTGCATTGAGTTATTCTGTTGGATTAGGTTTTCGCTGAGTTAAGAAAGTCAGGCAAAGGGTTTGCTTAGGGCCAGAAATGGTCTCCGAGTGCCGGTCCCGCCCAGGGTGTAGGCTCGGGGCGTGACACATAGTAAATGGGCAAAGGATCAAGCTCTATCTGGGAAATGCTGAGAGTGTGCAAGAAGTGATTGAGGCCAACCATCTTGATGAATTCTGAGTAATCAAGAGACCTGCATTATGCCGTGACGTTAAATCAAGCGTTGTTTGGGAGGCAATCCAAGTATAATCTAGCCAACGATAGGTTTTTGTTTCCATCTAGTAGTTCTATGTTTTAGTTGATTCTCTGTATTAATTTAGATAGGTGTTTAAGTTTTAGTTTTTTTTTAGTGTTGGCTGAAATTAACATAAGGTCTGTGGCTAAAAAGTGTCTAAAAAATGTAAAAGAATAACCTAATGGTTGCTACATATGCAGGGACGAAATGAGAAATCTGCAGAAAAAGGTCTGGTGCAGAGGTCTACGGGCCCCATTGACGGTCCGTGGTTCAATTCACGGACCGTAAATGGTGTCCGTAGATCCCAGGTATGTTCTGAAATTTTTTCAAGTTAAAATGTCATCAACGGTCCCAATCTACAGACCGTCAATGGACTCACGGACCATAGACGGGGTCTCATGGGTCCAAACTCAAAGGCTGCCTGACCCGACCCGGACCCCCTATTTAAAAAACCTCCATTTTTAAATCATTCCACTTCCCTTCATTTAATCCCACAACCGTTTCATAACCTCCCAAACTCCTTCAATCACTCCATCACTCCCCAAATTTATCGTCCCTTCCTTTTTCTTCAAACCCCTAAATTCCCTTTCCCCTACAAAAATTCCCACAAAGTCTGGAGTTCGGGTTAGTAACCAAGAGGTAATTTTTTGGTCTTGCAAATCCTAGTGTCGTCACGCAATCACCCCACTCCTCATTGCTTGTAAGGTAATAGACTTTCCCCTTATTTTGACTTTCGGTTCATAGACTGAATATAGAAAGTCGGGAGTCGGGTCTTGACCTTGGGTAATTGGTAGATGTAATTGCGTGATAAAATTGGAAGTTACAATACCCTTGGAACGATAGATAGTGTTTGTGTTGCCTTATTGTATGTGATTATAAGTCTAAATGTAAGTATCGACTTAGGGTTCCAAAGTTTGTCTTAAATACTTGGTTGAAATGATTAATCGGAATCCTGAAAATGACAAACTAGCATGATTTAATGTTGAAATACATAGTTAGACTAGGATATTGTTGAAAATAGTCTAAGATGTGAGCTTGAAAAAAAAAAGGCTGAAACCTGGCACAGTTCACATCCACGATACCCCGTCTATAGATCGTAGATCCATCTACGAACCATGGACTAGATTCGTGGTTGGATGCATTTGTAAATTTCACCAAGTGTGAAACCACAGTGTGGACTACGATCCGTAGATCAATCTACGGACCGTTCTGCACATCCGTGGTTTTCATCTGTAACCAATAGTGTTGGTCCTCTGATCCACGGACCGTAGATCAGTCTACGGACCGTAGGTCTCCTCCGTGGATGACTACTGTAGCCTCTGTTTGAAATTTTCATGGAACTTCGATACTGTTCATTTATAAATCTAATTTTTTTTAGTGTGTTTATGGTTAGTTTTAGCACTAATATCGCTTCCACAGGTACGATGACACCCAAAAAGCTAGTCACCTACTCAAAACAGGGAAGTCAAAATTTATTGCCCCTAGCTTCAGGTTAATCGATAAGGACACGGACATGGAAGAGGATCCAGCATACGTTTCTCCCAATACAAGGACTTCTCCCACTACACCCTGAGCCACCAGAGGCACCCCCCGAAAGGTGGTTTCCGATGTAGTCACTGTCTCTTAGTCTGATGAGGAGCACACACTGATCGGGTCACCAACTAGGCTGCTTCCAGTGCAGCTGAGGGGTGGGTCCACGTCTGGCTCTAAGTTTGGCCAAGCTTCGAGCTCTGAGTCTAGCCATGCTTCAGAGTCTGAATCTGCTCATGCTGCAGGTTCCAGTGCTAAATCAGCCACAGGGTCCGGTGAGAATGATCAAGTTGCCTCGTCTGATAAGGCCACTAGCTCAGAGTCCATACCTGCACCACAAAATGAGGATCCTACTCCAGTAACCGGCGAGCTAAATATATGGTGTGTAGAGGACCAATGACAAATTTATCGGGATGCCAAGATGATAAATGTCTAACAAAAAATGGCCCAACTTATTACAGAGGAGCGCAGAATCCTCACGGGGAGCTTGCATACTGTCCCGAACATCCACCGACTTTTTAACCTTCATAAGTGTGACTAGATGGCTCGAGACCCAGGGACATAGCAAGGAGATTGTGCGGGAATTCTACGTTTCTTATGCTACCACTCTCCGTGGTTCGATTTCCAAGCTGTCAAAGCCCCTAGTCCAAGATCCTCTCACTTCCACTAGGGTTCGAGGTTTCTCGGTGGACATATCACCTGCCACCATCAGCCACTTTCTCTATGGTCCTACCACGGGTCATTCTTGGTCACTAAATATAGCGGAGTTTGATTACAGATAGGACATCGTGTAGAGTGGTACTTTCTAGAGAAATACTGAGCAACGAGAGGTTGTTATATTATGGTTGGCTAAGTACATTGTTGCAGATAGTAAGCGTGCGTAATGGGTCGCCACTGCACGGTTGGGTATCCGAAAGGCCACATTAAATTTTGTGGCCAAGTTCTTCTGGTTGTTGGTGCGTAACAGGGTGTCGCCTACAAAAGCTAACAACCAACTCGCATGGGACAGTGCGGTCATGGTTGCAGCATTGGTAGCAGGAGTGGAGATTGACTTGCCCGCATGCTGTTGTTAGAGATTCATGAGAGGGCATTCAAGACCTCCACTACTTACCCTTTTCCATGTTTGATCTTCCAATTGTGCAGGGACTCTAGAGTGCTGATCTAGCATTGTGATAGGTTGATCCACCCTACAGGGACTTTGGATATAGGCCTCATTAGGGATGAAGCAAACGTGGCGGCACCTCGCAGAGAGCCCTAGATTGAGGTACCTCCCTTGGGTGCTAATCTTGCAAACACGGTGGAGCAGGCACAGGGCGGTGACCCCAGTATACCAGATCACACCGATGTTGTCCCGGCCTTCTCTTCCTAGACAACTAGTATGGCTCCTAGCTCATCCCGGTCCATACCAAAGTTCGGGGCTTTTATTTTTCCGTTGGCCAGAGTACAGAAATTAGAGGCTTAGATGGCCACACTGCTGCATCACATCCAGCCTTGGATGCAAAAGTCGATAGCAGAGTCCAAGGCCAGAATCGAGCGAAGGATAGAGGACATGATGGACCGGAAGGTCCAGGCCGTTAATAAGCATCTTGATGCCTTTGAACTGAGAGTCCTTGAGCGACCAGCCCCGACCATAGATCAATCCTCTTTTCAGTCCGAGTTAGCTAGTCTCCGGGCCGACGTTTATGCCATGCTTGCTACCCCTACAGTTGAGCCTCAGGCTGCACCTACTGCGTTAGCTGATGACACAGTATTGGATGCTTTATTCAGTGGGATCGCCGAGGAGGAGCCTGATCCTACACAAACTAAAGGTAAGAGGCATCATTCTAGTCGCACTGAGGAAGAAAACGCCCAAAAGAGACAGCGAAAGCAGAAGAAGGCGGCTAGAAAGGCTTCAATTTTAGATGAAGAGTTGCGCCAGCGGAGGGTGCATGAGAGTGTTGCAGGGGCATCGAGGTCCCCCCCAGTTGTAGAGGTCCCGCTTGTTGTGAGGGACGTTGTGAGCACCATTGATGGTGCGGTAAGAGTGATAGAGAGCAATACTGAGGGTGTTATGATGGATGATGTGGGCACTACTGAGGGTGACCCAACTATTGTTCCAACGGGCTCCGAGAAACCGGATCCACCCGCTTGTTGATGACTCGTCGGCGCTATGTGCCACAAGTTTGCTTCACCCAATCCATTTTCTTTTATTGCTTTTGTATGCATTAGAGACAATTGCATCTATTTTTGTTGGGGGTGGGGTAAATGGATTGTGAGTGATAGGGTGAAGTCTAAGTAACCCAACTCATAAATCCTCTCTTGGGGTTTTCTTGCTTGTGTTCTTTTTCCCCAAGAGACTATTTAATTTCTATTAAACCGGCATGTGTTAGGATCGTATGTATAGAAGCATGATGGCTTGAAAAACGATAAAATGATACCCGTCAGATTATGTGATGTGTGCTAGAATTTGTAGGCTACGATTAGTTGAATGTGTTGGCTCTGAGTATGACATGATAATGAATCAACTTGATGGCATGACTTAAGCTGAAACTTAAACTGGGTAATCTGATAATCTGATAATGAAAGTATGTGCCAAGAGTGTGTGAGAATAGTTCAGTGTTCAAACAGTTTTTGTGTAAAACTAGAACTTGTCCGGTTAGTCCTGCTAAGACAATTCAATCTAGAGGTTAGAAAGTGATCATAGGACATTGTTCTGATAAGTCCACAAATTGCCTAAAAGAAGGATCCAACTAACTGAAATAAAAGCTCCCCTTGATCCAAATACTTTGAGCCTAAAATTAAACCATTTCTTTCTAAACCCCGAACTCACCTTCTTATAATCGACTATGTTGGCCCCGGTCCCTCCTTGGACATGTGCACCTAGACTTAGGCCAAAAGCCTAAGTTGAGGGTGGCTAATGTAAAAAGTAACTTCAATCTTGGCCCTGACCTGACGTCGAGTATTGTGCTCCTCAACTAATGGAAAATCCATAAGTTGAGGGTGGTTATGAAAGAGGAAACCGAAAGAAAAATGGGTATGAAAAGAGTTTGATGTTGAAAAAGAGAGGAAAGGATGTGACTTGTTGAAAGCTAAAAGAAAAATAAAATAAAAGTAAAAAGAGCTACAAAGTCTAAAGTCACATCTGTGGTTGAAGAAAATCAAGGGAAAGAAGGTAAAACGGTAGGATGGCGAAAATAGGGCAAAAAGAGGTTGAAAGCCTAGTGTAATTTCAAGGAGGCCAGAAAGTCACTAAGAAGTACCCAAATGTACCATACCTGACCCTGAGCTACGTTACAAGCCAAGAAAGTCCTATAGTGATCCTAAAGTCAAATTTGGAGAGTCTAAGCAGTGAAAATAAGGGCAAGCCTATGGTATTGGGCACTAACTGTACTTGAAGTTATTTCTGAGTGTGAGTGTTGAATGAATTCTTGTACTCAAATTCATAAGTCATTGTGCAAAAGAAAAGGGATTTCGTTTGAAGTAAGGGCACTTAGTACATTGTCGGAGAGTTGGTACCTTGGTGATAGTGAAATAATGTATGTTGTGTGTGGGTTGGTCAATCGTTGTCATGGGTTGATCCGCATGAATTAGCTTATTGAGTCTAAGAGAACAAATTTTGTACCCACAAAGAGAGTGGGGTAGAAAGCCATGTAATTGCTTGTGCTTGAAATGCTTGTTTCTATACAAGTGTCGTTTAGAGTCTTAGTGCGTCGCTTGAGGACAAACAACGAATTTAAGTTAAGGATGTTGATATATCGTGAGTTTACAGTGTTTCTAATACATTTCACTTACAAGTTGTGTGTGTCTAGGGCCTTTTTGTATTGGTTTTGATGTGTTTTTATCATATTTTGCAGGAAAGATGTTCATGCGCGGAAATAATAGACAACTGAAAGAAATGCAGAAAAAGTGCATTCACGGAAGTGATCCACGGACCGTAGGTCCATTGACGGTCTATAGGTGATGTCTGTAGATCAGCAGGCAAGGCATGGAAGGCAAATCAGGGAAATCTGACCAAAGGTGGAACCATGGTGGCCATTGACGGTCCGTAGATTGATCCGTAGATTGATACTGCAAGGGTTCTAGTACCTGATTTTTGAAGATTCTAAGTGTGGAGCCACGGAGGGGGATTGACGGACCGTAGATCTACGGTCCGTCCTGCAGTTCCGTCGTTTGCTTCAGAGAAGCTAATTGGTGGAACCTGAAATATTTTCCAAGTCCTGGCTGACGGAAAGGACACACGGACCGTAGATCCATTGACGGTCTGTGAGTCAATCTCATGGAATGAAGACGCGTACCTGAACAAATTTTCCTTAATTTGTTTCCTTTTTAACATAGGACTTGTTTTCTATAAATAGGGTATGTAAACCTTGTTTTATGGGGTCAGACATTATTATTCTAGTTTTACTTTGTGACTGGGGAGATTAATTTGCAAACCTAGCAATTATTGATTTCCTAAGTTCGTTTTGAAGATTTTGGTTTTGCAATTCAAGTTGAATTTCTGGGTTTATTATTCTCCTTACGTAAGTTCATGATTTCTTCGCCTAAAACTATGAATTGTGTTCTTATATGGGAAACTAAATCCACAACTAGGGTTGTGTGAACCATGAGCGATTAACAAAGTATGAATAGTAAATAAGTAATTCTTGACTAGTATTTTGCATGCATTGATAATTCTTTCGTTTAGAAGTCTTTTTAACGATGGTCAATGTTAGAACTCACCTTATTACTACTTGCCGGACCAAGGAGGTAATTAACAAGAAAAGAATTATCAACATAGATTTAGTATGATACTATCTAATAGTCTAGTGTCGATTGGTGCGAAGTAATAACTAATATAAACATCGATTATGATAGCTAATATGAGGTATAGGTAAAGGTTAGTAAAGTATACACACGTTGCCGGACCAAGGATTTAGAGATACATAGCTTACCACTTTGCATGTGATATACTAGGAAAGGATTGTTATTACTAGGATTACTATGTTATGAGCTTGTGAGGAACACGTATACCCTAATTAATTCTCTTATCTTGATAACAACAAACATTGACTTTTGTGTATTGATCACTTATTGAATTTTTACAATTTGTTTCACAAATCTCCCCATTTAATTACTTGTTTCTGGAAGTAATTTGGCTAATTGAATATAATTGTTAGTTAAAGTAAGGTCTAAACCATTTTCCTCGTGGGATTGACCCCAACCTACAAGTTGGGTTCTTTACTTGATAACAATCGCTTATGCTTCTTTGGGGAGGTATAATTTGAGCGTATCACTCACTCGTCGTTTGTCAACTCCTTTTCTTCCTTGACTCAATCACTTCCTTCTTAATCCTGCAAAATTGCTAATCATGTATGTTAGTAAGCAATCATTGCACTTTTAAGACAAAATATGCTAGTTAGATTAGTGAATGTCCTAAAACTTACGTTAAAGATGGGTAATTTGTAGTAATTGGGCATAAAAATATTCCCAAGATCAAACTTCCCATAGACATCGTGGCAAAAATCAAATCCTTGAATGTTCCCCATGACCCCAAACCTCCTGATAGATTGGTTTGGTCTCTTACTAACAAGGGTATTTTTTTTTCCAGTAGCTCTACCTACAAATTCCTTTGGCATTCCAACAACACGAATACTGACCAGGAGCTTGATTTCAACTGGATTTGGAAGCAAATATGCCCTAACAAAAATCAATATTTTTCTTTGGCTTAGTTATCATGATCGTCTTCCAACATCTAGCTACCTACACAAAATTGGCAACCCATTGTGCACTATATGCCAGCAACCTGAAACCCTCCCACACATTACAAAATCGATCTGGACTGTGGAGTGATTATTAGAACCATTAGTGAAAACAAGAGTTAATACCTCAGATGGTCACTCAACTATGCACTCTTCTCTCAGAAAGTCACTCAACTTTCAATTTTCACTCAGAAGTCACTCAACTATGCACTTCTTTCTCAGAAAGTCACTCAACTTTGAATTTTAACTCAAAGGTCACTCAACTATCCATTTTTTCCTCAGAAAGTCACTCAATCTATTTAATTGTTTTTTAATTAAAATTTTCTGATATTAATTGTTTATATAACAAATCAAAAAAAATTAAAAATAAACAATACCATTTAAACCATTTAGTGATCCAGCTACCTAACCCGACCCATTAAAAAATAATATGACCCATTTTATTTTGCCCTTAATCCTAAATTATTCCCTCTCTTTCTCATTTGCTCCTCTACGTTTTTCTTTTTCATTCTCCATTGTTGGTGCCTCTCCTCTTCTTCCCCTTTTAGCTAGGTTTTAATTTGGGCATCTTGACTTCAAGCTCTATATTACGTAGAAATCCGAATGGACTCTCCCCTTCCTCTATTTTGATTTAGGCATCTTCCATTATAGGCCAAAATTGAACTTTTGAAGACGAAGTATGCTACTGACTCTCAAATAAATGGCTCCAGCTCATCTCCCCAATCCTTGTTTCACGAAGAAAGGGACCACTACGCGGGTAACTCTCGAGAATTGGTTGTTGAGGAAGATGTAATCAAAGGGGCTCCTTAGTTTCAAGGCAAATGGCATTAAGACTATAGATAGTAGAAAAGGTTTGATCGCTTTTTAATATGTGATATCTAGGACTAGGAGAAGGATAACCTTGTTGCAGTCCATATATCTTGCATAATCTACATACACAACTTACTTTTAGTTTCTGTTTCCTTTTTTTAAAGGTCTGCATATCAAATTAGTAGATTATTTCAGAGTTTCATTAATTCTCCTCAGCAGCTTCAATTCATATCGATAACATGCAATTGGCACTGAAATGGGACTGTACCACATAAAGGACCTTTAAACAAATTCAAATATAAGCTGGCACCAAATGAAAAAGGCAATTGAACTAATTATGAAAGAGATTACTACTTTGAACGCCATAAGAGATCGTTAAAATCACTACGATAACAAGATACGACATTGACTACTATGAAACACTTCAAAAATTAAATAATGTGTGTAGCAAGATAAAGACGACAACGAGAAAGAACTACCAAATATATGTCATCTCATTTGATGTGTAATTATACCTGTCAGACATAGAAGGTAAGGTCATATAATGCATACCAAAAATAATGCATATAAAATAACACATAGAACAAATGAGTGAAGGTCACACGACCGCAAGTTTTAACAAAATAAGACACTTTATATACAGTGTCATATCTACACTTCCTAACTTATGAGTTAAGGTCACATGACCACAAGTTTTAACAAAATAAGACATTTTATACAATGTCATGTTAGCACTTCCTAACTAATGAGTCAAAGTCACAAAACCAAAAGTTTTAACAAAATAAGGCACTTAATATACAGTGTCATTAACACTTCCTAGACCTTTTCATCGACGCTTCACAAACATAATCATTCATAATATTTTTCTTGTAAAGTCTACCTCTTTTTGATAAGCCTGCCTGAGCACTTTCATCTTGAGCGCGCCGAGCTCCTTGCATACAATCAACACTTTCATCTTGAGCACATCAAGCTCCTTGCATACAATTAACGATTTCATCTTGATCACACTGAGCTCCTTGCAAACAATCAGTATTTTCCTCTAGATCACACTGAGCTCCTCGCATACAATCATCACTCTTCTCTAGAGCACACCGAGCTCCTCGTGCACAATCAATTCCTTCATCTTGAGCAGACTGAGCTCCTGGCACATAATCAACACTTTCATTGTTCACATTTACAATGTCCGTGACTCAAACAACTTCATCTTGAACGCATTCAACACCAGTTGATTGTTGTCTTAGTTCCTAATTGAAAATTTTAATATTTAAAATCTGCAATCTGATAAACATCTAAAGAAGTATAAAAAATTAAAATTGAAATCACAACCTGAGTTATGATAGATTGATTTGGTAAATCGACATCCAATTGAGAATTATCCCACATATCATGGTTAAATTGGTTCGAGTATCCCAACGAGACATAATCAGACACTAGGTCTTGAGTTAATTCAAAAGGTTATCTTGCTTCAGGCACAACAATGTTGACATACTTATAGTGATCTCTTGCATTGTGTCCATCTTTTTTGCATATCGTACACTTTATATGAATAGAGCCTTTTTTTGATAATTTCTTTGGAGCCGGTTCTTCATCCTTTTCGCTGCCCTTCTTTCAGCTTGCCTTTGCGCTTCAGCTTGCTTCTATTTTTCTAATTCTTCAGCTTCCTTTCGTCTGAATTTAGGCTTTCTCCCTCTCTTTTTTTTTTTTACTATCTTAGGAGGAAGAACCTCACCACCATTCATTACATCTAGCCAATGATCTTCGGGGTTAGTTGGGTTAATGAAATATGAGTACACATTTTTGAAAGTTTCAACCTTGTAGTATACATTCACAAAGTCTTCAACTTTATCACTATTTCCATGAATACTAACCAAAGAATGCGGAAAAGGCAGTCTTGTTAAATCCCATCTCCTACACATACAACTCTTTTTTTGTATATCCACAATATATGGCCCTCCTGGACCCTCAACCAACACCCTCGGTCCACCAGAAAAATTTGGTCTAAACAATGCTGCTTCAAGTCTTATTTGATTCAATTTTTTTTCAATTTTTGGACATATAATACCTTGATACTTGTTAATCCATTCCTTCTTCTTATACAACCTTTTCATAAGCTTATTTTTTATCATTTCCAATAGAGCTATAATTGATTTATCTCTTGCATCAAGTATGTACCTACAAATTAAAATATAATGAGAGAATTGATAAGTATGTGTGATACTTTAAATAGACACAAGAATGCACAAGTACCTATTGAAACTTTCACAAAGGTTATTCAAGAGCATGTCACATCTACGATGTGTCTTAAACAATGCTTTAGTCCAGGTCTGAAATGGTCTTTCAGGATGATCGAACCATTTTCTAGCCTCTTTGTCCTCTTGCTCGAGTCATTCCATACAAATCTTAAATTTCACCGCATTACTTGCTCTTGTTGCATTCCATACTAGATCCTTCAGTGCCTTACCTTTATGTTTCTGCCTAAAATTTTGATACATGTGTCGAACACAATTTCTATGTTCTACTTATGGAAACAATTCCTTAGCAGCTCCAATCAATCCCTGTAACATTGATTATAAATTGTCAAATACATAATTAAAAAAACAATAAACTAGAAAAATGAAAGAATTTGGATGTCTCACTTTTTGTCTTTCAGGCATGAAGGCAATGTGGTGACTATTTGTTATCTCTAAGTCATATCCAAGATTTGTTAAAAACCAACTCCAAGTCTCCTTACTTTCAGCATCACTGATCACAGCATATGCAACAGGAAAGATGCAATCATTAGGATCGATTGCAATAGCAGCTAACAAATTACCTCCATATGTGCCCTTAAGCCAACAACCATCTAGGCTTATTAATGGCCTACACCCAAACTTAAAAGCTTCCTTTAGAGGAGCAAGACACACATAAAATCCCTTGAATTTACATTCATCTCTCCAAATTTCTATGTTAGAGCCTGAATCTGTGTTCAACAAATCAGCCCTATACCGTAACAACTTTCCATATTGTGCACCCTCATCCCCATAAACCCATTTTAAAGCTTGTTGTTTGGCTCTCCATGCTTTCTTATATTCTATAGTGTAGCCAAGGTCTTTTGCACAATTGCAATTATTCCACTAACATTCCAAGTTGGATCAGCTTTAAAAGTATTAAAATACTTCCTTGCAATCCATTGAGGTGTCATATGGAAATTGTCAGATACGGTAGGACCTTTATAATTTATATTCAAGGTTTTGATTTGAATCGTAGGATCACACTTACTTATTGGACTTGCAAAAACATGGAATGGGCACCCATAATGTTTGCATTTACAAATACATCTTTGTTTATCATTGATGGTGAAGTATATTTGCCTCATATGTTTAATCCCCCAATTCATGCAAACCTCATTAAACTGATCAAAGCTAGCAAACTTCATTCCTACTTCTAAAATAGGATTGTCATTTTCTGCATTATACTATGTGTATTCTACCTCGTCTTCTGAATCAGTACCCCCCTCCAACAATTCATCAGAATCGTCATAATCTGATTCTGCATTCTGATGCACTTGTGGAATTAAAATTCCAGTAGTGGATGGACCAACACCATTACTTCGACCATTAGTATTCTTTTTGGGTCTACCTTTCGCCTTCATACCACAACGCTCAATAACAATATCATGATAATCTTCGTCATCTTCCTCCAAATTATAATCAGGACCATTGAAATTATTATCATCTACCTCACCAATCATATTATCTTGAACAACCCCTATTACATTATCCCTTATACTCAGTACACTACCACCCTGAACTTCTTCAGCCAACACTACGCTAAAAAAGTGTTCACATTGTGATGATGTTTCCTAAAAACACAGATTAAACACAGTGTAGATAAATATCATAAAACAGATAAAATTCTAAGGTTCTAAAAATAATAAATCCTAACCTTATCTATTGAGAAAAAACTAATACCCACATGGATAAAGAACCCTAACTTCACTTGTTGTTCCGATTCAACAACAAATAACTAAAAGTAAAAAAATTAAGCGCACCTTGTTTTCTCGAGAGTTACCTGCGTAGTGGTCCCTTTCTTCGTGAAACAAGGACTGTGGAGATGAGTTGGAGCCATTTATTTGAGATTCAGTTGTTGTTCTCCTTGATTCAGTAGCATACTCCATCTTCAAAAGTTGAATTTTGGACTATAATGGACGATGCCTAAATCAAAATAGAGGAAGAGGAGAGTCCATTTGTATTTCTACGTAATATAGACCTTGAAGTCGAGATGCCCAAATTAAAACCTAGCTAAAAGGGGAAGAAGAGGAGAGGCACCAACAATGGAGAATGAAAAAGAAAAATATAGAGGAGCAGAGGAGAAAGACAGGGAATAATTTAGGATTAAGGGCAAAATAAAATGGGTCATATTATATTTTTTAATGGGTCAGGTTAAGTGGCTGGATTACTAAATGGTTTAAATGGTATTTTTTATTTTTTAAAAATTTTGGTTTGTTATATAAATAAGTAATATCAGCAAATTTTAATTAAGTAACAATTAAATAGATTGAGTGACTTTTTGAGGAAAAATTGGATAGTTGAGTGACTTTTGAATTAAAATTCAAAGTTGAGTGACTTTCTGAGAAAGAAGTGCATAGTTGAGTGACTTTTGAGTGAAAATTAAAAGTTGAGTGACTTTCTAAGAGAAGAGTACATAGTTAAGTGACAATTTGAGGTATTAATTCTAAAAACAATGTTATAGGCTGGCTAAAGACGATAAAGGACCTGAATACTCCAATATCAAAATATACCTTGGTCAATACTCTTACTCTTTGTATTGTGGGGCATATGACTAAACAGAAACCATAACTACTATCATAAAGACACTAGGGACATCGATCTAACGGCAATCCTCAATCGAGTAAAGGAATTTATGCTTATAGGACCGAATAGTCACGATAGGAGCAAAACCGTGGATAAATATTGGATACCCCCAAAGGAGAGAGTGTAAAACTTAATATAGATGGGTCCTTTGATGCTACTTGAAAACAGGCTGTGTAATTAGGGACACAAACGGTGAATGGTTAGTGGGCAAAAGCTCTAGAATCATAACCAACTCTGCGACGAATGTTGAACTAATTGCCTTGCTACATGGTCTTCGTATAGTATGGCCTTAAGACTTAAGATCGATAACTTAATAATATCCATGGAAGTAATAGCGCGGATGAATAATAATGATATACGTGGCTCTACTATCTTATTTGAATGTAGGGAACTGCACCGGAGGATGATACAGTATGATCCCAGGGAGCAAAACAGTGTTGCCGACATGCTACCAGAAGGAGTTTTTGTTGAAGAATGGTTTACCCCACCTATATTTATATAGGATGCAATATTTTTTTATTAGTAAGGCAAGATATGCCTATATTTAATTTAGTTAACAGCGCTCACATGGATGTGAGATACTACATTCTAGTGCTGGCAGTATATCGGGCGTTGTTGATGTAATGACGCATATGTTTTAAGTTAATAATATAAATATCGTATTACTATAAAAATAAAAATAAACTCTTAAATATGTTATTTATTAAAGGAAAAATTGTATATAATAGCAAATTATTAATCCAAATTAAATGCTATAAATATACTTTGATTTAATTGTACCCTATAGCAAACTATTGCTATTTTCACCACTCTCCCTGGTGGAATCTCGCTTGCCACTCTCGTTTGGTGGCAGTCTCGCTCGCCTCTCTTGCTTTTATACAAACACAAATGTATAAAATGTGTTTGTGTTTGTATAAAGCGAGAGAAAATTGTATATATACATATATTTTTGTTCCCCTCTCCCAGATCTCGCTCGCCACTCTCCCAAATCTCACTCGCCTCTCTCGCTTATACAAACAAAAACGAAATGTATAAATTGTGCTTCTGTTTGTATAAAGCGAGAGAAAATTGTATATATACATGCAAATACATATATCTTCGTCCTATACACTTATAATTATACAATACAAATATTTCTCTGCCAAGTTTTCTTTTGCCTTTCTCTCTTTCTCGTTTTATACATACACAGAATATACAATTGATCTTTTGTATACAACTGCTTTCTTTTGTATATGTATAGTGAATTATACAACTGCCTTTTTTGTATATGTATAGCGAATTATACAATTGTTTTTTTTATATGTATAGCGAATTATACATATATATGTTTGCTATGGAGTGCAATTATGCAAAGTTTGCATAATTGCGCTCCATAGCAAACATGTTATGACTAGGCTATTTCACTATACATATATACAAAAGAAGCAATTGTATAATTCATTGGCTCCTCTTCAGATTTGTATAATTTCGCTGGCAGGCTATTTGTATAAATTGTTGTCAACCTCTCGTTTGTATAAAACGTTGAGAGTCTCTCAATTTAATTTTATGTGTTTGTATATCTGTATAAAATTTGAATTTGTATACAATTGAATCGAAATAAAACGTTTGTATATCAAATATTGTTCTCTCTCTCGCTTTATACAAACATAAATTATACATTGTATTTTGTATAATTTGTGTTTGTATAAAGCGAGAAAGAGAGAAAGGCAAAGGAGAACTAGACAGGAAAATATTTGTATTGTATAATTATAAGTATATAGAACGAAGATATATGTATTTGCATGTGTATATACAATTTTCTCTCGCTTTATACAAACAGAAACATAATTTATACATTTCTGTTTGTATAAAGCGAGAGAGGCGAGCGAGAGAGGGAGAGTGGCGAGCGAGAGAGGGAGAGTGGCGAGCGAGAGTTTGAGGGAGAGAGGCGACTGACAAACAGTTTGCTACAGG
This sequence comes from Solanum commersonii, assembly GCA_029007595.1. Classification (NCBI taxonomy): domain Eukaryota; kingdom Viridiplantae; phylum Streptophyta; class Magnoliopsida; order Solanales; family Solanaceae; genus Solanum; species Solanum commersonii. The sequence continues at coordinate 524,469 of JAJTWQ010000118.1, forward strand.
GCACAATTAAATCAAAGTGTGATTATACCATTTAATTTGAATTAATAGTTTGTTATTATGTACTATTTTCCCTAATTAAATTTGGGGAAATTTTCTTTAGATAAAAATCATCTTAAGTGGGCTTACTGAAAATGGCCACTCCATTTTGAATCCCAAAATAAAATGGGCTTTGTTTTAGCACAAGATCTGTCGAGAGTACCAACCACATATCATACCGCCCTTATTCTTTTAAGAAGAAAAAAAAAAAAACTTCATAAGATCACTTAATAAATAGTACTCTATAAAAAACACAAATATATTATCTATTGTTTCCAGATTTTATTATAGAGAAGAAATTAATTCCATGAAATGTGTGATGTTATTTAAACTTGATTACTGGTTGTTCTATTCGAAACACTTACTCATGTCAAACCGAAAACAATCAAAATTATCTCATAAAAGTTATTACTTAAATATTATTATTATTATTATTATTATTATTATTATTATTATTATTATTATTATTATTATTATTATTATTATAAAAGGCAATTCAGCTATTCAATTTGTGGCCAGATTCTTATATAAAAATTGATTTGCTTTAACCTGCTTTTGTCCCTTAAAAGTAAAAGAATATGGTGCAAAAAAGGAAGTACAAAAATGACATGCACTAGTATTATATTCTTCTTCTCAAATCTCAATAGATGACTTTATAATATGATTACTTGCTTGTACTGGAATTATAAGAGAACGTTCTTTTATTATTAAACAAAACGATAGTATTATACTATTACTGTAAGAAGGTGCGTCCAAATGTTTTTTTTGCGATTATGTAAATTTATGATTCAAAATCTTATAAATAGAAGTTAAATAAAAAGTCATTATTTATCATCTCTTTACTGTTGATCGGTGGAGTTACAAATATAACATAGTCATAATATACATATATATTAATTTAAACATCGCCTTTTATAATATGCATATAAATTAATTTGAACACCATGACTGAGGAGATTAGTAAAGATTTAGAATTAAAAAAACAAGTGATGAAATGATGCCTAGTAGTAAAACATTGTGTGATTGAGATTCTACCTTATCCTTAAATAGATGATGACTCGTTTCTAGTCATGTGATGTTATAATTGTTTAAGCAAAAAATAAGAGAAAATACATAAAGTCATCACTGAAGTTGTCCCGTATTTGCATAAAGACACCTTAACTTTGGAAGTGTCTTATCACTCCTACAAAACTTTTTAATATCTTTGTAAATGGGCCATTTTGATCCATTTCCTTGTCTGGGTTGTTACCACGCACATGAGGCGCGTGATGCAGTGTTTTTACTGCCATTAATCAGTTTAAAAGTGCCACGTGTTGCTCTATTTCTTTATTATTAATTATTTAATTAATTTACATCATCTTCCCCAATTTAAACTCAAAAGAGCCATTGGTAGCCCTAAATTCACAATTTCATCTTTTTCCAAAGCAAGATCAACATTGGTACTCTCTTTGACGAATTCATCATCTTCCCAAAGCGCAATAAGGTAGGAATTCGTTTTATCTTTTAATTTCCGTCGATTCCAACACTCTTTACACTATAAGAATTCCTAAAATCATTATAATCAAAAAAAGAAGATCTTTATAATATAATATAGAGCCCTAACATGTTAGACCTTCAATTCCTTGTCCCTCCAAGAATCTTCACCAAGAAACATCAACAACGAGATTATCAACACCAAGAGAAACGAGAAGACATTTCTATATTTTGTGATTTTAGGGAAAGTTGAGAAATAACAAAAGAAAAGAGAAGACTTTTCTTGAAAAGAATAGGGTCGGGTCGGGTTGAATGAATATTATAGGAGTGTGCATCACGCGTGACAACGGGAATGGGTCAAAATGGCCCATTTTACAAAGATATTAAAAAGTTTTGTGGGGTGATAGGACACTTCCAAAGTTAAGGTGTCTTTATGCAAGTACGAGACAACTTTAGTGGTAACTTTATGTCTTTTCTCAAAAAGTAAAAAGGAAAAAGAATATGACACAAATTATGATTTATTTTTGAAAAACTACATAATTAGACATAATTCATAATTTATATACTATTATTATTTATACTTTTAAAATATTGCATATCTTATCATTAATTAATAGTTTTCTATCATATATTGAGGAAAATACACGCAAATACATGCATTTTTGTTACCAGATATACTAAAATAGGGAGAGAGACAAGTGAGATTCGTTATGTATCCAAGATGACAAAATATATGTGAATCACACTAGATACATGTGATTTGCATGTATCTGGCCCAAACATATGCAAAAATTCACTTGGATACAATGTATTTAGAACAAATTTGACCTTATGTATCCTGTCATACATGCATCTGGACACACCAAAATCTGGTAAGATACATAATATTACAAACTAAAGTGTATCTAAGTAATTAACTCATTTAGAAATTTTCTCTATTTTAGTAATTTTTAAAAAAGAGTATATTATATTTCTCCCTTTATTTATTGTACAAAATTCTGACATCAAATTATAGAGAAAATAATAGATTGATCAACCTCAAGCACTATTATTGGAGTTCTTAAATGAAAGAGTTTAATTTTCACATCAACTTTCATCAACATATATTAAAAGTTTCCAATAAAAATAATAAAAGACAGCTGTAGTGGTACTAGTGGTGTGGAATTTGGCATTCTTGAGAAGAAAAAGGCAAGAATTATATGTCTGATAAGAAGTTAACATTATTTCTGGTCAAGAAAGACGTGAACTATTTTGTTCCATCATCTATGTATTCCCTTCACCTAGTCAAAGTAGGAATAGAATTGACATTTCATTTTATTTTTCCTTTGGTACCATAGACTTACATTTTCTGTTTAGTTCTGAGAAAAATATTTTTTAAGCTTTTATATTTAATTGGATTAAATTTTTAAAAAGTATTTTTTCTGAAACGATAAATTTCTTAAAAATGAGAAAGATAATAATAGAAAGAGCAAGGTCAATTAGTGTGATTCTTATTATTGTATCCTCTCCACCCACTCATCGACGCTCACTCCTAACCCTTGATCATCCCAATCCCCACCTGGTCACCCCTGAGGCCCCACTCCCCAACTCCTCTCATTCTTATTTTGTTTTGTTAGATTACATATAAATATTTTTAAAATAATACCTTTTATTCATTTATTTACTAATTACTAGAAAAAAGAAGGTAAGATTAACTCATTTTTCAAAAAAAAATATTCTCCCTTGCCAACACTTATAAAGCATTTTAAAATTACTCTAGATTTTTTATATTCTTATCTTTGTTTCTTTTGATTACTACTATAATGAAGTCATTTCCCCTAAGATAGTTTAACCTCGTTTGTTTCTTTGTTCTTTCTAAAGGTAGGAACATTTCAATTGAATATACATTAATATTCCCTTTGTCCCTAATTATTTATCCACTTTTCCTTTTATAGTTGTTTCTAATTACTTGTCCATTTTGACAAATAAAGAAAAGACAATTTTTTTTTATCTATTATACCCTCAATTAAATGATTAATTACTTTGAAAAATATAGAACTTTTCATCCACTTCATAATTAATAGGGGTAAAATGGCAAACTCACCATGTCATTAATTATTTTCTTAATAAGTTTGTCAATTCAAAAGTGAACAAGTAATTAGGGACAGAGAGAGTATTATTAAGATGTTGACTATAAATTTGGACATTGAATAATTAAAATCCTGAATTTTTTTAATGTATCTATATAAATAAATAGTTTTTATTTATTTAAAAACAAGTACTTGAATCCAAATTAAAAAAAAAATCGGAAAAAAATATCTTATTTTACATATTGTAGAAAATTATTACTAGTTATTTAGCGAAACACACAGTTGAGTTAGTCAACTAAAACACCTTCAAATTGGGTAGGATGTGATTGACGCCCGAGTTAAGTTGTCCGTCAAGCAAATTATGAACTACTTTAAATTGCGTATGCATTTAACATTGAACTTAATTTAAAAAATATCATTAAGTGAAGAATTAAATTGAAATGAATTAAAACAATTGGCTAATAATTATATAAGTGACTCTATCATAGCAAAATTATGAACCATAGCCCATTGGATACAAAGTCACCAACCTCCAAAAATTTAAAATTGGATACAAAGTTTTTGGGACATTCCTAGGAAACAACACAACTGTCTATATACATATCATATTCTAAAAAGCTGTTTATTTTATGGAAAAGGAGAGAGGGGACATAAACCATATTTGTTTGGTACCTTGCAATTTACTTCTTATTATATAAATAAAAAATAATAAATAGGAATTTCAAGGACCCCATATGCCTTTCGAGAGATTTCATAAATTTGTTCCCTCTCTAATTTTCTCACAGCTTATTCTTTTATTTCTTATCTCTTTTAGTGGAAAATTATTAATGACTGAGCTGTTCATGGGGTCTAAAGTTTGTGGTCCAGCAATACTACTATTTATATCTTTATTGATCAACAATATTATTTACATCTTTATTGATCAAGAGAAAGTGATTTGGAATCATGTATTATAATGATACAGAAACTTGATGTAGTATTTAACCTAACATACTAATTAGGAGATTTGTTGTTTTCTTTTTGGGTAACTTACAAAAATCATATTAGTTTAAGAGCTAATTAGTTAGATACACACTATTTTGCAATATTACAAATCTTATCAAATTTTGGTGCGTTCAGAAACATGTATCTCAGGATACATGAAGTCAAAATTAGGTGTAATTTTGTTCTAGATATATTTTATCCAAGTAGATTCACATTATATGAGATACTTAACAAATCTCGCTCGTCTCCCTCTCACCTCGTTCACCACTCTCCCATGTAAATGGTATCCCAGATACACATACATGACTATCTCTCTTGTCTCTATTCCTATCTCACTCGTCTCTCTCCCTATTTTAATGTATTTGGTGATAAAAATACGTGTATCTAGGCATATCTTTCTCAATATATAATAGGAACTAGGAAGTAAGATACTCTTAATTAGTGATAAGATACATAATTATTTGAAGTATAGATAGAATTAGTATATATAGTATATGGATGTATGTATAATAAGGTAGTTTACCTTTCTTTTTAATGAAAAATATATCTACAACAATCACAATTATTCTATCGATCGTTGAGAATTTTCAGAAAATAAATGATTTCACTTGTTTTCATAACCTAAAATTCTCAAAAGATGCGGAGCATTTTCTTTGTGAAGCTAATCCTAATTTTATTTTCAATATCCATAATAATGTATTTATATATTATAAATAGGGTTTATGAGGAGGACAAAAAATGAGCTAACTACAATTCCTAATGGTTGGATACTTGGATTCGATAGCTATTTTCAACATTTTTCGCTCACACATAAGGAAGTGCTCAAACGTTGCCAATCTAAGTAAAATACATTCTCTTTTAATTTTCTTTATTAGTGCGACCGACATACTATGAGAGCATTTTGTTATATATATTTAATTTGCAAGGAATATATAGTTTCTCGTATCATAAAAATTATCAAGTAGATAGTAAGGAATGTGTGTTTTATTTATATAATTGTGATATTCAATCTACCTAATTATATGCTCCTCAAATTTTCTATCAAATATGTATTTTTAAAAATCAAATTCGACCCTATATGGCAATATTGAGTTATAACTAACCCATCAAAATTTGCTCAAATCAGAAGAAATTATTGAACTTTTTTATTTTTTCACCCACTAAACTTTATCGGTGGCAGGACATAACAAATTTAGTAAGTAATAATATTATAATCATATAATGGTAGGCATGATATTTGGAAGATCTGTTTTTTTAAGAGTATTTAATTTTTTTTCGGATATTAAAATGAGTTTTAAAAGCTTACTTTTAGTCCACTATAAAGTTTGAATTAGCCCCACAAGCCAAACTCGAATGACTTTATATGTATATTATATGTTTGATTTTGTTAATGGTAGACCAAGTCTTGTTCGACTTTTAAATAGGCATTATATATGTTTCTTGAAAATAATTTAGTTGTTTTCTTGAAAATAATTTAATTATTCATTTTTTTTAAAAAGAGGACATAGATATTCTAAATTCACACAAATTAGACACGTAAATCCTACTGCACCAAATGTCACATTCTTTCTAGCTAAAAATAGAGTAATTATTTGACTAAATAATTAATTTTCTTTTTTGTACTAATTGATGAAAACAAAAGGTCCAAATGCAAAAATCCCTACCATGGCCATTATTAGCCTCTAATAAAATAATAAGAATTGTGGCCTACTAGATTGTTGTCATAATCAATCATGTTATTTACTTATATTAGACTTTATAGGTGGTGGCTTTAGATTATTGGCTTTGAATTAAATAATTAAGAGGAAAGTTTGCAAGTGGTTAATTTTGATAAAAATAATCACGTAATAGAAAGAGAGACCGACCAACTATTTTATGATCGAGACTAAGAAATTATTTTTGCATATAACTGGAAAAATCACCCTATATACACATTTAAAAGTCAATATTACATGTTTTAAATCTACTTTTAAAAAATTCTTGTTTATAACAGTTTAATTACAGGTTACAGCATATCACTAATTATTTATAAATTAATTAAATTTTACTTTATCAAATAAGTAATTTTTTTTAATTTTATATTATTATTAAATTATTTAAATAAGAATACCCCATAATTATCTCTTACACAATTATAGGAATTTTACATTGATTACATTTCCTTATTTAATGTTATACTCATAACCTCCCATTAGTCAATCCCACAACCCTTCCCCCACACATATCCAACTATACACGCTATCACCCCACTTTCACCTTCTTCTCTCCCATTTTTCTCTGACCAACTACACCAACATTCAATCTTTCGTCCAATTTTTTTTCCAACAAAATTATGTCTAAGAAACCCATTGAAACGCCTCAAAAGAGTCCCAGATTGAGTGAAGGAACATCTAATGATGATGTTTATGTTTCAAATTTTAATATATTAACTCAACCCCCCCCCCCTCCGCCTAAAATTGTTGAAAATTCGGCGAATATTCAAAATCCGACGACGGATGGTTCATCTAAGTTGAAGGAACGACAAAGAGAGAAAAAATGAAGAAAAAAAAAAGCCACCCCTGCAAATCAAAAGGGGAAGAAGAGAAAGGGGAAAATCAGATATCGTTTACATATGAATTACTGATTGCCTATTACAATTTCAAGATACTATTTTGAAAATATCAGTGTGTTTCCAAACTGTACATTTATTGGATGGAATCTGTATGAAATCTGATTAATATGTGTAGGACTACGCTTACATGTTTTGATTTTGAAAATTTTATGAATTGTGATATAATAATGGTATGCAAATGGTATAAATTGCGTTTTAACATTGGTGTGATTGTCTATTAACTGTGTTTATGGTATAAATTATTAAATTGGTATGAAAATGGTATGATTTGTCAAACTACTGATTTTTTCTAAAAAAAATCACATTATGCTTACTTTATATTCTAAACATGTTTTTGGATGAAACGTGTATGCAATCTGATTAATACGTGTATGTCTATGAGTTTAATATTTTATTGTTGGATATTGCATGAATTGTGATATAATATTGATATACAAATGGTATAAATTGTGTGATTATATGAATTTATCAATTTTTATACATGTTGTTTGGATAAAACGTGTATGAAATTTTGTTTAACATGTGTATGGCACTAACTGAAGTTAGTGTGGGAATGAAACACTAACTGCAATTTGTTTTAAATTTATTTATAGTAGGACACCAGTTGAAAACCAAATTAATATTCATGTAAACTTATATTAAATTAAATACTCAAGATACCATAATTACCTTTTATAATTATCACTAATATTTACACTATCTTATGTATTAAGCTGAAATAATTTTATTTTTAACAGTATGCAATCTATATGATTAATTAATGAATTAATGAATAAATAGTGTCTAAAGAATGAATGGTATATTAAACACTAAATTTATAATACACTTCAAACCAATTATGTTTCATATCAAAACAAAACATTAATCTAAATGACAAAATAAAATAAAAATTATATATAGTCTAAACAAATAAACAGTCATTAGTTTTGCACATGATAATTTGAACATGCTTCATGTTGTGGCCAACTTGACAACATCTACTGCAAGTAACTTTTGATCTTTTGAATTTTACATCAGCAACCCTCTTTTATATATAATTCATTTCATTTGAAAATCAACATAATTTTCTGTTTCATTAAAAAAAAAAAAAACAATTAGTCTAACATTATACAAATCAATTAGAAATATGTTAAATAATATTAATTTTTCATTCCAAAGACAATACACATTTCATCCATAAAAATCATTATAATAACAACAAAAGTATACACACTCGTCATTATTTTTTCATACAAATATCATCTAGACAGTACATTACAAAACAAATTTCATATAAAACATAATATTTCACATTTAATACTCACTTAATACACATTTCATATAACAATTATCATTCATACCAAATTTATACATTTTCATACTCATTTAATATATACATTTCATACAAAATGATTATTCATTCAAACTATATACATTTCTCGTCTCAAATAATTAATTACTGTCACCAACTTTATACAGAAATAACAAAACTAATATAAACTCAACAATTTCACATTTAATACCAATTTAAAAAAGAATTCTTGACGAAGTGTATTACAAGTGTTTTAAATTAGTATTAAATGTGAAATTGTTGAGTTTATATTAGTTTTGTTATTTCTGTATAAAGTTGGTGACAATAATTAATTATTTGAGACGAGAAATGTATATAGTTTGAATGAATAATCGTTTTGTATGAAATGTATATTAAATGAGTATGAAAATGTATAAATTTGGTATGAATGATGATTGTTATATGAAATGTGTATTAAGTGAGTATTAAATGTGAAATATTATGTTTTATATGAAATTTGTTTTGTAATGTACTGTCTAGATGATATTTGTATGAAAAAATAATGACGAGTGTGTATAATTTTGTTGTTATTATAATGATTTTTATGGATGAAATGTGTATTGTCTTTGGAATGAAAAATTAATATTATTTAACATATTTCTAATTGATTTGTATAATGTTAGACTAATTGTTTTTTTTTTTTTAATGAAACAGAAAATTATGTTGATTTTCAAATGAAATGAATTATATATAAAAGAGGGTTGCTGATGTGAAATTCAAAAAGTCAAAAGTTACTTGCAGTAGATGTTGTCAAGTTGGCCACAACATGAAGCATGTTCAAATTATCATGTGCAAAACTAATGACTGTTTATTTGTTTAGACTATATATAATTTTTATTTTATTTTGTCATTTAGATTAATGTTTTGTTTTGATATGAAACATAATTGGTTTGAAGTGTATTATAAACTTAGTGTTTAATATACCATTCATTCTTTAGACACTATTCATTCATTAATTCATTAATTAATCATATAGATTGCATACTGTTAAAAATAAAATTTATTCCAGCTTAATACATAAGATAGTATAAATATTAGTGATAATTATAAAAGGTAATTATGGTATCCTGAGTATTTAATTTAATGTAAGTTTACATGAATATTAATTTGGTTTTCAACTGGTGTCCTACTATAAATAAATTTAAAACAAATTGCAGTTAGTGTTTCATTCCCACACTAACTTCAGTTAGTGCCATACACATGTTAAACAAAATTTCATACACATTTTATCCAAACAACATGTATAAAAATTGATAAATTCATATAATCACACAATTTATACCATTTGTATATCAATATTATATCACAATTCATACAATATCCAACAATAAAATATTAAACTCATAGGCATACACGTATTAATCAGATTGCATACACGTTTCATCCAAAAACATGTTTAGAATATAAAGTAAGCATAATGTGATTTTTTTTAGAAAAAATCAGTAGTTTGACAAATCATACCATTTTCATACCAATTTAATAATTTATACCATAAACACAGTTAATAGACAATCACACCAATGTTAAAACGCAATTTATACCATTTGCATACCATTATTATATCACAATTCATAAAAATTTCAAAATCAAAACATGTAAGCGTAGTCATACACATATTAATCAGATTTCATACAGATTCCATCCAATAAATGTACAATTTGGAAACACACTGATATTTTCAAAATAGTATCTTGAAATTGTAATAGGCAATCAGTAATTCATATGTAAACGATATCTGCCTGAAAGAAAACATATGATATTATATATTATCAAATACTTAAACACAAAAAAATTGACCAAAAGTTAAAAAAAATAACTTTTTGTTGTTCTTCTTGTTGATGGTTTTGAAGATGCTCTAACTTCTACATTTGTTTTTTTTTCTTTTTTTCTTTTTGATTTCAGTAACAAAATCAAAATCGGAATCAGAAGGGGTTTCAACAATTTTCCCCTTTCTCTTCTTCCCCTTTTGATTTGCAGGGGTGGCTTTTTTTTTTCTTCATTTTTTCTCTCTTTGTCGTTCCTTCAACTTAGATGAACCATCCGTCGTCGGATTTTGAATATTCGCCGAATTTTTAACAATTTTAGGCGGGGGGGGGGGGTTGAGTTAATATATTAAAATTTGAAACATAAACATCATCATTAGATGTTCCTTCACTCAATCTGGGACTCTTTTGAGGCGTTTCAATGGGTTTCTTAGACATAATTTTGTTGGAAAAAAATTTGGACAAAAGATTGAATGTTGGTGTAGTTGGCTGGTGAGAGAAATGGGAGAGAAGAAGGTGAAAGTGGGGTGATAGCGTGTATAGTTGGATATGCGTGGGGGAAGGGTTGTGGGATTGACTAATGGGAGGTTATGAGTATAACATTAAATAAGGAAGTGTAATCAATGTAAAATTCCTATAATTGTGTAAGAGATAATTATGGGGTATTCTTTATTTAAATAATTTAATAATAATATAAAATTAAAAAAATTACTTATTTAATTATGTAAAATTTAATTAATTTATAAATAATTAGTGATATGCTATAACCTTAATTAAACTGTTATAAGCAAGAATTTTTTAAAAGTAGATTTAAAACATGTAATATTGACTCTTAAATGTGTATATGGGGTGATTTTTCCCTTAATAATTTCATATTTTTGTTTAGAGCTTCAATTTATTTTTTGATTCGAGCTTCAATGTAATGTTTATATGTGAACCATCACATTGTTTTTACATATTAATTCAACTTATCAGATTAATTAATTTTAACCAATTTAACTTTTCACGGGTAACATATATTGTCAACATCTTCAATATGTCCTTGATAGATGAAATTTTTTAGCATTCAGATGTCTTCAATATGTTCTTGTGAGCCTTTGGTCTAGGGAAGTGTATAGAAATATTTATGAAGATTCAAAGAGACTAGAATATACTATTATTCACCTGAACAAAGTTTGTTTCAATAAAACTGATGGTATCGGCCAGGCCACGTCCGATGTTAGTAGACTGATGTGTGCAGGCTACAGACGATGCTGGTAGGCCACGTCCGATGTCGGCTGACCGATGTGTGCAAGCCACGGACGATAGTGGCAGCTCACGTCTGACGTCGGCTGACAGTTGTGTGCAGGCCAAAGGCAATGCGGGCAGACCACGTCCGATGTCGGCTAACCGTTGTATGCAGGCCAAGGGTGATGCGAGCAGGCCACGCTCGACGACGGCTGAGCGATGTGCACAGGCCACGGCCGGTGTGGGCAGTCCACAATTGACGTCGGCTGAGCGATGTACACAGGCCACGGCCGATGCGGGCAGTCCATGGCGTATCAATAGAGTCATTCTAAATAAAGCGAAGGTTGAGTATGTTTTACTAGGTACTTGAGTGAAATGGTTAACATAAGGGGACATCAATTCTGACTATTTTCACAGCACCATCAATAAGATTCAAGATGAGTGTTATCAATGAGTGGAAGGTAACAAAAATATAGTTGAAGTTGTAGTTAGATACTTACAAGGAATTTTCTATCAGAATCTAGTATTTACAGACTTTTCAAACCTCAGTATCATTAACCCTCCATAATCACTTCCCATCTCCTCTCCTACTGAAGATGAGATAAAAGGTTGTATTTTTTCAATGGACCTGAAAGTGTTCCGAGTTAGATGCAGGGGCGGACCCACGTTGGTTCCAGGGGGTTCACCCGAACCCCCTCGGCAAAAAATTACACTGTATATATAAGGTAATTTTCTGTATTTATGTGGATATATATATTTTGAACTCCCTCAATGACAAGGAGAAAGAGATAGCCCAGTGGCAACTTCCTTGAAAATTAAGTCTCATATTGAGGGCTCAAATCCCTACATTAGCGTTTAATTTTTTTCTTTTTCAGGTTCAGTTTTTTTTTTTTTTAAGGTTTCAGTTCCGTTTTCACGTTTTTTTTAGTTTTTTATTTTATAAAACATGCTAAAAGTGTGGTTTTAAACCCAAAAAAATTCAAGAATCCGCCACTAAAACTAAATACTATTACTTTCTTGAAATTTTGTTTTGTTGGCTTATATATACACGCTTATATTTTTATTTTTCGAACCCCCTGAATGAAAATCCTGGATCCGCCACTGGTTAGATGAATTTACTACTAATTTTTTTCAAACTTGCTGGCCTATCATTGCTTCGGATATATGAATGCCTTTTTGTGGGGCAGAATTCCCTAAGTACTTAACATATACCTATTTGGTTATGGTTCCTAAAGTCAGCTTGTCACACTTCGAATTTATACCTTGGTTGTGACCGATACTTGAAAACAATTTCTAATCCCAAGCAACTCATTGGTTTAGTTGACTACTAAGTGGAAGACTAACATACATGGAAAGCTTAAGGAGACATGAACTTGAGTAACTTAAATATACTTAAGCTGAAAGTCGGAAAACAAGTCTAAAATATAAATAACAAATATATCTTTAACAAATGAATATTAGAGACTAAACTAACTCACTAACTCTGTTCATGAAGCTTTTGTTGGGTTCGAAAGTGATTAGAGCGTCATGCGAAAGATTACAATTGCAAATCATATGCTGATAAATTAGACGACAAATAAAAGCATACTAAAAATATATTATTAATATAGTTTGGTCAAGCGACCTACATATTATAAAACCAATAATGAAAAACATAAATATATTTAGGAAAAAATCTCCTCATAAACAAGACTCTCCAAATGACTACATTGTGGATGTTATTAGTGTTCTTGATATGAGAATAGGGTTCTTCAATTTATAGGATTCCAAACATTTACTCTAAGGAAGGAATAACCAAAATATGGAAGAAAATTATATTTTTCTTTCAGAAAAAGTAAAAAACATTTATCGTAATGTTTTGTCTTTTCTTTTAGACAAAAATAAACTTCAAATTAGATTAAAAAAATCAAGACAAAACCCTAACAACTTCTACTAAAGTCAGATAGATGTCTGACTAGTACCCACAACTATCTAAATAAAGAACTACTGTCTACTAAAACATGAAAGACAAATAGAGTCGGAGCCCTCTAAAAAAGCAAGAAAGCCTCACCAAATTTAAAGGACATTTTTAATACCTTACACAATATTTTATCTAACATCACAACATTTAATTTCTTTAATTTTAACTCTAGATTGAAATTGAGGAAATATTATTTCTATATTTTTAGTGTATACTCTAAGTTTACTTAATTTAAAGAGAGTCGAATGGAATAATTAAATTAGATGTCACCCTAATTTCAAGAAAGAAAGGAAAAAGAATTTGAATGGTGTTGCATGTTAGTGAAAATTGGATGTCATACGACTAGAGCTTAACCAGTTAGATTTTTTGAATTTTCACTTTATTGATAAGAAATTACTTTCTAACCTTATAATTACCTTCCCATTTTTTCTATCTTCAATTTTATTTATTTTATTAAAAGGAGGGCATATTTTCAAAAATGCACAAAAATTTTTTTTGATCGTGATACGATGATACAAACACACATTGAAAGGCGAAATAAATACAATTGAAAATGTTGGTCAAGGAAAATTAATTAGAATGTTTTGGATGATACTTATTTCGCTTTTTTATATGAAGCAATAACACAATGAAATAATGCAATAATTAAAATATAATGCATGTATACGATAAACTCACACAATGCTTCTAGACTCCCACCAAGCCTAAACTTACCGAAAAATGAATTAAAGTTCAACTACTAGCCGTGTATTCTAATTCGTGACCTTCAAACTTTCTATCAAAAAATGTTTCCTCGATAAGCTTAATTTGAGCCACGTCATGTTTAATCACCTGGTCTCCCTAATACTTCTTTAGCATACCTTTACCCCTCCTCATATCCTTTATATCCAATGTATCACGCCTCCTTACCGAGACATCTACACATATCATTTTTACATGTCCAAACTATTTCAGACACGTTTTTCTGATCATATTATCCACTACAAAGGTCACTTTCATCTTATCCTAAATATCATTGTTTTTTATCCTATCTCCTCTAATATGAAAAATTTAATGCAATTTTTTTTTATTATATAAATATAAGAACTTGGTGGAAGTTACTCTGTCCTTAATTTTGGACACGACTAAAGTAGAAAGAACGCATAAATCGACGGTGAAAAAAAACTTAATCTAAACTTTTCATATATCCGTACTAAGAAATTGGTGCTTGGCTTTGTTTTTATTACATAAACTCGAGTAGAAAATATATATATTAAACTTGTAGTTATGCATAGATTAGTTAATTATATATTAGTTATTCCACCTTTCAAATTGCATAAAATAATACATAGATTTTCTCATAACCTATTTGCATAAAATAAAATATGCATTTTCTCATAACCTATACATGTATTAGTTATGTGAAGTTCTAAATTGTAATTAAATGTCATATTAATTTTATACATGAATAACTTATTTTCTATCTACCTACCAAACGTTTTATCAATTATACAAAATTAATATATGAACTTTCTTATCCAACTGCCTAACAACTCCTGAAAAGATATTTGTTCTTTTCACTTATTAATTGGGTGCCATTAAAATAAGGGCAAATTTAGACTAAGTAAACAATAAGAATATATTTGTGCTAAAGTATTAGCAATAAAATATTCGTTCAATTTTTACGTAACTTAAAAGAACATGTAAACCTTTTTCGTATTATAAATATAAAATTTAAATTTAAATTATCGATATGAGCGTATTTGAAAAAAAATTGACAGTTAAATTTAAGAAACAAAATAATTTTCTAGAATATCAGATCCATGATAAGAGGATCAACATTTCATAAAATCATGATAAAATTTGGAGATAATGTCTACAATTTACTCAAAAATGACGTGGCAGATATTAACAAGGAAAACCAATCAAAGGCCAGTAATAAAAATTTCATATTGAAATTTACGATAAATAATTTTTAAATTTTTAAATAAAAAAAATATTAAAGTTTTTATTAGGTAATAGAAAAGGAAAGAGATTTGAAGTATCACACAACAAACACATGGTCCCCTCAAAAAATTTCCCCTTGTAAGACGACAAAAAACAACTCACCGTCCAAAATTTAACGCCGTTAGACACTATAAGAAAACGACAAGCGCGTAGACTAACGGATTACAAGTCACCGTCATAACGGAAAGACAATCTGGGCCCCACACGTGAATGGCTCGGTCTTAGGTCAGCCGCTTATAAAATATGAAAATCAAATTCGACGGCTTAACCAAACATGACTTTATATAAACCCCCACTCGCACAACCAATCGCGTGCTCACGCGCTTCCTTTTTTTCTTCTCTTTCTTTGTATATATAAATCTCCCAATCTTCCATATTATCTTCATATTGAAACAAAAACAAAATCTCTCTCAATTACAGAGAAGAAATATAGTTTAAGGGAGAATTTTCTCTCTTCTTTTCCCTTAAGGAATCGGAAAACCCAGGAAGAAGAAACCTATTTTCTTTATTAATTGCCATTAAATCACCCCTTTGAAGGTCGAAAGAGCCTTTGCAATTTTTTCTTTCTTGGGTATTTATTTGTACAAATTTTGATTTCCTTTTTCTTGTTTTGAGAAGTAAAAATGGGAACAGAAGTTTTGCGGCCACAAAATTGTTTGATTGACAGGTTCAGGGAACCACAACCGGCGGCGGCGTTTCATCGTCGGAAAAATAATGGATACTATAACAACGGTTACCGGAAACCGGTTGTTAGAACGGAGAAAAGGAAGTTGAACAACAAGATCCAGAACCAATCTGAGCCGTCAATTTCGAGGAGATCTGAGGAATCGAAACCGGTTCAGATCCCCGGGAGAGTTACACCGGCGGTGGACGGCGGAATCGTGATGGGTCAGGTAATGATTTTGAGAAGGGGAGAGTCGTTGGATTCTCTGAACCCGAATATCAGGAAAGAGAACAAAACGACGTCGTCGGGTAAGAAGAAGAAACAACCGGCGAGTGGTAGCGGTGATGAGTTGACGGTTTACGGTACCGGAAGATTGGGTCCGGACCAACCCGGAATGTTACCCAAAAATATCCGGGTCGGGCATACTCCGACCGACGTGTATGCTGGATCTGCTTTCTCGAATTCTCCATCGCCTAGATCTCTTCCTCTACCCTCTTTCTTCAACAACATGAACAACAACAAAAAGCAAGTAGAATTCAAACCGTTTGATGATTCCGCCTCGAGAGATTTACGGAGGTTGCTCCGACTCGAGTAGCGGATCCGACCCGTATTCTCCAGAATTACCTCTTATAATTTTTAACTAGTTTGGAAGGGACTATATATGATTCCCCAGTCTCTAATTAGCTTTAAGGTTGACTTATATATTACTATAAATCTTTCATATTCGCTCCTAAATTCTCAAATTTTGGAACTTTCAGTTTTCTCCATGAATTTTTTTAGACATGGAGAAGTGAAAAGGTCTGAAATTTGAGAAAATTAGATTAAAAAAATGCGAATAATTTCTTCTTGTTATTTACTTATTATTATTTATATTTTAGGTCTGGGGATTAAGTATGGAAGGAAGGGGGTTATTGTATTTAAGGGGAAGGAGATTGAAGAAAAAGCAGTGATGAATAAGTTTAGTGTTATGTTAAATATTGTGTTTGTGCTTAAGTTGGTGGTAGTGGTGAAGAAGACTCTAATGAGTAATGATGGAAATATTGAATAGCTTTGTAAAGCTTTTATTTTGGATTAATGGTTAGTAATCAGAAGTATGTTTTTAGAGTATAATTCTCTTTGTTCCAAACTTTATTGCTTTCTTGTTTATCTTGATGCTTCTTTTCAACTTTCTGTGTTAAAGTCACGATTTATGTACATTCAAAGTTGGAGAGTATTGATAAATAAAGAGTGGATAGATGATCTGATTATAATTAATATTCTTGTATAACTATATGAATTGTTGAGATTAAGATCATTTGATTATGCCAAGTAGATTCAATTATGTCTAATCTAAATCAATCAAATAAGGATTAACAACTTGAGAGTTCATATTAGTTAATGGTTTTTACCCTAAGTTGTATAAGCTGAAATTGAAATAGATGAGCGAGTCAAATCATTTTAAGAACAAGATTAACTTGAAGAATTCAAGAACTTACTCAATGATAAATACTAATCATGCAAGCATAAACTTAACAAAATTTGTAATCAAACCGTGAAAGCTAAAACTAAATTGAAGTTAAGAATACAAAACCAACAATAAAGATGAACACGATTATTTAGAAATTGGGGGATATTAAAACTCTTCGCAGGAAGTATGATTAAACACAACTCTAACTCCAGAAAATTTAAATAAGATGAACAAAATATTTAATTTTCATGACCAAACATCCACTATGGGCCTGTTTGGAAGTATGATTAAACACAACTCTAACTAAAATTTAAATAAAATGAAAAAAATATTTAATTTTCATGACCAAACATCCACTATGGGCATGTTTGGAAGGATACCCTAGTAATCGAATTTTGTATAATTGGTGTAATTACACTATCTGTCCTATTTGGTTAGACATGATAATTACTTTTGGTCAGCAGGTAATTGGTGTAATTGACAGGGGATAATTACACTCTCCAATTCATAAACAGAGGTTGTGAATTGCTGATTACCTTTTAATTTATTTTTTTTAATTCTATTTTTTTAAAAAAAAAAATTTCACTTCTATTATTTTAAGTTTTATTTTTATTTTTATTATTCTAAAAATTTCTAGAAGTTTATTTTATATTTTATATTATTATATTTCATTTTCTTCTCGTTCTCAACCTTACTTCACGTGATTCTATGCAATTTTTTCGTATTATCTATTTCTTTATGCCATGCTTATTTTCTCATTAGAATAATTTTATTAGTATTCTAATTTTTAAATTAAAATGGAATTTATTGTTAAGTAAGGTTATAGACTTACGTTTTCTTTTTTAAAAAAATATCATATTTATGCATGCTATGTTGAAATTTGCTATAAGAGTATTATGTTAAATTTTTTGTTTTGAATTTATAACTTATGTTATATTTTCAGTTTCATTTGTTTTAGTAATATTGAATTCACATTGCAAGTCATTTTTTAATTAGACTTGATAAATTATTTTTTTGTCGAATATTTAATAATTTATGACATATTATTTATATATTAATCTTTTTATCAAACATGCATTTCACGATGTTCGTAGAAACTTTATACTTTTAGTTTTTATGATCAATTCAATTCAAAAATATTAATTTAAAAAAATATAAATCAATAATTTTTTCATAATATTAGTTAAGAACATATGTTTATGAAGTAGTATATTTTCAAAAAAGAATATATCTCTTAAATATTTAATTTTTATTAATAAAGTTTCTTATTTGTCTAGTATAAATTTTAAATAATTAATTTTTATTTTTAAAATTTAATATAATTTTATGATTGCAATTGTGCATCCAAACACAACATGTGTAATTACATTGTGACATTCAAGCATGACATGTGTAATTATAGTGTAATTACATTGTAGCAACCAAATAGGTCAGTGTAATTACACCAATTTCAATTACCAGGTGACTTTCCAAACAAACCCTAATTAATGTTTTGATAAATAATTATGGCAAATGAGATTTTGGGGGTAGTGGGGTGAAGGGCGTGGGTACTTGCTTGGTGATTGGTAGGTATTGAATAGTTCAATAATGAAGATAAAATGTCCATTATTTTTGGTCCACACACTTGTTACATTAATATGTGCCTACCCCCTATCTTTTGAGATTGTAATGCAATTGCATGGCAACATCTTGGCCGACCAATGCATGTTATCTTCAAATTAATAGTAGCAAGTAGTCAGTCTCTTAGATTTGAACTCAATATTTTGAGGTGATTCTTTTGTTTGTTTTACTTATATATTATCACAACTCATGGGGTTTGTCTCTTATCAAACAACAATCAGTAGCATCAAGGTATATGTACCTATATGTAGTGTCACAATTATTCTAACTTTTTGATTCTCCATCGCGATTTGGTATTCACATTAAAGTTCGACTAAATTTAAATTTGTGTTAGGAAGTCTCGAGAATAAAGCGCTCTCTAACAAAGGCGACTCCATACCTAAAAAACTCGAACCTAAAACCTCTGATTAAAAATAAAAGAATACTTACCGCTCGCCACAACCTTGATACACAATATCCCTATTTTAGACGAATTTTGTTGAAGTTTCAACGCACTTATTGTTGAAAAACTATATGCACAACGGAAGCATATTAGGATCTTACTACTTACATGAATAATAAATAACCAATATTGTTTATGCTAGACCACATAATCATGCTAAAACACATAAATATATTGAAATTTAATTTGATAAATACCTCTTGAAGCATGAACAGATACCTTCAAGTGAATCCCCAAGTTAGACAGTCCTTCAAGTGAATCTACAAGATAGCCATGGTCTTCTACAGTGATCCCAAGTTCACATCTGAACTCTCTCAATACTTGGGTGGGCAACTATCGAATAGAAAACTAATCAATATATCTAGGGTTAGAAGAATCCCTTATTATAGAGATTTCCTCCCAGTCCAAAGAGGAGAACCAAAACACACGTTATTTTTCATCCATCGAAAAATACACGCTAGTTTTCTTCTTATAAGAAAACTAACGCCTCTCCCCTTTTCCCTTTAGAATTAGGATTCTGAGTTCTCGTTAAATATGGACACTGAAGGGACCACATAATTAATTACTGAGGCTTTCTATTATGGAAATAATTCCAAATAATTAATTTGAATTATTCTTACCATAATAAATTACAAATCATTCCACTAGAAATTCGTAATTGCACTCCTCTATTTATATTTCATAATTCCCCATTAAACACTTATGTAATTCCCCATGTTAAGATTTCAGATACTAATCAATAAATTAAATTACTGACGAATTTAACTTAATGATTAATTTCCTTTAGAGCACTACCTAACTTATTTCATGTGTCGGATTCATAAATCCACTTGCAAGGTTTGACACGATGAAAACTTACAAGTTTCTTAAAAAGACATATCAATCAATCTCTATAACGAGACATGGATTCCATCAACTAACTTATTATTTCACCAATATATATTATTATCATCCAACTTACTAGGCATATTGACCCATCTCATAATCCCACCTTTTAATAAATCAAAACGATAATTAATATATACAGATCATAATAGTTATATCAAGATTAAGAATATAAGTACATTTAATAGTTTAGAGAATATGTTTTGTCGGTCAGTCTAAAACAACTATCTCTACTCGTCCCGTTCAATACATACAAAATGCACTAGCACAAGAAGTTGGAACTATACCGTTCCCATAATCAAGATAAATTACATATAATCTTGTGCGACAATTGTACCGATGGCATGTCCAACTTTCATCCTAGATTGTGAACAAAAAACTTTATACTTATAAGAGCCGATGATTTAATCCTCTGTGTATAAGCTAAAACTCTACACACTAAATTATCTACTATATAAGTAAACAGACACCATAAACGAATATATGATCTATTAAAATTGAGCAAATATTTATTCTATAATAAATATTATTTCTTAACACATGGTTAATAGTATATATCCCAACACTTATGATATCATAGACTTTCTTGTCTTTTCATATACTCCAATTCTGTCCCAATTTATATATGTAATATATACTTTTTGTTTTTTAAATTCAAACAATAATTTTGATCGTAAATTTAGGAATGAAATGTGTAAATTTTTTAAACAAAATCTATATTATCAGAAACTCCGTAAAAAGTAGTACTCCCATGTTCCTTTTTAGTTGTCATGTATATTAAAAATATTTGTTTCAAAATAATTATCAATTTAAATAATCAAAAGAGCATTAATTACTTCCTCCATTCCATATTAATTGAATTTTTGAGGTGCTTCACACTCTTTAAGAAAAGTAAATCAAGACATATATTGAACATAGTTTTCAATTTTTACCCTTATTAATTATTGTCAAATTTATTGAAGTCATCACATTGAAAATCCAAATGAAGGGTAAAATTGGAAGAACACTCTAAAAGTAATCTTGAAAACTGAACAATTAAGTTATTTTGAAAAATAAAAAATGCCTCAAAAATTCAATTAATATGGAATGGAGGGAGTATCTTTTTCCAACTTTGGAAAGCGCGCGCGCACATATATATATATATAGGTTAAAGAATTAATAAATTGGGACATAACTAAGTGACAATAAACTAAGCCTATTTCTCCAGCGTCGTCCATAAATTATTTTTTCTTTGTATTTGCTATTCCTTATATGCTATGATTAGAGTGAATTGTGAAAGACTCATCTCACACCAATGGCTTTTTCTTTGATTACTAGTCTCACAAACGAACTCTCCAAATCTTAAGACTATTGTTTTTTAGCAAATTCTTTAGGACATGATATTTGTGTTTAAGCCTTTAAGGGGTTTGTTATGATTTACCTTTTAATTGTAACGCTATAATGGGAATTACGACATTATTGATATTGAGGAGCAATTATCAAGTCTTCTGTGTTGCACCACTATATCTAACATTATAATTTTGTATCGAAATTACAACATTCAAAGTTTCGTATATAGTTTTGCTTTTATGCAACCCCATTGAGAAAGGGTTTGCAGGCAAATTGATGTCTATCCTCTCTTATGAGATATTATTTCTTGCACCAGTTCATTAATGATTCATTCTTTTGAGTTGGTTATGGATTTTGATTGCGTAATTTTTTAATAGATTATTTTTTCATTATCATGGTGTTTGACAATAATAAGCAGAGCCACAGTTAAGTGGGGGTTTGTGACTTGTGAGTTCGGATGAGTCCTGTACTAGAAAATTAATTAAATATATATGTATATTAATTTATGAACCCCTAACAAAATTGATTGACGGTTCTAAAGGAGATTTAGAACTCCCACAATCTTAATCCTGACTCCGCCTCTGATTAGTAATAAGTGATATCATATTTGATTTCTGCGAGACTTTTATTGCACATGAATACTAACTTAAGTTCAGAAAAAATTGATTCAAAGATGTTAGAGTGTGCTTCCTTATAAGAGGTCTATGTTGCATAAATTTTGTGCTACTTCTAGTAATTTTTTATTTTTTTTTATAATTTGACCTAATATCACGTAGTCTAAAATTTATATTATATCAAAATAAAGTATACATGCATGTGCTTAGATATACTGATTTAATCCTTTGCCCTTCATAAAAGATTTACCATAGATAAAATTGTCATTTACTAATTTTCTTAAATAATTATTATTTAATTACCATCCTAATGTTTAGGATTTTGAAATTAATTAAAGTTATACCTACTAAATCTTACTTATTTATAAGATATAAAAGTCCTAATATTTAGTATTAAATTGACTATAGTTTTACTTCTTAAATATTTCTTTACTTAACATTATTAAAAGTTCTAACATTTAAGGATTTTGGTTATTAAATCTTCTTCTAAATGTGTATAAAATTATTACTTAATTTGTAATACCGTGTGTCGTTTACTTGTGGATACCAATCGTGTGATTTTGTGGATTCATTAAAGATCTTCTGATTTAGGAATAGATTAAATATTTTGACCGTGAAGATTTTGTGATTCATATCAATCAATTAATTTGTTATATTGCGTGTGGATTTATATCAATCATATCTATAATATAATTAATAAAAAAAATTTATAGAATAGGAATTTATGGAGAAAATAGTTTAACATAACCTTTTATAATTTGAATGAAAAAAAAAAACAATTACTCTACAAAGATTTCTTGAGTTTCAATTTTAGACTTTTTATGAGTAAAAATAAATATGCATGAAGATAACGTATTTTTAAAAAAAAATAATAAACCATAAAATTAGTTGTACGATTATTGCTACAAGCAATGTGAATATAATTCAAAATATTGAGCAACTATGTATTACCGTAAAAGGTGATGGAAGGAAAAGTTTTACAGTAATTTCAATTATGGAAAACGTTTTCATCAATTTTTTAGATAAAAAAATTTTAGGAGAAAAATCTACTATCAAAAGTGTGTGAGTATCATCAAATTAAGAGAAAAAAGACTTTAAAATTGATTCAGAATTTAGTTTAGGAACTAAATTTCATTTATTTTACTTGAAATTGTTAAAAATTCTTTTTCTACTCTAAGTTGTTGGGAAAAAAATAATTCTTCTGGATATAACGTAGAATGAATAATAGTATATTATTGGGAAAAGGGTCCGAAAAATATTTCAACTTTGGTCGAAATTGCTGTTACGATACCAAACTTTATGGATGACCTTTTACCCATGCACTATTTAATAGTGTATTTTAAAGGTATATATGTACCCACGTGGACACATTACTATTTAAAATGATGTAATATTTATGATACGTAGGCACATATATACCTTTAAAATACATGATTAAATAGTACAGGGGTAAAAGATCCTTTCCAAAGTTTGGTAGCGTAACAACAATTTCGATCAAAATTAAAATATTTTTCAGACATTTTTCCTTTCTTTTATTTCTATTTTTCTGTTATATAGAAACATGAAGCGTATACCGGTCATTTCACACTAATAAAAATACTCAAGAAAATGATCAAAATGATCCTTCATGTATAGGGATTGATTTATTTTGATCCTTAATATATATCACTTGATAGAAATAGTCCTTAATGTATGTAAAATGGATATCATTTTGGTCCTAAGCCCTAAATTTAACTTTTTCACCGTTAAAAACTAACGTCCCATTCCCTAACTCATTTCTCTCTTCTCCTTGGTTGCTCTGTCTTCCTGTCTGCTTCTCTCTAAAACTGCATCATCTTCTTAAAATATATTTTAAAAACTCTTCTCTTTTCATTTTTTAACTATCTTTTGTGTTGTCTTTGTTAATCCTTAAGATAGATAAAAATTTATATTTTCCACATGAATGTAGAAGTTCATACCTATCGAAAAATGTTTGAAATTTGACTCCTGATAGATGTCCGATGACCCACAATTCGCACAGTGAACATGAATAAAAAACAAGTCTTCTACGAGCCCCAACATTCCTACTAATTTTTTCGCTACTTTTCTCGCTTGTCAACTCCATCTTCTTTTAGAAAAATTCAATACTCATTATGATTTGAGCAGCTTGTTCCATTTTTTCATTAATGGTATGAATGACTTTATTTTTAAATGCTTTGACTGAATCAAAAAGTTTATTTAAACTTGTAATATTCTACTATATTATAAAAGGGAGTTTAGGCCTAAGTATAATATATAATATTCAAGATTGAGACTTTTTCCAATCTTCAATATTATATATTATACTTGTGGGACTTTTAAAAGCTTTTATAATATAGTAGAATATATATATATATATATATATATATATATATATATATATATATATATCACAAATGGAAAAGTCCCAATCAAGGAAATGAAAAAGTCCCAATATATCATTTACAAATGACTTAAAAAGCATTAAAAATTACAATACTTACCAATTTAAAATATTTAAAAGCTATATATATATATATGTCACAAATGGAAAAGTCCCAATCAAGGAAATGGAAAAGTCCCAATATATCATTTACTAATGACTTAAAAAGCATTAAAAATTAAAATAGTTACTAATTTAAAATATTTAAAAGCTATGTAATAAAATAAGTTGACTCTCAGAATTCTATCAGGCTCACATATATTGGGACAGAAAAAATAACACATATCATTTTAAAATTACCAAAAAAGTATTATAAATAATAATAATTAACAACTTAAAATATCGGAAAGACATTTTAAAATGGTTAATTTTGTAATTTTATCCATATCACATAAATTAGGACAAAGTGACCAGTAATGTACGTTTATTTCAAAGTTACATAAAAATATTATAAATCACAATAATTAATAACTTAAAACATTTTTTTTAAAAATATGAAAATTTGGATGACTCTCCAAATTTCATTTGTGTCACATAAATTCAGACAACAAAAATAACATATATTGGATCCATTTTAATTTATTTGTCTTATTTTTTTTATATTTAAAAATTGCATAAAAATACTATAAATCATGATAATTGACAACATAAAATATGTTTTGAAAAAAATACAAAAAATTCCACTGATTCTTGAAGTGAATCTATCGTAAAAATACTATAAATTATGATAATTGACAACATAAAATATTTACAAAATGTTGTATGCGGGTAGTCTTATTATGCCTTAAATACCGTCAAAGAAAGTACATGTTTGTGATAAAAAAACTTATTCCTTTATCCACACAAACAATCGCATTAAAAACTCGGTTATTAACCTCAAAACATGCCATTTATATTATTGGGCCCGTGCATAGCATGGGCAACATTATCTAGTAATGATATAAGAACTAGCATATCCATGCTTTGGATGGCATAGACACACAAAAAATTTCTCCATTATTTTATTGTTGTTTAGTTTCTAGTCTCTTTTGAGTGACTCATTTGATCTTTGGATTGGATGAGTTAATTGGTTAATTCGATGAAACATGAAAATTGCAATTAATAGGTGAGTCTTTTTTTTCCTTTCCACTGAATCCAATAAATTTTCAGTTGACCGAGAAGTAGAAATTACTTGAAAGAGAGAAGAAAAAAAAGTTATGGGTGAGTTGGAATAAGCAATATATGGGGTGGATTAGTATCCTCTTAATTCCTCTTATTGAGGAAGAACAAGTACTGAAGAACCAGAGAAGGGGGACCTTGGGAGGGGACGTTAGTTTTTAACAGTGAAAAAGTTAAATTTAAGGATTAGGACCAAAATGATACTCATTTTACATACATTAAGGATTATTTCTTCAAGTCATATATATTAAGGATCAAAATAAATCAATCTATACGTGAAGGACCATTTTGAACATTTTCTCAAAAATATTCCACAGAGTTCTCAAAGCAACCATTTCTGTACTTCTTCCACCAACAAATACAACCCAAACCTTTGTTTTTTTTTGCTTCCAAAGCTAATTTCTTGGCACGTTCAAGTAAATTTTTTTAGTTCTCTGGTCTACTCAATAAGATCTTCCGACAGAGAACTCCTTCAATTCTCCTTAAAACTTTCAAGAAAACTTTTAGCTCTCTTTTTACAATTTAAGGTATGAATCTCTTTCAATTTTTGCTCAAATCTGCTTCTTTTTACACTTCTATAGTTTGCACAAAGAAACAAGTGATACTCTCTGAATGTCTCATAATTCTTGAACTTCTCTTTCTATAATTTGAGTTCTCTTCATCTTCTCATCTAAGTGTGGCGATTTCAGGTTAGCTTATCTATCAATCTTTGTCCTATGTTCTCTCGGTATGGCTTTAATTCACGTCCAATGTTAATTCATACACCATCTAGCTTTAGAATATAAATTTTAACCATGGGATCTCACAAGTTTTGTAGTTGAAAAAGAAAGTTGGTGCTCAACTATATAATTGCATAAAAGTGTGCACCTTTTTTGCTTAAGAATTTGATGAAGAAACTATGTACACATCTTTTTATTTTCACTGAAAGGTATAGATCATGATTATGACAATATTCCCAGTTTGTTCATCCAAAAGTACTTGATGAAGAAGTTGAATCATTCTTACGAAGATGAGGTAATTAACTTTTTGTATTTTTGGAAATTTAACAATCAATAAATGTTATTAACATTTATTTACGATCCTACCTATTTTGGTTTGAGGACTGAAAAATTATGTAGGAGCATGAATTCCTGTAGTATATTATTCTATTGGGTGTAGTGTTGGTCCTGATAATTTAGAACTTGGTTTTCAAGAGAACTGGTTGTGTGTGAAAATTTAAGGGGTAATGCAAAGGGTGCCAGTAACTGTATCAGTATTGAACCAATTTCAGAATGAAGTCATGAACTAGCTCAACCTTTCTATGCTTTGATGACACAACTTTTAATTAGATGAACAGTTATAACTTCACATAATATAAGCATGAGGAAATGACCAATGGGTATTGCTTGTTGTGAAGTGGGAATTTGGAAGCTAAATACTTAGCTTTCCTTTAATCCTTTCCCCTTTTAAGTGTTTTCTTTTTAGGAATTAATGAAGCAGAAGTTGTTAATAAGAGCTTGGCTTTAAGACTTATGGTCATTTTGACTTAAGTGAATGCCAAGGAGAGTAGGCAATTTCCAACTTTTTGTGTTTTTAGCATCTCCATGAACTACGCGTTTTTTAAACATTACCTATTCTCTGTCTCTTCTATATCTATGTTATTAATCAGGCTTGTTTGGAAGGTACTTGTTCACTGGGTTGCTTGGACTCTTCAAAAGTATTGTCTCACTCATGTCAAATCATCCAAAAAAGCTATTGAGCATCCCATGTTAGATATGGACGGGTAATTGGTCGCCTTGGATGGTCTTGGACAATCCTCACCCTATGAACTAACTTTTGGGGTTGAGTTAGGCCCAAGATCAATTTCACTACACAGGCACTACTTTGGAGGATCCGATATGCACCTATTGACATTTTTGAAGAGTATGTTGCTCGGACTCTTCAAACACACTCGTGTTGGATCATCCAAAAAGACACTACTTTTTGGAGGATTTGAAGTAAGGTTTTCAAAGGAGAATATTTTTGTTGAGGGTGGAAATGACATGGTCTACCGCGAAAATTTGATTAATGGAACACCGGTAGATATTAATAAGTTCCTAAACAATCTGTGAGTTCATAAAATCAAATTATATGCTTTCATTAATGGTCCCTTTGTTTTAGTTTCCAGCTTGAGTTTGAATTTAAGATCTTTTTCCCAGAGGTCAAGTAGAGAATGAGTTTCAAGTGAAGGTTAAAGCCATTGGCCACGTACGTCACAAAAACTTAGTCCGCCTTCTAGGATACTGCATTGAAGGAACGCACAGGTGTTTCCCCATCTGAAAGTCCCTGATAGTCCTATACCTTTTTTGGACATGAAATATGAAGCTTTGGATGGTTCAATTACTTTCATGCGCATGTAAAGTAATTGAATGAATATTCTTGTTTAGCATTTGAAAATGCTTTGTTCGAATGCATCATCACGTGATGCTAGTTTACGAGTATGTCAACAATGGCAATTTGAAACAATGGCTTCATGGAGCCATGCGGCACAACGAGTATCTCACTTAGGAGACTACGGTGAAGGTTCTCCTTGGGACAGTTAAAGCGTAAGTTCATTCAGCTAAGCTAAATCTATTTTGGAATAATACATCTCTTGACGTGCTATCATTTCTTGTAGTCTTGCCTATTTGCATGAGAATTTTGAGCTCAAAGTTGTTCATCGAGACATCAAATCAAGTAATATATTGATTGATGATGACTTCAATGCTTAGGTCTCTGATATTGGTCTGGCCAAATTGCTTGGTGCTGGTAAACGTTATATCATAACTCGAGTCAACCTTTGGGTTAGTTTCTTCCTTCTGCTTCTTTTGATTGCATTCCAGCTCGAGTATTCTTCATGTTCTGGTCTTCTGAACTTCACAATCTTTAACTTCTGGTGTCTCGTATTACTATTTTGGTATAAAAATTTGAAGTAGAAAATTGCATTATTATATCATTTCACACCCTTTCAAATATTTGACAGATATGTGGCTCCTGAATATGCAAATACTGGTCTCTTGAATGAAAAAAAATGATATTTATAGCTTTGGGTGTAGAGTTGTTAGAATCGATCACAGAAAGAGATCCTGTGGACTATGGCAGTCGTGCCCAAGAGGTTTGTTATCCTTCATACCTTATCTTAAGATCTATTTAGCACACTTGATGTAAGAATCTTATCTGCATCCTCATTATTGAAGAAGTTGTAAAACTTATTGTGCCCATATCTTTGGCAGAATAGATTTTACTTTAATACTCACCTTGCTGGTTTTCTGATATTTGTCTCATTGTCATTTTCTATTTAGTTTCCCTTGAGTTTTCTCTGGATTACTTGTTCTTGATATATTATGTACGCCTTTTGGTATATGTTGATTACCATTCACTTAATAGAAAAGGGTTGTATTTTTAATGTTCTAGCCTATTAAACATTAAGCAACATTTCATTTGAAATAAGCAAGTATATGTGTTTTTCTAGGGTTGGAGTTGTTAAGGTTCTACAATGAGTATCTTAACTTCAACTCATAGTCCATTCTATGTTTTGATCTTTTATTCTTAAATTTATGTTGTTATTTTCTTTCTTCTCCACTTTCCTGAGATTTGCTCTTCTCGAGTTGCTGCTTCGATTTTTAGGTTAACTATTTCCTTCAAAACACCGCCAAATTTTGTTCTTTGGGTTTTGAAAATGTGGACTTACATCTGCTCTCCAGATGTAGATATCTTAATTGTCAAGTCGTTTGAGCTGCATGTAGAGTTCTTAGTCAATTGGCTTAGTGGGAAAAATGTAACCTTCTCATTGGAGTATGTAGTAGTCATATTCTTCACGGTTCAGATTGTTGACTTATGTGTTTGAACATTTGGAGAAGAGAGCTTGAAAGTGACATGCAAGAAGGAAGAAATAAAATTAAAATGAAATTAAACTTGTGTTGTCTCTTTCGGTTTGATAGCGGGATTTCATTTACTTTGTACTATAGTACTATGTTTTTTATTTATTTATGAGAACACACAAAGGTATCATAGAACTCTCCCTAAATCCGCACCACTTTTTTAAGGGAGATCAATTAGTTTGCTCTATGCTATTTTTGTTTATCTCTATAAACATATATTGACTTCAAGGAAGTTTTATGTTGTGCTTGATTGGTGGGACATCACAACTGATAACTTCTTCTCAGTTGGGAAAAACTTGATCCATATAGTTGTGTTTCTTATGCAATCAATGTTCTAAGTGAAACTTACAAGATGACTGATCTATTACTCCGAAATATTATTTTAGTTTACTCTTTTAAAATCTTCATCCTTTTAAGTGCATCTTCATTCTCCAGGTTGTGTGTACTGAAGGACCTGAGAGAATTAAAGAACTGATTGTTATGGGTGCTTCATTTGATTATGGGGAGGATGGCAATCTGCATCTAGCCAGGGAAGCGGGCCACTCCCATCGCCAAATTGTCCATGCTGCTGATATGAGAGGCAGAGAGATAGAAAAGGCCCTTATTAGAGGCAATTATTAAGGATCCTACAACAAATGTGTTTCAACGCCATTTTGCTATAGATTTGTTGACCACTCAAGTAAGTTTATAACTTTATAGCAACTGTTTGTGTTGGTTATTATGGAGAAACTTTTCTGTTCTAGCATCAATTTGGTCCGAAATGAAAAGTAGTTTCTTTAATCTAATTAAACTTGGCATTATTCTTTTGCTTATGTGTCGTAGTTGATTTAAATGACATGCATTCAAACAATTGCTATGTTGGTAATCTCTGGTTCTTTTGTCATTAACTTTATCATTCTTTAGATTTAAAGATATTCATGTATTATGATGTATGCATTTGTGTAGGTGCACTGATCATGATTCTGAAGATGTACCAATGGCATTTAACAAAGTTGCAACTTGACTACATGTGATCTGTATGTCGTGAATACTGTACAGAGATTTGCATATGCTACTGTTTGTGATGCTTGACTTCATATAAATACCTGAAAAATATTAGATCTGAGACCTATAGAAGTGCTCCCAAAAGCTCAATTAATTGGCACTATTACTTATTATTATTGTCTCTTAAAAATAAATTCTCAACAAAATGGGGATTCAATGAGTTGTTAAATTTCTGCTTATCTTACATTTTTATTTTTCTATTGGCTTATCTTTTTCTTTTTAAAGATTCATTGGCCTATTTTGGTGAAAAATGTTGTCAATAACTTTAAACCTGAAAACTTGATTCCAACAGATATACTTAGCACATGGTAAGTAACAAAGAAACTTCATGATTCTGGGAAAATTAGAGCTATTGGAGTTAGTAATTTCTTTATTGAAAAACTAAAGATCTTCTCGAAATAGCTCTTATTCCTCTTGTTATTAATCAAGTGGAGTGCCAATGGTATGATTAGAGAGAAGGCAACTGTATGTGATGAGAGCTGATATCTGAAAAATGCATTTTTTGAAGTTGTGAAGCCTGTCAGTGAGCCAAAGTTGTGCTATTGTTGTAGTTATAACTTTTATTATTCATTACAGCTGCCTATAGTATTATTTATGTAGTTACTTTGTGCAGAAGGCTGATGCATCATCCAACTTTGTAGTGATAATTACACAAGTTTAATTACTAGCTCTTTGTTTTTATGAAATTAACAGAATTTTTGGTGTAGTTGTCCTTATTAATTTTCAGCTTTTGTAAAAATTGAATCCTTTATTTTCCTCTTCTATTTTTTGATTTGCTATTTTGATTTTAATTGTCAAGTGAAAAATGATGCTATGCTTAGTTTGTGGGCATTAGTTCAAAGAGGCTTAACAGTTGTCCCTATTCTATAACTTGAATGGTAAATTCTATATTTTATATGGTTAAACTTCTATATTATTATTAGCTTTAGCTAAGTAGGAGGAAGTTACTACATGTTCATCATGAGGGAAACAAAAAAAGGAGATCTGTTACTACACTGTTTATAATGGTTAGATTTGTTATAGTAGTGCAATGGGATGACATCTCTGCTTCAACTATTTGCTATAAACAGTGGAACACTTCCCTTGATATGATCCATGTATAAAATATATCATGTTCTAATTTCATGTTATCAATGTTGAGAACTGATTGTACAAATGATATTTTTTGTTTGTAAATAGCAGGGAACATTTCACCATTTTTAATCATATTGAAGAAAACGTTTGTGTGTTGTGACAAAGAATCACTACTAGTCACTAATGAAATAACAATAGCTCGAAGAACCTCATGTCTACTGAAAATATCAGTTGCTGAAGTAGTGATAGATGTCTGTGAGGAAGGAATTAAAACGAACCCAGCGACTATGAACTGCAGAAATTTATAAAGGGGGAGATTTGCTCCTTTCACCCTTGTTATTACGGAAATATCATGTTTCTGTGTTCTTCCTCGGTTCGAAAACAAAGAAACATGCTCCTTGTATTGGACCACTAAGTTACTATATATATGTAAGCTTTGCTGGAGTTGCTATATTTTCTTTCTAATTTGAATTTTTAAGACGCATGATTTCTACAAAATCACATGCAAGTACTTGGTCGCGTTATGTTGCAACAATTTTCCTGAAACTAGCACCAGTGTAATGGTCTATCTAGCCCATTATATAGAAGAGTGAAGTGGTACGACAATCAAGGGTAAAAAATGTAAT
The DNA here is from genome assembly GCA_029007595.1 of Solanum commersonii. Classification (NCBI taxonomy): domain Eukaryota; kingdom Viridiplantae; phylum Streptophyta; class Magnoliopsida; order Solanales; family Solanaceae; genus Solanum; species Solanum commersonii. Next base: position 557,129 of record JAJTWQ010000118.1, read on the forward strand.
TTTATTCTAACAAAAATCTATTAAGAAAAATAAATAATTCTAGAAACATCTTTCTGTATATTAAGTGAATGATGATCAAGGGTAAAAATATAATTTCATGCTAACAAAAATATACCAAGAATAATAACAAGAAAACTAAATAGTTCTAGAAACATCTTTAGTTATTGTAAGTACTATTAGCTGATTTTGTTATCACTTCACTTTTTTTTTTTTTTATGAGTTATTGTGATATTTATTCATTAATCTATTTTACTATTACTTTAATTAATTCCTAATATTTTTTATATTCATTATGCTTACTGAAAATGTCTACTTTAACATAAAAATTCATTAGTCTCTAATTAATATACTTGAAATGAAATAAGTGTGATAAAGTTAATAATATTTATTAGATTGGAATTAAAGAATAAATAAAATTAATTTCAATATTTTAAAAGATGTTAAAAAGTAACCTTACAAATAAAATGAATATGATGGTATATTTGCATTTAAAGTAAACTATAAATGTTTACTAGATTATAAAAGAGTAGTTCTTCATTAAAATATATAATCAAGTTTGTACTTTTACTTGATTTCAAACATATTAATCTAAATATGTGAACTGATGTAAGTTTGATTTAAATTTGAAGTTGTCGGACCAAAACTTGGTATTTTTCTATTCTATAGAAATGTGAAGTTGAGGACGATCAATGGTAATATGGCCATTTCATATATATTTTATTTTAAAATTCTATAAATTGTATTTTTAAACTTGTCAAAATATTTTTTCAAGTGGGTAAATTTCCTCCACAAGTTACATGACTTTTCTAGAAACTATAAATTATAAGATTTTTCTAGAACTAAGTTGATGACACAAATAAATAGACATTAACTCATTATTCATTTCATGCACTCCTCAACTCTCTCCCTCTCATGTCTTATACCAATAAATTTCTCGCCCTTTATTTCTAACTTGCGTCTTAAATATAATACACTCCGGCATAGATCTCTTATTAGGAAGAACAATAATGCATTTTTTTCCAACATTAAGAATTTCATTTTTTGATCAATTCTCTATATAATGATCCTACTTTTGTAAAATAATTATAAGACAAAAGTAAAATTCAATATTTCTTAGTGGACAGACACATCACTTATGGGACTTGTCGATATAATCAATTTTCAGCAAAATTCAACTGTTCCACACTTTTCAAATGCCCTAATGAATTAGTTAACATGTTAAATCCAATATCAATCACAGTTGCGTTTCTCAAAATGCCTAATCCAAAAGGAATGCAACCATTGAACAAGCTCTTAAAGAACAAAATTTTCAATAATTTCGGAGCATATTATGTCCTTTTCTTTGGTTCTCTTCAGACTTTTCAATTTCATGGTGTTGTTTTTTTTCTTTTTTGATTGTAAAGATAATTTTTGAAGTATCTAATTTACTTGATTTCTCTTTTTATGTATAATCCGAAAACTTTACGTAACATATATGTCATTATGTAATTTATTGAGAAACATATATTTATTTATTACTATTAGTTTATCATTAGTTAAAATCATTTTAAGCAAGTTATATAAATTATTATATTAACTACCTCATGTTAAATTATTGTCGTATACATTATATTAACTTTTGATAATATTTTTAAATTTTCATTCATTTGAGGTAAAACATTTATTCATCATATATATTAATTACTTTTAAAAAAATTCATCAAGTAGGTCATTATTTTTGTTTGTTAAACATCTATTATGTTTTATTATTATTTCCTATCATGTTTATTTGAAAATATCATAATATTTTTTCTTTTACAAAACTAATCAAATTTCTATTATAAACATATATAAGATTGTAATATTGGGCCCGTAATGGGACTTTCATTATCTATCCCTCCCTCTCTCAAATATATAAATATATATATATATATATATATAAACTTATAAAGACAACAAACATATTTGTGAATGAAAAGTAGAAAAATAACAATAATATACCATATATATAAGTCATTAAATGAACATTCATTACCACTGCGTCAAAGACATTGCTTTTTATCAAATATATCCAACTTTAAATATATATCCTTTAAATGTAGAGTTTGACATATACGAAGTTGGACACCCTGGGTGACTATAGCTACGCCCCTGTGAACAATAGCATATTTGAGATATAATATTTATTTATATAATTCAAATAGATATAATTTTATTTTAATGTTAATTGCTATTTCTTAAATATTTTTGTTCTTAAATACAATTTTATTAATCAATGTGAGACACATGTGCAAAGCATGTAATATACTCTAAACATAGGTAGAGAAAAATAAACTACACTGCATATGTGCAATAATAATACACATTTAATTTTGTTTATTGTTCCTTATTCCTCTTCAAGTACACTTTTTATCATAAAAATCCCACTTTGTATTTTCTAAGTTTTGTACTTAATAATATAATATATTTACACACAGAAAAATATTTTTTAGATATATATTTATTACTAGTTCTACGTTTATCTCAAAATCTTATTCTAACATATTGTAAATGATAAATTTGGCATAATATATTATATGACTTTCTTTGTGCTATGAACTAAGATCAAAACTTAAAAGAGTAAAAACTAAGTTATAGAGTCCTTTTGGTATATCAATGCTTACCTTAAAATAGATACATTTATAACTCAACTATTTCAAGATCTCTTGAGACTTATCAATTATGTAACAACACCATATATACACAAACTCTATAATGATGCTAAAATTTTGTACTAAGTTACCTAACATAATGAAAAACGTTGATTCTCTGAATCTTATGCTCTTATGTTCACTAATCAATAGTCTCATTTTGTCTTTATTTATCTTTTTCACCTAAGCTTGAAGCACTTGTTTGAACCATAAACTTCAATATTTATAGTAGTAAACAGTGACTTTTTGTATGTATTTGATAATTATCACATGAATTTGGTTAATGCTATTAAATAAAATATTGAATGCAACTTTTAAATTCTTCTCTTTTTAGAGTGCTGATAATAGAAAGTTATAGGAATTAAAAAATATGTAACTGAAGCTAGAAAAACCCCGCATAAATAAGGAGGCAAACATTTAGATTTCATGATAAATTATGGGTAAAGGTTATAAAATAAGTTAGCTATACTAAAATTGTAACACCCCGCTACTAGAAAGAACTAGAATTAGAAAGAAACTGTTTTTGGAAATAATCAAATTTGGAAAGTTTAACAAAGTTAAGCTAAATTTGAGTTTTGGGTCAATCTCAAATGACCATAACTCCTTTCACAGGAGAATTTAGGTGGGCTACAAGATACCGTAAAAAATATCTTTGAATTATCTTTCCAACGCCACAGGGTTTGCTCAATTTTGAGTTCATATGAGGGATATATGCCCATTTGAAGTTGGACTGTCTAGATAAGGAAAGTCAAAATCGGATTTTAGAAGGGTATTATGGTCTTTTCACTACCCAATTAATTAAATTCATTTTTGGTAATTAAGTTGGGGTCTAAAGTGATTGGATTCAGTTTACGCTTCATAAAATAAGTTAGAGTTTTGAGAGAAGTGAAGAGAAGAGGAGAAAAGAGGAGAAGAAGCTTAGAATCGTCGCGTTCTTGAAGATTTGCTTGTGGATTTTGCCAAGGGTTGATCCCTACGAGCTGTGTGAGTTCACATAGCGTTGGGTTTGTTTACCTACGCACCAAATATGTTTATTTCAGTGTGAATTCATCCTAAAAATGTTGAAAGTTTGATGTTCTTGATATGTGTTCTTGAATTTGCTTTCGTTCTTGAATTGGGCTGAGATTAAGGAGTTCTTGAGATTATTCTGTCGATTTATAAAGTTGTTTTGAGTTAGATTCTAGTGTACATGTGTTGGGTAACTGAATCTAAAGAGAAGTTGAGCAAAATAATCGAATTTAGGCGAATTAGGGTTAAAAAATGAAGAACAAAAAAGTCGGGCGAATCTAGCAATCCTATCTGCTTCGCGGACCTACCTCCCCTTTTCACAGAATTTTTCTCTACGTTGCGGAGAGGTCACATACCTTTCTGCCTCAAAATTTATTTCGCGACTTGTTTTCAGACAGTGATTTCTTGATCGTATCTCATGTTTAACTATCTAAAAACATTCCTAAACATCACGAGATCTTTCCTATCACAAATCACAACCCTGAATTCATAATTCAAGGAAAGCTAAGAGTCAAGTCAAGAGAAGTTCATAGAGTCTTCCAAAGGTCTTTTACAAATGTTTTTAACTTTGTTTTAAGACTTGAGTGTTGAGTTGAGTAAAGAGTAAATATTAAAGTCCATTTCTTCAAAAGAGTATATCGGGACTATGTATTCCCAAAGAGAAAATGTTTTCACATTTAAACAATAAATGAAACACTGATTTCCAATAGAGCCTATGAGCTAGTTTTCAGTAAAGAACAAATGTTTTCACAATTAAGCAAGAGAGAAAACTTTGATTTCCAAGAGAGCCTTTGAGCTAAGTTTTGAGCAATTATCTCAAACCACATAAAGAAGTTATGTTTTTAAACATATGTGCTAGTATCTTTTGGGAGTAGTATTTAGCACCGATATGGGGGAGAGTTCAGACAACTCCCAGCCCCCATAAACCATGTAGCCATCATGGGTTGAAAAAAAGGTCATATTTTTTAGATGATTCCTTAGGGGTTGTTTGGTTTGAAAATGAGTTATGATGGGATAAGTTATGTTGGGATAAGTTATGTTGGTATTAGTTATGATGGGATAAGTTGTGTTGGGATTATTTTTTATTGAGTGTTTGGTTTGTTGTATTCAAAATAATAAATTTTAAGAATAATTTATTTGTTTACAAAAATGCCCTCCATTAATGTAAAAAGTGATATAACAAAAGGGTTGAAAGAGACATTTTTGTCATTTACCAATGTGAGGGATAAGGTACTAATTCATAATCCCGGGATAAGTTATCCCAAGGTTTCCAACCAAACAAGAAAATAAAGGGTTCTTAAAATTTATCCCGAGATTAATTTCCTTTATCCATTACACCAAACGAGTCCTTAGTGCTTTTTAGCATAGACTAGTGGATCCACTTAGTAGTTAGGTTCTATGCCCTTGGCAAGGTATATGACGGCCCTGGCAGCGTGAGGCAAAACGTGTATCATCACATAGCTCTCAAGTGATGGTTGTCGGCTAGAGAAACTCCCACAGAAGTATTTTGTATTCTTATATACACAGAGTTAATTGTATTTTTATATACATCTAGAGTTTATATTGTAACTTTGCATACATATAGAGTTACTATTGTATTTCTAAATACACAGAGTTGTTATCCATGTTTTAAAAGCTTTTCTTTATATTGCATTTATATTATTGCTTTATATTGAAATGAGTTAAGTTGAGCCCAGGTATGTTATTTCTGTTCCTTTCAAGCTTATGTCTTGTTTTAGAATTTCCCTCGCAATCTCGTACATTCAATGTACCAATACCATTTGGCCTGCATTGTTTTATGATGCAGATACATGTAACCAGGATCAACATCAGTGCATCGTTGATTCTAGTTGCGTTTCAGAGTTGTTGGTGAGCCTCATTGTTTCCGGAGGACCCCTTTTCATTACTTTATCATTTTAGTTCATTAGAATGCCGTGGGTCTTGTCCCGACGTCCATCTCATTTGTTATAGGCTTTGTAGACAATTAGTTTGATGTTAGTTCTCGAGTCTTTCCATTTCAGTTATGCTTGAGACTTGAGTTATCACTTTGGCCAACGAATGTTTATTTATAATACATTCTTAGTTATCTTTGAGCTTTCAGTTTACTTTTAAAGTACAGTTATGTTTGAGTAAAGTCTTTCGCTAAGAGTTAAGTCAGGTCAAGGGTTCGCTTGGGGCCAACAATGGCTCTCGAGTGCCAACCACGTCCGGGGTGTAAGCTTGGAGAGTGACAAAAATGTCAATAGTTGCAATAGATCAATGCACCCTTACATATTTCGTATTAAATATTATTTCAGTAGGTCATACACCCTTACATATATTATTAAAATAATAATATTATTTAGAATATTAACTTTTCCTATTTCAACTATATCATTGATTTGACCCTTTAAGTTTTTACTCTTGCAAGAATGACATTTATGACATAGTTTTATCCATATTATCATAATCAATCAGATAATTAAATGGCCACTTTGTAACTTATAGATGGATGTGGTCACTTTATAACTCTTTAGCTGGGAAAAGGCATAGGTTCCCTTATGAACTTGTCCCAAAAAGTCAGTTACACGCTTAAACTATTATGACGATCTATTACACACATTTACTATATAAAAGTGAATTTATTTATCCCCCCGAGACATGTAACACCACTATCACAATATGTGGTGTGTTACACTCGCTGCCACATCAGTCCCATGTCAGAAATTAAAAAAATATATATATTCTTTTTCATTTTTAATTAGCTTTTCTTTTGTTAACTATATTTTACTTTAATTAATCTCCAATTAATTATTAAAACTCTCTAATAATTATATTTTCTTCATAGTAAAATTACAATAAGATGAAAATTTTAACAATGGCCGCCAAGAACACTAATTGAAACATGGAGCTGATTTATGGAGTGGAAAGTCTCCCGTTTCTCTCAAAAAAGCCTGTCATAGCTGCAGTGGCTAAGAAACCCCAAAAAATTTATTCCACTGATGGCATTAAGAATTATTTTTTAACAAACACAAAACAAAACCCACAAAACTTAGATTGATGATAAGTAATTTACTAAGCAAGCTGAGAAGAAGTCGAAGAAGGAGATATTTTTGCTTAAAAGAAAGAGGAGAAAAATGTGCTTCCTCAAGAGGGTGGGGTTGAAGAAGAAGAAGAAGAAGAAGAGATGTGAAGAGTGGGGTGAAGTCTAATTAAATTTTGATTTTTTTCTACTTTAATAAATCTGACACGCCTATTTTTATTTTTATTTTTAAATTATTTTGCCACATCAGTTTTAGGGGGTAAATAAATTCACTTTAAGTAGTAAATGTGTGTAATAGGCCATCAAAATAGTTTAAGCGTGTAACTGACTTTTCGAAATAAGATTAATAAGGAATTTATGCCTTTTCCCCTCTTTAGCTTGCAATTAAGTTGGGAGTTGAAAAAGTTATGAAAAATATTTTAATTACTTAATATTTAACTTATTAGATATTTATAACATTTTAAATTGTGATAGGAATAAAAATGGTATTTCAACTTTTACTTTTATGTCTTTCACTTTTAGTATAATATAATTAATTAATGTAATATACACGTGCAAGCATGTACATTTAACTAGTAAGTAACAATGAGGTGGACTAGTCATTTTAGACATGTCATACTATGTACAGAGAGCAAAAAGATGGAAGTATAAAAGGAAAAAAGTGGAGTAAATAAAATTGGATTAAAATGCTAAATTTTAAAAAAGAAAATTTCATGTTTTATATATTACTATCACCACACAAAGACTTGAATTGTGTATCTTGTAACTTTTAAAGGCCCGAATTGACTCTTAAGCAGTTTAGCTGCAGACATACTTGTGACTCAATTTGAATTGTACTAATGAAATATATTACTAAAGAGATATATCTTTACTAGGTTTGACCCCCCTTCAAACTATCATAAGTGACAGAGATTTTTATTTCTGTGCCCATCAATTCGAAGCACTCTTGTTTAAATATGAAAAAAAAAAAATACACCCACACAAAACCTAAAGATAAATTTAATTTTAAACCAAATCCGCCCCTAAGCTATCAAAATTTAATGTTTTCCAGACCATCTTGAATCTCCTTGCATTTGTAAGCACAATAGAAAATTTTGGGTTGTTAAAACATCATAATAAAGATAAAAAAAAAACAAGAAAAAGTTCAGGACGTTACGCGATTTTCCTTGAGGTTTATGTTCAAAGTTTCGACATGAGTTGAAGCTTGAATAAGGTCAGCTACGCTGTTCACGTCAAAGTCCTCTAAAAACAAGTCCAATGTTAGAGATTTCCATTACAAGTCTAGATCCGAAACCCTTTAAACTGTTGCAACATGTACGGGACCTGCACGTAATAAACTCTGATTTATAGAGTCAATGATAAATGCACAAAGAAAAACCTAATTTCGAAATTCTAACACACATAACTGTCCATTTTCTTTCTATGAGTTATAGCCTCAATCATTTCTTATTGAGTTTATATCTCAAAAGGTCACTCAATTTTGAAAATTTATCTAACAAAATCAATAATCTTATTTTATATCAACAAAATAATTTAACTTAGAATTTTGTATCAATTAAATCAGTCCACTAAACCTAAAGATAAATTTAGTTTTAAATCAAATCCGCCCCTAAGCTATCAAAATTTAAGATAACAAAACTATCAAATCATCGCCTCTCAACAAATTATCCACTTTCCTCAGCACCCAATAAAAAATAAAAATAAAAATATCTATTTGAATTTGGAGCCTCACTTGGACATCTTTGATTTGACGATCCTTGCACAGTCCCGAAATGCATGTACTAAGCAAGTCTTTCTTTAGTCATTTCTTGTACCTGTCCTCATATCCAACTTTATACCTTTTTGTGGCCATACTTTCTTTCAAATTGACACGCCTAACCCATTCTTTGAGAATTTTTTAGCACAAGGTATTTTATCACAACTGTCATAATTAATGACATATTGGCTAGTGTCATGTTTCAGAAGTATGATTTTCTCAAGGCTAAACTTCCGCATTACTCTACTAGGGTTGTATGACAATATCCCTCCAATATCCGCAAGAATCGAGAAAGGACAATGAGACCCTCGAATTGCTATTTTTTCGACATATAGTCATCAAACATCCATTAAATATTATTCTCCCTTACATCGTAAAGGACTTGAGCCCATGTCTTTCTTATTTTCTGAATCTTGAAGTTTTGGACACTTAGACTGAATTTGTGGTGGTTAAGGTCATTCAATCCTTCTTGTTTTGCCAGCTCCTGTTTTTGAGGTTCTTCTCTTTTAACCAGATGTTTGGACATCCACCATTGAAGCAAAATGTTACATCCTTGAAAAAATGGATGCCCGTCTTTGTATTGACTCAAGGATCAATAAATATCAGCTAGAATGACCAGGGTCAAATTGAAATACTTCTTTTCTTTTTCTATCTTACCAATACCGTGGAAGATAGGATGTGCAACAATGACGAGTCGAGAATCAATTTCATTTTCCTTATGTTGAGGAATACCATGGTTCCCAAAAGGCATATAGAAAATGCTAAGGCTTGAGTTTGACTCCAAGTAGAATGATCGACAAACTCATTTGGAAACTCCCTAAAATAATTTTTATGTCCCCAACATTTGGGGTCTTTGCACAAATTCCACACCTATCCTATATCTAAAAAAAAGGGCTTGCTGATATTAAAGATGAACTTTCATATATAGTCACTCAGAAATAGCTTAATTACTCTCCATAACTATAGTTTGATAATTACAATTTGTAGCTACATGTTATAGGGAGGAGAGAGGCAAGCGAGATTGGGAGAGAGAGGAGAGAGGGGAGAGAGTGGGAGAGAGGTGAATTATATATGTATATTGGTTAGATAATTATATATCATACATATGTATTTTGTATATATGGTGAGCGAGATTGGGAGAGGAAGGAGAGAGGCGAGCGAGAGAGAGTAGAGAGCAGAGAGTGGGAGAGAGGTGAATTGTATATGTATATCGGTTAGATAATTGTATATTATACATATGCATTTGTATATATGGCGAGCGAGATTGGGAGAGGGAGGAGAGAGGCAAGCGAGATTGGGAGAGAGAGAAGAGAGGCAAGCAAGAGAGGGCAATAATTTGTATAATTCACATCTCATTTGTATAATTGCGACTACGTTTGTATAATTTGTGTGTTTTTGTATAATTGAGAAATATAAATTCTGGAATTATAAAAATATGATAAAATTTGAAATAACAAATTGATACAAACATAAACATATGAACTTTAAAGAGTTATACAAAATATATTATACAAATTAATTATATAAATTATATTATACAAAATTTGAAAACTACACGTTTATACAAACTTTAAAAAGTTATACTCAAAAAGATTGAATGTATATGGTGACAAAACTGAAAAACCAAAGGAAATCATCGTCATATACAAATATAAACCATCGTATACAAATACAAATCAAAAGAAGAATTGCTAGTTGCGAATTATAGAAATGTGATGAATTATAGAAATGTGACTAATTATACAACTTGAAGTCAGCCATGTAATTAATGGTTAATGTTAGTCGTGAGTGGTAATTATAACAAACTATAGCTATGATGAGTAATTAAGTAGTATAAGTTTGCTGACAAAATGACACAGCATAACACCCTATAGACTAAATTAGCAAGAAATAGCCCACTTTTAATTTTTTAGCAAGAAAAAGACTTTGTTTTATTTATTTGGCATTGAATAGTTATTTTTCTTTTTTTTTAAAAATGTATTTTTGTTCTCCTTATTTTTCTCAAACACACGTTCTAAAAAAATATTGTTTTATTATCCCTATTTTATCTTTTTTTTTTTAAAATTATTTTGTCAACACTTTTAAAATAGAGTTCTTTTTTTTTTTGTCTCCTTTTTCTCTTTCCAGAATTCTTTTCATACATAATTCTCTCCCTAATTTCAATTCTTCTCCTTAATTCAATCTATTTATGAAATCAGATCTAATAATATGTTTTTTCATTGATATTTCTAAAAAGCATCTTTATATATAATCGTGTTCTTGTCAAATTAATTGTTGAATTTCATGATTTGTAGAATTGAAGTTCTTTCAATTTTGTTTTTGCGAAAATTTAGGTTATTCAACCATCTTTTGTTTTCTTTCTAAAATCCTTTTCATATGTATATTTGCTTCTCTTCTAAATTTTATCTTATTCTCCTTAATTTACTCTGTCTATGTAAATCAGATATAACTGTATGTTTATCGATTAATCCTTCCAATAATTTTTTTTAATATATAATTATGTAGCATTTCTTGCCCCATTAATTTTGAAAATTCGTGATTTGTGGAACTAAAGTTTTTAAAACTTTTTTGGCAAAAATTCAGGTAATAGTTTTTTGAAATTTTTGTTATCAATTTCATGGGTAAGAAAGATCTTCGTAAAAAATCAAAATATTGATTTTGATGAATACAACCCAATGTATACCAATGAATTTCAATCTCAATTTAAATTAAAGTATACAAGTTTATTATGTGAATACAAATCACTGAATACACGATGAATATGAACTAATGTATACATAGTGCAGTTACCGTATACATAAACAAAATAACATGTACAATTAATGAATAAAATTTATATATGTATCATATTAATCTCATTCTTGTATTCATTATAGTAATACGTATAATTGATGGTAATATTCTTATGTATACAATATAAAGTTTATGTACACATGCTACAATTACTGTATACATCAATAAAATTTACACGTCTATTTTTATGAATAATTTTTTGTGTATACATATTTTTTTTTATGTATACATTATGTAGTTGCAAGTTGCAACTTTAATTATTGTATAATTTATGCATATGTATTATTACAGTTTCTAATAAAATGCCATTTAATATTATTTGATTAATTATTGTCGATTATGTGATAATTAATACACGTTAGAGCATTAATAATACATTTTCTTACCTTAAAAGTAGTCACAATCTTTTAATAAGTTATTTAAAGAATTTAAAAAAATTCATTCCTTAAAAGTTGGTGTAACCTTTTTTTTTAATGGGTTAATTAATATATATCACTTCTTAAAAGTAGGCAATGGTTTTCTAATAAACTAATTATTGTTGTTTGGTAAAAAAATAATCATAAAATTACAATAAAATATATCTTTATGTTCTGTAAATTGCGTTACTATTTTTTTTTAAATAGACGGTTAAATAAAGTTGAGTTTAAGAATTTAAAGTAATTGAAAAGCTAACTTTCTTAATTATAGGAGTTAAAAACAAAGAAGAAAAAATAATCTCACATCTCCTTAATTAATGCGGGTTGGTTGCACATTATAAAAGGAAAAAAACTATAAAAAGTTGGTTTTATTTCTTTTAGGCTAATACGTGCTAATTTTGTTTTAGGCTATTAATTGCTAATTAATATTGGGCTATATATTGCCAATTATATATAATAGTTGTATGTCTGTGTCAATTCCTCAAGTTTGCTTAACCATGTAATTTTCCCTATCTTAAATGGATTTCAGCCCATTGAATTCTTCCTGGACCTGTTGCAATTGTATTTGGGCTTTGGCTCATTTTGCGCCCCTGAAAAGTTGTGTATACACTGACCGTATACCATGGATTGACCAATTTTCCTGTATATCAGACTATATATTAAGTGTATACATCCACTTCAGCTTCCACAACCTGTAATTTTGTTTTCAGTCTGGTATTTGATGCGTTTCAACCTGTATATCATGTATAGTAAGCGTATATGGGCTGTACAGCAGCCTGTTTTCACCTCCAACACCTGTTTATGATGTATACTTAATGTATACAATCCATTTTTGGACTTTTTAGAGTTGTAAGTCTGCCTTTGACCCTCTAAACCTGCTTCCCACTCAAAATTTGCATATTTGCTGCCAATTGATGCGGTAGACTCGAAGAGAAAGACTTGGGCCTCTATGGCTCAATAAAAAATAAAAAAAAAGAGTCCACTAGACTAAAGAAGGGGTTCACATGCAACAAAAAGGAACTGTAATAAGGAATTAGAATTGCTATAATCAATATTTAAATGAAACGTCAATGAACTAAGATCTAAGATACAAGACAAAAATGATATCACTGACTAAATAAACAAACCGATTAAAGAAATTTACTACATCTCATGGAAAGAAAGTATGTACAAAACATATTCTTTAATAAAAGAAGTTATCTGATGATTGTAACAAAGTCACATGCCAAGAATTAAAGAAAGTTATGACTCCAAAATATGTATCTTAGATACAATAGATGACACCAATTTTAAATAAGTTAGAAATAAAACAAGCTAAACATAGCACTAAGGAGTTATTTCTTGAGTAATTTTAAAATACAAATAAAGATTAGAGGACATTCATATAACAGATTATAGAACAAACTCCAAATAAGCAATGATAATCATAATCTATAGCCACTTTAAGGGAGGGATGCGGTACACCAATTATTGCATAGCAATGAAAATGCACAAGACCATCAAAGCAAAATTTATTAAAGTTAATTTTTTTCAACTTATCGCTTTATTTTTATTATTTTGTTAGCAATATCTTTTGAAATTTTTGGAAATATTCTTGTCGATAAAGTTGTGATGGAACAAGGAATTACACAATAATAATCAAATCTAGTTGCAATTCAAAACGTTGCTCCACCACCTCATGAAAATGTTAAACCAGTTGTGAACCTTGACGCCCTCGGTATGACACTACATCATGATTGGAGTCCATTTTTATATGATGAAACGTTTGATTTTCTTTTAGTGCCTCCATTTTTTTGGTTCAATATAACACTAAGCAATTATATGATTAATAGTTGTAAAATATAAAATACATCTCCTTTTGCATGAAATTCCTCCACATTCGTTTGTGCATTCCATTAGTCGAGGTGGTAGACCACTTCCTGTGACAATGTTCGTTCAAATTGTCCGCGCTTCGCACCTAGATTTGTTATTTTCTCAAAGGGAGCCAACTATTTTTTTCTTGTATTGGTTGGGTGTATTTCACTTGTCATCAATACTTACACTGTGTTTTCTTGGCTTTCTTTTGGTACCTCAATCATATATGACTCTTCTTTAGCTACGTCGAAAGCAACAAGTATCGTTGTATCATAATGATATAGATTTTAATGAACACTCCAATATAACACTTCATTTACACATGTTATCAATTTAGTGATTAATTATATTATTCGAGTTTGAACACCTCCATGATTGGTCATTTTCATTAATAGTTGAACATGCATGAACCTTTAATCTTTTCTGATTCAGATACATATTAACGTTGAAAAATGACCAATTTGTACTGATATAAAATTGGGTAAAATTCAAGCCCAACTATAATTTGATCATCTCTTCTTGAAGATGAGTGTGAATTTGGTGGAGTTGTCACATATTTCATAGTCATCAGATTATAGAAGTGAAAACGTACATGATGTGTATTAAAAAAGTAGATAAAATCATTCACACAATTTGCCTTCTGAAAAGATATTTGACCAATACGTGTTCCCGATGCATATTCCACCATGAATAAGTTTTTACGATTACTCTTCAAGTTTTCGTAAAAATAAAATAAAATAAAATTCTTTCATAAAAATATAAATAAAGATAATAATTTTTTATCGTTCATTATGAACTAGGTTTCACCTAATTCTTGTTATGATAGGATATGTATGTAGTCCTACAATGGGGCTGGATCGCACAGAAAGAAATTTTCATATATACCTCGAAAAATTGAAATTGGGTCCTTTTTAGAAATTTCACCAAAAAACATAATTCAAAAAGAGTTTGAAAGTTCCTCGGTTTCAAAAATTTGAGACATTTTTTCTTAGAATTTTTTTTTATAAAAAAAATCAGAGTTCAAGATTCCCTAGTTTCAAATACTTGGACATATTTTAGTGGTTTGGAGACTTTTTGAGGTGATTCATATTGAGAGAGTTGACTTTGGTCAATATTTTGAGATCTGAACATCGAATGATTATTCTGTCAATTTCATTGGTTGGGGAACGTTGAGTCTAGGCTAATATGGTGTATTAGTTCGGGTCGTGAGATTATATTTTGTGGAATGAGCAGTACATTCCTAAAAGAAGTCTCAACGTGTAATTTTGAGTAAAATATCTTCTTTTAGAAATTTGATGATTTCATTGATTCTGAAACATGATTTATGATCGATTTGACTATTGAATTATGTGTAAAGATTTCTGAATGAAAGGGTTAAATCAAATTTTCTTACAATTGATATTTTTCTTGACCCGTTATTTCGTTGGCAACTATGTTTATCACGAACATTCTTCCTAATTTCAACACTTGAAAGCTCGGAAGAGAGATTTTGGGAGATATTTCTTGAGGGAATTCATGTGGGTAAGTTCCTAACTCAATTTTGAATCATTTCCTACCAATTTTATTTTCTAAATTCTTCAAAATCAATGATTTCAAACCTTAGTAATATGGACATATATCGTTGGAACCCTTTTGATGGGTCATTTTCCATTCTTAATTAACAGGGCACCATAACCTCTAATTGCTATTTAGGGAACAAAATTCCTTTATTTATCTCCTTAATAAATCTTCATAGGGCGTAACATCCCTTAAATTTCATTTAGGGCACAACTTTTTATTTTTATTTTTCTTCGTTCTAAATCTTCATAGGATACGATATCTCCTAAAACTATTTAGGGTACAAAATTCTTTATTTTTCTCCTTTTAAAATCTTCATAGGATATAACATCACCTAATTGTTATTTCTAAGGAACAAAACTCCCTATTTTTCTCATTTCTAAATGTTTACAGGATATGAGATTCCTTAGTTAATTTCTATTTATGGCGCTAAATATCTTATATTTATCTTTTCCAAATTTTCATAAGGTACGACATTCCCCTCATTGTAGGGAACACAATTTCCTATTTTTCTTCTTTCTAAATCTTCATAGAGTACGATATTCCCTAATTTTCATTTATGACATAAACTTCTATATTTTTCTCTTTTCTAAATCTTCACAAGGTACAATATTTCTGGATTTGTCATTTTAGCGGACAAAACTCCTTTCCAAATCTTCATAGAAAGACGTTAATTAATTTTCTTTCTTTCAAATTACTAATCCCAATTTAATGAACTTTTACTTGTAGTCTTTTTTACGTGTGGGATAATAATTTTTTAAACTCATAAGATAATCCAAGGATATTCATAACTCCACTATCATTTGCATTACTTGAAGCTTTGTCCATCTCCCAATCAGTAAAAAGCAAAATAAACAAATTCTACTACTTATATTCAAAGCTCAAACTAATATAATATATGTTACTTAGAAGCAACAACACACTCTCTCCATCTATAAATTCTACAAAATCCATGCCACTTCCCAAAAACATAATCCCCACAATTACAAAACAATAAACAACTCACTTTTTCAAGTTCAAGTTCCACTTGCTGCTTTTCATTTTGACAGGAGTAGGTGCTTGTAACTCGCTCGCTCTCCTACAAAATGGAAAAACCTAGCTATACCTTGAAGGACAAGACCTTAATTGGCCTTGGGAATCTCATAAGACTCCTCCCAACAGGAACAGTCTTCATATACCAATTCCTAAACCCTATTCTCACAAACAATGGTCATTGCACTATCATCAACAAGTACCTATCAGGCATCCTCATTGCCCTTTGTGGTTTATCTTGTGGATTTTCTTGTTTCACTGATAGCTACACCGATAACGAGGGCACGACCCATTATGGCATAGCCACAATGAAGGGGCTTTGGCCAACATCTAAATCGATGGACACAAGTTCATACAAAATTAGTGTAGGTGACTTTGTGCATGCATTTTTTACCATAGTTGTTTTTGGTGTTGTGACTATTTTGGACAGAAATACGGTGGATTGTTTCTTTCCGGCGTTCGAATCGACGGAAAAGATGTTGATTATGGTGTTGCCACCGGTTGTTGGTGCAATTTCTAGTGTTGTGTTTATGGTGTTTCCTAATAAACGTCATGGTATAGGGTACCCTTCCAACTAATAGTCACGATAACTAAAATGGAGTTATCTTGAGTTTAAAATATTTTATACTAATGATTTGATTGAGTTTTGTGTTTTGAGAAAGGTTTTTTTTTTTGGTTGATTTATTTTATTTTATACTAAGGTGTGTATATGATGTAAATCACAAGAAATGAATAATATTATAAGATTTGGGGTTTTAAATTTATTACTTTGTTGGTTATACAATGAGCTTATGATCTTGGAAGTGTTTTGAGTTGTTTATTTTTTATTTTTTAAATGTTCAATCGTGCTATATTCTAGCAAACATCATTACATCACATTTGAAGCGTGTTTTACTAAATTGATTTTATTAATGATGTTTTGAAACTCTAAATTTGACTATTTTTATGTAGTTATTTAATCCTAAAGATAAAAAAAGGGAAAATTAATTTTTATTTAGTTATTTTTGATGTCATAAATTGAACAAGTAAATCGAAACAACTATATTTAGTATTGGGGTTAAGTAATATAAAACGGAGAAAGTAGCTTAAAGATTAAGCTCACTTTAACGAACTAACTACCTCTACTAACTAACTAACAAAGTACCATCAAAATAACTATATTTAGTATTGGGATCAACTACTAATTAACGATAAGCTTATGCACATATATATAAGATTGAGTCCAAGGTACAACTCAATAAAGAAGTTCGTAATTTCAACATGATCATAATTCCTTCTTTCATATAACTTTTCAATATCATGTTCTTATAGTAATGTTGATATAAACTTAGATTTTAATATTACGTATTCGTATAAAACATGTATATTTCCATAATTTGTCACGTATGAATAATGAATTTTAGCATTGCTCAAGTATAAATCAAATTCTGTTAGTAAAATTTATGAAGGAAGCATGAAAACCAAAATAAATCAGAACATCTAATTCAGCAGCTTCCCAATACTTAGCTTATTCTTTCTAATTTGTATTTTCCTCGTTCACTTTTATTTGTCATATTTCACTTTATAAGAGTTAATTTGACTAATCTTCGAATCTAAACTGAATTTAATTAATTTATTATTCAAATTTTAAACTAAAATTGCAATCCTTCTCATATTAATATGATGAAAAAAAAATATTTATATCTTAAAATATTGATCAAAATCTATACGATTTGATTCTCGAACAACAAAATATCACAAGTAAAAATGAACGAGGGAGTATAGTATTAAATTTCTTTAGAAGGTAGTATATGTTATTGAAATGGGAATAGAGATACCTGGAAGCAAGAGTAAGCTATTGCTTTGCTTCCCCGTAATTAAAGTGACATATATAATCATAATATCATCATGACATATATACTCAGATTCCTAATTAAATCCATCATTAGCTAATAACGGAAAATTTCATTCTTAACGACTAATTTGATATGATCATATTGTTATCATATTTTTTTCTTCTCAGCTTATTTTATTCTTATTAGCCCCAAAATTTGAGGGGCCTCATTTAAAATAATAATAATAGGTCATAAGTATTTTTTTGAAAAAATATCGAGTATTACTTGCAAAAAATAAAAAAAATTCATAAAAGAGCAAAGAAGTAATAGAAGTTCGACAAATTATGAATACTATGTCTCAAGAAAAATTAAATAATTGGCTATAATAAACTTCATAAAAAATATATATTCGAATTTAAGGCCTCCATTCGGATTTGACTTTAGGCCACCGATTTATTAGAGCCACCCCCAGTAGTTCTACCCCATATCCTATTTTTCTTATAGGTTTATTCTTCAAATTGATGATGTCTAATATTATGTAACGACAGAAAAATATACAATCTATCTAAACATTGTATCTATTAAAATGATACAGTGCGACACAATATAATACGATATATTATGAAATAATAGGGAGTGTAAACCTTGAGAACTACTTTCTAGTTGTTGAAATATCTGTGTAACAATTTTCTGACTTTAGTAAACATTTTGTTGCATCAGCATGATCTAATTAAGTGCAAGCGTCACACAATTTTAATTTTTAGGAACCACACCACATTACTTGTACGTATACCAACAAGTTTTTTTCCGGTAGTTGCACCAACGATTAATTATAGACTATTATTTACCAACAAGGGTGGTAGTGGATTGGTAAGTAAATCTTCATTCTTATCTAAGAGATCTCAGGTTCGAATTTCCTTGAGCACGGAGTTGGGATTGTTTGGGAGTGTTTTATCCCCAATATGAGACTTTCCGGCATGAATCCAGATTTAGTAGGACTCCAATGTGGATAATAGACACCGAAGAAAAAATAATTAAATTTTAGACTAATATTTGAATGTAATCATTCTTCAAATTGTATCATCTTAAATTAGAGTTTCTAAAGGATTCAAAATTAATTGTTTTATTACGTGTAAAATAATGCTGTTGTGGACATTTCTTTCTCATGCCCCAGAAATTTTAAAGAGTAAAGCAAAGAAATGGAAGATGATGTTTAACATCACGTCAGTTATTGATCTAATTAGCTTCTGAATCCTGATATGTAATAACTGGATAAGATATGTAATTATTGAAACTGTCAAGTGATTAGCATCTATATTAGTATGCTTTATGAAATTTGTCCATTTTTTCCATATTTTTATGGGTTGAAAATTGGGTGAAGCTCATATTTACCCAATTAAAATATAAGTGATCTAACTCAATAAAATATGGATTAAATTGATTGATATTATAAATATGGGCTCAAAATTGTCAGTTCTAATGACCATATGTTGGACTAATAATATTCGTTCAATTGCAAACTATAGTTGAGTACCAAATAACTTGTGTTTTAAAGCCAATTAGATATTCTGCAAACAATAGATTTAACACTTTTAGCCAATTATTGAATTAAGAGCTAGAAAACTATTTAAAGGAGGAACTTATTATGAGGAGAATTTTGATGATTCAATAAAAATGGTAACTAGTTCCAACAAAAAAGAGATAACCCAATGGTTTGTACTTGGGACTTCCATGTTGGAGGTCTCAAGTTTGAAACCCCTTGCCAGCGAAAGCAAGGGGTTTGCCTTCTGGGTCGAGCTCGTCGTACCAGGCTTGCCTAGTGCGAGTTACCTCTCCTATGTGGTTTGCGAGCTATTGCATAGCAGCGGGGGACTTTACCCTGTACGCACCCAAAGGGTAGCAGCTGTGGGTTTCCCTTGTCATATATAAAAATAAAAAAGAGATAACTTACATCTGCAATATCATGACTTTCCCTCACTATTTTAAACTCTACATGTAATAGAAGTGTTATAATTAGTCACAAAGAAAGGAAACAAAATAATGTATGCACCACCACAAGGAAGAAAATGAACTAACAAGTAATAACCATATATAGTTGCTAATTGCTCACTTGTCAAATCCCTCTTGAAGAACAAGAACTTGTCATCCTCTCAACTTTCTGTTTCACTTTCTTCTGTTTCCTACTATTCTTCCTACCTCTGCTTGCTGCTTTCATGATGTCCACCTTAACTATATGGTGATCGGACGTGCCTTTTGATGAAAAAACCGAGTATGATCCAGGTACAAATGCATAAGGAAGGCCTTGCGATCCCAAAATATAATCAACTCGAGTTCCATATTTACATGTTCCCTGCACATCTGTGTCAAAATGACAAAGAACATGATTGAGAAATGTTGTTAGCAACTCATATAATGGTTACAAGTAAGATTGGGAGAGATTTCATAAGAAATTTTGAGATAAAGATTCATACTTTGGCCTTTAGCAATGATAACAACTGATTCACATTCCCCTGCAAACTCTTTTGCATCATTGTACTCTTTCTGTTTCAAGAAATTCATTACTTCAACTCTTGGAGTTGGTTTTCCTATCTCCTCATAATACTGCCATCATGACATTGTGTGATCAAGAAATTGATAAAAAAGGATACTAGTAATCCAAGAAAAAAGTTGTACTTACAAGACTCGGTTTTCTTCTTACCTTTACGATATCATTCCATCTCTCTAATGAGTAATCTGAGGCTTCAAGAGAATTTATGCCTCCTGCTAAAATATGAGGACTGTCATTTGATTGTATTATTGCATTTATTTGCTTCATTCTCCAATTCTCATCTAAATGATCAAGTTGAGTACAACAGAAGTTCAACTCTCCCATCCGGGGTACATCAACCGTAGCCTTAAGCACATTTCTGCATCAAACCAAAACACCAGTTATATAAGGAGCAATTTTCAAGTTAAAAGCTTTGCCAAATAGAAGTGTTTCTATTTCTAATAGCTTAAACGTTTAGATAACAAAGAGCATATGATTCTATGAACATAGATATAGTCAACATAAGTGTTAACAGAAGGAGGCACCTGAAATCTTTATCATCATAGATTTTCTGGATTCTCCATTTCTTAATAGGCCATTTGGATAAAATAGCATTACCAAATTCAGGAGCCCAGCTTTCAGCAAACACATAGTTCATCCCAAGAGCACGGGCTAAATCAGATAAAGGGCTCATATCTTTCTCTTCCTCAGCCTTCACATCTTGTAAAGCCAATATATCAGCATCCACTTCTTTCAGCACATCAAGAATTGTCTTTGTTCCACTCAAGCGGCACCTTCCGTAATCATTAATCATCCAATTAGCCATCGCGGGGAAGCATATCGGAGACCTCACAGGGCCTAGGCTGTTGTTGTTTAAACTCAAAATTTTGGTGGAATCATCTTCCAAGATTCCAAGTACCCTATTCTGAGCTAATGAAATCTCATTCTCAGGAAGGTTGATAGAAACTTTTTGCTTTAGTTTTGCTCCATTTGTTAATATAGGATGAAGAGGGGAATGCTTCAATATGCTCTTAGGACGATTATTCTCGGACTTTACCTGGTTTTGAAATTTGAAACCTTCATCATTGTCATCGTCATGAGAAAAGACGGACGATTTTTCAGGTTTAGGCACAGCAGGTGCAAGGGAAAATAATGCAGCATTGAAGGAGGCTAGTCGAATAGTCCTACTCTGTCCATTTGGATGAGTTGATGATGATTTGAAACTTAGTTTTTCTTTGAGCTGGCCATGACTTCCTCTTGAGCTCAGCTTCCCAAACCTCTTGATCACCACCTTAGCCCTCGGACGACGCCACATCAGCCATCGCATCCTCGAGCAAAGCCGGTAAATTCTCCGTCTGAAGGCATGAAACATGCAGGAAAACTGTTTTCTGCATGAAAGCTGCACTGGAACCTCTGTTGACTGCATGGAAGTTCTTTGCAACTAAGTTTTAGCTAAACTAGATGGATATTAATGAATTTGGGGTTAGTCAAATTTCTTAAACTAAGCCTTGATTGAAGGTATGAAAGTGATACTAGGATTGATACCACATTTATACTACTTGTCATTTAAAAGGATATTGTGTCTTGCTGGTGAAAGTCTGAGTAGGGCAAGTGAAAAGTAGATAAAGAGACAAAAACACATCCCAACTGCTCCAAGAAATGAGGTGGGGTTTGAATATTTGACATTGGTGGCATATAATGGTTGAGCTTCTTGTCTTGTGACAACAAACAATACCTAACTCATACCTGTGAACAAAGACTTTCTTTCTCTTGAAAACTTAAACAACTGTAAAGATAAACAAATCCTCAGTTTTTTCTATTCTTGATTGATACATATTACAATAGATATATGACCTTCATTTACTTCAGCTTTTCCCACATTAGTCAATGGAAAGAGGTCTAAAACCAAGAAGTTATCCGACAATGGAGCAGTTTGTTAGTCTTGTGACATAAAGCTTAGTATCTTTTATTAAAATAAGATATAGAGTTAAGGTGCCACATGACACACGCACCAGCTAGTCCAATATTTGGAAGATAAAGGTGGAATAGGCTTATGATATAAATAGGCTTCTTGAAATAACTTTTACAAGTCATTTTCAGTTTTTACAGAACAGAGTAATCGATTTGGAAACAATCTCTCTACCCCAAAAGTAAAGGTAAGGTCTGTGTACATTGTATCCTCCACAAATCCACTTGTGGAATTATACTAGGTGTATTGTTGTTGTTGTACAGGACAGAGTGATCAATTCTCGTCTGGCAGATGCAAATACAACTCATGACAGCATTTATGTTGGGCATTTCAGTGCGTTGATACTATCAAAAGTTCTACATTCTGGCCTACTACACTAAAGTGAAATAGGGGGTGGAAATGTGGAGGTGAGCCAATCATGCCTCAACTTCCAGGCGTTACCTAACACTTTTGGCAATATGTGTGAGTAGAACACTGACTAGGGGAAACAAGAGAAGATAGGATAGACCTTATGTACACCTACAATCATTTGCTGAGTAACACTATACAAAAGCTACAACTGCAATCATTTGCTAGTCTGAAATTACATTATATTTAAGAAATGACAAAAACCGAGGTCAAGGGTACAACAAGCATGATTCATCCTTGACAAAACAATGGCACATGCCATGTCTGATCTAGTTTTATGTAGTATTAGCAGTTTGATATCTCAAACAGAAGACTGAACATGCTAAACATGAAATCCCTTACTGAACTTGCAAATACAAAGATCATGTGGAAATGCTACTCCATGGTGGTGGCTGGTTAGCACGACTGCTTAGGGTTCCTAATTCCAACTCTTCCACAGTTCATTCCATCAATAACTTAAATCCCCCTTTGATTTGCTTTGTTTCTATCTAAGTAAATCAGCACAACTTTGAGGATGAGGCTGAAGGAAGCATAATATCGGTAGTTTTCTCTTCTCCCTGGCACTAGTCATCAAACAAGGTATCTAAAAGATTTGAAGGTGATTCCTCTTTTCCAGCATCTTCAAAGAACCCATTTGAAAGATTTTCCCTCTTCAGTCTTCGCTCCTCAGCAACAGATTCAGATGATTCCATGCAGTAATTTTTCTTTGCCTGTTTAAAAGGTCTTTCAGCCACAATGAACTTGTTCCCTTCACGTGTTCTCTCAGAGAATCCAGCCCAAACTGAGAAGATTTACATTTTAAATTTCAGTCCACAATATAGCTAAAACTACATGATCATATAAGGTAATAAGTGCATTCAAATGTTGGGGGAAAAAATCACATATACAAGTGGCATACAACAAATAGAGAACTAGACCAGATATACCAAATGATAACATTAAAACCAGAGCCATTAAAATGGTGTAAAATTTAGCTCTCAACAGCAGCAGTCAATGACTTCAATTTCATTACAGCTACACATGGTACAACAGTCATCTCAGTAGCCATTGGATTGGCAAGATTGCACTGATCTAACAGCAAATGATCACCAGCAGGACATTCACAGACCATAAGAATGGCAGAATTGATTGACACTCAATTGAGGGTTTAAAGCTTACAGTTAAGTTCCAGTGTTGTATCAGAGAAAAAGATTATACTTAATTGTACTGCTTTGAAAAGAAGATTTGTTTCTCCATTTCTTGGCATTTTAGTGTCAAAAAGGCCCTCCATTTGTCATAGCTGCACAACTATTCAAGCATCAAAGTACGAGTGCTGAAGCATCCAAGAGCCACAGTCTTCTTAAACTATGTTTTATTTGATAAAAGAGACTAGAGCAAAGAAGCTATTAGTTTTAGCATTGAAAAAGCTAGGTATATTTTTAAAAAGGTTATCCTCTCAAATTACTGAGCTATTCAAGTAAGAAATTTAGGAGATACAGCCTCTCGTTGATCCAGCAATCCAGCTAGCTATTCCACATTTTCATGTATCATACCAAAAGAAAAATTTTCCTTATTGAAGTACAAGAATAAGTGCTTAGCACGCTAGCAGCCTCTAGTCCTCTACCTTCCTTTGGCCGTGAAATCCTCGAGATTATTTGAAGCAAAAACAGTTTGTTGGCAACACTATGGTGCTGGAAAACCAACTAATCAAAGTGAAACTTTCTTGCTCTTCTGCCGATCAGTAATTACACATATGACCTAGGGGAGTTCACCATTCGGTTTGGTATGTTTTTGAAACATTTTGGTTCGGTATTTTCGATTTTCGGCTCTACAAATACCATACCAATTTATTTTAATACTAAGGAAAAGCAAACAGCAAAACACTCTAAAAAATGTCAATGTCAAAGCAGCAACACTTCCACCACATGAAAACAAAGGCTAGAAATCTTGATAATTTTGGTATGAATGGAGAAGGTAAGAGCAATATCTAGTCGTACGAAGGAAATTCAATGTACAACAGAACAAGTACGCTGAGCATAACTACACAACAAGGAGGGGATAGTCTAGAGGTAAGGACTCTCCACTTCCAACTGTGAGGTAGGGGGGTTCGAGTCACCAACGGAGAGGCGGAGAGCAAACTGAAAAATGACACTGTTGGCTCCTAGATAGAAGAGTTTCATGGTGGGGTTTACCATATATTTATATTTAAGAAATAGAATGAGAACTGCAAGCTGGTCCGAGCACCACGTAATCCAAAAAAAAAAAAAAGAGAACTAGAACCTGATTTAGCTTTTTCTTATTTCACAAGTAGTATTAACAAAAGGTAAAGCACTAGATGCAGGAAGAAGTCACATATAACGATCTGGTCCTACTTCTAGAATGATAGAGCAATAAAGCTAACATTATCAGGTATAAGACACAAAATGTTTCTGTCCAGTAAGCAGCTTGGAAAAAGTCACCAAAAACAGAATAGAACGAATAAGATAAAAGCAGTAGTGATTATCAATAAAAATTACCTCCAAATTGATGCAGAACAATGGAAGCAGCAACAGTCACATTCAATGAAGCAGTACCACACCCATATTGTGGAATATATACAAAGAAATCACATATCTCACACTCTTTTGCAGAAAGTCCAGTACCCTACAACACCAATTTATTCATATTATGGTCAATAGGACAATCGTTATCCTACCCTAACATTTGTTGTTCAGAACAAATGACATTCACAAACCATCAAGAAATCAGTAATATTTCCCACCCATAATAAAGAACAAGTAATTGATAACACCTCTAAGCAAAACTTCCAGAAATCGCTAATAGAGTTCTTATATAAGATATTTCGGTTGAGGAAAGAGCATCTCACATTTAGCATCAATGAACCACACCTCAATCCCAAACGAGATGGACGGGCTATATGAATCCTCACTAACCATTCTGCTCTATTAAGATACATTTCTACTAAAAAAATATTTTTTCTTATAAAGAAAATTGAGATTAATGTCTCTAAGCCGACTTAGCCTAACCGTAATAACAGATAAGTCCTAATTCCCAATTAGTTCATATGTATCTAATATGGATCATCTCAAAATTTATAACAAAAAGAAGCCGAAACATATTATGATTCGAACCTCATTGCCCAGCAGGAAAGCAGTACTTCTCTTAAAAGGATGCTCATTTACTGCAACCGCGTTTTCTGTAATTTCAACTCCACATATATCACAATCTCTTTCCTGTTCAGTAAAAAATTCATAAGCAACCATAAATGATCAGCCTCAAGTAATTCTGTATATTACAAATCCAACACTTACAAAAGTAAGTAAAATAATTTCGGTTTTGGAACTTTTGAATACCTTGAGGAAGGTTATAGCATCGGCAAGGGAGTGGAAGTGGCGGAAACGGACGTGAGAAGTGGAGCCGTGGCTACCGAAAGCGTTGAAATCTCTACGGCCGACCAGTATCATCTCCGAGACGCCGAACGCGGTGGCGCTACGAGCTAAGGTTCCGACATTGTGTCTCTTTGCTATGTTATGTACCAGCACGAAACTCTCTAGTTTCTTCTCATTTTCCATCTCTTCGCTATATTCCCGCCGGAAAAACACCACCCACTGAGCTGGTTACTGCCCGTCGCCGCCGTGCTCGGCTGAATGAGAAGTCTTTTGACGGCGAGGATTGACCGGCAAGTGAATTGGGCCGACGGAGGTTTCTGGCCCAGTATATGTAATTATGTATGGACTATGGACGCTAACTTTTATTAAATTACATTAAGCATCCCCAAAAATTCAAGTAGTAAGATTTTACCCTTATAGTTTTATAATACTCTGTTAAAGAATATCAGTAAACTTGGGGCTTTCACAACAATGGAACTCGAAATTTCTGCAACCAAAATGGATTCTGAAGCCTCCGATCGCACAAAACAAGCTCAATTTCCATCAAATTCAATGCAAGATTGGATCTTGACAATCCCTATTCTGCCACCAGAGCTCGTTACCGAAATCCTCTTGAGCTTTCTGTGAAATCCCTCTGGAAATTCAGGCCAGTTTCAAAATCTTGGCTTTATTTAATCTCTACCCTGAATTTATCAAGACCCATGTTAGTTTATCAGCTAATAACAAGGAAGACACCCACCATATGCTTATTTTTTGGGTCCTAAGGGTCGTAGGAGAGCTAAGTGGACTTTCAAAGAATATCTTCTGAGGTCTTTATTTTTTGGCTCTGTGACTGAGGCTCGTGACTTTCATTATCCCTTTAAAAAGGTCGGTAAAAATGTCAGCACTTTGGGTTCTTGCAATGGATTGATTTTCCTTTGCCCATAATGCCCAATATTTGCTTTTATGGAATTCAACAACTAGAATGCACAAGAATTTGCTTGATATTGAACTTAGTTGGAAGTACAAACTTGCCATATATAGTTTTGGATATGATGAGCTCTGTGACGATTATAAGGTAGTGGGTATCTTTTATAATAATCATGTGGTTCAAATGACATTGAGGTTAAAATATAAAGTCTAAAAAGTGATTCCTGAAGTAGTGTTGACTATTATGGGGATATATTAAATACTCCCTTCGTCTCATTTTATGTGGCAATATTTGATTGGGTACGGAGTTTAAGAAATAAATGAAGACTTTGAAATGTTTACCAAATTGCTCTTTAAAAAGTAAACTCTTTTTTTTCTCTCTTTATAAATGTATTGGAGTATTATTTTAAGATTAAGTGGGATCAACAAGGATAAAAGAGAAATTGTACCTTTATAAACTTACCATATAAGAAAATGTGACATTCTTTTTGGGACTGACCAAAAAGGAAATGGTGCCACATAAAATGGGACAGAGGGAGTACTTCATATTAGAAAAATAATGTCAAGTGGTTCAGGTTTGTCTGCAAATGGGAAGCTTCATTGGGATACTATTACAGTTGGTCCTTATTTCACTTTTGTGTGTATGGGCATTAGCTATTTTGATTTAGCTAATGAGAAATGGGAAACAATGGAGAAGCCCTCCTATGGAGTAGAAGAGACTGATTTGTGTCTGGGAATGTTGGGAAGTGATCTTTGTGTCTTTATTGATTATAAGAGAACTGTTTGGGGTTATGAATGAGTACAGGGTTAAAGAGTCTTGGATTAAGAAGTTTATCATACGTATCCAATTTATCAAGTTTTATATCCACCTTTTTTCATGTCAAATAAAGGTGAAATATTGGCGGTGTCGGGATCAATTTCCATAATATACAAATCAAAAGATGACACATTCAGATATCCATATGTTATTAATTGTGATGACTTTCATGGCGCGAAAATCTATGTTGAAAGCCTAGTTTGTTCTTTTTTAACTGAAGTGACAAAGAAATCAACAAAAGAAATGCGGAAAAAGCTCAGATCAAAACAATCAAGTAACAAATAATTTTTAAGAGTACTTTCTTCTCAAGTTCTTTCAAATTTTGTTTGTTATTTCAAATATAGAATAGACACGCATGTGAAGGATATGTTTAAATTATTTTTATTCTGGACTAGTTTTGGTGTTCTCCTTGCTACTAATATCTAGATGTATATTTTCTTGTGCATATAGTTTGTTTGTTTTTTGGGATTAGTACGGTGCCCTGGTCAACTTTTGTGCACCTCAACTAATTCCACTAGATACCTGTTACCTCTCGCCAACAGCTTGTACTAGGTAACTTTGTCTATCAAAGCTATGACAGATGAGAAAGAACCACCTAGTGATTGTGTTGTCTCTATTAGTATTTGAACCTGAGACCTCATGGTTCTCAACCCACTTCATTGATCACTAGGCCGCACTCTTGGGTGCTATGTATATAGTGTTTATGGTGGTAAAGTTATTTCTTGAGTCAAGTTTATTATGTGCTCTTATGCACTGTTCTTCTGTTAGCTTTCCATAACCACATTCTTGCATTATAGAGAACCCAATGTGGCTAGGTTTGTCTACCGGTTGATATACTTATGGGGATTTCCCCAACACTAATACGATAACTTACCTTATTAAAGGAAACCATATTTCAGCATAATAAATAATCATGTCTATTCAGGAACTAATTGTAGTGTATCATCAAACTAAATAATCTTCTTTTGTTTCTTACTGGTGAAATAGGCCGCGCTTTGCGTGATTATAAAAAATCTCATGTATCAGGTACCTGTGTCCATCAAGGCTAGGATAAATGAGAAGAAATCACTTGGTGTGTTTGTCTACTTTGTTGAGATTCGAACCTGAGACCTTATGGTTCTCAACCCACTCATTGATTTATTTAATCATTTTCGTCTATAACTGTTGACGCCTCTTATCTCTATATGTCAAGCTATCAACAACTATGTATTGTGATATTTTAGAATTTTGACCCAAGTCACTGATAGGAAAAATAGTTAATCCTTGTAGAATTTTTCTTATAGTTTGACAGACTTGCATTCACTTATACTTTGGTTCTATTTGTTGATTTGCATATGTTGTGAGCCATTCAATTGAGGAAGCAAGAGAGAGAAACAACCAAAGGGTTGGGGGGGGGGGGGGGATTCGTGCTAGTTGTATCTCCCAGAGCTAGAGACGGTCATGGTTTCATGCTATGTAAATCACCTTACTGCTCCATTTTGGTAGCATAATATGATCATGTGATTGACAATGAGTGTCTGTTTTGGTAATTCATCATTGTGTCAAGGGTCTACCGGGAACAACCTCTCTACTGCACACAAAGGTAGGGATAAGGTATGCTTACATCTTATCCTCCAGACACCACTTGCGAGATTACACTGATTATGTTGTGATTGGCTGGAGAATTGCTTGTGACTTTTCTTAACTTTAGTCTTTAGATATGTTATAATAGAAAACATATACCACTTGAAGTTGTACCGTCTATTAGATAAGTCAACTTTTGCTTAAAATGTAAGTTAAGCACCTTTGTCATGTCATAAATGTAGTTGTTATCGATATAGAGCTTGTCTTTTTTGCTTAAACAAGGCAAGTAGTAACTAATTCTAATTTTGTTTGCCACACATTGGGAAATTTATACACCATAGAGAATATTCTTGATCGGTGTTATCAAAAGTAAAAATCGCAAAAAAGCTCTAAGGTTCATTGGTAAAGTGAATATCAATTGTTTAGTGTTGTCTCATCGAAAGAGGTTCATTGGCAAGGAAAATTATGTCTTAGAACCTGGATGATGACACTAAAGCGGACATTAAGCGAGTTCAATTTTTTTTATATCTTTTTAAGTATATATAAGACTAAGGTTTCATAGTTTTTTTTATCATTTTATCATTGTTTTTCTGTCACTATTAGCATCGTACTTTAGCGGATACTTCCTTCTTATCAGCGCCTCAACTTTGTTTACTCCCCTAAACGGCTTTCCTCGCCTACCGGTTTCAACATTAGGATGACATAGTCTAGAAGTTTTCTCCCTGTTTCCAATATGCTAATAAACTAGAAATCATGATTCAAATAATTCTAATGCATAATAACTAACATAAATTTATTCAATCATATATATGATATTCAGAAATATATGAAATTAGTTCTGCATATTTATTGAACAATATACCTTTGCCTCTTGCTTAGTCATGCTATCTGAAATATCTGACTGGATTTCAGATTTTTCCATTAGTATTTTAAACATAGATATTTCTTAATTTATGTCTGGTCTTTCTTATCAAATTGATATTCTACATCTTTCTTAATTTTCTACTAATATGTTTCTTACCATGTTTCTCATTATTCATAGCTCTGATACCATTTTTCGGTGCGAAATTGGTAGTTGAGGGTTTAATGAAAGAGGTGGTAGTATGGTAGGTGAGTAATTTATTTTAGAGATTTTATTATAATTTTTCGGTGCGGAATTCATAGTAAAATGTAATAATTGTAATATTCTTCCGATAGTTGTTTTAATCTTAATATTTCTTTAATATTATTTATGATATATTCTAGATATAACATATCTTGGGTTTCTTGGTACACATATAAATTTTATTCCATTAATTGTTCTAATAGTTTTATATCTTTCATAGATTCTGTCCAATATCATAAATATTCGTAGTTCATTTTAATCTGCATTTATTTCTAAATCATACCATTCTATTTTTTCGTAGTCTAAATTATGTAGGTCTATTTCATACCATTGTTGGTTTAATATATCTTCTGATTCGTTATCATTAAATATTTTTTTCCATATAATTCTTCTTAATTCAATTATTTTTATATCTTTAAGTATATATAAGACTAAAGTTTCATAGCTTTTTTATCATTTTATCATGCAAGTATGTAGTCATGTTCTTTATTATGCATGTTTTTTATTTCAAATTATTCCTTCCTATCATATTAGGATGGCATAGTCTAGAAGTTTTCTCCCTGTTTTCAGTGTACTAATAAACTAGAAATCATTATTCAAATAATTCTAATGCATAATAACTAACATAAATTTATTCAATCATATATATGATATTCAGGAATATATGAAATTAGTTCTGCATATTTATTGAACAATATATCTTTGCCTCTTGCTTAGCCATGTTATCTCGAAATATCATTTGGATTTCAGGTTTTTCCATTAGTATTTTAAATATTTATCTTAGTTGGGAGAGTTTTTGAAAGAAGAGTTTTATTTAGGCGTTGCCTGCCTTTTCATTTACATGCATCTTCCTTTATATAGAAAGGAAGTCCTTACCTTACAATTTTCCAATATACTACACGTACTCCTACTATATAATATAATATATAGAATATCAGTTTGATAAGAAAGACCAGACACAAATACGGTAATGAGAAAGATGGTATAAGCGAAACATATACGGAACTTTTAGCAAACATAGATATTTCAGATAAGAAAGATTAAAGAAAGATTT
This sequence comes from Solanum commersonii, assembly GCA_029007595.1. Classification (NCBI taxonomy): domain Eukaryota; kingdom Viridiplantae; phylum Streptophyta; class Magnoliopsida; order Solanales; family Solanaceae; genus Solanum; species Solanum commersonii. Next base: position 588,770 of record JAJTWQ010000118.1, read on the forward strand.
AATAATTTTATGGTATCAGCGAAACATATTTTTTAGCAAACATATTATTTTTTGTATTAACACATAATAATTTTATTTTTTGTATTTGTGTCTGGTCTAACTTTTAACATTTCTAGAACAACATTCGGAAACAAACGAAACATATACGGAACTTTTAACAAACATAGATACAAAGAATTTAGAAGTAAATACAGGTGACATAGACATGGATGAAAAACCCAGCACATCAGGAGTAAAAAACCCAAAAATTTTTAATCCAAAATATTATAATGAAAACTATGAACAATATGATAGAGAAAAACCTATATGGGATAAAGGATTAAATAAAAAATGGACAACTAAACCAATAGCTGAACGACATGATTTTTTAGATTTAGACTGTGTAGCATATATAAATAAAACAATCCAATTATGGATAGGATATATATCAAAACAATTAATAGATAACAAAATAGTAATAACAGAGGCACCAGGATATATAGAAAGAACGCTTATAGGAACAGTAAAATTATGGCTACAAAATTTATCAGATGAAAGTTTAAAAACTTTAAGAAGTAATAAAAAATCTAATGGAGAATTAGCTACTACAACTATGGAAATATTATATAAATACGAAGTAGCTATAAGAAATGAATTTAGTAGTATGACAACAGAATTAGAAGAATAAAATAAAAAAAAAATCATAAATCGAAATCTAATGACAAAATTATCAATATGTAATATGTGTTACATAGATGAATATACATGTGCATTTAGAGAATACTATTATAAAGGAACATATAACACAGAAAAAAGTAAAGAAATAAGAAAATTATATTTTACAAAATTATCAGAACCTTTTAGTTCAAAAATAATAAAAAGTTGGAATGAAGCAGAATTAACAGATATCTTAAGAGCTAGAATGAAATTCTTGCAACGATGGTTTATGGAACTATGTGAAAAACATAAAGAAGAAACAAAAATGAAAAAAATATTAGTAAAAAACTTGGCATGTTGCAAAAATAAAACAGCACCTCAATTCGGGCATGTAGAATAGGTATTATAAAAATAAAAGGAAATATAATAAAAAATACAGATCAAAATATAAATAAAAAAATCGAGAAGAAGATACTATGTAAAAAACTACAAAACCAAAAGACCATATAGACCAAAAAGAAAACTAACAGAATGCACTTGTTATAATTGTGGAAAGTTAGGACATATAGCTATAGATTGTAAATTACCTAAAAATTCAAAGAGAAAACAAATATCAGAAATAAAAATAGATAATGAAAAATATACATAAATAAAATACGTAGATTATGAATTAGAAAGTGAAGATAGCATATATTAATTATCATAAAATGAAATAAACGAAATGGAAAATAATTCATTAACAGAATCAGATAGTGAACACTATATAAATGACTGAAGCAGATATACAAATAATAACTAAAGAAAAATATCAAGATGAAGAATCGGTAGAACAAAAAATAATATTTGATAATAATATATTTGAACAAATAAAAGGAAAAGAATTAGATCTAAGTGTAGCAAAAATATTCGAAATACCAACAATAAGAAACTGGTTTAAACGACAAAAAGAAGAATATTATGTAGTAAGTCAAAGAGAACATATCATAGATTGCAAATCCACCAAAGAAAATGCTAAAATACCAATAATAAACAAGTGAATAATAAATAAAGAAATACAAGATATTAAGGCTAAAAATCCAATTAAATATGTACATTTAGGAGGAACGGAAATATTAATAAAAGCATGTTTTAGAGAAGGAATAGATACACTCATAGAAATATACTTAGCAGATGATAGGATCATACAACCTATAGAAAAAAGTATAATAAGCGCAGTAAAATGTAACCTCATATACCAAAAATTTAAATTTATAATAAGTGCTAACTACTCAGTAGCAGTAAATGACAGAAATATAGATAAATCATTAGTATTATATTGGAAAATGTCAGGAATACAACTAGCCTCGGGAAGTAAAATATTTACAGCTAGATGTAAAAACTTATATATTTTAACAACAAAACATAAAATAACAGCAAAAAATAAAATAAACAAAATAAAAATAGAAGATCCCTTTGAAAGAATAGTTACGGTCATAAATAAGAATGATTATAGTTATAATGAGATTGATGTAGAAGAAGATTTAGAAATAGTAAAAGAAAAATTAAGCACATCAAAAAGAATAAACTGTGAAATACCACAAATATCATAAAAAATGAGTACCTCAAGAAGAATAGATAAAACTCCACAAAAATCAATGGAAGAAGAAAGAAAACCACATCATTACTACATAACGGAAATAATGGAACAACGAAAATATTTAATATTAATAAATACAGGACTAGAAGAAAACTATATTGCAAGAGAATTAATAACGGAAGATGAAATAATAACTACTGAACAATCATGCCCTGAACTACCAAAAACATTAACATATACCGAAGCAACTACGAAAAAGGAAATAATCATAGGAGGAATACAAATAATAACAAAGTTTAAAGTATACCAAGGAGATGAAAATATCACTTTAGGAATAAAATGACTAAAACAAGTCAAACCATATAATCTAGAAGATAAACAGTTGACAATAAATTATGAAAATAAAAGAGTAATAATAAAAAAAGACTTTAGCATGATATGAAAATATATATACTTGCAAAAATAATAATAGAAGGATATTACAACAGATATTATACACCAATGATAGATACGGAAGCAGAAGCTAATATATGTAAATACAATTATTTACCAGAAGATAAGTGGGAAAAATTAAAAACACCGATAGTAGTAACAGGATTTAATAATGAAGGAAGCATGATCACATATAAGATAAAAAATATAAAAATACAAATATGGGATAAGATATTAACTATAGAAGAAATATATAACTTTGAATTGACTACAAAAGATATGCTATTAGGGATGTCATTTTTAGAAAAATTATACCCACATATAATAACAAAAACACACTGGTGGTTCACAACACTGTGTAAACAAAAAATAGGAGCAAAAAAAGTAAATAATAAAAAATAAAAGACAACAGAATGAATAAAAGGAAGCGAAAACATTACATAAAAATTAGAAAATATAAAAGAAGGAGACCCTAAAGTAGAATTAATTATATTCTCCATATATAAAGTAAAGATAATCCAAGATAAGTTAGAATTATTATATAGTGAAGATCCTTTACAAGGATGGGAAAAACATAAAATAAAAGTAAAAATTGAGCTAATTGATAATAATAGTATAATAACCCAAAAACCATTAAAGTATAACTTTAATGATTTAACTGAATTTAAGATACATATAAATGAATTACTAGAAAAAGGTATATACAAGAAAGCAATAGTAAGCACACAAGCCCGACATTTATCGTAAATAAACATAGTGAACAAAAAAGAGGAAAAAGTAGAATGATTATTGATTATAGAAATTTAAATGCAAAAACTAAGACAGATAATTATCCGATACCAAATAAAATACTAAAGATAAGACAAATACAAGGATATAATTATTTTAGTAAATTTGATTGTAAATCAGGATTTTATCACTTAAAACTAGAAGAAGAATCTAAAAAACTAATAGCATTCACTGTACCACAAGAATTTTACGAATGGAACGTATTACCATTTGGATATAAAAATGCACCAGGTAGATACCAACACTTTATGGATAGCTATTTTAAACAATTAGAAAATTGTGTAGTATATATTGATGATATATTACTATATTCTAAAACCCAAGATGAAGACATAAGATTATTAGAAAAATTCATACATATTATAGAATATTCAGGCATAAGCCTAAGTAAAAAGAAAGTAGACATAATGAAAAGCCAAATAAAATTTCTAGGAATACAAATAGATAAAAATGGAATAAAAATGCAAACGCATATAGTACAAAAAATAATTAACTCAAAAGAACAGCTAGATACGAAAAAGAAATTACAATCATTTCTAGGACTAGTAAACCAAGTAAGAGAATATATACCAAAATTAGCAGAGAATTTAAAACCATTACAACAAAAATTAAAGAAAGATGTAGAATATCAGTTTGATAAGAAAGACCAGACACAAATATAAAAAATAAAATTATTATGTAAGAACCTACCTAAACTATATTTTCCGGATGAAAATAAAAAAATTACTTATATAGTAGAATCAGACGCTAGTAAAAAAAGTTCTGGAGGAGTATTAAAATATAGGTATGGAGAAGAAAAAATAGAACATCATTGTAGATATTATTCAGGAACATATACTAATGCAGAAATAAAGTGAAAAATAAATAGGAAAGAATTATATTCGGTATATAAATGTTTATTATCATTTGAACCATATATTGTATATAACAAATTTATTATAAGAACAGATAATACACAAGTAAAATGGTGGCTAACAAGAAAAATACAAGACTCGGTAACGACAAAAGAAATAAGGAGATTAGTATTAAATATATTAAAATTTACATTTACAATTGAAGTAATAAAAACTGATAAGAATGTTATTGCAGATTACCTATCACGACAAAGCTACTCAGACTGGGGGCGGGAAAAAGGTACAATTGAAAAGATACTCAAAGCTATTACTACACTTTGTACAAAAGTGGATAGTATGAAAAACAAGATACAAAAACTAAAGACTAATGAAGATAATCTGAAGTCTAAAGCTAGTCAGCAACATGACTATAAAAATGCGGAGCTACGTCGATCGGAAGATGGAAAAAACTCAGAGCTAAAAGGAGACGATGAGAAACTCTTTAAAACCTATAATGTTTGTTTAAATAGAGCTGCAGGTACAAGTAAACAAGTTAGCGATAAACAACATAAAAATGCGAACTTAAACCAGCTATTCGAAAAATCATTTACACAAAGAACACCTAGACATATGTCCATAGAACCACAAACATCTACATACGCAGATAGCTTGCAAAACAAAAATGAGAAAAAGACATATAACTACATCACACGAACCTATATCGAAAATATACACAAAATCCAAACTTATTTAAACCTCAGCCCTAGATCAACTACAAAAGAATCAAACCAGGATTATTTGACACAAAAGTTACAAGGATATAACAAGTTAATTGCATAGCCAAAAACTAACGCTAATTTAGTAAGAACATGTTACTACTACGGACTGTTAAATACCGTATACACATATAACGAAGAAGAAGTTAGTGGAATACCAGAACTACACAAGGCATTCGTCACATACAAAAGAGTTACAAAAGGAAATTTATTATATATAAAATTCTATACAGCACCAGCGGAGATATTATACGCGGAAATAAAACCTCCAATACAGGTTATCAAGATAGGACTAACTAAAGATATGATTATACTCGAGGACATCGGACAACAAGAAGAGATATGCAAAATAGAGATACCAAGTTTTTATGCCAACAAAAGAATAATTGGTATCTCAACTATCATACAAGAGCTAGCAAATAATTATTTAAACGGAAACGCCATATGGAGTTATTACTCGAGAGATCAATTAATGATATATTCAAATTCGAGAGAACTACGAAGAGCAGATATGGATGAAGTCCAGCGATGGATTTTATCACTATTAAAATCAGAAGAACGACCTACGACAAGAGCATTAAAGGTGGGATTTATTTCAACAGAGTTATTAACCAGATATTGCAAGTTAATTGGACATAAATACCCTGATCATATATGTTCAAAATGTAATGGAGAAGATAATATAATTTTAGATGTACAGCTAGAATGATCTAATAAGATAGAGACGGAAGAAGATAAGACGAAGAAGACACGGACAAAGAGATAAGAAGGGGAGAAAAAGAGATAGTAGTTGGACTCAAGAGTCATAAAATGTATAGTAAGATATGTAAAAAGTCATGACACATTATTGTCTTTATTAGAATAGGTGACACAAAGTAGGTGTATTATATGTAAAAAGTCATAAGTGTGTCATTTTGTCATAAAATTAGATATGTCATGATGTAGATATACTATATTATATTATATAGTAGGAGTATGTGTAGTATATTGGAAGATTGTAAGGTAAGGACTTCCTTTCTATATAAAGGAAGATGCATGTAAATGAAAAGGCAGGCAACGCCTAAATAAAACTCTTCTTTCAAAAACTCTCCCAACTAAGATAAATATTTAAAATACTAATGAAAAAATCTAAAATCCAGTCAGATATTTCAGATAGCATGGCTAAGCAAGAGGCAAAAGTATATTGTTCAATAAATATGCAGAACTAATTTCATATATTCCTAAATATCATATATATGATTGAATAAATTTATGTTAGTTATTATGCATTAGAATTATTTGAATAATGATTTCTAGTTTATTAGCACACTGGAAACAGGGAGAAAACTTCTAGACTATGTCATCCTAATGTTGAAACCGATAAGCGAGGAAAGCCGTTTAGGGGAGTAAACAAAGTTGAGGCGCTGATAAGAAGGAAGTATCCGCTAAAGTACGATGCTAGTAGTGACAGAAAAACTTGATAAAGATAATCTAGTTCATAATGATCTAATATGAATTTAATCAATTATGAATATGATAGGAAGGAATAATTTGAAATAAAAAACCTGCATAATAAAGAACATGACTACATACTTGCATGATAAAATGATAAAAAGCTATGAAACCTTAGTCTTATATATACTTAAAGATATAAAAATAATTGAATTAAGAAGAATTATATGGGAAAAAATATTTAATGATAACGAATCAGAAGATATATTAAATTAACAATGGTATGAAATAGACCTACATAATTTAGACTACGAAAATATAGAATGGTACGATTTAGAAATAAATTCAGATTAAAATGAATTACGAATATTTATGATATTTGACAGAATCTATGGAAGATATAAAACTATTAGAACAATTAATGGAATAAAATTTATATATGTACCAAGAAACCCAAGATATGTTATATCTAGAATATATTATAAATAATATTAAAGAAATATTAAGATTAAAACAACTATCGGAAGAATATTACAATTATTACATTTTACTATGAATTCCGCACCGAAAAATTATAATAAAATCTCTAAAATAAATTACTCACCTACTTATTTTTCTTAATCTAATAAGATAGAGACGGAAGAAGATAAGAAGAAGAAGACACGGACAAAGAGATAAGAAGGGGAGAAAAAGAGATAGTAGTTGGACTCAAGAGTCATAAAATGTATAGTAAGATATGTAAAAAGTCATGACACATTATTGTCTTTATTAGAATAGGTGACACAAAGTAGGTGTATTATATGTAAAAAGTCATAAGTGTGTCATTTTGTCATAAAATTAGATATGTCATGAAGTACGTGTAGTATATTGGAAGAGTCTTGAGAAGCTTAATAATTTTTGAAAAAGATATTCTGAAGCATATATCTACATCACAAGAGAAATTGTTAACAAAAATAAAAGAATTTAGACTACATCATGTTAACTTCATATATTGGAACATTACATACTAATGTACATATTAAGCAAAAAAATAGCTATTATATCACAAGAGTTATTTTCCTCAAGTACTTGAGGTTAAGGTCTCTTAGGTTAGAACAATTTACTTCATATGAATAGTGGTACCTCATATTCCGCTAAACTTCGAACTCACTCAACAACAATAAATTACACGATTTTACTTAAATGCAAGAAGAAGAAGAGTAGAAGATTTAAAAAAAATTGTGGTTGAAGAATAAGAGGAAACCCCTCTATTTATAGTCAACAAAGGCTAGTATGAACATGTTATTTTTAGGTTTTATCTTAAAAGTCATGACTTTTCTGAGAAGTCACAACTTATTGAAAAAGTCACAACTCTTTGGAAAAGTCACAAATCTTTGGAAAAGTCACAACTCTTTGGAAAACTCATAACTCATCGAAAAATCACAACCCTTTGAAAAAAGTCACAGCTAATCGAAAAAGTCAAAACATAAGTTAAAAATATTATAGTAATTTAACATTCAAGTTAGGAGTTCATGCTTTTAAGGTAATATAGATAGATTGGGTTTTATTTAGAGTGATGAGTTAAGTTCTAAACAAATTAATTTTTTTTACAGCTATCACATCATTAAATTGGTGTCGAAAATTATATTTTCAATTAAAAAGGAATGCGAAGATAACTAATTAATCAACTATATAAATCATTTGGATTGGTTGCGCACTTGCGCTCTATTTAGGTCTATATATTAAATTAAAGATTCATAATAAATTGTTCATTTTTATAGGGTAAATTTCTTAAATGATCACTAGATTAATTGAATAGTAAAATCACTTATTTATTGTCATATAAATAGTATCACACCAATAGGAAAACAATTTTAACACTAATCTCAACTTATTCAATTCCAGAATCATCTATGAGTATTTTTAAGAAACTTATTTTCCATAAAATATTTTTCTCCGTACCAAAAACATTCTCTAATGTATTATGAATGTTCTTATAGGCTACTAAAATATTTCCAACAAAAAGCAATTTGCTATTAGCTACTCAATTTGATCCAATCATTTTTAATCTGTCAATCAATCCTATTTGGAATTACCAATTCTCTAGAAGGAAAAAGCCATAATTGTGGTCCCTATGGAAAGGAATAATTGTCTTTTTATTAAGAGTGATGCTTGATTCAATTTGTGCACATCTAGATAGTCTATCCGAACTTGCTACATCCTACGAGCACGGAAAAGTAAGCAGCAACTTACTCAATCAATCAAATGCTTTAGTCAAGTTGAAAGAAATCACCTAGGATGGTGGCTAGCTCTAACATCATAGTTTCAACTTTCAATCCAGGGAAACCAAATCCCAAAAAACACTATTGAGGTGGGAGACACCGACCCCGAGGCTATATAATCGGCAGCTGACATGCTAAAAACAATGAAAAAGGGTTTAACTTTAAATAAAACAATGAAAAAGGTATAGAGATTAAAAACAATGAAAAAGGGCTTTAGCTGGATTTGAACCCTGGTCTCGAGGGTTGTATCTGTAGCTTGTGAAGCGGTTATTCCTATGTTTTTTATGAATACACTGTTAAATCATAATTTTCTGGCTAATATAAAATTTATTTTTTAAGGAATAAAAAAACTCAATCAATTTTTTTATACATGTTTTTGTAGCAAACATAGTATGCCACATCATTTGGAAAACAGAAACTTTGTTGCAACCTGCAAGCAACATATTATTTGTAATGGATAACTCATGTATTTGTGTATTTAATCTCTTTTGGTAGTAAATAGTAATAATAGACTAATTGTAAATTCGTAATACTCCCTTTGTCAATCAAATAGAAAACATGGTTCGATTTGTTATTAACCGTAGATTATAAAATTAAAGTGATAAAACTCTAATCGAATTTGAAATAAAATATATTTTTAATTTATTTCAACTAAAGAAAGATTTAAGAAGCAAAAATTTAGTCAATTTTAAAGTACTAAATATTAAGAGTTCTTACCTATTACGAATAAAAAAAAGATTTCATAGTTATAACATTAATTAATTTCAATATTTTAAATATTAAGATAATAATTAGTGACTATTATTTGAGAAAAATAGTACGTAAATGACAATTTTTTCTATTGTACAATCTTTTAAATAAAAAGTAAAAGTTCAATCAATATTTCAAAATATCTTCAAGCTTTTCATATACATAGTTAGGTGTACATGCAAAATACGTGTGTATCATATTAATTAAATAACCTAAAACTTTCAAGATAAAAAATATCCTTAAAAATATGTTCCTCTTTAATTATAAGTATATACTTCTTTTAAGATTAAAAAAATGTATCTTATGCTAAGAGGAAGGTAAACGTGTACTTTGAAAATGTTCTAGTTCTATTGATAACTAGTATACGTACCCACGCATTGCATGGATATTTTAAAATTTTAAAATAACTAATATGAATTATTATTGAGTAACAAAAGTACATGCATAATCATATATAATATTTTAATATTATATATACAATTAATACTAACAAAAATTTTACTCTAATATATGTGAAATGATGATACGTTCTTCAAAAACACTAAATAACTTGTGCTAATTAATTAAATTTTAAATTTATAGATCAATCTAAAACCTCGTATTAAAAATATTGACTATACTTTTAGTTAAAATCTAAATATAATTTACAAAGTATGGTACAATCTCTTTAGCACACTCATTTCTCGTTCAATCCTGCAAAATAAGACGGTTTTCATTTAATGAAATAATTGTAACGACCTATTCCCGTCGTTATTGAAAAGTCATAGGAGAACAATTTTGGGCCAGAATTTTTTTTCGTAGTAACTTGAGAATTCCTAGCCTAGTCCAAATTTGAACGAAATCGGAATCAGTGAAGTCTAGGGAAATTTGGTAACAGATGAGAGATCTAATACGAATGTGAATACATGAGTGGATAGCTAAGATGTTGTCACGCCCCGAGCCTACACCCTGGACGTGGCCAGCACTTGAAGACCATTACTGGCCTCAAGCGAACCCTTGGTCTGGCTTACTAACTCAGCGGAAGACTTAACTCATCATATACACATTTAAGAAGTAACTAGAATGTTATAAAGGAACATTCAACTGGACATTAATGCAAACTCAAGTCTTTAACATATGAAATGAAAAGTAAAGACAACTGAATTAACTAACTGATTATCTGACTATCTATGAAGCCTCTAAACAATTGAGATGGATGTCAGGACAGGCCCACAACATCCTAACAAACTAATACTAAAATTGAAAGCAATGTAAAGGAGTCCTCTGCAATGCAAAGAGGCTCACCAACAGACTCTGAACTGCTCACTGGATCAACGAATGCGCCAGATGCCGATCCTAGTTACATGTGTCTGCATCATAATACGATGCAGGTCAATTGGCATCAGTACATTGAATGTACAAGTATGCGAGTTGGAATGCTAAAACAATATAGGCTCAAAAGAGATTATGAAAGAAACACTTACCTTGACTCTTCTCAACTCCTGAATACTTAAATAAACTTATTTCATTATAAAGCAGTTTAAAACAAGCACAATATAAAGAAAATTGTTGAAAACATATTGTCAATTCATAATCATAATATCATAAAAAGACAAACTATGCTCCCTCTCAAAGTCTACTTGTGCAATGCATGAATGAAGTCCCATACCCCCATTCACACTAAGAAGAACCCCTTGAGGAACCATGCTACTACTGCTGTGGGAGTTTCTCTAACCGACAACCATCACTTAAGAACTACAGTGATGATACAACGCTTTACCTCACGCTGCCGAGACCCATCCTATTCCTTGCCATGATATAGGAAGCTAAATCACTAAGTAGATCCACTAGTCTATGCGAAAAGGATTCATCTAAAAAGTATCACCCTTTTCTACCCATGATGGCTACATGGTTTATGGAGACTTGAGTTAATATGAACAAGCATCCCCATATCGGTGCTCAATACTACTCCCAAAAATATACTTAGGTCTTTATGTTTAAAAACATACTTTTTCTGTGATTTGAGATTAGTGCTCAAAAACTTAGCTCAAAGGTTATCTTGGAAATCTCAGTTTCCCTGCTCGTTTCATTTGGAAAGCTATTTCTCTTTTCTGAACACTAGCCTAAAGGCTCTTTGAAAAATCAAAGTTCCTTTCTTGCTCAAATGTGAAAACGTTTATAAACTTCTTTGGGATTATTTAGTTCCCTAATAAATTTTGAGAAATGAACTCAACTTTTTACTCTTTACTTTACTTGATCCTTAAAACGAAGTTTAAACGTTTAATAAAAACTCTTGAAAACTATAAGAAACTTTGCTTTGACTTGCTTCTTAACTTCTAGACTTGACTCTTAACTTCTTTGACTTTGATCTTAACTTTCCTTAAATTGGATTATGGATTCAAGGTTCATGATCTCATGTTTATGGATGATTTCATGATGTTTAGATGTACCTTAGAGTGTTGGAATCAACTAGAAAACATAAGTACATCGTGTAGGAACAAGTACGAAAATGTGGGGAACGAATGGGGAGAACTGGCGTCCCTGGCGCTTTGAGAGGCGCGGGGTGCCAGCCCTCAAACTGCAGAGAAGTCTGGTTGGCGCCACACGCCATAGGACAAACTTCAAAGAAGTTTTTGTGGCGCTCTGGCAGGCGCGACGCCCCTGCCCTTTTGCCCAGCGACTTCCAACTTTTCTCTTCTGTTCTTCTTCTCTAAACTTCCCTAACTTTCATAGATTCTTCCCCAAACACTTATGATCAATTGTACCCTCAATATACAACCAATCTAACTTGGAAAACAACTCAGAAAAATGAATCTACTCACTCCCAAGCATCAACAACTCAACCAACAAGAATTCTACAATTTGTTCTTCAAGAACCTTACTTCTTCAAAATGTAAACAACTAAAAACAATTGGATTGAAACAAGTTGGTGTGTGGGTGAACTAACCCAACATGAAAAGATCTCACATACCTTGTAGGGATCACCCCCGACGAATTCCACAAGTTAAACTTCGACGATCTTGGCGATTCTTCTTCTTTCTCCTCTTCTTTTCTCTTCTCTCAAAACCCTAACCCTTCTTCCAAAAGCGTAAACTGATCTAATTCAGCTTAGGCCCTTAATTAATTACAAAAAATGAATTGAAATAAAAGGGTAAGGAAAAGACCAAACTACCCTTTAAAAATCCGGATTGGACTTTTCTTATTCTAACAGCCCAACTTCCAAAGGGCATAAACTCACTCATACAAACTTGGATTTCAGCAAACTCAGTGGCGTTGGAAAGATCCTTAAAAGATATTTTTAACCATATCTGGAAGTACACCTAACTCATCCTGAGCTAGGAATTATGGCCGTTTGAAGTTGAACAAAACTCAACTTTTCCTTACTTGACAAATTTCAAGATTTTTAACTCTTATAAAAATGACTATTTCCAATTAAGCTTCCTCCTAGTTATTTCAAATTGCGAGATGTTACAGTATCTCCCCCTTGGGAACATTCATCCTCGAATGAGATTACTCTTACTAAGCTAAGGGCGTCACATCAAACATATTGTTCAAACACCCGATAAGCACATGAACACCATAAAGATAATGGCGTCATATTTCAAAGCAAAAATTACAACAACCAACTCTAAGTCATGGGTTGGGTAATTCTTTTCATGAACTTTCAACTGCTCCTTAAGCTCTTTCAACTCAGCTGGTGCCATTCTGTATGGCGAAAAAGATATAGGATGGGTATCTCGGAATGATGTCTATGTTGAAGTTTATTTCTCTCTTAAGAGAGACTTTAGGTAGGTCATCAAGCAAGACTTCTGGAAACTCTTTTACTACTGGAACTGATTGAATAAGAGGTACCTCAACACTTGAGTCATTAACTCGGACTAAGTGATAGACACACCCCTTAGAAACTAACTTCCTTGCCTTAAGGTACGAAATGAAATGACCCTTAGGCACGGCTGAACTTTTTTTTTCTACTCTAAAACTGGCTCATTTGGAAACTGAAACTTGACAACTCGAGTTCTACAATCAACTGAGGCATAACAGAAATGAAGCCAGTCCATACCAAGAATGACATCAAAATCTACTATGTCTAACTCAATTAAATTAGCCATGGTACTCTTGTGATTGACAGAAACGGGACAATCACGATAGACTCTCTCTCTGCTAGAATAGACTCACCAACAGGTGTAGAAACACTGAATGGTTTACTAAGTTGCTCAGGAATAACATCGAGATTCATAGCAACATAAGGAGTTACAAAAGATAAACTCGCTCTTGGGTCTAGTAAAGCATAAACAGTAAAGTCAAAGACTTGAATCATACTAATGACAACATCTGGTGAATCCTCTTGCTCTTGCCGACTGTTGATAGCATATAAGTGGTTTGTTCCTTCGTCAGTACCATTTCCTTGCATGTTCTTTGGACACTCTCGCATGGAGTGACCCTCTTGTCCACAGTTGAAACAAACTGTCTAGCCCTGGCAACACCTTTCTGGGTAGGTTCTACCACACCTAGCACATGCAGGAGCCCAGTTACTTTATTGTGCCACCCTATCCGGAGGCTGTGCTAGTTTAGCTCTGAAATTATGACTATTGTACTCCCTGTTGTTCCTAGTTGCAGGCGCACTAGCTGATGATAGAGCATGTCCCTTCTGTTCATGTTGGAAAGAAGACCGATTGTCATTACTTCTCTGCTGCCCGGACTCACTCCTTGTCTTGGCTCTCTTGCTCTTAAATTATTCTCTATCCCTTAGCTTCTCTTCTTCAACTTGCTGCATATATACCATCAACCTTGAGATATTCATGTAACCTATCAACATTGCAGCTCTGCCTTCCTTACTCGATAGACGAGACAACCCCGCAACACACAAGCTCGTCCTACTCCTCATGTCTGCAACCATTTCAGGAGCATAGCGAGACAGTTGGGTGAATTTCAACCCATACTCATGAACACTCAAAGAATCTTGCTTAAGTGTCAGGAACTCTCGTACCTTAGCCTCTTTCAGTTCTCGGGAAAAGAAATGCCCCAAGAAAGCTTCCTTGAAACAGGCCCAACTCGTAGGTGGTGCATCTTCAGCTCTACCCCCCTGCCACTAATCAAACCAGGTCCTAGCAACATCCTTCATCTGATATGCAGCTAGCTCAACTCTTTCAGTATCAACAACGTGCATCACATCGAATACCTTTTTCAGTTCTTCAATAAAGTTCTTCGGATCCTCAGTAGTACTGGAACTAGTGAAACTTGGGGGATTCATCCTCAAGAACTCACGAATCCTCGAAGTGTCAGCCTCTTCTTGTCGAGCTCCTCTTTGCTGACCAACCTAGTTAGTCACAGCTTAACTCAACATTCTAATTGCTTCTCTTAACTCAGCATTAGTAACTTCTCCTTGCGATTACACTTCAGGTGCATTGGGTAACTCTTGTTCCTCAACATTCCTCCTAGTTGGACAACCTCTGACTGCTTTTCGTAGAGGCATGACTATCCGAAACACGCGCAAGCACGAATTAGAGGGAAACTTTTTAGAGATTAACTCTAACGTACTAAATGAGTGTGAAAAAAGTGAAGGAATTCCTAAATGTTGCAGCCTCATTATTATATAAGTGGCGCACTTCACACGGATAACTAGGACTCTACAGACACGGCTTCATAGACTCCCTAGGACTCTTGAACTCTGTGCCCTGATACCAAGTTTATCACTCCCCGAGCCTACACCCTGGATGTTGCTGGCAATTGAAGACCATTACTGGCCTCAAGCGAACCCTTGGTCTGGCTTACTAACTCAGTGGAAGACTTAACTCATCATATACACATTTAAGAAGTAACTAGAATGTTATAAAGGAACATTCAACTGGCCATTAAGACAAACTCAATTCTTTAACATATGAAATGAAAAGTAAAGACAACAGAATTAACGAACTGACTATCTATGAAGCCTCTAAACAACTGAGATGGATGTCAGGACAGGCCCACGACATCATAATGAACCAATACTAAAACTGAAAGCAACCTAAATGAGTCCTTTGGAATGTAAAGAGGCTCACTAACAGACTCCGAATTGCTCAGTGGATCAATGAATACGCCGGATGCTGATCCTAGTTACCTGTGTCTTCATCATAAAATGATGCAGGCCAACTGGCATCAGTACATTGAATATACGAGTATACGAGTTGGAATGCTAAAACAACATAGTCTCGAAAGAGATTATGAAAGAAACACTTACCTTGACTCTTCTCAACTCCTGAATACTTAAATAAACTTATTTCATTATAAAGGAGTTTAAAACAAGCACAATATAAAGAAAACTGTTGAAAACATGATGTCAATTCATAATCATAATATCATAAAAAGACAAACCATGCTCCCTCTCAAAGTCTACTTGTGCAATGCATGAATGAAGTCCCATACCCCCATTCACACTAAGAAGAACCCCTTGAGGAACCATGCTACTACTATTGTGGGAGTTTCTCTAACCGACAACCATCACTTAAGAACTACAGTGATGATACAACGCTTTACCTCACGCTACCGAGGCCCATCATATACCTTGTCATGGTATAGGAAGCTAAATCACTAAGTAGATCCACTAGTCTATGCGAAAAGGATTCATCTAAAAAGTATCACCCTTTTCTACCCATGATGGCTACATGGTTTATGGAGACTTGAGTTAATATGAACAAGCATCCCCATATCGGTGCTCAATACTACTCCCAAAAATATACTTAGGTCTTTATGTTTAAAAACATACTTCTTCTGTGATTTGAGATTAGTGCTCAAAAACTTAGCTTAAAGGCTATCTTGGAAATCTCAATTTCCCTGCTCGTTTCATTTGGAAAGCTATTTCTCTTTTCTGAACACTAGCCTAAAGGCTCTTTGAAAAATCAAAGTTTCTTTCTTGCTCAAATGTGAAAACGTTTATAAACTTCTTTTGAAATACTTAGTTCCCTAATAACTTTTGAGAAATGAACTCAACTCTTTACTCTTTAATTTACTTGAAACTTGATCCTTAAAACGAAGTTTAAACGTTTAATAAAAACTCTTGAAAACTATAAGAAACTTTGCTTTGACTTGCTTCTTAACTTCTAGACTTGACTCTTTAACTTCTTTGACTTGGATCTTAACTTTCCTTAAATTGGATTATGGATTCAAGGTTCATGATCTCATGTTTATGGATGATTTCATGATGTACCTTAGAGTGTTGGAATCAACTAGAAAACATAGGTACATCGCGTAGGAACAAGTACGAAAAGGTGGGGAACGAATGGGGAGAACTGGTGTCCCTGGCGCTTTGAGAGGCGCGGGGCGCCAGCCCTCAAACTTCAGAGAAGTCTGGCTAGCGCAACATGCCATAGGCCAAACTTCAAAGAAGTTTTTGTGGCGCTTTGGCAGGCGCGACGCCCAGCCCTTTTGCCCAGCGACTTCCGACTATTCTCTTCCGTTCTTCCTCTCTAAACCTCCCAAACTTCTATTGATCCTTCCCCAAACACTTAGGATCAATTGTACCCTCAATATACAACCAATCTAACTCGAAAAAAAACTCAGAAACATGAATCAACTCACCCCCAAGCATCAACTACTCAACCAACAAAAATTCTACAATTTGTTCTTTAAGAACTTTATTTCTTCAACATGTAAACAACTCAAAACAATTGGATTGAAACAAGTTGGTGTGTAGGTGAACTAACCCAACACAAAAATATCTCACATACCTTGTAGGGATCACCCCTGACGAATTCCACAAGTTAAACTTCGATGATCTTGGCGATTATTCTTCTTTCTCCTCTTCTTTTCTCTTTTCTCTTCTCTCAAAACCCTAACCCTTCTTCCAAAAGAGTAAACTGATCTAATTCAGCTTAGGCCCCTAATTAATTACAAAAAATGAATTGAAATAAAAGGGTAAGGAAAAGACCAAACTACCCTTTAAAAATCCAAATTGGACTTTCCTTATTCTAACAGCCTAACTTCCAAAGGGCATAACGCACTCATACAAACTCAGATTTCCGCAAACTCGGCGGCGTTGGAAATATCCTTCCAAGATATTTGCAACCATAACTGGAAGTACACCTAACTCATCTTGAGCTAGGAATTATGGCTGTTTCAAGTTGACCAAAACTCAACTTTTCCTTACTTGACAAATTTCCAGATTTTTAATTCTTTCCAAAAATGACTATTTCCAATTATAAGGTTCTTCCTAGTTATTTCAAATTGAGATATGTTACAAATTTTAAGGAACCTGTACGACTTTACAGAATTGAATTTGGGCGAGTAGAACTCCCATAATCGATCTTAGCGTGAACGGGCAGTTGTTGAGTGTCATGGGTTAAAGGTGTGTTGTGAAATAGGAGTTTGGGACTCTTAATTCGAGTCACTAGTTCCGTGCAAGCTGCTGTGGCGGGATGGGGGTCGTCATAGCGGTCCAGTCACGACTTAAGTCAGAAATAAAACCCAAAAATGCCATTATTCTGCAAAACTTGGTTCTTAAGAGTTAAGAGACGAACCAAGGAGACTTCTTGATAGTTTTTCACCATTTTTGAAGCTAAAGGTAGGGTTTTTTCTCTTCGAATTCATTTTTTGATCCGTAGAATATAAATTCATGGGTAATTATTGTTGGGGAAGGGTTTTGGAACTGATTTGGATGGTGGGAAAATCCCTAGCTGCATATTAGGATCATGGTTTGGCCTAGGATTGATGATGTTAATTGTAATCCGGGTAATTAGGCCTCGGTTATTGATCCTCGCGTTATATTGATTATTTGTAGACCAAGAACAAGCGAAAAGAATTCATAAAGGGAAAAATCAAGTTTCTTAGGAGGGTTCAAGCTTTGTTCGAGGTAGGTGATTGTTGTGATTTCATGTTGGTGTGATGTATGTTAGTAATTACTTCATTATAATGCATCTATGTATGTGAATGTTGCATTATTGATCACACTAATCATAAATGAGTATTGTAACATCTCGCTGTTTGAAAGAACTAGAAAGAGTTAGAATTGAAAAGAGTCATTTTAGGAAAGAATGAAAAATATGGAAATTTGTTAAGTTAAGCTAAGTTGAGTTTTTGGGTCAACTTCAAACGACCATAACTCCTACCTCGGATGAGTTAGGTGTGTTTCCAGATACCGTAGAAAATATCTTGGAATTTTCTTTTCAACTCCACCGAGTTTGCACAATTCCAAGTTCGTATGAGTGAGATATGCTCATTTGAAGTTGGGTTGTTCAAATAAGGAAAGTCTAATCCGAATTTTGGAAGGGTAGTTTGGTCTTTTCCATACCCTATTATTATAATTTCGTTTTTGGTAATTAGTTGGGGTCTAAACTGAACTTGGTCAGTTTACACTTTTGAAAAAGAGTTAGGGTTTTGAGAGAAGAGAAAATAAGAGGAGAAAAGAGGAGAAGAAGCAAGGATTCGCCGTCTTCATAAGGAATTGAATGCAGATTTCCTCAAGGATTTGATCCCACGAGGTATGTGAGACTTTCATAGCGTTGGGTTCGTTCACCCACGCGCCAATCATGTTTGTTTCAGCGAAATTCATTTCTACAAAGTTGATAGTATGATGTTCTTGAATTATGTTCTTGAAGTTTGCTTTAGTTCTTTAGATTTGATAGGATTGTGGAGTTCTTGATGGAATTGTGTCGATTTAAGAGTTGTTTTGAGTTAGATTCTTGTGTATATATACTGGGTATTTGAATCTATAGAAGGATTGAGAAAACGAATCGGATTTAGGCGAATTGGGGTGAGAAAATGAAGAAGAAGAAAGTCTAGCAGGTTTGGCACGCAAGTCCGCGCCGGTAATGACAAGTAAATAATTTTAGGATAAAGTTATCAAATGTACATTGTTTGGAGATCGCATATAACTGGGCTTCTATAGTAAAAATGTGATTATGAACTTATAAATTGGTATATACCAAATTAAAAAAAAATTCATATCTTTTAGGATAAGAATAATTCTTGAAAAAAACCTACAGATACGTCAGCTTGAATTTGGGTGATTAGGCTTAAATAATTTTAGGATGAACTTTCTAGATGCACATTGTTATGAGATCACATACAAGATTGATGAAAATATGGATTTCAAAAGGATTGTAAAAAGAACTCAATAATATTTCTGAAGGAATACATTCAAGTGATAATGCGTCAATTCTATACTATTTAACAACACGTCATAAGTGATAAGTCTAATTCAATTAGAAGGGAAGGAACAATTATCGATAACTATTTCAATTACAATTATTTATATTTACTTGTGCAGCATGCAATAATAGATAACTGTTTTATTGATTGAAGCTTCCATCATCGTGATTGAATTAGGTAGAATATATTTCCTTAAATGATCCATACCGATAGATTGCAAATTTATTATTTTCTTTTCTTTGTCTATGTAACAATTTTAAATTTCGAGTTAAGAATGTTATTCTTTAAAATTCTTTAAGGTTAGAATCTTCCCTAACATTTATAGTGATTTATTTTTTCACTATATTACTTTGACATTAAGAATGATCACATGTAATTGTGTAAGTACGTATTTATATTAATATATATTAAATATCAAAGACTTGGACTTGGCGCTTGGGCTTGGATCGGACCTTAAAATAAATAATTTTATAAAGCTTAACTATTTACACTATAAATAACAATGATTTTACAGACAAGAATAGTATATATATCTGTGGTTCGCTACAAACTGTACAAAATAGGTCAAAAATTAAAGTGACCAACAGAAAAAATAACACAAGATAGAGATAATGATAGTTTATGTACACTCAATACTAATATTGTGATCATCATTTTTGAGAAATATTTGCACAATATCTAGGCATGGTTGCAAAACAGTATTCCTCCATGCTTCGTCAACAACTTCTTTTCTATCTTCTTGTAAAACGTTAGTAGCGATAATATGATGCACCGACCACATTTTCTCATTTATTAATCGTTGAATCTTGTCAAGTTGATTACAAATTAATACACGAGTATTACGCTTGAAACTTGAAATTGAAGCTTGAAGAATCATCTTCTTTGATTCATCATCTCCATCTATAGTTTTTTCTTCCCTTAAATATTTGGCCATTTCAGGGACACCAATGGACCGTCGGATTCCTTTGGTGTAATCTGCATCTGGAATGAAAAATTGCCGCACCTCATCCACAAGCCCTGCATGCAACATAAATTTAAGGATGGTTTTATTTAGGTGAACATATATTTTAAAACCGAAAGTATTATTAAGAAAACTATATAAGAAAAGTTTTAGTTAGACTCATTATTATATTTTGATTCATATATAAAATAACTACAAAAACTACCTGCATTGACCATTTCATCAACCCTCGTGTCAACTCTACGGTTCAACACCGATTGCTCTACATCAATCCAAATAAAGCAACTGTCATACTTATGTTTGAACATGAATACGGGGGTCTTCCACAAGTTTTTCGATAAACGAATTTGACCCTCCAACAATAATTGGAACACATTGAGTCTTCAAAATTTTTTCTATGTACTCAATGGACTTGAGACGAGAAATCTTTGGCCGTGAAGTTGGAATCTGGCTCAATTTCACCTAAAAAATTGTGAAACAAAATAATTGTCAATTAATATTCACATTAAAATAGAGGAATCACAAAAAAAATGTATTTTTCAAATATGTATACCTAGCAAATAGTGTCGTACACCTTGTTTGTCAGCGTGTGTGATCTTGTTGGTCACGATTTCAAGTCCCTTATAAATTTGCATTTTGTCCGAGTTGATTATTTCTCCTCGAAAATGGGTGGCAAGGTCAACAGAGAGACGAGATTTTCCCGTTCCTGTTGCTCCCATTATGAACACCACTTTCTTCTTGTTGAACTTGTTGTTGTTGATGATGAAAGTATTCATTTTAGCTACACATAAAATAAAATTATAATAATAATTAGTTTAAAATAGTAAATAATCTCATGAAAACCACTCATCCATACACTCTTACATTAAAAATCTCATAAATGTGAGGTTAATAAGTAGAAACCTTGCTTGAGATGTAATAAACTATGTAAAATAATATATTTTTCTTGATGGTGGTTATGAAAGAGATTGCATTGAGCATTTATAGTAAAATGTATTTGTGGACTTATTAATTATCATACCATATTCAGAAATACTGATATCTTTTAGGATAAGATCAATGACTTTTGAAAAATGTATAGATATGTCAACTTGAATTTTGGTAATGAAAAGTAAATAATTTTGGGATAAACTTAACAGATGTACATTGTTTGGAGATCGCATATAACTCGGGCAATTATAGTAAAAATGTGATTATGAACTTATGAATTGGTATATACCAAATTTTTTAAAAATCATATCTTTTAGGATAAGAATAATTCTTATAAAAATCCTACAGACACGTCAGCTTGAATTTGGGTGATTAGGCTTAAATAATTTTAGGATGAAGTTTCTAGATGCACATTGTTATGAGATCACATACAAGATTGACGAAAATATGGATTTCAAAAGGATTGTAAAAAGAACTCAATAATATTTCTGAAGGAATACATTCAAGTGATAATGCGTCAATTCATACACTATTTAACAACACGTCATAAGTGCTAAGTCTAATTCAATTAGAAGGGAAGGAACAATTATCAATAACTATTTCAATTACAATTATTTATATTTACTTGTGCAGCATGTAATAATAGATAAATGTTTTATTGAATGAAGCTTCCATCATCGTGATTGAATTAGGTAGAATATATTTCCTTAAATGATCCTTACCGATAGATTGCAAATTTACTATTTTCTCTTCTTTGTCTATCCAACAATTTTAAATTTGGAGTTAAGAATGTTATTCTTTAAAATTCTTAAAGGTTTGAATCTTCCCAAACATTTATAGTCATTTATTTTTTCACTCTATTATCTTGACATTACGAATGATCTCATGTAATTGTGTAAGTACGTATTTATATTAATATATATTAAATATCAAAGACTTGGATTTGGCGCTTGGGCATGGATCGTACCTTAAAATAAATATTTTTATAAAGCTTAACTATATACTCTATAAATAACAATGATTTTACAAACAAGAATAGTATATATATCTGTAGTTTGACACAAAATGAACAAAATAGGTCAAAAATTAAAGTGACCAAGAGAAGAAATAACACACGATAGAGATAATGATAGTTTATGTACACTCAATACTAATATTGTGATCATCATTTTTAGTAGCAATAATATGATGCACCGACCACATTTTCTCATTTATTAATCGTTGAATCTTGTCAAGTTGGTTGCAAATTAATATACGAGTATTACGCTTGATACTTGAAATTGAAGCTTGAAGAATCATCTTCTTTGATTCATCATCTCCGTCTATATTTTTTTCTTCCCTTAAATAGATGGTCATTTTAGGGACTCCAATGGACCGTCAGATTCCTTTGGTGTAATCTGCATCTGGAATGAAAATTTGACGTACCTCATCCACAATTTTTGCATGCAACATAAATTTAAGGATGGTTTTATTTAGGTGAACATATATTTTAAAACCAAAAGTATTATTAAGAAAACTATATAAGAAAAGTTTTAGTTAGACTCATTATTATATTTTGATTCATATATAAAATAACTACAAAAACTACCTGCATTGACCATTTCATCAACCCTCGTGTCAACTCTACGGTTCAACACCGATTGCTCTACATCAATCCAAATAAAGCAACTGTCATACTTATGTTTGAACATGAATACAGGGTCTTCCACAAGTTTTTCGATAAACGAATTTGACCCTCCAACAATAATTGGAACACATTGAGTCTTCAAAATTTTTTCTATGTACTCAATGGACTTCAGACAGAAATCTTCGGCCGTGAAGTTGGAATCTGGCTCAATTTCACCTAAAAAATTGTGAAACAAAATAATTGTCAATTAATATTCACATTAAAATAGAGGAATCACAAAAAAAATGTATTTTTCAAATATGTATACCTAGCAAATAGTGTCGTACACCTTGTTTGTCAGCGTGTGTGATCTTGTTGGTCACGATTTCAAGTCCCTTATAAACTTGCATTTTGTCCGAGTTGATTATTTCTCCTCGAAAATGGGTGGCAAGGTCAACAGAGAGACGAGATTTTCCCGTTCCTGTTGCTCCCATTATGAACACCACTTTCTTCTTGTTGAACTTGTTGTTGTTGATGATGAAAGTATTCATTTTAGCTACACATAAAATAAAATTATAATAATAATTAGTTTAAAATAGTAAATAATCTCATGAAAACCACTCACGCATACACTCATACATTAAAAAATCTTATAAATGTGAGGTTAATAAGTAGAAACCTTGCTTGAGATGTAATAAACTATGTAAAATAATATATTTTTCTTGATGGTGGTTATGAAAGAGATTGCATTGAGCATTTATAGTAAAATGTATTTGTGGACTTATTAATTATCATACCATATTCGAAATACCGATATCTTTCAGGATAAGATAAATGAATTTTGAAAAATATATAGATATGTCAACTGGAATTTTGGTAATGACAAGTAAATAGTTTTAGGATAAATTTATCAAATGTACATTGTTTGGAGATCGCATATAACTGGTCATTTATAGTAAAAATGTGATTATGAACTTGTGAATTGGTAAATACCAAATTTTTTTAAATAAATTATATCTTTTAGGGTAAGAATAATTCTTGAAAGAAACCTACAGATACGTTAACTTGAATATGGGTGAATAGGTTTAAATAATTTTAGGGTGAAGTTTCTAGATGCACATTATTATGAGATCACGTACAAGATTGACAAAAATATGGATTTCTAGAGTATTGTAAAAAGAACTCAATAATATTTCTAAAAGAATACATTCAAGTGATAATGCGTCAATTCATACACTATTTAACAACACGTCATAAGTGCTAAGTCTAATTCAATTAGAAGGGAAGGAACAATTATCGATAACTATTTCAATTACAATTATTTATATTTACTTGTGCAGCATGTAATAATAGATAAATGTTTTATTGAATGAAGCATCCATCATCGTGATTGAATTAGGTAGAATATATTTCCTTAAATGATCCTTACCGATAGATTGCAAATTTACTATTTTCTCTTCTTTGTCTATCCAACAATTTTAAATTTGGAGTTAAGAATGTTATTCTTTAAAATTCTTAAAGGTTAGAATCTTCCCAAACATTTATAGTCATTTATTTTTTCACTCTATTATCTTGACATTAAGAATGATCTCATGTAATTGTGTAAGTACGTATTTATATTAAATATCAAAGACTTGGATTTGGCGCTTGGGCATGGATCGTACCTTAAAATAAATATTTTTATAAAGCTTAAATATATACTCTATAAATAACAATGATTTTACAAACAAGAATAGTATATATATCTGTAGTTTGATACAAACTGAACAAAATAGGTCAAAAATTAAAGTGACCAAGAGAAGAAATAACACACGATAGAGATAATGATAGTTTATGTACACTCAATACTAATATTGTGATCGTCATTTTTGAGAAATCTTTCCACAATATCTAGGCACGGTTGCAAAACAGTATTCCTCCATGCTTCGTCAACAGCTTCTTTTCTATCTTCTTTGAAAACGTCGGTAGCAAAAATATGATGCACCGACCACATTTTCTCATTTATTAATCGTTGAATCTTGTCAAGTTGGTTGCAAATTAATATACGAGTATTACGCTTGATACTTGAAATTGAAGCTTGAAGAATCATCTTCTTTGATTCATCATCTCCGTCTATATTTTTTTCTTCCCTTAAATATTTGGCCATTTCAGGGACACCAATGGACCGTCGGATTCCTTTGGTGTAATCTGCATCTGGAATGAAAAATTGCCGCACCTCATCCACAAGCCCTGCATGCAACATAAATTTAAGGATGGTTTTATTTAGGTGAACATATATTTTAAAACCGAAAGTATTATTAAGAAAACTATATAAGAAAAGTTTTAGTTAGACTCATTATTATATTTTGATTCATATATAAAATAACTACAAAAACTACCTGCATTGACCATTTCATCAACCCTCGTGTCAACTCTACGGTTCAACACCGATTGCTCTACATCAATCCAAATAAAGCAACTGTCATACTTATGTTTGAACATGAATACAGGGTTTTCCACAAGTTTTACAATAAACGAATTTGACCCTCCAACAATAATTGTAACACATTGAGTCTTCAAAAAATTTTCTATGTAGTCAACTAACTTCAATCAGAAAACTTCTGCCGTGAAGTTCAAATCTCGCTCAATTTCACCTAAAAAATTGTGAAACAAAATAATTGTCAATTAATATTCACATTAAAATAAAGGAATCACAAAAAAATGTCTTTTTCAAATATGTATACCTAGCAAATAGTGTCGTACACCTTGTTTCTCAGCGTGTGTGATCTTGTTGGTCACGATTTCAAGTCCCTTATAAACTTGCATTTTGTTCGAGTTGATTATTTCTCCTCGAAAATGGGTGGCAAGGTCAACAGAGAGACGAGATTTTCCCGTTCCTGTTGCTCCCATTATGAACACCACTTTCTTCTTGTTGAACTTGTTGTTGTTGATGATGAAAGTATTCATTTTAGCTACACATAAAATAAAATTATAATAATAATTAGTTTAAAATAGTAAATAATCTCATGAAAACCACTCACGCATACACTCATACATTAAAAAATCTTATAAATGTGAGGTTAATAAGTAGAAACCTTGCTTGAGATGTAATAAACTATGTAAAATAATATATTTTTCTTGATGGTGGTTATGAAAGAGATTGCATTGAGCATTTATAGTAAAATGTATTTGTGGACTTATTAATTATCATACCATATTCAGAAATACCGATATCTTTTAGGATAAGATCAATGACTTTTGAAAAATGTATAGATATGTCAACTTGAATTTTGGTAATGAAAAGTAAATAATTTTGGGATAAACTTAACAGATGTACATTGTTTGGAGATCGCATATAACTGGGCAATTATAGTAAAAATGTGATTATGAACTTATGAATTGGTATATACCAAATTTTAAAAAAATCACATCTATTAGGATAAGAATAATTCTTGTAAAAAACCTACATATACATCAGCTTGAATTTGGGTGATTAGGCCTAAATAATTTTAGGATGAAGTTTCTAGATGCACGTTGTTATGAGATTACATACAAGATTGACGAAAATATGGATTTCAAAAGGATTGTAAAAGAACTCAATAATATTTCTGAAGGAATACATTCAAGTGATAATGCGTCAATTCATACACTATTTAACAAAACGTCATAAGTGCTAAGTCTAATTCAATTAGAAGGGAAGGAACAATTATCGATAACTATTTCAATTACAATTATTTATATTTACTTGTGCAGCATGTAATAATACATAACTGTTTTATTGAATGAAGCATCCATCATCGTGATTGAATTAGGTAGAATATATTTCCTTAAATGATCCTTACCGATAGATTGCAAATTTACTATTTTCTCTTCTTTGTCTATCCAACAATTTTAAATTTGGAGTTAAGAATGTTATTCTTTAAAATTCTTAAAGGTTAGAATCTTCCCAAACATTTATAGTCATTTATTTTTTCACTCTATTATCTTGACATTAAGAATGATCTCATGTAATTTTGTAAGTACGTATTTATATTAATATATATTAAATATCAAAGACTTGGATTTGGCGCTTGGGCTTGGATCGTACCTTAAAATAAATATTTTTATAAAGCTTAACTATATACTCTATAAATAACAATGATTTTACAAACAAGAATAGTATATATATCTCGTAGTTTGACACAAAATGAACAAAATAGGTCAAAAATTAAAGTGACCAAGAGAAGAAATAACACACGATAGAGATAATGATAGTTTATGTACACTCAATACTAATATTGTGATCATCATTTTTGAGAAATCTTTCCACAATATCTAGGCACGGTTGCAAAACAGTATTCCTCCATGCTTCGTCAACAACTTCTTTTCTATCTTCTTTGAAAACATCAGTAGCAATAATATGATGCACCGACCACATTTTCTCATTTATTAATCGTTGAATCTTGTCAAGTTGGTTGCAAATTAATATACGAGTATTACGCTTGATACTTGAAATTGAAGCTTGAAGAATCACCTTCTTTGATTCATCATCTCCGTCTATATTTTTTTCTACTCTTAAATAGTTGGCCATTTTAGGGACACCAATGGACCGTCAGATTCCTTTGGTGTAATTTGCATTTAGAATGAAAATTTTTGCACCTTATCCACTAGCCATGCATGCAACATAAATTTAAGAATAGTTTTATTTAGTTGAACATATATTTGAAAACCAAAAGTGTTATTAAGAAAACTATATAAGAAAAGATTCAGTTAGAGTCATTATTATATTTTGATTCATATATAAAATAACTACAAAAACTACTGCATTGACCATTTCATCAACCCTCGTGTCAACTCTACGGTTCAACACCGATTGCTCTACATCAATCCAAATAAAGCAACTGTCATACTTATGTTTGAACATGAATACAGGGTCTTCCACAAGTTTTTCGATAAACGAATTTGACCCTCCAACAATAATTGGAACACATTGAGTCTTCAAAATTTTTTCTATGTACTCAATGGTCTTACGAGACATGAAATCTTCGGCCGTGAAGTTGGAATCTGGCTCAATTTCACCTAAAAAATTGTGAAACAAAATAATTGTCAATTAATATTCACATTAAAATAGAGGAATCACAAAAAAAATGTATTTTTCAAATATGTATACCTAGCAAATAGTGTCGTACACCTTGTTTGTCAGCGTGTGTGATCTTGTTGGTCACGATTTCAAGTCCCTTATAAACTTGCATTTTGTCCGAGTTGATTATTTCTCCTCGAAAATGGGTGGCAAGGTCAACGAGAGACGAGATTTTCCCGTTCCTGTTGCTCCCATTATGAACACCACTTTCTTCTTGTTGAACTTGTTGTTGTTGATGATGAAAGTATTCATTTTAGCTACACATAAAATAAAATTATAATAATAATTAGTTTAAAATAGTAAATAATCTCATGAAAACCACTCACGCATACACTCATACATTAAAAAATCTTATAAATGTGAGGTTAATAAGTAGAAACCTTGCTTGAGATGTAATAAACTATGTAAAATAATATATTTTTCTTGATGGTGGTTATGAAAGAGATTGCATTGAGCATTTATAGTAAAATGTATTTGTGGACTTATTAATTATCATACCATACGAAATACTGATATCTTTTAGGATAAGATCAATGACTTTTGAAAAATGTATAGATATGTCAACTTGAATTTTGGTAATGAAAAGTAAATAATTTTGGGATAAACTTAACAGATGTACATTGTTTGGAGATCGCATATAACTGGGCAATTATAGTAAAAATGTGATTATGAACTTATGAATTGGTATATACCAAATTTTAAGAAAAAAAATCATATCTTTTAGGATAAGAATAATTCTTATAAAAATCCTACAGACACGTCAGCTTGAATTTGGGTGATTAGGCTTAAATAATTTTAGGATGAAGTTTCTAGATGCACATTGTTATGAGATCACATACAAGATTGACGAAAATATGGATTTCAAAAGGATTGTAAAAAGAACTCAATAATATTTCTGAAGGAATACATTCAAGTGATAATGCGTCAATTCATACACTATTTAACAAAACGTCATAAGTGCTAAGTCTAATTCAATTAGAAGGGAAGGAACAATTATCGATAACTATTTCAATTACAATTATTTATATTTACTTGTGCAGCATGTAATAATAGATAACTGTTTTATTGAATGAAGCATCCATCATCGTGATTGAATTAGGTAGAATACATTTCCTTAAATGATCCTTACCGATAGATTGCAAATTTACTATTTTCTCTTCTTTGTCTATCCAACAATTTTAAATTTGGAGTTAAGAATGTTATTCTTTAAAATTCTTAAAGGTTTGAATCTTCCCAAACATTTATAGTCATTTATTTTTCACTCTATTATCTTGACATTACGAATGATCTCATGTAATTGTGTAAGTACGTATTTATATTAATATATATTAAATATCAAAGACTTGGATTTGGCGCTTGGGCATGGATCGTACCTTAAAATAAATATTTTTATAAAGCTTAACTATATACTCTATAAATAACAATGATTTTACAAACAAGAATAGTATATATATCTGTAGTTTGACACAAAATGAACAAAATAGGTCAAAAATTAAAGTGACCAAGAGAAGAAATAACACACGATAGAGATAATGATAGTTTATGTACACTCAATACTAATATTGTGATCATCATTTTTGAGAAATCTTTCCACAATATCTAGGCACGGTTGCAAAACAGTATTCCTCCATGCTTCGTCAACAACTTCTTTTCTATCTTCTTTGAAAACGTCGGTAGCAAAAATATGATGCACCGACCACATTTTCTCATTTATTAATCGTTGAATCTTGTCAAGTTGGTTGCAAATTAATATACGAGTATTACGCTTGATACTTGAAATTGAAGCTTGAAGAATCACCTTCTTTGATTCATCATCTCCGTCTATATTTTTTTCTTCCCTTAAATATTTGGCCATTTCAGGGACACCAATGGACTGTCGGATTCCTTTGGTGTAATCTGCATAAGGAATGAAAATTTGCCGCACCTCATCCACCAGCCCTGCATGCAACATAAATTTAAGGATGGTTTTATTTAGGTGAACATATATTTTAAAACCGAAAGTATTATTAAGAAAACTATATAAGAAAAGTTTTAGTTAGACTCATTATTATATTTTGATTCATATATAAAATAACTACAAAAACTACCTGCATTGACCATTTCATCAACCCTCGTGTCAACTCTACGGTTCAACACCGATTGCTCTACATCAATCCAAATAAAGCAACTGTCATACTTATGTTTGAACATGAATACAGGGTCTTCCACAAGTTTTTCGATAAACGAATTTGACCCTCCAACAATAATTGGAACACATTGAGTCTTCAAAATTTTTCTATGTACTCAATGGACTTAGACAGAAATCTTCGGCCGTGAAGTTGGAATCTGGCTCAATTTCACCTAAAAAAATTGTGAAACAAAATAATTGTCAACTAATATTCACATTAAAATAGAGGAATCACAAAAAAAATGTATTTTTCAAATATGTATACCTAGCAAATAGTGTCGTACACCTTGTTTGTCAGCGTGTGTGATCTTGTTGGTCACGATTTCAAGTCCCTTATAAACTTGCATTTTGTCCGAGTTGATTATTTCTCCTCGAAAATGGGTGGCAAGGTCAACAGAGAGACGAGATTTTCCCGTTCCTGTTGCTCCCATTATGAACACCACTTTCTTCTTGTTGAACTTGTTGTTGTTGATGATGAAAGTATTCATTTTAGCTACACATAAAATAAAATTATAATAATAATTAGTTTAAAATAGTAAATAATCTCATGAAAACCACTCACGCATACACTCATACATTAAAAAATCTTATAAATGTGAGGTTAATAAGTAGAAACCTTGCTTGAGATGTAATAAACTATGTAAAATAATATATTTTTCTTGATGGTGGTTATGAAAGAGATTGCATTGAGCATTTATAGTAAAATGTATTTGTGGACTTATTAATTATCATACCATATTCGAAATACCGATATCTTTTAGGATAAGATCAATGACTTTTGAAAAATGTATAGATATGTCAACTTGAATTTTGGTAATGAAAAGTAAATAATTTTGGGATAAACTTAACGAGATGTACATTGTTTGGAGATCGCATATAACTGGGCAATTATAGTAAAAATGTGATTATGAACTTATGAATTGGTATATACCAAATTTTAAGAAAAAAAATCATATCTTTTAGGATAAGAATAATTCTTATAAAAATCCTACAGACACGTCAGCTTGAATTTGGGTGATTAGGCTTAAATAATTTTAGGATGAAGTTTCTAGATGCACATTGTTATGAGATCACATACAAGATTGACGAAAATATGGATTTCAAAAGGATTGTAAAAGAACTCAATAATATTTCTGAAGGAATACATTCAAGTGATAATGCGTCAATTCATACACTATTTAACAAAACGTCATAAGTGCTAAGTCTAATTCAATTAGAAGGAAGGAACAATTATCGATAACTATTTCAATTACAATTATTTATATTTACTTGTGCAGCATGTAATAATAGATAACTGTTTTATTGAATGAAGCATCCATCATCGTGATTGAATTAGGTAGAATACATTTCCTTAAATGATCCTTACCGATAGATTGCAAATTTACTATTTTCTCTTCTTTGTCTATCCAACAATTTTAAATTTGGAGTTAAGAATGTTATTCTTTAAAATTCTTAAAGGTTTGAATCTTCCCAAACATTTATAGTCATTTATTTTTCACTCTATTATCTTGACATTACGAATGATCTCATGTAATTGTGTAAGTACGTATTTATATTAATATATATTAAATATCAAAGACTTGGATTTGGCGCTTGGGCATGGATCGTACCTTAAAATAAATATTTTTATAAAGCTTAACTATATACTCTATAAATAACAATGATTTTACAAACAAGTTCAGTATTTTATATCTGTAGTTTGATACAAACTGAACAAAATAGGTCAAAAATTAAAGTGACCAAGAGAAGAAATAACACACGATAGAGATAATGATAGTTTATGTACACTCAATACTAATATTGTGATCGTCATTTTTGAGAAATCTTTCCACAATATCTAGGCACGGTTGCAAAACAGTATTCCTCCATGCTTCGTCAACAACTTCTTTTCTATCTTCTTTGAAAACATCGGTAGCAATAATATGATGCACCGACCACATTTTCTCATTTATTAATCGTTGAATCTTGTCAAGTTGGTTGCAAATTAATATACGAGTATTACGCTTGATACTTGAAATTGAAGCTTGAAGAATCACCTTCTTTGATTCATCATCTCCGTCTATATTTTTTTCTTCCCTTAAATATTTGGCCATTTCAGGGACACCAATGGACCGTCGGATTCCTTTGGTGTAATCTGCATAAGGAATGAAAAATTGCCGCACCTCATCCACAAGCCTTTGCATGCAACATAAATTTAAGGATGGTTTTATTTAGGTGAACATATATTTTAAAACCGAAAGTATTATTAAGAAAACTATATAAGAAAAGTTTTAGTTAGACTCATTATTATATTTTGATTCATATATAAAATAACTACAAAAACTACCTGCATTGACCATTTCATCAACCCTCGTGTCAACTCTACGGTTCAACACCGATTGCTCTACATCAATCCAAATAAAGCAACTGTCATACTTATGTTTGAACATGAATACAGGGTCTTCCACAAGTTTTTCGATAAACGAATTTGACCCTCCAACAATAATTGGAACACATTGAGTCTTCAAAATTTTTCTATGTACTCAATGGACTTCAGACAGAAATCTTCGGCCGTGAAGTTGGAATCTGGCTCAATTTCACCTAAAAAATTGTGAAACAAAATAATTGTCAATTAATATTCACATTAAAATAGAGGAATCACAAAAAAAATGTATTTTTCAAATATGTATACCTAGCAAATAGTGTCGTACACCTTGTTTCTTAGCGTGTGTGATCTTGTTGGTCATGATATCAAGTCACTTATAGACTTGCATTTTGTCCGAGTTGATTATTTCTCCTAGAAACTGGGTGGCAAGGTTAATAGAGAGACGAGATTTTCCCATTCATGTTGCTCCCATTATGAACACCACTTTCTTCTTGTTGAACTTGTTGTTGTTGATGATGAAAGTATTCATTTTAGCTACACATAAAATAAAATTATAATAATAATTAGTTTAAAATAGTAAATAATCTCATGAAAACCACTCACGCATACACTCATACATTAAAAAATCTTATAAATGTGAGGTTAATAAGTAGAAACCTTGCTTGAGATGTAATAAACTATGTAAAATAATATATTTTTCTTGATGGTGGTTATGAAAGAGATTGCATTGAGCATTTATAGTAAAATGTATTTGTGGACTTATTAATTATCATACCATATTCAGAAATACTGATATCTTTTAGGATAAGATCAATGACTTTTGAAAAATGTATAGATATGTCAACTTGAATTTTGGTAATGAAAAGTAAATAATTTTGGGATAAACTTAACAGATGTACATTGTTTGGAGATCGCATATAACTGGGCAATTATAGTAAAAATGTGATTATGAACTTATGAATTGGTATATACCAAATTTTAAGAAAAAAATCACATCTATTAGGATAAGAATAATTCTTGTAAAAAGCCTACAGATACGTTAGCTTGAATTTGGGTAAATAGGCTTAAATAATTTTAGGATGAAGTTTCTAGATGCACATTGTTATTAGATCACATACAAGATTGACGAAATTATGGAGTTCAAAAGGATTGTAAAAAGAACTGAATAACATTTCTTAAGGAATACATTCAAGTGATAATGCGTCAATTCATACACTATTTAACAAAACGTCATAAGTGCTAAGTCTAATTCAATTAGAAGGGAAGGAACAATTATCGATAACTATTTCAATTACAATTATTTATATTTACTTGTGCAGCATGTAATAATAGATAACTGTTTTATTGAATGAAGCATCCATCATCGTGATTGAATTAGGTAGAATACATTTCCTTAAATGATCCTTACCGATAGATTGCAAATTTACTATTTTCTCTTCTTTGTCTATCCAACAATTTTAAATTTGGAGTTAAGAATGTTATTCTTTACAATTCTTAAAGGTTTGAATCTTCCCAAACATTTATAGTCATTTATTTTTTCACTCTATTATCTTGACATTAAGAATGATCTCATGTAATTGTGTAAGTACGTATTTATATTAATATATATTAAATATCAAAGATTTGGATTTGGCGCTTGGGCATGGACCGTACCTTAAAATAAATATTTTTATAAAGCTTAAATATATACTCTATAAATACGAACGCGCCTATGGTTTTGGATATGATCGGCTCCATGATGATTATACGATAGTGATTATTTCGTATAATTATATTAATCGTGGTTCAGATGACATTGAGGTCAAAGTATATAGTCTAAAGAGTGATTCTTGGACTAGTGTTGATTATTGTGACGAGACATTCTATAACAAAAAAAGTGCTGGTTATTGTGGGGATAGATTAATTTATGAAGGCTCTTTTGTGGATGGGAAGCTTCATTGGGGGATACTTCTATTTCTGATCCTGATCCTAATATACAATTTAAATGATGACTCATTCAGATATTCAGATGTTACTAACTGTCATGACAGTTGATATGCACAATTCTACCTTGAAAGCCTAGTTTGCCCTTTTTCAACCCAAGGGACAGAGGACACCAAAAAGCTGCTCGTATCAAAACAATCGAGTGACAAATAACTTGTAAGAGTACTTTCTTCTCAAGTTCTTTCAAATTCTGTTTGTTATTTCAAATATTAAACAAGACACATGTGAAGGATCTCTTTAAACTAGTTGTCTCCTTGCTGCTAATCGTTAGATGTATATTTTCTTCCAGACGAATTACTTCTCATTACATTTTGGTCATTTCTTTCCCTTTGACAGTACCACTAACACAAGGAACACTGCAATGCAAGGATAAATAACTTAGGGGGCACATTTTATCTTCTTTGATCATGAGGGTAGGGTGGGGATACCAAAGAAAAAGAATATAAGAGAGAGAGTTCGGAATGAACTTCGTTTGAGAGGGTCCTATCTATTCTAAGGTTTTGTAGATTGAAGTGCAAGCTTTTGTCAACTTTGTTATATGACCTAGAATTTTGAACAAGAATTATTCCTACTGTAAATTCTTTTCTCTTGTTTCTGCACAGACTGGCAAATTTTATCTATAGTTTGACCTATCAATAAATAAAAGAAAAATTGTATATGTAGTTTTACCTTTTCTGATAATTTGTATATGGTTTCTTGCTTTGTAAATCACTTAATTACTCCTTTTGTATATGTACCCATGTGATTGTCATGAGTACTGCTTGTGAGTTTTCTTAACTATAGTTCTTTTGATATTTATTTATAACATATATCACTTGAAGTTGCACTGGTCTGGACGTCAGATTTGCTAACTATGGTATATTTGTTTGTTCATTGCTTAAGTTGCACAGTTCAGCGCTTTTGTCATGTCCCAGATGTAGCTGGTATTGATAAAGAGCTTGTCATTTTCATTCAAACAAGGCGGACTGTTACTAATTATGGTTTTGTTTGCTAGTACATTTGAACACAGGACAACCCTGCATTTGGTGCTTCTATATCTGCAGTGTTTCTACTTGTCATCATTTGAGTTGTTATTTATGTGACAAAAAGTTGTTGTTCCTATTCTTGATGTTGATCTCCGAAAGAAATTATATGTATATTTTGTGAACTGGAAGTTATGTTCCATTTGCTACTTATATTATGAACTGGAAGTTATCGGATCCCAACAAGAATGGAAGATGGTGCAACATAGATCATGGACGTTACTTCAAATGGAAAAAACCTTAGCCTGCCTCACTTGCTTTTTTTACTACATAAATAAGGACATAAGTGAAGTCCGATATGTATGGATGATGGATGACACACCCAGAATTGCTAGGTATAAACTTAGAGATTAATTATAATATGTTTCTTTCCATTCCTCATGAGCCACTTATTTCTCCAAAACAAGAGATTAAAGTCATCTTTCTCCTTTTCCCTAAGAAGTCGACGGTGTTAATTTATTCAAGTTGTTGAGACCATAAAAAAGGGAAGAAACAAATGAAGGTCTCTTGTTAATTCAAATGATTTTAGGCTAATTTGATTTGGTTTGTCTGCTTTGTAGGTTTGCAAGTTAGAGCATCCGATTATTGAAAAAATTGTTGTTAAGATAACTTTGACATTATAATTGGCAAAAAAAAAAAAAAAAAACAGAGTATGGTATTGTAAATATTATTATAACTTCTAGATATAATTTTTATTTGGTTCATAGATTAACCATGTCCAGCTCAGTGCTCAATCCGTAAAATTTAATAATTTTCAATAGTTATTTGAATTGAATCTAAACTTTAATGAAGTGATAAAGAAAGCCTATGTAAAATTTCATAAGTTTATGAATTTAATTTGGGCTATGTATATGTTTTAGAAAAATTGTTATTGAGGTAAATTTGAGGTGTCTAGGATCCATACGACAATGTAGAGATGATTAGAAGCAGGTTTGTTTATTGGATAGATTAGATGGAAAATGCCTAAAAAATAACTTAGTATGGAATGGAGGAAGCAACATCTTTTGAGTTATCTGTTGATTTATTGGATTTTATTGGGTGTATTTTGAACACAAGATAGCTTCTGAGCTTCTTATTCTACCAAAAAATTAAAGACACTTCATATAGCTTTTCGTGATCCTTTAATATTCTTGATAGTACTTGTAGTAGCACCTTCTCTTTTTGTTGGTCACGAGAAGGAATAATAATGATTTTAAAGCTAAAAAAAGGTACTCTAAATTGTAATTAGTATGACTTAATTCAGGTTTGTAAGAGGACGAGTTTCAATAAATAGATTTTTTTTGGACAAATTGAGGGTGATGCAACTTCTATTTTAGTTTAATTTGATTGAGCTCTATGTTATATTCATATTTTCTAATGCATTTTTGTTAGTTACCTTGTGAGAATTATAGTAGGAGTAGCAGAGGATGTATTTTATTGATTTTTGAAATAAATGGTTGTGGATGCTAAGAAGAGGAAGCGAGCAGTGTGGCGTATATATTTATTTTTTTGGGGTGAAATTCTCTATTTGATTTTTGGCTTCTTCTTCTTGAGTTATTTATAACTGTAATCTTTTAATTAGGGCTACTCATTCCGTTTCAGTCTTTTTCTTTTGATACTCTCCGTATTTGTTCATATGTAAATGGAAAAGAGTTCAGAATAGTGGTGAAACAAAGCGTTGGTTAGTGTCCAAAATTATAATTCCAACCTAATTACTATTAAGGCTCTTTTACAGTGTTTTGTATTGTATCGAAATGTAAAACAAACAAGAATAAGGGTGTGAAAAGAAGAACAAATCTTTTTCTTTTTTTGTTATTAACATATAAACACTTGTTTCATGTTTATGAAAAAGAAAGTAATAGATCTTGTTCCCTTTTCCTAAACAACTTTTCTTCTTCTTTTTTATGGTATTAATTGTATTTATTTATTTACATCTGCTAAAAATCAACTTGATCTTTGCTTCTTCCTTCAAACTACAACTTGTGCTGCAGCTAGCCTTGCAATGGGCACCCTGATTAAGCACATGAATTATACAAAAAAGCCATTAGTCAATCGTCAATTAATCTCAAACATTTTCAAAAGTTCTTGGCAAACCCGTTGTTTTAGTCGATAATATCGAGAAGACAAAGATATATATAATATATATACCTGAATGGAGAGCAAGAAACATAGTCCAATCCAGCCTCAGCAAAAAATGCAACTGAAGAAGGCTCCCCACCATGTTCTCCACAAATTCCAACCTGTTTATATGTGTATATAAGTTAAAAAATGAAAAATGTTACTCCTAGTATACAAGTTATTTGCACTGTCCTCCGTCCGTGTATATAAGTTAAATCTCTTATTCAAGGCACAACTGACCTTCAAGTTTGGCCTTGCAGCCCGACCTTTTTCTGTAGCCATCTTGATGAGCTGACCAACACCCTTTTGATCAAGAACCTGATAGATATTAAATCTTCAAGCGTCAACATGCTAGTTTCCAAACTTTTGCATTTCACATGGATATATAGTAGTTTGAGATATGGCAAGCTAACCTCGAATGGATCGTGTTGGAGGATGCCTTTCGCTAGGTATATAGGAAGAAACTTGCCTACATCGTCTCTACTATATCCAAATGTCATTTGTGTGAGGTCATTGGTTCCGAAGGAAAAGAACTCTGCTTCTTTAGCAATCTATCACAAATTTCCAGTCACATATGGAGCATAAGCAAATCAATATAGCAAAATGTATGCCTTTCATGATTGAAATATATCATTGAAGAGTTAAGTAATTGAAAATCTTTCACTAGTTAAGTAAGATCATGCACCGTCTTATTCTTTACGACTATCGTTAATAAGTTGCTTCAAAAGACATACCTCATCTGCAATCAAAGCAGCTCTAGGAATCTCTATCATGGTTCCCACCTTATAATTCAATGAGGTACCCATCTCTGCGAAAACCTTTTTGGCAACGTCACGGATTAAATCAACTTGATGACCTAATTCCTGTTAATTAAAGATGCACTGTTACTTATCAAAAAAATAATCAACTCCACCCCTTTGTATACACTTCATAAAATGAAAAGGGCGGTTATCTATCTTCATTCTTGATACATCAACAATATTCAAGATGTAAGAATAGGAGCACTTATATTTTATACAAACCACAAAAAAACATACCTGAGGTGTTCCAACAAGGGGAACCATTATCTCTGGAAATACTGAAATACCCTGGTTGTTCATAGTTATAGCAGCTTGAAAGATCGCACGAGCCTGCATTTCTGTCAGTTCCGGGTAGGATATACCTAGCCTGTAAAAGAGAAAACACAAATTTACTGTACGAGCGAAAGAAATGCTCTGTATATATATAGTTTCAAACACACTACATTTCCACCAACAATTTACAAGAAGACCATTATAAGAAAGTCTGGTTCCAGATTGTGAGACGAAAAAAAATACTGCATTGCTCAAATCAGAATTCGGATAAGCACTACCTAGACCAAGTTATACATTGACAGTGGAATGTGTGACTAAACATATGCACCTCTATAAATTTCTCTCTTTTATACAGCATCCCTTAGTCCTTGCAAAGTAATACAGTAAAAGTAGATCAATTGTTTGTGATATGAGAAATATCAGACCTGCAGCCTCGAAATCCGAGCATGGGATTGACTTCTGACAATTTCTCAATCCTAGAATAGACATCTTCCTCGCGCATGCCTGTATGTGTTGTTAGTTCACTCACAATCTCTTCCAGGTTCCCTTCTGGCAAAAATTCATGAAGTGGTGGGTCTAACAGTCGAATTGTCACCGGAAGACCTGAAAAGATAGGAAACTTAGTACACCTGACATATTCACTTTGGAAGTTTATGTCAACTTGGAAAGTTGGACAGACATTCCACTAGGACAAACTAAATCTTAGTTATGGTTGTGTTCTTATGAACATGGAAATGAAGTTTTATCATTGGGTTCGTGTCAGATCCTCCAAAAGTAGTGCATTTTTAGAGGATCTGACACGGGTGCGGCTGCATTTTTGGAGAGTACAAGTAACATAGATGCTCAGTATGGAAAGGTTATAATATTAGTTGCTATTGAAGTTACCATCCATAGCACGGAAAATGCCTTCAAAGTCAGATCTCTGGTAAGGCAACAATGAGTCGAGCGCTTCCTTCCTCTGCTCAAGAGTAACTGCCATTATCATCCTTCTCACAGCTTTTATCCTTTCGTCTGATGCAAAGAACTGAAAGAGAGATGTGCATCAGCTCACATTGAATAAAAAATGAATTTCATAATGAAAAGATGTGGCACTTCGCTTGAGACAGTAGTGTTGTAATATGTTGCAAGATATTACAACAAGACAGTATGCGTCGTAAAAGAAGAAAAAAGTACCATGTGTTCTGTCCTGCATAGACCAATCCCTTCAGCACCATTATTCCTTGCTGCTAGTGCATCTTCTGGTGTGTCAGCATTTGCCATAACCTAATCCATTGGCAATATTCATGATCAGTTAAAAGTATCAAAGTTTACTTATGCAACATAATACTACTGTATATCCTGCGGCACCTTGATGCGCCTGATCTTATCAGCCAAAGCCATGAAGATCTCTAAATCACCAGTCATAGCTGGAGGCGATAGTGGTTGCTTTCCCAAGATTACTTCACCTGTTGATCCGTTCAACGAAAGCCACTCTCCTTCATGAATCACTTTGTCTTCAATGATGAGAACCTGCATTAAACTGGTCAAATGAATTCTTCCAAGTTCCTTAATGTCAACAATTGTGTTTCATTTTGAGTAGCTATAGCCGTACCTTTTCCGACTCATTAACACGAATATCAGCACATCCAGACACACAACATTTACCCCAGCCACGGGCTACAACAGCCGCATGAGATGTCATGCCACCTCGTGCGGTTAAGATCCCCGCAGCAGCATGCATGCCTCCAACATCCTCTGGACTTGTTTCAGTTCTAACCTTTATATGCCATAGTGGAAAAGCTCAATTTCAAGAATGGAGAAAGTGTTAATTAACAAGGCAAGAATGTTGTGTATGTTGTTTCCATGATTTCCAACCAACATACACAACCTTTAATCAACTCAAGAAGGTGAAACACTGACATTGTATCCATAATTAGTTGATGAAAAGATTTCAATAAACAATGTCTTATTCAGAAACACTCCCCTCCTTCCATCCACGGGAACAATATAAAAGAAAATAAATAAAAGGATAAAGCACGTAAACAAAGATACCATCCTGAGTGTGGTAGCATAGCTATCACCATTATTAGTAGATACAAGGCGAGGTGAGGAAATACCAAAATAGCACTCTTCCCTTGAGCATGCCATTCTTCAGCATCTTCAGCGCTGAACACGACCTGTCCCACTGCTGCACCAGGAGAAGCAGGAAGGCCCTTAGCAATCACTTTGTCTTTATAAGCTGATGGATTTTCAAACTATGACAAGCAAAAGAACAAAATAAGTATTTATCTTTACATTTCCAATAAGTACTACCTCAGTGCTACATCATACATCATGCAAAATTAAAAAAATAATATCCAGACCTGGGGGTGAAGAAGTTGGTCTAAATGCTGTGGCTCCACCATCTTTACAGCTGTACGCTTGTCAACAAGTCCCTCATTCACCATGTCAACTGCTATCTTTACAGCTCCTTTACCTGTACGCTTCCCTGTTCGGCATTGTAGCATCCACAGTCTATTTTCTTGAACAGTGAATTCGATATCCTGCCATTCGTCAAGATATAAACAGAAAAAGATTCATAATAATGGTTTGATATTTTAATTTATTGGAGATGTATAAATTATTTAACCAATCTGAAAACGGGAAGGTAAGACAAACAAACAAGCTTTAGTCCAGTATAATGCCAGAGGTTTACCATCATATCTTTATAATGTCGCTCTAAAATCTCACAGTTCTCAACAAGCTCCTTGTATGCTTCAGGCATACACTCCTTCATTGTGTCCAAGTCTTGAGGTGTTCTAATTCCAGCGACAACATCCTCTCCCTGACTAATGCATTTTTATCAGCTTTTTCGGACAAAAACAATGAGACAATCTTAAAACTCAAATGCACCACAAAATGAACCAAAGTAGCATATTCTAGACCTGAGCATTGACTAGAAACTCTCCATAAAGCTTCTTCTCGCCAGTGCTCGGATTCCTAGTAAAGAGAACACCTGTTCCTGAAGTGTTACCCATGTTCCCAAACACCATGCATTGAATGTTTACTGCAGTTCCTTTAAGTCCTGTTATCTGATTAATGCTCCGATATTTGATGGCTCTTGGACTGTCCCAAGAATCAAAAACTGCTTTGATAGCCAACTCCAACTGTCTTTTGGGATCTGTATACAGAGCCATATCCACAAAGTTAATTTATACTCATAACCTTTGGAATGTGGTTAAACCAAAAAGTTGACAGAGCAAGCTTTCGTGACTTTCTTAGGATGCAGGCCATCAGTGAAAGATTACATTACCTGAAGGAAATTTTTCACCCTTAGCTTCAACGTAGACATTTTTGTACTGCTCCACAAGCTGTTTAAGATCAGATGCTGTGAGCTCGGTGTCGAGCTTCACTCCTTTGGCATCCTTCAACTTTTCTAACTTCTCCGCGAATAATGAATGTGAAATGCCCATTACCTTCAAACAGACGACTGTTAGAACCACAGGAGATAAAATCTACGATGAGACTTTAACCAGCATTCTGCTTCATTTTCAAGAAATGTAGGAAATTTTGAAAAAGAAGGAAATTGATACAAGAGTTGGAAAAATTACAAAAGAGAAAAAAATCATTGACGAGGATATACTCACCACATCTCCAAACATGTCAAGAAATCGTCTGTATGAGTCATAAGCAAACCTCTCTCCACTTTTGGCAGCCAAACCAGTAACCACTTCATCATTGAGTCCAAGGTTCAAGACAGTATCCATCATCCCAGGCATAGAAATCTATACATAGATCAAGAAAACTCAGCATTAGTATGATATAAAAATTAACTGAACTACATAAACATCGTCAAATGGACCTAACTCAATCCCAAAAAGCTAGCTCAATAGATGAGGACTGTCCAATATCATATAAGGAGACCATGTACTCCATCCACTACCGTTATAGTAATCTAACAACATAGCTTGAACTTACAATCATTCTCAAATTGGCCAACTAGAAAGATTAAAGCTTATTTACAATCAATCAAGAGATTTCTTACTGCAATTTGCACAAAAGATGTTTAGACTATAGACAGCTTAACTAAAGAGGGGCCTCTTGAGAACTCAAAATATGCATCACTTATTAGATATTCAACAAACTAGCTCGACAATTATCGATATATCACAAAATGCATAAATTGGGTGACTATACTGAAAATGACTTCTTATAGAAAGTACTGAGATATTAGCAAGTAGTATAGACTTACAGCAGCACCAGAGCGAACCGAAAGAAGGAGAGGCTTGGAGGGGTTCCCAAGGAAAGCCCCCATATCTTTCTCCACAACTTCTAATCCTTGTAGTATCTCCTCCCACAGTCCTTGTGGAAGCGTTTTAGCAATCTGATACTCCTGGCATGCTTCTGTTGATATAGTAAGTCCCGGTGGCACGGACAATCCAATGCTTGCCATTTCAGCAAGGTTTGCTCCTTTACCTCCCAACTACAACACATATAGAAATGTGCTCAATGAGCTCAGTCTTCAAACTATCAAAACATACAAGTTCATATAAAAGATTTACACTTTCAGGCTACCTAAAAAATAACATCACCTAACGTTATAAGTGGCAGAGCTAGAATTTTCATTAAAAAGGTTCTAACATCAAGTATAAACAATATAACTTTCCATCGAAGGGGGTTTTACTATCTCCCCTGATCCTTAATAAGTGAAATTAAGGCTACAACAGGTTAAATTATACAGATAGTATTAAAAAGATTAAAAAAATAAACTTACCAAGGACTTCATGCCCTTGTTTCCTTCACTTCTTCCTTTTCCAAAAGTATAAACTCTCTGTCCACAAAACAGAAAATTTTAAACTAATTGAAATTCAACTTACAACTTACACATAGATAACAGTCCCATATAAGTTCCATATTTTGAAATTCTCCTATTATTAGGAATAACAAAAGGTCTATACGATGTGAATTCAGATTAATTGGTACCAAACAAAATTAGAGATGAAAGAGATAAGTTCAATTGATTAAAAGGTACCTGCATGATTACTTATAAACGAAAAACAATTCTTTTTCTGATAGAATTCAAAGAGAATTCTTGACAAGAATTGACAGAGAAATGATTGAAATATAACAAACTTTATACACAGGCAAAACGTGTTAGTAGTATATATAGGTGTCAAGTTTTAGTTTACTGAATAATAAATTCAGCAGAGCACGTGTAAACTATCATTCTGTTGAAAGTCTAGTTTTTTCATTAATGGTCAACTGACTCCATATTAATAGGTGAACCCTTGGTTGCTAATCATTAACTACTCAATAACACCTAAATTTTTACACTTACTAAAATTTAGACACTCAGTTTAAAACATGATCCAATTAAGCACTTGTACATGTAATAAAATGTTTTTATTAGACATCATCAATTAAAATATTGGATCATTTATGCTCAAGTATTTATTACTAGATAAGCTAACCGTTTAAAATATGATTAAATCCAAAATTTCATTTATAAGGCCAAGTAAACGTACCTTTTTTGCAGTTGATGTAGGTTCTGAAACAGGACTCAAAATTGCCTGAGGT
Organism: Solanum commersonii; assembly: GCA_029007595.1. NCBI lineage: Eukaryota > Viridiplantae > Streptophyta > Magnoliopsida > Solanales > Solanaceae > Solanum > Solanum commersonii. The sequence goes on from JAJTWQ010000118.1 coordinate 633,192, forward strand.
GTAAGATTTTGCTTTTTTATTGGAGTTATTGGGGAATTTGAAAAGCCATTAGGTTCTTGTTGATGACACTTAATGACTTTACTCCATCTTGAACAATTCATATGGATGCCAAAAGAAGAGTACTTTGCTAGAAATTGCTCTTCTGCATACTTGTGTTTTACTAATTTTCTCATGTACATATTATTTGTATTGGGCTTTAACAACAACCCCTTCATGGTTGAACTCATCTTTCTTCTTCAAGTCCTAAGTCTCCTGTTATAACAAGAAAAAAAAAGATAACTATAATCAAATCTCTCTGTATCATGTTGTTTGTCTGAATTTTTTTTTTAAATTGCTACAGCAAAGTGTTTAAAGAATAAATAATACTCCCGCTGTTTCAATCTGTTCGTCCAATTTTAACTTGACATAAATTTTAAGAAAGTAAAATATCTTTAAATCTTGTAGTCTTAAATTAAAGATAGATAACTTAATTTCATAGTGCAGAAAATCAAAATTAAAGAGTTGTCAAAAAAGAAAAAAAATATTTCTTTTAAACAAACTAAAAATGAAAGAAAGACAAACAGATTGAAACAGACAGAGTAAAACACAACAACATGAAAAAATCGGTTTAAAAAAATATTGACCGTAATAGTTATTAAATATTGTTATAGAGAATGACTGTTACAGAAAAGTCTGATGAATTATAACTCAAACATCTTCAAGATCAAATATGAACTGAGAACACACAGCAACACATAAACTTAATAAAAAAACAGTAAAATTTGCATACTATGAGAAGAATTTTCTTTAATTGACAAACACAAATTAAATGTCCCCTGCTGTATATATAAACAAATAAGAATCATAACAAACAGAAGGGTAATCAGGAAAAAGAAATTTAAACATAACCTGCAACTTAAATATCAAAATTCATAGCACATATATAATAATGTTGGAAATAATTTTCCTTCAAATAAGAAAAAAAAAAGCATACAACTAATTAAAGACTATATAAATAATCAGAAAAAGTTGCATACCTATGTTTTAGAAGAACTGAAAAAGTTCAAAGAATTTGTGTCGACATCAAAATGGAAATTGGCTGTTGAGTTACGTGAAAGAAAAATAATATTAGTATATGAAAATATGAATGAATAGCCAAAAATAAATAGAAGAATTATATGTGGATGATATTAGAATGGCATGATCAATAATGGTGCAAGTCTTTTTGCAAGATGCTTAACTATGACTTTGACTATTTAGGAGGGAAAAATATATTTGTGATATCTTAAGGAATTTCCAAATTTACCCTTCTATATGCAAGTTGAGTTGGTTATGTATGGGCCATTTTAGGGCATGGCACACATATCAATTCCAATTTCCAGGGATAATATTGCTTGGAAGTCTTCTCATAATACTCTTTTTTGTCCATTTTGCATGCCTTTTAAGAAATAAGAATTAATATAAATATTTTAATAGAATACTTAAATTAATTAATGTATATTTTTTATCTTAAAAAATGAGTTAGGTGATAAGTAATCAATATTAAAGATAAAACAGATTAAAAAAAAATTAAGCTTTTTTGATGTGAAAAAGTATTTTTAAAATACTGAACACATATGATATAACCAATATATGATGATGGTGACTTTAAAGAAACGAAAAATAGTAACCAAGCAAAATCAAAAAGTGTTCCAGACATATTGGAATATATTTTTCAAAAAAAAAATAAATACTTTTCACCAATAAACTTATGCCACATGGCATGTCTCCCAACACATAATTAAATCTTGTATTTTTCTTTTTTGCCATTGGGGCCTCCTGAATGAGAATTTTTTTTTTTCTTTGGATATTTATAAAACATAATGTGGGGGCTTTTATTTTCAGATTTAACAGTTCAATATGAGATAATGAAGGAAAAAAAGGGGGGCATGAGGCTGAGTTCAAATTATGGGAACAAAATTTCAAGAACCACTATAAATTGAACCTGAAATTATTCAGCCACTAGATAGAGAGATAAATATATATACTTTACTATCATTGTCTAGATCTTTCTAGGAATGTCTTTCAATTTGAAAAGTAAAATCTATTTTTGCTTTTCTCCTCATCTTTGTAAATTATTATGCATTTCAAGCCATCTCGTTAAAATAACAAAAAAAAATCAAAATATCTTTAAACCATGTGAAATAGAATAATAATGCACTCAGTTAATAATTTGATTTAAAAATATCCCAGTTATCTATAATTTGGTTTTAAATGTCCATATTGTTAATTATTTAATAGGTCAAAATGTTTTTTTCCTAATAAATATATTATTATTATTTTCTTTTTTAAACATATTTTATTCCTAATAAAAATATTATTTTTAAAGAACCTTATTTTTGTTCTTTTCTTTTAAATCACTTTAACAAATAAATAAGTAGGAAATTTATCTTCTTCTTTTTTCTTAATCTCATTTTATTAATTGAAATAGAATAACAATATGTGTTTTTTAACCGGTAATATATATTATATAAAAGAACATGGTGATCTCATCATTAATTTTATTTTGATAACGATAAAACAATCTATATATAAAGCTGAATATAGACAATCTGATGTGGCACCTCTCTATGCCCAGCATTTCTATTTATCTTTTATCTCATTTTTTTGAATTTTTTTCATCTTTCTTTTCTGTTTTTATTTGGATTTTCAAAAAACTAAAATAATTTAAATGCACTACCAATTAATCATGTTTCTTTAAATGTTCCATTACATTAATATACATTTAAGTGAATGGAAGATGAAAAGATGAAAAGATCAAAAAACTTCCATTACACTAATATAAATTTAAGTAAATAGGAGATGAAAAGATGAAAAACTTTTTATTTTTCATAACTGCTTATATTTGTTTAGCCTATAAAGTAAACATATTTGAGTATTTGTAACCAACAACAATGAAATCATTCACTTTGCCTCCCATTCTTCTTATGATGTTGTGATGATGATGATGACGACGACGATGATGAATATACGGATATCAAATTTCAACGTTGAAATGTCCAACAAATTAGGCCTTGTAATTTTTTAAGAAAAGAGAAAGAAAAAGTATCTATGATTTTTGTGAAGATATTAGAAGGAGAAATGTCATGTAACACAAGTCATTTTTTAAACTTTTTTAATCTGGCAGAAAATTAATAGGAAGAGTGATTAGTGCTTCAAAGGGTAAGAAGAATTATTTGGAGAAAAGTCAATCTATTTATGGAATTCATATCAAATTGAAGGAGAATAAGTAAAAAATCTATTTTGTAACTTAAAAAAGACAAAATTTAGTGCTTATATAATTTCTTTCAACTTCTTTGTTCTACTAATTCCTTTATTTTTTGATTTTGTCTTAATTTTTTATGTTCCTTTAATTAAAGTTTATTTTATTTTTTCTTATTTATTTATAGTTATAGTTTTCTTTCTGAATTTTTTTCTAATTTTTTTAAAAAAAAGATGATTACATTTAGTTCATTTCATCATCAATTCTATTAATGTCTTTTACTTTCTTACCTTAATCTCATATTAACGTAATTTATATTATTTTCTTAAATCAATTTTTTTTCAATAATCCTTGCGTTATTTATTTTTCCTTCAAATTATAATTTTATATCCATTTAATAATGGATTTGCATGTCTTCCACTATGACATTTTTAAATTATTTTTTTTTGTTCAACTGATCATATTAAAATTCGTGCAAAAGGATAGTTCTATCAAACAGCTCTCTACGAATGCTAGCATCGTGAGTCCTCCATCATTATTCAAATTTTCATTCTTTTTCAAGGGAAGGGAGTTAATTACAAAAATTCAAAATAGCTTAGAATTGTACATATATTTTTACAGAATTTGATTTATATTTTTTAATCATCTCTTCTGTTAAAGATTTATATTTATATGTAATAATAAATTGAAATAAAAAATATGATGTGACACTCATCTTAGTCTAATATTAATATTTATTAATTTTTACCAATTGTTTTGACATTTTAAAAAAAATAATTGCTCAAAAATGAAGTTATTCTTTCAAAAAAAAAAAATTAAAATATTTTTTCTAATTTTAAAAGACTAAAAAATTACCTTAAAATATTAAAATTGAATGATCATATTTTATTCCTACCATCATTATTACTATTAATTTCTTTTACTTCCTTTCCTTAATCTCATTATTAATGTTATTGATATTATTTCCTTAAATCACTTTTTTTCCCTTTCTTTGTTTTTGTTTATTATTTATTTATCCTAGAAATAAGAAATTATAACTTAATAAGAATTGCAAATCAAATTTTACAGAATTTGATTTGCCTCTTCTTCTTCTTTTTTTTTTTTAATTTTTTGAACAATAATAATAATAATAATTCCTCAAAAATGAAGCTACTCTTCCAAAAAAAATTATGCCTCAATTTTATTTTATTTTTGACATTTTTTCTAATTTTAATAGACTGGAAATTTTATCTTAAAATTTTATAAAATATCAAAATGACCGTATTTAATTCGTATCACCATCATCTATTAATTTCTCTTACTTTCTTACCTTAATCTCATCATTAATGTTATTTCTATAATTTCCTTAGATCACTTATTTTCCTTTCTTTGTTATTTTTTCTTTCTAATAAGTATAATTTAATAGGAACTGCAATTTTTTTTAACATAATTAGATTTTCCGTTTTTAAAAAATTGAACAACATTTTATATGTTTCTTAAACTAATTGTACAAAAAAATAAAGTTAATCTATCAATCTTTTAAAAATAATTATTTACATTTAATATTGTTCAATTAAAAGGGGGAATATATATAGAGACCAACCAAAATATTTAACTAATTTCTCAGTTTTTTAAGTTTTTTCTTGCATTATAATTAAAAAGTTTGTTGAAACCTAAATATTTAAAAAAAAGGGAAATACATCATTACATTTTCAGTATTTAAGGCTATAACTATAACACAATTCAGAAAATTAATGCTATAATTGTTTCTTTCCTCATAACCATTCTCTCCATAATTGCATCATTAAGGAAAGGAATCATTACTAATTTAAAAATTCGAAAGTCATGTTACTTAGTGTGTGTGTTTAGAATGAGTATTTGAATTAATTTATTTTAAGTTATTTTTGGCTTTTAAATTATTTTTTTAGTTTTGAAAATGTTTGAGAAATACAAGACATGCTTAATTGAAAGAATCTTTTTTAATAAAAAAATCAAAAGCCAAAAGTTGAGTGTTTCCAACTTCTGCCTTTCGTTTATAAATCACTTAAAAAAAAGTCAATCTAAACACTGCCTTATACTTAAAAGCCCAGAATCTGTGTTGAAAATAAGCAAAACATATTTGAAAATTATATTGAAGTTCTATAATTTTCAAAGGTTATTATGGTGCCATATTCTTTGCCAATATTTATATTTCTTTTTGATTTTTTAAATTATGCCCTTACTTACTTTATTGTTTTTTTAATATTGATTTTAACTGCTTGTATTTTTTCATGGGTTACATAGTGTTTAAAACGAAATTCAATGGGCAATTGACGTGATAGCAAACAAGGGAAAGAAAGAACGAAATGAGTAAAAATGACCCAAAATATTGTTCTTACAAAATTCTTTATTCAAGATATACTTTTAAATATGCAAAGTCCATTCACAATTTCAACATCCCTAAAATAACTTTTTCACCTTTTAAGTAGGTGTTCGGACATAGAAGATTTTTTTTAAAAATCGTGTTATTTGAATTTTAGGAAGATTATTGAGACATGTTTTGTTATACTTATTGCAAATAATATTTGAAATAATTTGCATGCTTGAATTTACTTGATTAAATATAACTTCAAAGTGGAAAGTGAGATAAAAAAATAATTTCAAACTTGAAATACAACTTCAAGTTGGAAAGTTGTATTTGAAATTTTCATTATAATATATCATTTTTTAAATAAATAAATAAATTATTCCAATCCAATGGGATGATTTTAATGTGTTTCATGCATCATTCATCTCTATAAATTTATAAGTTTGCTAAAGAAAATGTATTTTTAAGAGCAACTTTATTTTTATTTTTTGTCATATAAAAGTATGAATGGTAGCATTGTCATTTAGGTGCTATTATATATAATTGAGAGGTAAAACTAAGCTTACAATATTTGTCTATGGATAATTAAGAGAATGTTATTCATATGCCAAAAATATAAAGAAGGTTACTATGTTCAACTATATATTTTATCTTTTATTTTATTTTTTAATTGAAAATTTTAAATTAACTACATGTCAAGGAATTGAAAATAATATTATATCTTAATTTTGTCTCTTTTGTTCTCAAAAGTTAATTAGAATAAAAAGAAGAGTAATTTGATATTGGTCATTTATAAGAATAATTGTTCTATTTTATTGAACTCATCATTTTAAATAAATTAGTCTTAATCAAATTTAAAATGTATAACATGTCCTTAGTAAAAAATAAGAAGTCAATATCACAAAATAGAATCATAGTTCTGTTTTTTTTTTTACGGGGTAAATCTAATTCAAAATGACAATTATTTTTCCTCATGATTATTTTTAGTGGTGTTTCAATTTATCATGATAATTCATTTTATTCTTTGGTGTCATTTGTTAATATGTAAAAAAATTGTGGCAATTTAATTTACAAAAAAACATTTTTAAATTTTTTTAACATACCGCGCGAAGCGCGATTAAGTTCACTAGTATTCTAATAAAATAGAATATTTGTATTTCTTAATCTTTTTCGAATTAAAGTAAAATAAATAATAAAATATTAGAAGGAAAAAAGTGTGTTTAAAAAGAATAGAAAAAATGTATTCTAACCTCAAGTCATTCCCATGATCAGCATTATCCAAATCAAAATTTTCTCACCATTAATTCAAGTTAAACCCTCTCCTAAAATCACTCAACAAGAATTCTAAGGACTAAAAATTACAATATCAAGATAAGGGAGTGATTTACTTATCTTAACGGATGAAATTGATTGAAATTCGCTTGCCACTTCTCTTCCGAAAACATGTTTGCAGAATAATGAGCAATTTAGGAGAAATTTATGCATAAACTATGAATAACTCCCCTATAGCAGCCCCCACCCGCTATAGCGAGAATTAGTTCTCCCTCTATAGCAATACATAGTTAAGATGTCTTTTTGAAAATAAGGGACAACTTTAATGATGATTTTGAAACTCCATACATTCTCTTCCCATTTGCATCTTAAAAGCATTCCTAGATTGATAAAAATACTTAAATGAATATGAGTAAATATAACTAATATAACCAACGGCATGTGAAAATGTAATTTTAAAAATATGATGATTTAAAGAAGCTGAAACAATATTTTGTTTATACACAATATATGGTGTTTAAAATAATTTAATCAAAATCAAAGGTGAATTCAGAATTTTAAGAAAATAAGTGCACCGTTGCTTTAAAGATAAGATCTAGAATTTGTAATAACAATAACTCAACAAGCAAAAGATTTTATTTTTTTAAAAAAAAAAAAGAGAAGCAGAAGTTACATTACTACAAAAAATATCATCAATTTACAATTGTACTAGGACAGACTTTACATTTTGAAACCAATCTATATAGTAGGATCATTACTTATATTTTTAAATATGTTACAAACTAAACAACCATTCAATTTTTTTTATGAAAACCCTAAAATTAAAGTCATGTATTTAATTTTTTATTTATTTAGTTAGTTTGTTTATTAAAAAGAGAAATCATGAACTATTTTTTTTTTTTAATCTTAAACCTTGACTATGATAATTTTCTAGATTCTTAATGACTTGAAGTTAGAGACTTAGAGCTTCTTTGTGCAGAAAAAAAGGAAAAAATTGAAGAGAGAAGAAAAATTATTGTTGAAACTTGAAAAGTGTGGGGAAAGAAAACCTTTTGAGTCTTTTGACTTTAGAGCTTTAAGAATGTAAAAAAATTCAAAGCGAAATTGTGATGGCTGGGGCCTGGGATCGAACCGGAGACCTTAGTGTTGAAAAAAAGCCCTCGGACTAGTGATTCAGCTACACATTTTGAGAATGGGTTTCACCAACTAATATTTAATATGTTCTTTAATAATTATACAAGTAATTTATCGAATTTAGTCAGATGACCACGGGTTCCAGTGACCCAAATTTATTACATAAATTCACTCATGATCAGAATTAACTAATAAAAAATTTAATATTTTTAAAATAAATTAAATAATCGATAAATACATTAAAATTACAAAATATTTATTTTGAACTACTTAACAAATAAAATACTTAAAATAATTTTTTGAAAATTATTAAATCAAAATTTGATGTCAACAGTCGTTATAATCGAGATCCGTCGCTGATTGAAAATATACATGAGTTAAAAGGTGATTAAAAGTTTTTCTTCAATAAATTTACAGACTCATTGAGATCAATGGAAAGCTTTGATACCACTATTATGACATCGAAGAAGCTAAAAAAATTTGAAAAAGAATGAATGATAACTTCTTGTATTAATTATTCATTATATATTATATTTCTATTATTATAGAAAAGTTATTTCAATTTAAAATATAAAGTTTAAAATATAGATGTATATGTGACTATATTTTTTAAAGGGAAAATTATATAACTAAGCTAACATTGAGTAATTAGTTATATTGCATCACTATAACTTTAATTAATTATGAAAAATGGTTAAACTGAGTCTCATCTTTTTGTATTAGATCGTGTAGAAATTTTTTTCTCCTTTTATACAAATCTACACACTACTTCTATCTACCACACCCACTTAATTTGCCCCTTAAATCTCTCAACCGAATTAAAATTCAAATTTAAAAAAATTTGAATCAACTGTTCTAATCGTGCGAAATTAAAAAGGTGAATGATCCAAAATATCAATGTATTTGTGGTTATATTTTCTCAAGTTATAAATTTTCTCTCCTCTCATCCCTTGTACCACCAATAAATTCTTCTCCTTTTTCCTTTTATTTTTCTCTTTCTCTATTTCTTTTTTTTTTCTTTTATATTCAAATCTTAATGATATTTGTGCAATCTTTTAATAGATGTATTGTCTTATTAAGGCTCTCCACTTGTTTTTAAATTTATTTTTCGTTGCAAGACTTTTTTTTAAAATTTTATTTTCAAATAAGCGCATTGTGTTGGCAATTATGAGTGTGCCATCAAATTAAAATATAATGCTAAAAAGACACCCGAAGTTTATCATTGTTAGATAAGAATTATAAAAACAAATTCAGGATGCAATCTTAATTTTTTTAAAATGCATGAACACTGTCTATCAACAGTTTGTAAACTAGAATTCATCAAGTGGGTAGAAGTTTATAAACATTAATATAATTATAACTATAATTATAAATTTGAACACATATTGACATAAAACTATTTTTCATAATTTTAAAGGTTATTGACAAAATAAATCACAATAACAAAATTATTTAGATGCATATTACTAATAAAGAAACCGACAACTCAATATTTCAATCCTTTGTGAAACATGGTGACAAACACAATCATGCTATGCAAGGAAGAGTTGTTAGTTTCAGAGTGTTGATTTACTATTTTTGCACCAGAAAATTATGTCTTAATGTTAGAAATAAAATTTCAAATATATGTAAGAAGACTCTATGTTGGAAAATCATATATATTTGTTTATCATAACTTATTAACAATTTCGCTTTATCCTTCTGTGGATTAAAGTGAAGATCAAAAGCTCAACTGATCAAACAACTTTCATTTTTTAAATTTTAAAGTTAAATCAAAATATAGCATAAAGAGGAAATACACCTTAAAAGAGAGTGGAAAAAAATCACAAATTCAAAATTGAATAAGCCATGATTATTACAAATTGAAAAGCTTATTTCATTCTGTAACTTATTTGAAAATTTGTCATAATCAAAATTCACAAAATACATATACTAAGATATAAAAACTACATCAATAATAATGCAAACATAAACATCTTAAGCATAGTCCTAATAAGATTCAAACAACCTTTTAAAAACTCTTGTTAGTAATTAATGAATGTTAGATTCAAAAGAAATCCAAAAAGGAGATATTGCAGCATAAAAAAATTTCATAAATAAACGTTTGATAAAATACGTACCTAGATACTTACCGGAGGATCTCCCCAATTTTGTTACTCATCTCATGGATATCTTTGATATAAATTTTAGACTCGTGCAGATAACCTGTTATAAAATGAATCATGCGTAGTAAAATAGAATGACAAGAAGAAAATGAGAGAAAGAGAGAGACACAAAGTAGTAGTAGTAGTTTTTCTTTATTATTGAATGTTTTTCTTTTCACTTACTATTGTCTTATGTTATGTTACAAGAAGAGGTATAAACATGTATATACTTGGACACCAAGTATAATACATGGATATCTATTTGCCATGTAAATACTTTGGCACCAAGTATATTATATGGATGAAAACACACACCCCCCCCCCCCCCCCGAACTTGGTCGGATAACTTATTAAGTACTTAAACTATATGGGCGTTTAAATACCCCTCATAATATCTTTGAAGTGAATTAAAAATTACCCAGTGATTATTACACCACTTTCACTTGCCACATCATGGCCATGTAAGTGTCACAACATAGCCATGTCAGCACCACGCCATTAATTAATTTTTTTATTAATTATTTTTTCACAAATTTTTCTTTAACACTTCTTAAAATTATTTACAAATGTATTTTCTAAAATTAAAATTTAAAATGTGGATCCATTTTTATTCCCCCCATACCCAGCCCCCACCCACCCCCTTCACTTATTTCTTCTTCCTTCTTCTTCTTCACCATTTCTAGCTCTTGACTGTTCATTTTTTCCTCTTCATATTTTTCAATGTGCTTCACCACACCTCCTATTTCTCTTCCTTTCTTCATCTTATTCGGTGAACCAATAAATTTTTTTAGCTCCGATGAAAATCAACAAAATTTATGTGTGAAATTGGCGTCAATAATAAGATGTTGGTGTTGGGTTTTGTGGATTACTAAAGAGATGGTGAAATTGAAGTAGTTGATAGAGTTGAAGATGAAGATGGAGGAAAAAAATATGCTTCAATGAAGAAGAAACTTATTGGGGAAGACAACAAAATGAAGAGAAAAAAATTAAAAGGTTTGTGGGCCAATAAGAAAATTCATATAGTTTAATAAAAGTTAATATATTAAGAAAATAATATTTAAAACGTTAATTATATATTGACCTATAAAAAATGACGTGTATGATTTTATAATTTTTTTTTCTTTTTTAACTTCTTCACACGCTATTAGGTGAGTGAACTCACACTCTTTGTCACGTCATCTCTTAGGGTCACATTTAATTCACTTCAAAGATGTTAAAGGGGGTATTTGAACGCCCGTATAATATAAGTGCTAAAGTAAGTTATCCGTCCAAGTTCAGAGGGGTTATTATGTGTTTTCGCACTAAGTTATAATACATAGTATGTTGTGTGTATCCATCTTACACACAATGTATTGTGTGTACATATACATTACCACAAAATATATGTATGTGGACATCCATTTTACAGTAATTAAAATTTTTCTTGAGTAAATTTATAAATTCATTGAGATCAATGGAAGCTCTGATACCACTATTATGACATCGAAGAAACTAACAAAAATTGAAAAAGAATGAATGATAACTTTTTGTACTAATTCTTATATTAATTATATATTATATTTTTATTATTATAGAAAAGTTATTTAAAATTCTATAAAGTTTAAAATATCTATGTAAATGTGACTATATTTTTTAAAGGGAAAAAATTATATAACTAGGATAACATTGAATAGTTAGTTATGATTATGTTGCATGACTATAGTTTTAATTAACTATGTAAAATAATTATTGTTTAATAAAATGGTTAAGCTGAGTCTCATCTTTTTGTATTAGATTGTGTATAATAACTTTTTCGCCTTTTATACAAACATACACACTACCTCTACTACCACACCCACTTAATTTGCTTCTTAAATCTCTCAATCCTCATAAATTTCTCAACCGAATCAAAATTCAAATTTTGAATCAACCCTCTTAATTCTGCAAAAAAATAAATAAATGTGGATAACTTAAAATATCGATGTATCTATGGCTATATTTTCTCAAGTTATAACTCATTTGTTTTATAATATCTCTAGAAATAGTTCTTTTGAAACAATTAAATAATACTATCTCATTCTTCAATTCACCTTTGACTAAGTTTTCTCTCCTCTCATATCTTGTATCACCAGTAAATTCTTCTCCCTTTCTTGTCTTTCCTTAATTTTATTCTTTCATATTTAGTTCTTATTATTTCATATATGATATTTGTGCTATCTTTTAATAGATGTATTGTTTTAATCCAAACTCTCCATCTGTCTCTAAATTTATTTTTCGTTGTAAGACCTTTCTTTTTTATTCTCCAACAAACGAATTATGTTGACAATTATGAGTGTCTCATCAAGTTGAAATATAATGCTAAGAAGACACCTAAAGTTAACATTGTTAGATAAGAATTATAAAAACAAATTCACGCCTGATGCAATTTAAATAATACTTGAATGTGTGAAATTCACATATAATACTTATAATACATTTAAAATGTATTAGTTATGTATTCATTACATTCATTGAAACTGTGAGACCCTGTGGTTCTTTCGCATAGTATGTGTATCATTGCATGAGTGTATGAGCTTTATATGACTTGGTGTATCATTTCAGGAGAATAAGGTTGCAAAGGGGAGGTAAAAAAAACCAAAGAATTAGACTAATGTTATGGATCAAGGATACCCTTAAACAAGTTCGAGCTAAATAATGTCTATTCTAACACACCGCTCGCTCAGAACGCTTAAGTTAACCGGTACCTTTGGGGATAACACAAAGAGTGTCTTATATGCTAATAGAGATGTTTTATAAGGTGATATAGTCGCTCAATGATCGTAAGTTAAGTTTTGAAGTCAAGCAAGTTGAGAAAAAAAAGTTGGCAAAAGTTAGAGTAAGTTTCTTTGATAAATTTTCTGAAAATTGGGTTAAATGTCTCGAAGCTTTTCTCCCAATCTACAAAGCTTTAAAATAACCCCAATATATGAAATCGAAGATCTACGAGTCTACTTTCAAACGCATAAAATCATTTGTTCATACGACTTCAGAATTGAGAGATATTCAAATTTTAGTGAGACTGCAGAAGCAGGCACGTGAAGATGGGTCCCTTGCCCCTATGTCAATTTAGCTCTATAAGATTTGGTTGCCCTTCTTTCTAACTCATTTTTTTTTACCAAAAAATAGAAGGAAGCAGTCCTAAATCCTCTCTAAAGGTTCCCCTATCATCCAAGCAAAATATCTACAAGATTTCAATGTGGTTTCACCCTTGGAATGTAGATATTATGTTACTTCTTTCCTCCTCGTTGGTTGTGATTTGAAGGATTCTTTGTGGAGAAGGAGTCTTGTTTTTAGGTGGTGTTGCTGCTGTTTGGAGGTAATAATTCTCACCCTTCATTTTATTGAGTGATTCCAAGTTATAGCTATGCTATATAAGCAAGAACAAGAATATATGGCTGAAAAATCGTATTTTGATAGTTATGTGATGTTGGGCTGTTTTGAAGTATTTGCTGATATTGTTGTTGCTGGAATATTTTTGGAAATGTTTTGTATGTGTGTGGTTCTTGTTGATATGAGTCTGGAAGAGAAGAAGAAGTATTGATGGATATTTAATTGTAACATAAATTAGTGTAACGTTGGTTCTATTATTACATTGCAATTTTCAAATTATTTTTTCTTGGTTCAACGTCTTGAGTTTAAGGAGACTGTTTGTTATTGACAAGACATGTTAATGTACTGCAAGCTCCCTCAAGTTTAAGTTTAGGTTTTGTCCTTTTAGGGGTCGTTTGGTAGAGTGTATTAGGAAAAATAACGCATGCATTAGCAGTGTGTATTACTAGTACCTTGTTTGGTACTCTTTTCCAACCTATGTATAACTAATGCTTGCATTAGTTATACACTCTATTGTGTATTAAGGTGTGTATTGCTAATACCATGGATTTCTAGGTATTAGCAATGCAATGGTTTTAATGCATGCATTAGATTAACTAATGACAAAACTACCCTCTAAGCCTAATAATAATAATAATAAATAATAAAAATAATAATAATTATTATTATTATTATAATAATTATTATTATTATATAATTATTATTATTATAATTATTATTATTATTATTATTATAATTATTATTATTATTATTATTATAATTATTATTATTATTATATAATTATTATTATAATTAATATAATTATTATTATTATATAATTATTATATAATAATAATAATAATTATTATTATTATTATAATAGTTATAATTATAATAATAATAATAATCATAATAATAATAATAATTATAATAATTATAATAATTATTTATAAATAATAAAAATAATTATTATTATTATAATTATTATTATTATTATAATAATAATGTGGGGTATTTTTGTAAACAAATATTTTTTAATAGTCTTTATACAAGACTTGCTATTTCCAATACATCAAACCAAACAATGTATAAGAAATAATGCAAGTATAACTAATGCAAGCATTACTAATGCATGCATTACTAATGCATGTATTACTAATACATCATATTCAGCATTAATCTTATACACTCTACCAAACGACCCCTTAAGCTCTTATTGCATATGAAAAGAAAGACACAACTCCAAATGTAATTATTGGACGAACGTATAGGATGATGATTGGAAGCGGCGAGTTCAAGTTATTATGGTTATATTGAACAATTATAGGGCTGTATTATACATATTTTTTTATGGCTTTAATGGATTGAAGACTCTTGGTTAGGATTTGGTTATGGTTATTTTGGGTTGGAAAAGAGGGGTGTGGCGATATGCCGAGCTTTAATTGTTGTGCAAGCATACTCTATTTGGTTGTTGTTGACTATTGTGTAGGCCTCAACTTGTTAATAGCTGCTGCAAAAATGTATGTTACGTCATTAATTTGAGGTTGTAATTTGGAGAAGAAAAGGTAATGGAACATGTATTTAAAAAGGGTCTGGCGAGCTAATTACTCTGCTAGTAGAATCTAAATTGCTACTTTGACCCTGCTGTGTTAATATTCTGCCTGTAATGGTTGTGTGACATGATTTTCTGTAGATTACATACTGTAAGGAAAGGGTACGATCCATATTGATACAATAAGACCCAAAATTGAGGTATGTTGAGGCTAAGCACTGTACTTTCTTTGAGCACGAATTTTGGAATCCTAAATCGTCAAATATTGATTTACTACTCTATTACTAGAAAGACTTTTGGTGAAAGGCATGATATTGTAGCTGGTGTATTTTTGTGACTCCATTATGTTGTTATTCCACTCATTCAGTTAGATAGGGTATTTGGTGTCTTTATGTCATTTTGTTGATTCTCTTGACTATAGGTCCATGTGTACAAATTCTTATTTTTCTTTAGGTGTAGTAACTGAAAAAGATTAGAGATGAACAATATGAATTTGAAATCAATCCTCCTTCCTCGCTAATTTATATTTTTGAAGACTTTAAAATAAAATGTCGATCTCCAAAACTCTTAAATATAAATCGTAGGTTTAAACTACTAAAGTACGGATTTTTCTGAAATACTTTCTTTTACAAACCACTAAGGAAACATATATAGATACTAAGTGAGGAACTTTAAGCTCTTTATGAACATTCTCAAGGATTAAGTTGTCTTTCTAAATCCAAGTTAAGTGTTCCAGTTTAGTCTACAAGTACATAAGTTTCATGAGATATTTACATGTGATACGAAAGTGATTACGAGATTATGAGGACAAGAGTACCAATGAGCCAAGATTGGCATCATGATTCAGGTAACAAATGCATTACGGATCTATGACATTACATGCTATGCATTCTACTTCCGAGCTATAATCAGAAGATATGGGGCCTATTGCTTATATTTATACGTATGAGACACAAATGGCCACAAGTTGGCGATTATGATCCCGGTTCGCTACCGGAAGGCACCACCATTGCTAGCACTTGGTTGGGTATGACATGCATTTTCATTTGCATCTATATATATATTCACGACATACGATTATGCGAGCATACCATGCATATTTAATCTATATAAGGCTTGATGTCAGCCATGGCGATTACCAGGATTTCTGTTTCAGGTGGTATCTTTATTCCCCTTTTTAAAGTAACTATTTATTATTCTATTTTCCGCCTTACATACCAGTACATTTTTGTTCGTACTGATGTCCCATTGCCTGGGACGTATTTTTGTTTCGTGTTTGCAGGTTCAGGTAGGGATTCTGATTAACCCCTCTCTTAGGATTCGGGGTTCAGCTGTGAGTTGGTATACTCCACTTCTTCCTGGAGATTTCATAGGATGTTACTTTTATTGTACAGTTTGGGTATAATCGGGGCCTTGTCCCGACCAATGCTTATGCCACTCATAGAGGCTATTGTGGACATAGTATTCTCGGTTTCTTTCTGCAGCTTCCAGTTTCAAGCCACGTAGGCTTGGCATGTATATATATGTATGTATGTGTGTATATCTTCATTGTAGCTTTGTCGGCTAGCTAGTACCTTATTATCTTTGGCTTGTCTACCTTCGTCTATATGACTTATCGATATTCGGGTTATGACCTTAAGGGTCCAGTCATAGTATTTTAGATGTTATGATGCTTGACCTTCTATTCCCTCAGTAGAGTCAATTGTTATGTTTATGTGGCTAACTCTATTGCTTAAGGTGTCGAGTGCCGATCACCCTTTTTCTAGTTTAGGGCGTGACAAACTTGATATCAGAGCAGGTCGTGTCCCAGGGAGTCCATAAGCCGAGTCTTGTAGATTCTTGTTTATGGGTGTGTTGTGCACCACACTTATAATCAAGAGGCTATAGGGCATTTAGGATTGGTTACATTTCTTTCAATTTATAGATCGTGCTATAGAGCTGAGTTATAAGTACTTATGAAATCTGAATCGTGCTTTATGTTTCACATACGCTCAAGAGGATTTATTGAGGTTCTACGGTAGAGATTATTTGTTATCAAAATTTTATTTTAGACGTGATAGGGCTAGAGATGCTCAACTTTGTTATTGATATGTGCATGGATTGGTGGAAACCTTATTATGTCGATGTCGACTAGCAAGAGAAGACTGTTAGATTTCAGTTCCCAAGGGAAGTATTATGAGAATGGAAGGCTAATGGTGCAATGCCAAAAGGCAAGTTTATTTGCAATCTTTAGGAAATTAAATGTTTGCCAATGGCTGTACTTATCATATTTTCCGAGCGAGTTTAAGATATTGATGTTGAGACCTCGACTATTCAGTTATTATAGTGGACAATGAGTTTCTAGGTGTATTTCCAGTTGAGCTTCTTGCTATTTCCCTAGAACAAATGACAAATTTTTCTATTGATACATTACGAGATGTTCTGCCGATATTAATTTCCCCATTTAGAATTGCACCGGAAAAATTGAAGGATATATTAGATAAAAGCTTTAACAGGACTAGTGCATCACCAAGCGGTGCACCAATGTTATTTGTTCGAAAGAAAGATAAATCATTATAGAAGTGTATAGACTACAAAAAAACTGAATAAGATGACTGTAAAGAACAAATATCCACTACAAAGGATTGATGGGTTTTTTCGACCAACTATATGATGTCGGATGCTTCCTAAAGATTGATTTATACCACTAGGTACTTGTTCGAGAGAGTAATGTTTCAAAGACAGCTTTCAGGATTAGATATGGCCATTTTGAGTTTCTTGTAATGTCTTTCAGATTGGCGAATGACCCAACAATATTTATGAATCTGATGAATAGTATATCCATGTCATTCTATACTTGTTCATAATTGTATTAGTTAATGATATTCTGGTACATTTCATTTAGAGGAAAATCATATAGATCATCACTAAGTAGTGCTTCAGTTACCCCAAGGTTAGAGGTTGTAAGCTAAATTCTCAAAGTATGAGTTCTGGTTGTATTTAATGGGGTTTTTTTGCCGGTGCCATATTGTATTAGATACTGGTATTCAGGTATACTTACAAAAGACTAAGGTAGTGAAGAATTGGCCTAGACCTATGAACTTGGTCGAAGTTCGAATCTTTCTGAGGGTTAGCGGAGTATTATATAAGTTTTGTGGAAGGATTTTTTTTTCTTTTCTCCACTTTCAGCACCCCTAACAAAGTTGACTTAAAAAAAAGTTAAGTTTCAGTGGACAATAGTCTATGAGGGGAGATTCCAAGAGCTGAGATATATAAAATGACTTCAACACCAGTTTCGATCCTACAAGATTGTCAAGAGGGCAATGTAATGTATTATTATGCTTCAAGAATTAGGCTGGTTTATGTTCTGAAACATTAAATAAAGGTAATTGCTTATGCTTCATGATAATTAATGAAGAATGGAAATAATTACTCGACCTACGATTTAGAGTTGACTGCAATTATTCATTCCTTGAGGATTTTGAGGCATTACTTGAATGACTTTAATGTTGATATTTATACAGATACTAAGAGCCCCCAATATATTTTTAGACTGAAAAAGGTAATTTTACAATAGCGCCGATGGAATGAATTGCTAAAAGTTATTAATGTGGATATCTTATATCATCCAAGGAAAGTAAAATATAGTAGCGGATGCCCTCAGTCATAATTCTATGGGTAGTTTATCACCTTCGGGAGCTGAGAACCAAGAGATGTCCTAAGAGCTCCATCAGCTAGCTGGTTTGGGGTTATATTATAAAACTCCAATGACACTAGAGTCACAGTTTAGGACTGGGTAATATCATCTTTATTTGTGGAGGTGAAGGCTTGACAAAGTGAAGATCCTAGCTTAGATCAGCTCAGAGGCAAGGCTTAGCAGCAAAAAAAATAATCACCTTTGATAGAGCAGGAGAGACAGTCTTCAGATTTAGAGATCAGTTATATGTTCTGAATGCCACATGGCTTCTATTGAAAAATATGGGACATGCGAACCATTCTTGCTTCTCTGTTCACATAGGAACCATGAAAATGTGTCATGGTATTAAGGAGATATGTTGTAAATAGGGAGAGGTAGAGCATCAGAAGCTTAGTTTGCTAACTCAGGAGATAGTTATTCCATTGTGAAATTGGAAAGAGATAAATGTGAATTTTGTCACATGTTTTCCTTATTCGCGAGGGAAGATCAAATTCCATTTGGGTGATTATTCACAGGTTGACGAAATCAGCCCATTTCTATCTAGTTAAGACTACATTCTGGTGGAATATGTTGGGATGTACATTAGAGAGTTATTTATACTCAATTATGTCTCAGTATAGATTACTTCAAATAGATGGACACATTTTATTGCACAATACAGAGATCCTTGTTGAAGGGTTTATGGACTCAAGTTAATCATAGTACGGATTTTCATCTTCAGATTGATGGCTAAGTCGAATGTATAATCTAAATGCTCAAGGACATGTTATGGGTATGTGTGCTAGATTTTAGTGGAAACTGGTGTGATCACGTGTTACTAGTTGAGTTTTCTTATAATAACAACTTCCAAGCAAGTATTCAAATAGCTCCTTATGAAGCACTATAAGGAAGAAGTGCAGGTCACCAATTTATTGGTTCAAGATCAGGAAAGTAGAGTTGCTAGGTCATGATCTAATCTAACAAGTTATAGAAAAGGTAAAGCTTATTAGAGATCGGTTATAGATATCATAGGGTAGTCAGAAGTCTTATGCAGATGTTTGACAACGAGACTTAGAGTTTGACGTAGAAGATTGGTTTTTCTTCAAAGTATGGCCTATGAAGGGTATCATGCGATTAGTCAAGAAAGAAAAGCTGAGTCCAAGGAATGTAGGGCTATAAAATATTGTTTAGAAGATTGTCAGGGTGGCTTACAAGCTTGATTTCCCTTCAGAATTTAAAGCAGTTCATCCGATGTTCCATGTATCTAGTTTGTAGAAGTGCATAAAAAATGCTTCAAATTATGCCCGTTGAGGATATTCTTGTCTCTACAAACTTGTTTTAAGGTGTTAGTGGCTATTTTGGTTTGGCAGGTAAGAAATATTTGGACTAAAGAAGTGATTTCTATGAAAGTGTTATGGTGGAATAACAACGTTGAAGAAATAACTTGAGAAGCCAATGAGGAAATAAGGAAGAATTACCCCCCAACTATTGATGACTTAAGCTGAGTTGTTTTTCAATAATTGACAATTATTCGTGTACACAAATTTAATTGGATTTTAAATACAAAAAATGTAGTTTATATAGATTGTCGCAAGCTAGATATACGAAGCTTTGTAAGTGGATTTTCAGAACTGGATTTAAGATTTGTGGACGTAACAAATATAGCCTTGCAAACAACACAATAGCAGGAAGGAATACAATCAAGAGATTAGTCGAATCCATTAGCGGACGAATGTTCTTAAGGAGGGGAGAATGTGAGATCCCATGGTTCTTTCGCATAGTATGTGTATCATTGCATGAGCGTATAAGCTTTATATGACTTGGTGTATCATTTCAGGAGAATAAGGTTGCAAAAGGAGAGGTAAAAAAAATAAATCAAGGAATTAAACTAACGTTATGGGTCAAGGATGCCCTTAAACAAGTTCGAGTTAAATAATGTCTATTCTAATACCCCGTCCGTTCAGAACGCTTAAGTTAATCGGTACATTTGGGGATAAGACAAAGAGTGTCTTATATGCTAATAGGGATGTTTTATAAGGTGATATAGTCGCCCAATGATCGTAAGTTAAGTTTTGAAGTCAAGCAAGTTGAGAAAAAAAAAGTTGGCAAAAGTTAGAGTAAGTTTCTTTGATAAATTTTCTGAAAATTGGGTTAAATTTCTCGAAGCTTTTCTCCCAATCTACAAAGCTTTAGAAGAATCCCAATATATAAATTCGAAGGTCTACGAGTCTATTTTTTAACACACTAAATCATTTGTC
Organism: Solanum commersonii; assembly: GCA_029007595.1. Classification (NCBI taxonomy): domain Eukaryota; kingdom Viridiplantae; phylum Streptophyta; class Magnoliopsida; order Solanales; family Solanaceae; genus Solanum; species Solanum commersonii. The sequence goes on from JAJTWQ010000118.1 coordinate 654,080, forward strand.
CATATGACTTCAGAATTGAGAAATATTTAGATTTTAGTGAGACTGCAGAAGCACGCATATGAAGGTGGGTCCCTCGCCCTTATGTCAGTTTAGCTCTATAAGATTTGGTTTCCCTTCGTTCTAACTCATTTTTTTCGACCAACAAATAGAAGGAAACAATCTTAAATCCTCTCTAAAGGTTCCCCTATCATCCAAGCAAATATCTACAAGATTTCAATGTGGTTTCACCCTCGGAATGTTCATAGAGATTATGTTACTTCTTTCCTCCTCGTTAGTTGTGATTTGAAATATTTTTCGTGGTGAATGAGTTTCATTTTTAGGTGGTGTTGCTGTTGTTTGGAGGTAATAATTCTCCCCTTCATTTTATTGAGTGATTCCAAGTTATAGCTATGCTATATAAACAAGAACACGAATATACGGCTGGAAAATCATATTTTGATAGTTATGTGATGTTGGGCTGTTTTGAAGTATTTGCTGATATTGTTGTTGCTGGAATATTTTTGGAAATGTTTTATATGTGTGTGGTTCTTGTTGATATGAGTCTGGAAGAGAAGAAGAAGTATAGATAGATATTTAATAGTATCATAAATTAGTGTAACGTTGGTTCTATTATTGCATTGCAATTTTCAAATTATTTCTTCTTGGTTCAACGTCTTGAGTTTAAGGAGACTGTTTGTTATTGACAAGACATGTTAATGTACTGCCAGCTCCCTCAAGTTTAAGTTTAGGTTTTGTCCTTTTAAGCTCTTATTGCATAAGAAAAGAAAGACACAACTCCAAATGTAATTATTGGACGAACGTATAGGATGATGATTGGAAGCGGCGAGTTCAAGTTATTATGGTTATATTGAACAATTATAGGGCTGTATTATACATATTTTTTTATGGCTTTAATGGATTGAAGACTCCTGGTTAGGATTTGGTTATGGTTATTTTGGGTTGGAAAAGAGGGGTGTGGCGATATGCCGAGTTTTAATTATTGTGCAAGCATGCTCTATTTGGTTGTTGTTGACTATTGTGTAGGCCTCAACTTGTTAATAGCTGCTGCAAAAATGTATGTTACGTCATTAATTTGAGGTTGTAATTTGGAGAAGAAAAGGTAATGGAACATGTATTTAAAAAGGGTCTGGCGAGCTAATTACTCTGCTAGTAGAATCTAAATTGCTACTTTGACCCTGCTGTGTTAATATTCTGCCTGTAATGGTTGTGTGACATGATTTTCTGTAGATTACATACTGTGACATGATTTTCTGTAGATTACATACTGAAAGGAATGGGTACAATCCATATTGATACAACAAGATCCAAAATTGAGGTATGTTAAGGCTACGCACTATACTTTCTTTGAGCACGAATTTTGGAATCCTAAATCGTCAAATATTGTTTTACTACTCTATTACTAGAAAGACCTTTGGTGAAAGGCATTGATATTGCAACTAGTGTATTTTTGTGACTCCATTATGTTGCTATTCCACTCGTTCGGTTAGATAGGGTATTTGGTGTCTTTATGTCGTTTTGTTGATTCTCTTGACTATAGGTCCATGTGTACAAATTCTTATTTTTCTTTAGGTATAGTAACTTAAAAAGATTAGAGATGAACAATATGAATTTGAAATTAGTCCTCCTTCCTCGCTAATTTATATTTTTGAAAACTTTAAAATAATATGTCGATCTCCAAAACTCTTAAATATAAATCGTAGGTTTAACTACTAAAGTACGGGTTTTTCTGAAATACTTTCTTTTACAAACCACTAAGGAAACATATATAGATACTAAGTGAGGAACTTTAAGCTCTTTATGAACATCCTCAAGGATTACGTTGCCTTTCTAAATCCAAATTAAGTGTTTCAGTTTAATTTACAAGTATATAAGTTTCACGAGATATTTACATGTGATACGAAAGTGATTACGAGATTATGAGGACAAGAGTACCAATGAGCCAAGATTGGCATCATGATTCAGTTAACAAATACATTATGGATCCATGACATTACATGCTATGCATTCTACTTCTGAGCTATAATCAGAAGGTATGGGGCCTATTGCTTATATTTATACGTATGAGACATAAATGGCCACAAGTTGGCTAATATGATCCCGGTTCGCTACCAGAAGGCACCACCATTGCTAGCACTTGGTTGGGTATGACATGAATTTGCATCTATATATATATATATTCATGACATACGATTATGCGAGCATACCATGCATATTTAATCTATATAAGGTTTGATGCCAGCCATGGCGGCTACCAGAGTTTTTGTTTCAGGTGGTATCTTTATTCCCCTTTTTACAGTAACTATTTATTATTCTATTTTTTTTTCCTTACATACAAGTACATTTTTATTCGTACTGACATCCCATTTCCTGGGACATATTTTTGTTTCGTGCGTGCAGGTCCAGGTAGGGATTCTGATTAACCCCTCTAGGATTCGGGGTTCAGTTGTGAGTTGGTAAGCTCCACTTCTTCCTGGAGCTTTCATAGGATGTTACTTTTATTGTACAGTTTGGGTATAATCAAGGCCTTGTCCCGACCAGTGCTTATGCCACTCATAGAGGCTATTGTGGACATAGTATTCTGGGTTTCTTTCTAAAGCTTCCAGTTTCCAGCCACATAGGCTTAGCATGTATAGATATGTATGTATGTATGTGTGTATATCTTCATTGTAGCCTTGTTGGCTATCTAGTACCTTATTATCTTTGTCTTGTCTACCTTCGTCTATATGACTTATCGATATTTAGGTTATGACCTTAAGGGTCCAATCATAGTATTTTAGATGTTATGTTGTCTGACCTTCTAAGCCCTCAGTTGAGTCAGTTGGTATGTTTATGTGGCTAACTCGATTGCTTAAGGTGTCGTGTCCTAGTCACGCCTTTTCTAGTTTGGGGCGTGACAGAAACATACCCATAATATATATAATATATTGAATTCAAAATGTATTGTTATTGTCGTTTACTTTTTTTTAATCTTATTAACAATGTTAAAATTATATTATACCTGAATTTTTTTAAAACATTTAAAAAATATTTAAATTAATTTATGTGTTATGATATTAAAACTATATCAAAAATATATTATATATGTACTAGTAAAATTATTCGCGCTTCGCGCGAAAAATTGATATCACAAAATTTATAAAATAATAGGGATAAGGGTTTGAAAAATACCTTAACTTTGGTCGAATTTGCTGTTGCGATACTAAACTTTCATGAAGACCTATTACCTCCCTAGACTATTTAATACCGTATTTTAAACATATATATTTGCCCACATGGACATAAAAAAATTATAATTAGGAATGTGTCCATGTGAGCACATATATACCTTTAAAATACACTATTAAATAGTTCAGGGGGTAAAAAATACGATATTAAATATTCTAGGGAGGTAATAGGTCCTCATGAAAGTTTAGTATCGCAACAGAAAATTCGACCAAAGTTGAGATATTTTTCAGACCCTTATCCCAAAATAATACTTAAAACCTATCGGTCATTAAAACTAAACCACTATGTTGTCTTACATACAAGATTACGTAATAACGAACATTAAAAATATAAAGGAAAATGATAATTATAACTTCTTATCATTTATCCTTCAATCAATCATCTTTAATTTGATTTTATAATTTATCCTTTTGCCTCTAGAAAGTGTTACTATTTGATATTTTTTGGAAAATTAGATGAACATCAACATGAGATATTAAATATTCTAATAAATCAATAATCTTTATATGTACTAACAAATACTTATAACAATAAATTTACAGAAACATAAACAACAAAGTTTAAAACATGTACTCAAAAACAACAATTAATATCATAAGCTTAATGACTGTAAAAAATATACTAGGATCTATAACAATTGAATGAAACAAAAAGAAAAAAATTGAGCCCACTGAATGCATAATGTCCCCTTAAGAAAATTATTCCCCTTTAGTATCTGAGGTTTAAAGGAATAAATCTTCTCAGGATGGAATGATTCTATTCACAAGTGTATTGATACAAAAACAATGGTGTAAGTGAGCCACTCAACAGGAGAAAAATACACGAATATTTAATTGTGAAAAAGAAGAATAAGAAGTTTAGAATTTTCGTTGTTTGAAAATGAGAGAAAATCCCTCTATTTATAGACAAAAAGGGTAGTGTGAACAAATGTTTATTGTGTCTTATCGAAAATGTCATAAATCTTTGGAAAAGTTACAATCCTTCAGAATGGTCACAACCTTTCATAAAAATCATTATTTTTCATAAAAGTCACAACTCTTCATAAAAGTCGCAACCGTTCATTAAAATCATAATTTTTCATTAAAGTCACATCTTTTCATGAAAAAGGGGAAGAGTATTTTTGGAAATAAATAAATTTAAAAGGAAATTTTTGCTTGTGGTGATACTACGTAGGCGGGCCTAGAGTTCTCTTTTATATAAATATATGATATGATTTAACTATTTTTATAAGACAAATAAGACTAATATGTGTATAAAAGTAAAAAAAAAATGTGCTAGTAACTGATAAATTGGCCTATTTTGTGTACTTCTCCCCAAAAAGATTCGAAGCACAAAAATAACATTTTCAAGTCGGATTCGGGTCTTGGACTCAGTCGGGTCAATCGTCTTCTAGGGTTTTGTTGGTCTGCAGGGTTTTACCAGCACATGACCAACTTCCTAGCTCCATCTTCAAAAAAACTCATCAATGTAGACAAAAAGTGTCTGCCTGAATCTCTCTCTTATTCTCTTTATGCTGTATTTTAGGTTTCTTGGTATTATATACTGGAAATGTTATGGAAATGGTTCTCCATTGGAAGAATAGCTTCACATCGAATGTTCAAAATGGAATCTTTGGCCTCATTTCGAAGTCTATGCTCACAAATTCAATGTTTTGTTGATACCCCACAAGGTTCTTTTTCCTCTAGACATTACCAGAAGTTTCCTGAAAATCCTAGAATCATATTAACCCCTAGAATTGTACATACTACTTTATCAAATTGCCGTTCTGACATTCTTGCTTTTTCGTTTTTCTTGTGGTGTGCAAGGCAACCTAATTACTTTCATGATAGGGGCATATTGACCCTTATAGTTAGTATTGTGTCTCGGTTGACGCAGAGGTTTAGAACAGTGAAAGGGATTATTAAGGGATTAGAGGAGGTTGGTTGTGTAATAAAGCCACAAACTTTGTTGTTTTTATTGAGAATTTACTGGTTTGGTGGAATGTATGATAGAGTTTTCGAGGCATTTGAGGAAATACTTAGATATGGTTATACACCAAATACTTTTTCTAGGAATATTGTAATGGATGTATTGTTCAAGATTGAGCGTGTCAAAGTGGCACTTAGAGTTTTGAAAGAAACCGAGGTTCCAAATTTTTTGTCGTATAGCATTGCTGTGTGCAACTTGTGTAAGCTCAATGATTTGGTTAATCTTCAGGATGTACTTACAATAATGTTGAGGAAAAGGTATTATCCTAATGAGGAGACATTTTTTGTGATTTTGAATTGTTATTGTAAAGGATGTTGCATAGCAGAGGCAAAACAGATATTGGGTGTGATGATAGTTTTGGGTGTTCCTATATGTGAGAGAATCTGGAGTATATTAATTGATGTTCACTGTAAAGCTGGGAACATGGATGCTGCGAGTCATTTACTTAAGAAGATGGTAGAGAGTGGGTATTCACCAAACGTTGTAACTTGCACATCATTGATCAAGGGATTTTTTGAGTCCCAGATGCCAAGCAAGGCATTTGGGATCTTGGATACCATGGAATCAAAAGGATGCTCCCCTGATTTGGTTCTTTGTAATGTGTTAATAGACTGCCTCTCTAAAATGGGGAGGTATGAAGATGCAATTAATTCTTTCTTCCTTTTGCGGGAGCAAAGACTAATACCCGATTCTTATACTCTTTGTTCTTTGATTACAACCGTTTGTCTCTCTAAGCAATTCGTTGAACTACCTCTGCTCATAACTGGATTCAAGATCCAACCTGATTTAGTTGCTTGTAACTCTTTCCTTAGCTATTTCTGCAAAGCTGGTTATCCTGCTGGTGCCATTGAATTTTACAATGACATGATAGATAGAGGTTTCGTAGCAGATAAGTATACCTTTGCTGGATTATTGACTGGATTATGCAGGTCAGGTAGGATAGGAGAGGCAGTCAAGGTGTACCGTGGACTTGTTAGAAGTCACGTTGGGCTTGATTCTCACATAATTACTGTGATAATAAATGGGCTAATAAAATCTGGTAAATTTCATAAAGCTATTAGCTTAATCAGGAAAGCTGCTTCAGGGAAGCCCCAACTCGATGATGTTTCTTACACTATTGCCATTAGTGGACTTCTTACTGGTGGTGAAGTTGGAGAAGCTTATGCCTTGTTCCGCCAAATGAAGGAGGTTGGTCTAGCCCCAAGTAAACAGACCTATAATCTGATTCTCTCGGGTTTCTGTAAAAGAAGTGATGTTAGCATGGTTGAAGAGATCTTACTTGAAATGGTTAATGCTAGTGTTGAAGTTGACCATTTAAGTCTGAGGTTTATGAAAAATCTCCTGTATAGATCCCGCCATTCTGCTTCACTCTTTACTCTATTGACTGATGTTTCAACTTCCGGAATCCTTCCAAGGGAAGCATATGCAGAATTGATCGATGAGCTAGTTCATCAGGTAAACATCAGCAATGTGCACACAGACAGGTCTACTAGCGTTGATTTTGGCACATCCAGCTCAGATGAAATCCAAGAGGTGGCTGTTTCAGTTGGTTGAGATGATTTGACTTGACAGCTTATTCTGTCTATGGCAAAGTTCTGTAGTTGAGTTCATCAAGAATCTGACCTTACTCTCGCTCGGAAACCCTAAGATGATCATATGATCTTAAGAGTGAATTGATTCCCTAAAGGTACCATCCAAACTCCAAATAACTAACAAACATTTTCAAATAGACTGCTCTTCTATCATGCAACTTGTTTTAACCATTTGTTTTCTTTACAACGTTTTTTCCTTTTCCCCCTCTTTGGGTCTGCTGATTTTGTCCTAAATGAGTGGTCACTGTTTATAGAATTTGGGGGGGGGGGGGGGTTGGGGGGATTATGTTCTGTATAAGTAAACAAGTGCGCTTTAAAGGGAGCTTACAAGCCAAGATCAAAAAAATTGTCAATAGAGACTCGTAGAACTTTGAACTCACGATACTAAGGGCCCGTTTGGATTGGCTTAAAAAAAGTAACTTTTAAGTCAAAAATAGAAAGTCAAACTGAAATGACTTTTAAGTCAAAAAATAAAAAGTAGGGGGAGACCTACTTTTGGATTTTGACTTATTTTAAGTCATTTAAAACTTATTTTAAGTCATTCTTGACCTTGCCAAACACTTCTCAACTTATTTTAAGTTATTTTTTATATTTGCCAAACACTTCCAGAAGTCAAAAACTGACTTAAAAGTAGATTTGACCAACTTTTAAGCCAATCCAAACACCCTCTAAACTATGTTGTCTCACTAATGCTGTTGAAATTTTTTTTCTATAGATTACTTATGAGCAAAGTTTTTAGTCATTGGTGTTGGTATAAGGATGACATCATTCATGAGCTTAGAAGTTTGTCAAGACTTTGGACTAGAAGTTTGTCGCTGTTTGGTCTGTAATCTGTATGCAGTGTTATTGCTACATTGAAAAAGGTCAATCCGTAAAAACATTGAAACTTCATTTTAGTAATGCTTTCTTGTTATGCATTGGTGTTAAAAAAGTTAGTGTCTGGTGATTGAGTCATACATTTTCTGATATCCTGAAGTGATTCTCGAATTTAGGAGTCTCCATCTGACTGTCTGTTTACTGTTATTCTCAACTGTAAAATTTACCGGTGACATGAGTTGCACTGATATCTGGTGAAAGCACTGGAGATATAAAATTCTTCAGCCCTGATACTATCACTTGGAATCTGGAAGCTACATGTTGATGCTCACGATTTTGATAACCACTCCAGTAATTTGGAGATCTCTCGTAAAGTATTTACATTTTTTGTAAAGCAGGATTTATATTACCAGGCTGATTCTTCTTATAGACTCTTGGTTAATGCCTTAAAGAATAGACTATATTTTGAGCTATAGATGCTCTTGGGCTGTAGTAGAGGAATGACACCTATCCTTTAATGTTGTGTAGGAGGAGGATATTGAACCATGGAAGTGTGCCTGAAGTGATAATACAGCAAAAGGAATCCATGAGATGTGGTATGTATACTGTTGCCTCTGTAAAACTTGATTTCAAAGATTTCAATTAACTCACTCTCTCATGCAGGTTGGTTAGCTAAATGCTGAGTGATACTGTAATCCTTTGCTTGTGTGATTTGCGAAATGGTGTTGAAAAAGATCTCGTGAACCCAGGGGCTCGGCAGACTGTTCTTGTTGTTCCCACAACTGGAGCTATGAGCAAGATGGAGGTACTGAATTCACCTAACTGAATGATTTTGTCTGTTACTCTTGTAAAGCTTGGACTGTCAGTCTGTGAGGTTGGTCTCTGTGAATTGTTGCTGGTGGAACATACCAAGTTGCCTTTTGTGTGATTATCACTACTTCTGTCTGAAGTAAAGTAGTCTGAAGTAGATCTCTCCATAGGAGAAACCTTTCACTGACTTAAGGAATATAGATAATTATGGTTATTTTATAGCAAACTCTAAATGTTTTAGCCACCATTATTGTTAGACTAATGGGCTTTTCCAAAACTTAGTTGTTACATGCAAAAGTAAGATAAATATCTACTATGTACTGCAGTATTGGAATCTTCTTTATCTAAGGGATATAATTCAGCTTGACAAATAAAAAGAAGCTTATTGGTGCGTGTCTCGATCTTTTTCTAGTGGTCTTGGCTTATGTAATGTCAGCATGAACTGGTCATGCCTTGTGGGTCGACATGATACTGTCATTCAAGTCCATTTAAATTGTGCTCTGTTGCTTAGTCATTATTATTTCAATTTATTCAGCATTTGTCTGGAAGATGATGTTGTTATGCTCCCCATGAAAGCTGGTATGTGGAGGTAGTAGCTTATCCAATCTGGAAGTGTACCAGATACAGAACACATGGTGTCCTGTTAGGCCATTCTTCCTAGTATAATCCCCATGTGATTAATCATCATTAGTCACATATTTGGCAAGTGCTTGGAATGCAATATAGGAGCTTGCCAACTATGATGCTCGAATGCTTATTTCTTGGTGTACTAAACTCTGTAAGGTCCCGTCATACAGTTGAAGCTAGAAGATGGGAAAAGAATACTTTTCTGGTATGACGATTGGGTGGGGAGGGAATACTACTCCTCTACGAGACAGGTTCCCGACCTCTTCAGTTTTGCAGAAAACAGCAGGGCAACAGTCAATGTAGAAGCAATCAAGGTTGGTTAGTAAAATTTAGAAGAAATTGTACTGATTGGGAAGTGGAGAATATGGCTCAGCTTCTTCAAGATCGACTACCTTATAGCTCACACATTCAGCCAAACAAAGCTGACTCTCATAGGGATATTGTGTATCGTATCAGATTTTATTTTTACAGGAAACTGTATTTTCTAATAGAAATTTACAAAAATTTCACCCTGCTAACACTAAAGGCATAATTTTTTTATTATTAAAGGGTGAAATTTTCGTGATTTTTCTATTAAATAATACATAGTTATGTGACTGTAAATAATCATTATATACTGCAAGAATTTATTACACACTGAGTGATGATTATTTCAGAGTTCTATAATTGCTGCAAGAGTAGGTTGCTCATTGTAACTTTGATCTTTGTTGTCACAAGGGTGAAGGGAGAAGGCATTTTCAGTTGTATTAGTGTCTTGGGTGTTTATTTCTTCTTCTTTTTTCGCACTTCAACTATTCCAACGATTACCTAGCACCTTGATTGATAACTCTGTCTATCAAAAGTAGGAATTCAAAGGCCAAGAAAAGCATTTTATGTCATTAGAAATTGAAGTGTCAAGTATGTGCAAATGTTATATAATACACCAAGATGAGAGAACCTCCTTACGCACAAAATCAGAGAAGATTAAAGGAATAGTCAGTATATTATCTGAATGCTTTTCGCGGCATTTTGGCTAAAGATCAATTGTAGTATCTATTCTTATAAATAGCCAACAAAATAATGACCGTGTTTAGTTAACGCATATGGTCGATAAAGATACATAGAACAACACAAAGGAAAACTCAAGTTTATTTAAAAGAGACAGATGATTTACAAAGGCCACACTAAACACTCTTTTTCTTTTTTTGTTCTTATTTTTCTTTTCTTTTTTCTGTTACTTTTCATTCTTGACAAGAGTCGCATATTGCAAGCATAATTGTCCATACATTTGAAAAGGGCAACACAAATGCATTATTCATTATAAAGTTTCATGAATCAGTATTTTGACAGCTTCACTCATTCTCTGAAGCAACTCTAAGTATGAGAATAACGCGCACAAATCCGCTGCTGGATCAGGCTCCTACAAGAAGGACATTCTTTCATTCCCTGCTTCTCATGAAGCTCGTTGCATGTTGTGCATACCACTTGATGAGCACATGGCAGAAAAACCACAGACATCTCCTCTGACAAGCACATGACACACTCGCGTTCTCGTTTCACTCCTCCATCCTGAGAATATTCCTCAAAATCTGTCACAAATGTGGAGATATAAGGTATTTCAGTGTCCTTTGGTAATTGAGCATTTCTAAAGTCGGTCAGTTTGCTTGCATAGCTTCCATCTATGCCTCTTTTTAGAGCGGCTATCTTTGAAGAATCAGTCTTTAGTCTGAGCTGGGATATTTCCTTTTCTAGCCTTTCAATATCATCTTTATACTTTTGTAAACTACTTTCAGCTTTTAATTTGGTCATATCCTCCTTGGATTTGGCTGAAGTTTCAATCTGTTCTCTTTCTTTCCTTAGTGAACTAGCCTGCCTAAGTAAATCTTCCGTGGCCTTCTTTTCCTGCTTCCATCTACCCTGCAAGACATTGGCTTGTCGGTAAGATCATTCACTTGTCTCATCCGGAGAGCATACATTAGCATATGAACATAGGTTCAAAGCACAAAGGTCTTTGTATTATGAAAGAGACCTGCAACCTAATAACCACTCCCCTTGATATGTTTTCATTTAGCAATTTCAAATACTAAAAGGCAAAAAGGAAAAGTGTCAGATGAGAATCATTGATGATGGTAACAACTCCCTCTCCTCCTGGACTCATGGTTGAAGGAAGAGGGTCCTTTCCACTAGACTATCCCTCCCTTGTCAAACTTGACAAATATGCTTCATTGAGAAAGTATTCTTTCTGATGTTGTACAGTTTTTACCAATACTTAGGTAAGGGTAAACCAAATTCGAATGTCATGTTAAGAGCTTATGATGATGGAAAATGCAAAGTCTCAAGTGAAGCAAGAAATTAAAATCTATCTGTTCATGCTTCTTTGAATCTGCAATCTGAAGTCATTTCTCTCAACCACAGCGATGCATGTAAGAGGCCAGTGCCAACAACCTACTCCTATAATTCTACATATTACCATTTCGTCTTGAGATCCATTTGAGAAATTTCTTTAAGGTCAATCACTTCGGTGTCGTTTGATAGGATGCATTAGAAAAAATAATGCATGCATTAACTTTGTGTATTACTAATACCTTGTTTGGTACACTTTTCCAATCTATGTATAACTAATACACTCTATTTGGTATTATGTTATATATAACTAATACATGGCAAACAAGGGTATAGCAATCCAAGGATTTTTAATGCATGCATTAGCATAGTTAAAAGACACAATAGTCATTCAAAAACTTTTCCACATCCTTCCCAGTGTATTTTAGGAGGGTATTTTTGCAAACAACAACAGCCCAGTGAAATCCCACTAAGTGGGGTCTGAGGATGGTAAAGTGTACGCAGACCTTGCAACAACACAATCCATTTTAGCATTACGCAATGCTTGTTATTTTTAATACACCAAACCAAACAGTGCATAAGGAATAATCTCAGGATAACTACTACCAGCATTACTAATACACCCTATTCAACATTATTCTTATACACCCTACCAAAGACCCCTTCAAGATATACCAAGAGATGTGTTCTGCAAAATTATGTATATCAGACATCAATGTCAAAGCATATTGAATTCAACAGATTAAATGCAACAAGACATTCTCTTATAAGAAAAATAAAAGACAACAAGACACTATGGAAGGTGGATATACCTTATTCCCATTGTCAGGACATCTATTTGACTTTGAACAACAAGCTATCCACTTCAAAAACGCTATAACAAAGTGAGGAAAATTGCACTGAACAAATATGCTATGCACCCGTACTAACAGAACAATGCAAAAAGAAGACGGGAAAATCCTTGCATCATTTAGATGCTAATCCATACTCTTGCTTATACCTAGAGAAATTTTGCGTACGAGAGTTGAGTCATTCTCAGATAAAGAATCCAGCAGACAAAAGTTCTCATGTTCATTTTTCAAATTCTCAAACTGCATAAGTTGGAAGATATATTCCAAATATGCATATTATAGACATCAGGTGATTGTATCTGGAAGAACACATAAAATAAAATAATTGCATTTACCAGTCACCACAACTTCTCTTGGGAGAATGAAGTTGGAGAGGGAGAGAGAGAGAGTGACGTTCAAAAACCACGTCAAGTCATTTTTAAAGCAAACACATACAAAAGGTTCATTCATATTTATCATCTTAGATTTATCTCTCAAATAGTAAAAAGGTCGGAAGTCCTGATCACAGAAGTTCAGATTGCATGAAGCTTTTATCACAGAGATGTCGGCTTGTCAATGACTGATGCAGAGGTACGTCAGTGGAGAGCCAGAGAACCACCATACCAGTTATTCACAATTTTTTTTATCAAGAGTCTTATATACTTCAACATATTTCCTAGCATAAAGCTTGTAAAACAGTATCTTCTTACCTAAGTTCTGCAGTTCTTCTGTTTAATTTTATCCTTTTTATTCTACAGCATGAATGGCTGAAGGTCACAGTACCTAACTAGATAATAAAACCTTTTTAACTTGGTTGAAGCCTAAGTTTTCTTTGACAAGAAGCATCTTGTGAAGAAGTTATGATCTTATTCTCCCAGTAAACATACCTCGAGCTGGTTCAGAACATCTTTAGCTTGCTCCAGTTGTTGTTGCAGTTCCACCAGCTTTCGTCTTTCAGCTGCCAGTTCATCCTGTAATATAGCTTTCTGCTTCTCCCATGACTGGAACTTCACGAGTGTCTTTTTTTCCCTCTTTGATACTTCCTGACAGCTTGCAGCTAACTCTGCTGCACGCAATTTGGCAGCTTCCATATCCCTCTTTAGTAAATCCTTCTCGATCTCAAGCCTACGAACAGCCACATTAGCTCGTTCGAATTGTCCCTTAGCCTTAAACAAGGCATTCTCCATCTCAGCTAGCTTTTTCATGGTATTTTCCTCCAAACTCTGCTTCTCTTTCTTCAGCCTCTCCACTTCTTCTTTTTCTTGCCGAAGTGTTTTAAGCTCAGCTTTGTCTTTACTCAGTCTACGAGCAGCTTGCATAACCTTCTGATTGGCCCATTCTGTCCACTCTTGGAGCTGACCTTGATATTCGCGAACCCTTGGAACTAACTTTAGAATCATTTCATCTTTCTTGTCTTGAGGAACCCATTGAGCAATAGATTTTTCATTAGGAATCATATTAAAAGCACAAACACCGGCCCCAGCGTTATAACTAAGAGGCATTGGGGTCATGTTGCTGGCAGGGAATGAGAGCGATAGCTCAGTATCAGCAGCAGGCACTGCAGGTGAAGTACTGATTTGAGGTGATGAAGAAGGGATATTTGTATTAGGTAATGGAACAAGTCCATTGCCATTATTGGACCCAAAAACTGATGTTGAAGAAAATCCATTATTTGTTGAGATACTATGGTGTACATTATCTTTTCTCCCAGCAACAGAGATCTTATTGACCTTCAATGAAGCGTTCTTTATATTCATGCCAGCAGAGTCTGCCATGGACTTAAGTTTATTATCTAATACTAAACCACTAAAACCATTGAATTTCCTACTGACCCCTTTTGAACCGTAAGTGCGGTAATGTTTCTCCAGATGTAGGGACTTTTGCCTAAGTATATACTCCCTTTTGGTGATGCCAGATACCTTTCTAGTACCCACAAACTCCTCCTCAACGGTTGGAGGATTGGGTGCTCCTGTGGCCGTAAAGGTTTTATCAACAGTGTCAAACAGAGAACTTGAAGAATCTTTCTCTGGGATAATTCCAGTCAGAGCAAATGAAGGTTTAGGTTTGATTTCATGGACTCCTGGCATATTGGATGCCTCCAACTGGAAGCTATGCCCAGAAATAGCAGAAGCGACATTGGAAGTCTCAGACGAGCAATGTGCACAAGCAACTGAAGGATTTGGCTTACAGGGAATTCTAGTGATGGATTCAGAACCTTTGACCTCGGATTGCAAATGAGGCTGCACAGAAGCAGAGGAGTTTTCACTCCCGTCACCAACCAAACTACTCAAAGGATCACTTTCCATTGCACAAGCATGAGATACATTCATATCACATATTAGCAAGCACCACATTGCATCACCAGTGCTAAAGAAAGGCCTAACTTCCCGCAGAACACAGACCAATTCCGCCAACACATACTTTTCCATTTGCAGCAAATCCTCAAAATAATGCTCCCCGGATGAGTCAATGTCAAGGCCGCTACGAAGAAAAACCAATGTGTTCTCCACTATGTTTGATACAATGTCCTTACAACCATAGCATATACCAGACCTTAAAACAGCCTTTGTGGCAATCTCTTCACTGTAACCAAATGCCATTATTCTCTTAATTGCACTTCTGAAAATTGTATCCAAGTTGCTCAAGACAAGCTCTTCTAGCTGGGCTTCCGTAAAATCACTCCAATCAGCATCATGGAACTGTTCAGTTGTTTCAACTACCTCTCTCGGCTCACTTGGACCTACTTCAGACGATCCTACACTGCAAGACAATCCAAGGTCAAGTTTCAAACTTTCTGAGCTGTCTTGCTTCAGGCTACACATATCACAACCATTCGACAATTCATGAGTAGGGATCATTCCAAATTTATCTGCTGAAAATTCAAAACTCGTGCACTCAAACTGAGGTGAAGGAATCATTTTATTCGGATCAACTAGAGGTGGATCCGCTCTGAATTTCCTCTTATTCCTACTTCCTTTTTCCAAGACTGTCACAGCAGGTGTATATTGAGCCGATGGCGTAGCACATGCCTTTGCAACCATTGATGCCATTACTTAGCTGCCAAACACATTTTTTCCCTTTAGAAACATTCAATCCACATAACAAACTTACAAATTACAAAAAAAAAAAAAAAACTGTTGACCTCATATCAATGCACATAGCTATAACAAAAACACTCAAACCAAGTTCTTATAGTGTCACATAACATCAGCTGTTCCAAATGAAAGTGCATTTAACAAAAAAACATATCAAAACATGATCATCAATTTCTGGGTAATTCTAAAATCTTATAATCTAATCAAATTTCACAAAATTAACAGAACCCATATGAATTAAACAAGTAAATGTTACATCGTGAACAAGAAGGTTAAATGATGAAACATCAATTACCCAGATACAAACTCTCAATACTGAACGGATTTAAATCACACCCATTTAAGTTCCGATCAAACCCAATTCAAATCATCGATCAAAATCAGACCAAAACACATAAACAGCAAAAAAAAATCAGAAAATTCCGGAAATTAAAGAAAAAAGATTCCATTTTTAGATAAGATCGGTACAAGAGAGTGAGAATTTTTTATATTTAAAGATTATTCCGATGAATTACATACCAGATTTAGAGCTAAAAAATTTTGAGCAAATCAAAGGTAGGATAAATCTAAGAGCATGGAGATTAGAGAAAGAGTAGAGAAGATCCTTTTTTAGTTTTTGCTTCTCTTTTTTATTTTTTATTTTCTAGCTTTAATACATTGAAAGCCTCTCTCTCTTTCTCTTTCTCTGTCTCTTCTCTAAATTTTGGGGGTGAAATTACATTTTTTTTATTTTTTTATTTTGTTTCTATTTTTTCTGTTTCCTATTTTCTATTTTTGTATTTAGGTTAACTTAACCAAATGTGTACACATGTAATCAAACTAGATATGGTTAGGAGGAGTCATCATAGGGTTTTTTTGGCTTAGCTATGGTTAACATTGTACTAAACCAAACAACAAGACTCAAGCTACCCCCACCCCCACGTGGATAGGTTTTTTGATTTTTCTATCCTTTTTTAAAAAGAAGAAGAAGTTATTACATAGAGAGATTGAGAAGGAGAAAGAAAAAAAAAAAGGAAAAGTGGGATAATGAAAATTCTACACATATCACCATCAACGGAGGTAATGCAGTGAATGGGGCTGCTCTTTTATTAATCAAGATCAAGGGTTCGAACTCTAGATATGGAAAAATTCTTGGTAGAGACCATTTTCCGACGAATGGGGTCCTACACGGTACGAATTCGAAACAGCTAAGCTTCAATACAGACACCACCATTGGGAAACTAAAAAAACCATCTGACATGTTTATTGTGTGATGAGAAATATGGTTCGATTCCTATTAACTTAAGAACTTTACATATCAGAAGAGATTTCTCAGTTACTACAAAATATGTGGGAGTTTCGTGTCATGAAAAATATATTTGTCTTATTTCCCAAAACAAAACTCAATAACTGCTTGGTTTATTTGTTACATACACATATGTGAGGACAATCACATTTACTAAAATAGTGAATCAGATCATAATACATGATTGAGTCAAGACTGGAGGGACGTTCCTTCTATTTTGGCTTGAAAAACTTTGGGTAGATCTTCTTTCGTGTGACTTGGATTGATATGACGGTATCACCGTAACACAAAAAAAGGTTGCTTTGTAATGGAGTAGCTAGTATGACTCATTCCCGGTGACGAATCACTTTACAATTGTGTCTCCCTCATGATGACTCTCAAGCATATCAACAATCAGTCTCGAGCTAAGAGTCAACCTGCCTTTAATTAGCCTTAAGCCCAATGTTAGAGTTCATGTACATGCTACTAAGTAGACTTTACAGAGCTAGCGTGTAGTCATTTCACCCTTAAGTAAAGGATTGAATTTTTGGCTTATAAAAGAACCCTCTCAAAAGAAGAGAAGGTAACTTCATGTATCACTAGGGCTATACGTGCATGTCCTTTTTATCTCCATATATCGTTTGCGCATCCATAAATGTAAATCTGTGTATATTAACATGCCTAACCCATTAAGCTAAAGACATAGGTGTCATTTTTTCTGCTTTACGTTGTCTAGTGAGGTGTTGTCAAAAAATTTCAAATGGTTGATCATATTATGAAATGGATATATGGAGGAGATTAAAGAATCAAATTAAAGTTTTAGGACTCCTTCTCGAAAACACACCACTCTATAGTTGTATCTATCTTATACTAACACTCGGACATAATAGTCAGTCACGAGCCTAACACTAATCTGTCCCCAATCAGTCTTGAGTGCTACTAAATAACATTTTTAGAGCTAACATATAGTCATTTCACACTTGAGCTAATAATTGACTTTTTGACCTTTAAAAGACTTATCTTGTAAGAAGAGAAGACATTAAGAATTTTCTTAAGAATCCGTTCATCTTCTTTTTCGTAGAGCCTCAATAGGAGGTCATTGTCCTTCCCCTTTCTTGTAGTTATCTATTCCTTTTGAGAAATTTACATTCTTGTATTATCTTTCTCCTTTGTAAGTTTGACTGAAAGAAAATGAATGTGATCGACCTTAACTCACATGTCTTTAACCTCATTTCATATTTTTTACAATTAATGAAAACATTGGTTTTTTCAGTAACCATACACGTTTATTTTATAGGTCATATTTGAGCCCTAAGATAATATTGGTGCATCCGAAGTTTTTGAATCTTGGGTTCGTCTTTGGTCCTACATGGTGCAAATTCGAAACAATTGAACTCCAATGCAGGTATCACCAGTGGGAAACCAAAAAAATACATCTATACATGTCTATTGTGTGATGAGAAATATGGTTCGACTCCTATTAACTTGAGAACTTTTCATATCGGAGGAGATTTCTGAGGTACTACAAAATATGTGTGAGCTTCGTGTCATGATAAATGTATTTGTCTTATTTCCCAAAACAAATCTCAATAGTGATTTGGTTTATTCGATACATACACTATATTTGAGAACAATCATAATTACTAAAATAATGAATCATAATATGATACATGATTGAGTCAAGATCGGAGGGACGTTGCTTCTATTGTGGCTTGAAATTTTTTGGGTAGATCTTTCTTCGCGTGACTTGGACCGGTATGACGATATCACCACAACACAAAAAAGGCTTCTTCGTAATGAGTAGCTAGTATGACTCCTTCCTGGAGACGAATCACTTTACAATGTATCTCCCTCATGATGACTCTTAGGCATATCAACCGTCAGTCTCAAGCTTAGAGTCAACCTGCCCTTAATTAGCCTCAAGCTCGATGTTAGAGTTCATACACATGCTACTAAATAGGCTTTATAGAGCTGGAGTGTAGTCATTTCACTCATAAGCAAAGGATTAAATTTTTGGCTTATAAAAGAACCCTCTCAAACGAAGAGAAGCCAACTTCATGTATCAGTAATGCCTAGCGCTAATCTGTCCCCAATCAGTCTTGAGCCAAAAATTAGAGCTCGGGCAAATGCTACAAAATAGCATTTTTAGAGCTAACGTATAGTCATTTCACACTTGAGCGAAGAATTGACTTTTTGACCTTTAAAAGACTAATCTCGTAAGAAGAGAAGGCATCAAGAATTTTCTTGACAACCCGTTTATATTCTTTTTCGTAGAGCTTCAATAGGAGAAGACCCTTGTTCTTCCCCTTTCTTGTACTTATTTATTACTTTGTGCAATTTATATTCTTGTAGTCGCTTTCTCCTTTGGAGGTTTGACCAAAAGAAAATGAATGTGATCAAACCTTAACTCACTTATCTTTAACCTCATTTCATAATTTTTACTATTAATCAAAATGTTGGTTTTTTTCAGTAACCATACACGTTACAAGAATCCTGCCTTACATGTTCCATCAAATTGTATGTAACTATTGTGAAGATATTAAGATATTCTGTATAATACGGTATCCACCTAAAATAAATAAAAATTTATTTCAAAATGTGAATTATTATGTGCATGAGTTGTGGTGCAGTGATGAGACTGTTCAATCTTAATCAAAGGTCTCAGATTCGAGTTTTGGATATAAAAAAAAACTTGTTTGGGAGCGTCAGCCCCTAGAAAGGCCCTGTAATGCGCGATCCAAATTTAATTGAAGCTAGCTCTAATGCAGGCTCCGAACACCAAGTGAAAGAAAAAAAAAACACAAGCAATACTAAACTATAAGTGCAACCTCTTGAGATGGAGATTAGTCCAATTTTACTAGAAAATTGAGAAAAATTAAGAGCCCACCACAATTATATGATATAAACATGGCATGTAGTATAATTTCTTTTAGAATTTTATAGGTGCCATTATTGCTCTAAAATTGGTAATAGTTGTGATGCAAATTTGAATTTGCATACTGCTAGTTTTACAACAGAGGTTGTTCAAGATTAGATATAGTTTTTGTAATCTCATATAGTAGATAATTAATTTCAAAATGTGTATTGTTAGATATGTTTATTTCTTTTATTAAAAGAATTTACTATTTTTTTTTCAAATAAGATTTTAATGAGAGACTAGATTTTCTTACTTTATTTGAGTTCTATATTTCTTTTGAAGGAAATCAAAATATTACTATAATCCATAAATGCTTTAACTATTCTTGAAAGAAAAAAATATAATTTTCTTTTATATTTGGATTATTCCTTCCTTCAAGAAAAAGTTTGGAACTCTATAAATTGAAGAATCCCTTTTCTCATACCAAAACATAATAACATCCACAATTTAGACATTTAGAATTTTGTTTATGGAAAGAATTTCTCCCTATAATTTTTATGTTTTTTATTAGTTTTTAAATATGTAGGCTAATTGGCCAAATCATATAATAATATTGTGTTTATTATAGTATAGTTTTATGTGTTGTTTGATTTATCGACATCATGATTTGCAATTGTAAGTTTTAGCATGATATCCTAATTTTTCGAATTCAACAAGTGATATCAGAACATATGGTTCAATGATCCAATGGAATGAAGTTGAATACATGTTCAAGGCAGTTTCAAAGCAATTTGCAATAAATTTGATGATAATAAAGATTTTTGTCCAACTACACATGGAGAAGAAATTTAAATCATATTTTCAACAATGTTGCTTCACCTTTAAAAATAAAAATCAATTTTCAACTCATACTTACTTTTATGCATGAGCTTGAACTTTCAACTCCGGCTTTAAGGCTTGGATTCCATTTTTCAACTCATGCATATTACTTTTAAGTTTCAACACATGAGTTTCACTTTCAACTCCGTTCATAACATTTAACACAGGCCTCCAATATTATCAACTCGTGCTTACTTTAACGCACATATCTGCTTCAATTTTTAATCCATATTAATTTTTAAATCATGGTAAACAATAGTGATACATGAAGATTGTGTGAAGAAAGAGGATCAAGATTATTTTGTATGAAAATTCAAGCTTAAAGAGGAGATTTGTTAGGGTTTTGCCATGATTTTCTTACTTTATTAAAGTTTTATTTTTCTTTTGAAGAAAAAACAAAGTATTATCATAAATGCCTTACTATTACTGAAAGGAAAAATATGTTTTTCTTGTTTATTTGGGTTAATCCTTCCTTAAAGAAAAGTTTGGAACTCTATAAATTGAAGATCCCTCTTCTCATACCACAACATAATAGCATTAGTCATTAAAGAGTTTTGTTTATGGGGAGATTTATTCATGTAGGTCAATTGACTGAACCAATTTTACAAAGTTTTTTTATAATTTTTTTTGTCATTTAATTTAGCACCGTCATGATTTGCTATTATCAACTTCCGCATAACGCCCTAATTCTTTCAAACCCAACACAAATGTCTATTATGTAGGTTTTTTTGAAAAAAAATATATAGAACCTAACTTGGGGGTGAACTCAATTTTTTCGATTTTCCTCTCTACTATTTTATTATTCTTATTCTTATTCTTATATAGTTTTATAAGAGTAATATTGCAAATTTTGCCACGGAAGTCTACTCAATACTGGATAGCTAAATAACTAATTGAGGAATCTTTTTTTTTAATCACAAATCGTGTATTTTACTTGTAAATAAAATAGTAATTAATGAGGAAATAAAAGAACTTGCCTGTGGTTGGGAAAAAAATATAGAATTAAATGTCCCTTGTGATATATGAATAGATCTTTTTTTTAGCAAAATGTTGACTTTGCCTTGGATACTCAATACATTGAATACCATTCAAAGATTTCTTCTGTTTTATCGTTAGTCTTATGGGGTCATTCGGCTTATGATTTTTTTTAAAACCCCACTAATGTTTTTTAATCTTTAATAAAGGTCTGAATAGTAATTATTTAGATTCATCCTATTACGTGTGTTTAATTTTTAGATTTGAATCTTAATCATTCAAATTCAATCTATTTATTTCTTTTTTTAAAAAAAATTCTAAATGAATTGATATCTGGAAAGATCTGAATAAACAGTTTTATGGGAGAGTCTTAATAACATTTAGACTTATTTTATAAGTCACAAAATAATCACATTGTCCACCTCTCTCTTTCTCTGTAAACAACTTTGCCTCTTTCACTATCAACTTTTTCCCTCTATTATCTCAATCAAACATCAATTTTTATCTTGAACTAGTAAGTTTTCACCATTTTTTCAAATATTACTGTAATAATATTTTTGAGTGTATTGATGATGTTTATCAATAACTCAAAGGTTTTGGCTTTAAAAAAAAAAATACTAGCCAAAACCTTTATATATGTTAATAAGAAACCTCAAGTATATATGTTTGATATATAATTTATATTTGCATGTTATATAATTAATTTTTTTAATCAAATCTAAACATTAAAATCTTATTTTCTATCAAAAAGTAATTTTTTTTGTTGAAATTAATTTTTTTAATATAATGTTTAATTTCATATGCACATTCAAATATTAAAACAAACAATCTTAATCATTCAGTATTTGTTCAAATCTGAAAACAGTTATTGTTATAATTTTACAAGTGAATTTGATCATATAAGCGGGTTTGGTGATCAAAGAGACTTAATAAAATTGGTGACATAAAACAAACTTTTAATAAAAAACCTCAAGTATATGCATAGTTATTGTACGAGTATGTTTTTACTCAGAAACCTTGAGTTTTTAATAAACATCAATACACCCAAAAATATTATTGCAACAAAAATTCTTAACAAACATCAATAAACTCCAAAGAAGTATTAAGATAAAAGAATAAGGAAAAATAGTAGTTTTAGTCCTCGAATATTTAACTTTTAATTAGATTGGGTGTGCTAAATAGTAAATAAAGAGAAGTTCATGAGTATGAAGCCGCCATAACTATTTGGGGTCGTTTGGTGTGAAGAATAAAAATAAATAGTGATGAAATAAGTAATTAGTGATGAAATAAAAATTGTGTATTTTGTTTGGTTGCCATATTTCGAATAACTTATCCCACCATTTATATCATAGTGATGAAATAATTTATCTCATATACTTGGTGGAATATATTATCTCAAAATAATCAATAACAAAATAAATAATCCATAAATAATTTATTCCCAACCAAACGACACCAAAATATTTCAATCAGCTTAAGTACTTTCCTTTCTAGCACCTTCAAGAAAAGGCGTAAAAAAATAGCGATACATAAATTCGTCAATATAAAAGGGATGAATTAAAAAATGTGGGATATATTACTCTTATTTAGAAAGGAGACTTCAAAAGGACCAACAATGCAACTTTTCATTGTACTAAAGGCAATAGTAATTGTACATTTTACAAAGGACCAACACTGAACGAGGGCAAAATGGTAATTACACCTGTTTGCCTTTGCCCTAATTCCTATCCACTTCAGCCCTTTTTCCATTGTTCGGTCTTCATCCACCGTCTGCTCCATCTTCTTCCTAACTATCGCCGCCTTGTGCTCTTCGCCAAATCCGGATTGCCGGTGTTGGATCTCGCCGTTAAGCGTTTCTTCCAACTTGCTCTAGCCCTTCGTTCGAGTAAGCTTTTCATATTTTTTCCCTTCGATTCTCGCTGTATCCTTGCTACTGTTTTGAATTCCGGATCAACGTTGGCTTCCGTCAACCCTTTCTTCCGCCTTGCTCTAATCGTTCGTTAGAGTAAGCTATTGATTTGTTTTTGGTTCAATTTTCGGTGTATACTTGCTAATGTTTTTAAGATCTACACATGCATTGAAATTTAAAAATGGATTCTGCATCCCTGGTGTTTGATGTTATGTCTGACACATTTTATATGGACTATGTGATTGTTAAAAAAAACCTGTATACTTGCTAATGTTTTTAATATAATTACTTGCTACTTTTCGGTACGTTTACTATTTTTACTTCATCTACACATGCAAATGGATTGTGCATTAGTGGTGTTTGATGTTATGTCTCACTCATTTTATATGGAGTATTTCATTATTATTGGTTTACTTGTACCAACCAAAACTCTTCGTCATTTACACATGCATTCAAATTTAAAAATGGATTCTGCATCAGTCCTGTTTGCTGTTATGTTTGCCTCATTTTATATGGACTATTTCATTATTATTTTTTTACTTGTAGCAGCCAAAACTACAAGTAAAAAAATAGTACTGAACACACCCACCTGGGACCAGCCCTCCTTTTTCTGCTTCTTTCTTCGTTGGATTCATCATATATAAAAACCCCATTTTCTTGATTTTGAGAAATATTGAAAAAAATCAAGTTTTTTTGGGGGAAAATGATGTGGGAAGGTGGAGGGTTTCTGGTGGAGGGAGGTGGTGGTGGTGAAGGTGGTGGTGGTGGTGAAGGTGGGAGTGGGAGGAGGAAGCCATCATGGAGGGAAAGGGAGAATAATAGGAGGAGAGAAAGGAGGAGAAAGGCAATAGCAGCTAAGATTTATACTGGATTAAGAGCACAGGGGAATTATAATCTTCCTAAACATTGTGATAACAATGAGGTTTTCAAGACTCTCTTCTATTGACACCTAATTAAGTAAATATGTATGTGAACTCTCTCTTTCAACAAATGAAGACTCTCTTCAGTGGGAACAAAAGACCTCTTATCAAATGTAATTATACCTAAATGGGTTATATGATATAAAGCTAATGTCCTCTAAACATACGAAATAAATTTGCTGTAGCAGTTCCCTCTACTAATGCGGAAATGTGATTAAATTTTTTCGTTAGTTCACTTAGTTACTATTGATTTACAATATATATGTCATGTCAAACTAGAGTAAAACTCCACTCTATGTGTCACTGGTTCTGAGATTTCTACATTGCTCATGTCCATATCAAATATGTCGTCAATCCGTGAGTCAAAGATAATTCAACAGGAACGAACAACTTCTTAATTTGCAGAATAAACTGCAGTAGTTTAGCTCAAAGAACGACACAACCTTCTTTCTCCAGCTCCTCTACACTAAAGAGACAGTTACCTTTGGGAATTATCCAAACATCTAACAACTTTACCCAATGTATTACCCACATATATGCTTCACCCTCACACACAGCTGCTATTTGCGCCTTTACCACATATATGCCTTTTAATATATGTTCTACTGTTGGTAGGCTGTCATTTGACCTTTTACTTAATTAGAGTCCTCTCAACAATACAATCTTCAGATAAACCTTCGGTTTTCTGTAGATTTCACTAATACACTGCATCCTCGCTACAGCTTATGCACGATTTTTAAAATCACATTTCTTCAGCTCTTGAAATACAGAACAAACTTCTGAATGACTAACGTAACTTTCTGCAATTTCCTGTCATACACTGCTTTTCCCTCTGTTACTGTTCTGCTGTAGTCTTCGCTGACCCTAATTGAACACCAACATATTACCTTCAATAAAAGAACTTCGCTAAATACTTGCCCTCACTTGTCTACCACTAAATAGAAAATTAATGCAATCCTGCCTGAAGAAACACCTACTACCAAAAAGAATTGCAAAAATGTCAGCAACCGAAGCTGTCACCATAAAATATCAACTGCAACAAGGGTAGCTCTTCTCCCACTACAGCAGCGAGAATACTCTGCTCAAACACATGGTCTTCCGCAAAAGTCTCTGACGGCTATCCATATTTGCGCTTTTATTTCTTTTGTTTTGAATTTACGTCATATTTTCTCAAATTCTTATTCGATTGGTTCGATTTTTCATTCAATTTTGATGATCTATTTCGCTATTCTGTTTTTGTAATGTTGCATGCACTGGATTTACAGTTAATTAGATGTTGCTTCTGCTTCTTTTTCTCCTTCTCCTGTCCATTTCCCTATTTATCATTTTCTTGTTTAACAAGAAATTTTGGGTTATTGAAATTTACTTTTCCTTATGCTTTGTTCTTGATGCGACTGTTTTTAACATTTATTAATTTTTCATGTCTGGGTCTTTGCAGTTACCTGAAGGAGAAATGAGAGGATTACAAACATGATATGCAGGGATGGGCATACACAATTCATATTCAAAAATATTCTACTCAATTTCTCCAATTTTCATAGGTAAGTTCATAGATTTCTGGTCTGCAATCTAAATAGTTATACTCCTTAACTATGCTTCATCTTCTCTAATTTGATTGTCACAGTTTCTTTCATTTTTTCCTTGGCATAGTATTATGCTTGCTCATATTCAGCTCTGTCCATGATATATGTGCTGTCCATATTTTTATTTCGGAGCATTTGCTATAATTTTTTAATGTACAACCTTTTGTCAGATAATCCCTTTTGTGGAAGTGGCTTTCACCAGTTACATTCTGCTACCATTATAACTCTTCTTCATTTCTCTTTTTCTCGATCATTACTACTGTATTAAGACTTCAAGGAGTTTGAAAGCTTCTTTGTTCACTTATATTTTCCATTTCATCTTGGCTAAAGTTAATGAACTGAAAATCCAACCATGTTGGAAGTTAACAAAATAAAACAAACAAGAAGCTAGCACAAGCTGCATTACCTTTCAGTGTACATATCTCTTTTCACAAATTGCCACTTACTAAATCAATAATAGATGCATTGATAAATTTTTTTGGTCATTGATATTGTCCTAAAGAAATTATGATCTTCATGTCTTTTTGCTCAATGTGTTTCTCATTAGTTTCACCTTTATATATCGGTACAGTTAGAATAAATTGTCATCTTTGTTTATCGATCATTAAATGTTAAAGTTGTGTATGGCCTATAATGTCTTATACTTTAAAATATAACGATTCTACTAAATTTGGAGCTCTATGTAAATATTTCTAATTGAGCCACATATCTTCTGGTACGTGTCCCTCGGCTAAAGTAGTGTATATTCTTTTTTCATACTAATCGTTATCTGCAATTTCTTTTACATTTACAGGTGACGCAATCTGTCAATTTCTTTTTCTTATTTCAAATCAGTTTTGCTTTAACCACATGGGTTCAGTAATATTTTGTACATATTTGCTTCCTTATGGATTTGACATTTCACCTTTGCTAGATTCTAAAGATTTTCTCTTTCACGTCCTCAAATGTTTGCTACCAACACAGCATCAAACAGTTGTACATTTAGAAGTGGGAGTTGGAAAGGACTAACACATCATCAAACAGTTGTACTACAAGTAATGAAAATTGTACCATAAACTTGGGGCCCTTTTTTTTTCATTGTTTGCTTAAGTCCACATGTATTTTAAGTTCACTCTCCCCATTTTCCTTTTTTTTTTGGTCAGAAACGTATTACCTTCTTTTTTACCTTTGTGATAGACATCTCATTTTCACTTTCTCCCCAAATTTCTTCAGCTTCTCACTCCTTTCTCTACAAAAATTGATGCATTCCTTCGCTTGAAATTGGTTCTTGAACAAGGTTGGTCGAAGAGCCCTTCGTATTTTCTCCTTTTCCAGTCAGTTTATTTTTCTGAAAATTTTGATTGTCTTCTATATTGGGAATATTGGATCGGGTAATGTGCAGAAAGTTCAGTACTTAGAAAAATAAATCACGTACTGATTTTGTTTATCTTCTATGTCCAAGCTTTTAACAAAAAGTTTGCTGTGCAAAGTGACCGTATTGTTCATGTTTGTCTTCATGGTAGGCATAGGGATATCCGATGAAAGTTTACCAATTCTCTATACCAACTACCTCTTTTATTATCTTCCAATTATTACTTTTTAACCAGCTTTCTTCCATCCTCTTTCAAATGTTATCATAAATCTTCCCACAGAATTCCAATAGTATCTGACGGCTATCGATATTTGTGCTTTTATTTCTTTTGTTTTGAATTTAGGTCATATTTTGTCGATTTTTTTTTCAATTGGTTCGATTTTTCATTCAATTTTGCTGATCTATTTCGCTTTTCTGTTTTAGTAATGTTGCATGCACTGGATTTAGGGTTAATTAGATGTTGCTTCTGCTTCTTTTTCTCTTTCTCCTGTCCGTTTCCCTATTTATCAGTTTAATTTTTATTTTTTAAAAAATTTTGGTTATTGAAATTTAGTTTTCCTTACGCTTTGTTCTTCATGTGAGTGTTTTTAAGATTTATTCATTTTTCATGTGTAGGTCTTTGCATTTACTTGAAGGAGAAATGAGAGGATTGCAAACATGATATGCAGGGATGGGCATACAAACTTCATATTCAAAAAATATCTACTCAATTTCTCCAATCTTCATACGTAAGTTCATAGATTTCTGGTCTGCCATCTAAATAGTTATACTCCTTAACTATGTTTCATCTTCTCTAATTTTATTGTGACAGTTTGTTTCATTTTTTCCTTGGCTTAGTATTATACTTGCTCATATTCAGCTCTGTCCGTGATATATGTGCTGTCGATATTTTTATTTCAGAGCATTTGCTATAATTTTTGAATGTAGAATCTTGTGTCAGATAATCCCTTTTGTGGGAGTGACCTTCAGCAGTTACATTCTGCTACCATTATAACTGTTCTTCATTTTTCTTTTTCTCAATCATTACTACTCTATTAAGCCTTCAAGGGGTTTGAAAGCTTCTTTGTTCACTTATATTTTCCATTTCATGTTGGCTAAATTGAATGAACTGAAAATCCAACCATCTTGGAACTTAACAAAATAAAACAAACAAGAAGCTAGCGAAAGCTGGATTACCTTTCAGTGTACATATCTCTTTTTCAGAAACTGGCACTTACTAAATGAATAATGGATACGTTGATAAATATTTTTCGTCATTGGTATTCTCCTAAAGAAATTATGATCTTCATGTGTTTTTAGCCAACGTGTTTCTCATTAGTTTCACCTTTATATTTCGGTACGGTTAGAATAAATTGTCATCTTTGTTTATCGATCATTAAATGTTAAATTTCTGTATTGACTATAATGTCTTATACTTGAAGATAAAACGATTTTGCTAAATTTGGAGGTGTATGTAAATCTTTCTGATTGAGGCAGATCACTTCTGTTACGCGTCCCTTTGCTAAAGTAGTGTATATACTTGTTTCCTACTAATCGTTATCTCCAATTTCTTTTAGATTTACAGGTAACGCAATCTGTCACTTTCTTTTTGTTATTTCAAATGAGTTTTGCTTTAACCACATGGGTTCAGTAATATCTTGTACATATTTACTTCCTTATGGATTTGACATTTCACCTTTGCTAGATTGTGAAGATTTTCTCTTTGACGTTCTGAAATGTTTGTATTTAAAATAACATGATATATGTTTTTCAGTTTTTCTCCTTCTCTATCCTTCATCACTACTTAGACCAAAACAGTAATATTAAACATTGATGCACTAGAAAATTTATTCAAGATTCCATACAAACATTTCTTATATTCACCTATTTTTGTCTCTATGGTCGCTTTACCTTGCAACATAAATGAAAAGGATAGATAATGCATAATGATATAGCCCTCTGAAAAATAATGTGTTCAAATATTCTACTTTTAATAGGAAGTTGATGTATATAAATCTTTATGGGCAAGCGTTACAAATCAATTCTTATGATAATACTTTAAAAGATGACATTAAAGTTCCAGCTGCTTCTTAATATTTGAGAGCGTCTTCCAGGAACTTATGTATATAAAATTCTATTGTAGTTTAGTCACTTCTGTTAGATTCCAAATGCAAAAATGACTTCTCCTCTGAATATATTAGCAAAAGAAATCATCTTAGTTGGAAGTAAACTTTGGTGCAAGGTAACTACTTTTGAATGGATACCTAATTTTGTGTTCCTTTTGTTGAGCTTCACACTTAGTTTGAAGAGCTTGTGCTGAAGTTTAAAAGACTCTGTATTAAAGATACTTGGACTTTTCTTTCAACCATCAGATGAAATCATGTTGCTGACTTTTATTTCGCAACTCCACAATGAAACCATTAAAGGTTGAGCTTAAGTTCAATGACAAGGTAACAATTTGCTAGATATATTTAATGATTGTAGTTACTTTCTTCAAATTTGTAATTGTTATTGTTTTTAACTGATCTAATATGTCACTCTTCTAGGGGACTTCTCTAATTTGAGCAGAAAGTGTAAGGTAGGGGGAAGCAAGGGAATATGGTAAGGTCTTAACCTAGAACCTATTATATATGATGTTAAAAGGCTCATTGGAAATATGTTTGTTATCAACTAAGAAGTAAATTTTTTTTGTGAAAATAGTAAAATAATTTTGTGGGGCTTGTGATTCTTTGGTATCCAATTAAGCATGTTATCATTTCCATTCCAAGTATATTTAAAAACGAAATATTCTTCATAACATGTGTTTCCATATCACTGCTACAACAGTGATATTAAATCTCTCTGTTCATAAAAAAGTTCTATATTTTTGTTTTATTATTTTTCTGTAATGTGCACTGTATATGCTATTGCTTTCTCACATATATATTATCAACTTCTTCATTCAAATGTCATGATAGAACTTTCTCAGTCATGTGGAACGCCGGTCTTTTAACATGTCGCACCAAGTTTCCTGAAAATTATGTTCGTTTAATGTTGGGTGCGTGCTCCTGAAAATTATATTTCTTTGGGTTAACGTCTTGTTGGGGCAGGTAGTAGCGACGATAGAGACAAAGAGCTATGACAATTTGCTGCACGATCTTGAAAACACTCCCTCTCTTAACATTATGAAAAGTCCCTGCAGATTTTTCCGAATGACACTGCTATTATTTTCAGGTACTATTTTTAACAACTTCTTCATTTGCAGAATAAACTACAGTACTTTAGCTGAAAGAACGACACAATCTTCTTTCTCCACGTCCCCTACACTAAACGGACAGTTACCTTTGGCAATTATCCAAACATGTAACAGCTTTACCCAATGTATTAACCACATGTATGCTTGAACCTCACACACAACTGCTATTTTCGCCTTTACCGCATATCTGCCGTTTAATATATGCTCTACTCTTCGTAGCCTCTCATTTGACCTTTTACTTAATTAGAGTCCTCTCAACAATACAATCTTCATTTCGACCTTCGCTTTTCCGTAGATTTCACTAATACACTGCATACTTGGTACAGCTTATGGAGAATTTTCAAACTCACATTTCTTCAGCTCGTGAAATACAGAACAAACTTGTGACTGACAAACGTAAAGTTCTGGAATTTCCTGGCATCTACTTTTTAGCCCTCTTTTACTCTTCTGTTGTATTCTTCAGTCTACATTGTACTATGTTATTCTGTGTTCACTGACCCTAATTGAACACCAACAGATTACCTTCAATAAAAGAACTTTGCTAAATACTTGCCCTCAGATGTCTAGCACTAAACAGAAAATTAATGCAATCCTGGCTGAAGAAACACCTACTACCAAAAAGCATGCCCAAAATGTCAGAAAACAAATCTCTTACCATTATATACCAACTGCAACAAGGGTAGCTCTTCTCACACTACAGCAGCGACAATACTCTGCTCAAACACATGCTTTTCCCCAAAATGTTGTTGCTCTCCATTTTACAAAGACTCACTGAGGCTGTCAAGGTATAACTCTACTACAATCTGGCCTGTTCCTTTACAATAAACTATTACCTGTTACATCCACATCTCAAGGCCACAGCTTCTTCCACTTAGTATACTTAATTCTCCACATAATCATATAGGCTCAAATCGTTCACATTTAAACTGCCTAATAATGTGAAATACACATTAATAAATTTCCCTTACTATACGAGAAAACTACAAGGTGTATCACTGAAGCTTCAGATATACTCAACGAAAAGGCAAAGGCAATCAAAATATTCATTACTCAAAGGTATATAATATCTAATTTTACATTAATTTTATTCGCACTGTCATATTATATATTTCAAGTATTTACTTTGCTTAAATTTTAAGAATATAGCACACATGTTCATTCTAAACACTAGCTTACTGTACCCTTCTGTATTTCATATATCATCAGTTGACAAAGACAGTTCATGTATATATATGCTTAATTAAAGAACACAGTCAATAAAACCACACACTCTTATTTTCATTGCAGCTTTTAACTTCTTCTTCTTCCTCATTTTTACAAGACAAACATATATATATATCCTAAAGCACATACTTTCTCTTCCATTGTAGCTCAATCATTTTCAATTTCGACGAAAGATCAATGTGCTTACTCAACTTCTTACCATGAAATTAATAAGAATATACACGAATATCACTAAAGTCCTACAACAATCACATTGTACACACTGCTTCAATCAGCTGCCACCTCACCGATAACGTAGATGTTGAAGTACCAATACTGCAGCAGGTACGACAATTTTCTATTTCTTTTGAAAATCCCTTTCACCCTTTATTTCTTCTGAATATTTCTCAACTAATATTACAAACTTTCTTCCTATTGCATGAGTACTGCATAAGGCATATACATCTTTCCTGCTAAAGTCAAACGCACAACCAAAAAAACTTTTTCAATATCTTAAAGCAACAATTCAAACAATGGTATCTCAGGTTAGTGCTAATGATTTACTTCATTTGTAAATGTCTTTAGATCCATTGTTCAACATATATTCCAAATGAAGAATCTAAATTACATTATTTTTCTTATACCAATACAGAAATAGTGATCTCTCTATTTCATATGTCATCGGTTGAAACAAAGAGTTCACATATATTTAAAGAACACAGTCAATTAGACCATACACTGTCTTATTTTCACTGCAGCTTTTAAATTATTCTTCTTCCTAAAGAATATACTTTCTGCAGGCTTCTTCAATTAAAATAGCATTCCATCCACACACTTTGGCAGCTGAGAACGTATATCTTCAGTTTTGCTTCAATAGACTGAAATTAGTACAGATAAATTTTTTAGTCATTTCAAATGCTACCATAGTTGCTTCAATAATTTATGGAAATCAGGTTTTACCCTACAAGTTCAGAATGAACATCTTCCTATTTACGGTTTCTTTTCTTGCACAGAATGGGTTTCAAGCAAAAATGGCCAATTTTGCTGCTTTTACTGTTGCTGAGCAAAAGAATGGAAATCTCACTGCCAGGGACAGATAATACTTCACAGCTAAAGATGAAAATAGCCATGGCAAAGAAAATTCCAAAGAAGCAGGTGAGTTTCAACAAAGGTTCTTGAATATATGTAAAAGTTACTATATATATATATATATATATATATATATATATATATATATATTACCCTTATGTAGAAATATATATATATATATATATATATACTTATACTATATATACATAGATAGATAAATACGTGCATTAATTTTTTTTATCCTTATTTACAAAAGAGACAAAAAAATTACATTAGGTAGTCAAATGTAATCATTTGGTCTCCTTTTTCACTACCAAAGCTACTGATTTTCTGTTTTTTTTGGACTTGTAGTTTTTTTGTCCTTTATAAGTTCTATATACTTGTAAAATAAAATAAATGAAAATAACACATTAGATAAGGATAACCTAATATATCTATTATATATAATATATATCTATATAAAATATATAATATATAATATTACCCTTATATATATATTACTCAGACAACAAAAATTTAACAGGCTTTCATTGAAGAACAAATTTTGCTCCCTTTCTCAGGTATTATTTCTTCCTTTTTCATCTTCTCCCTCTTCCCACTTTCAATTTTACTTGCAGATTCTGCTTGTCACCACAATAGAAAATCTAAATACATAAAAATTACAGTTAGTAGTTAACGTAGAAATAAATAAACACAACCCCACATCACAAAACTTTCCCTAAATCAACTATGAATGAGAAAACTTCTGTCTTTTTCTTGTTGCTCTTCCCTGTAAAACCGAAAAACAAACTTTGAAGATTGTGTGAACCAAGTAAACCCCCAAAAGCAAAAGTCTGCAACAAAATAACCTCAACACTTCATTTTAATGGCTCATATTTAATGCTTTCAATAGTAATGAATCTTTCATAGATATACCATGGCCAAAGAAGTATGCTTTTACCTTCATGGCCAACATCAAAATATCTGCAGCACAGCTATTTTCTTCTGTCTTTTTTTTTAGGTTACTTTTTACTTAAATTTTAAACAGTAGCATGAAAGTTTAGTTTCTATGAAAAATGAGAAACATTTTTCCTAAAGCTAAGCCATCACATACTCGCTTTAGTAAAGTTTTCGATATTCTTTTTCCCAAATGTGTACTCCTTTGACTACACTTTCTCAAATAATTGTTGTTCTTTTAACATGCTGCAACATTTACTGTCCCTGTAACAGATTTTCTCTGAAAAAATTTTCGTCCAATTGTACTTTGCACATTAATAATGGCTGCTAACTCATTTTATGGCTTCATTCAGCTCTGCTAAAAGGCCCTAACAGATTTACACATGACTCAACTTCTACTATGACAACACTGTTGCTTTTGTTTTGATTTGTTCTTCATTTTGTTCTTCTTTGGAACATACAAAGTTTAATATTTTTCTGCAGTTTATATCTCATATGACCCAATAGTAAGTTGTATACTTTGTTTAATCATTCTGCCTCTACCTGCTTCTTTTCTATCTAATTATCAATCTGCTACTTTTGCATTCTACAATTGTACAGCTGTAACTCATGATTAACAAGGAAATAATAGGACGTAAATGGTTACCCCTTTTACAAGACTTTCTTCCTGCTTTCTTTCTACATCAGACGCTCATTTATGCACCTCCAAGGTGCATTTAACTCGACAGTGCTGTTTTCATTCAATTTAATTTTCCCTTTTGTCTAAACATATGAAACAATGTTGCATATCCCTCATTTATTCAGCACTATTCAGAACAACAGACCAAACCAGCTACTTTGACTTAATATTCCTGTTATCTTGCAGATACTACTATTTGATTAACTATATTGGCTGCAAACATGGTACTAAGACTGAACATTGACCAAATAGAACCAGCAACACGAGACTGGATTTGCAAAGTTCAAATTGTCGAAATAGCACGCCCGAGAGAAAGCCTTGACAAGAAATGTACTTTCCAAAATTTAATTTTGGAAGATGAACAGGTCAGGTCATTATTATATTTTATATTATCACTATTACTCTTTTCCTCTCGACTTACTTCATCTGAACTTTCTATGGCTCTTACTTTCAGGAATGCCAAATTAAGGCTGTTATGTACGCAGACGAAATTGAGCAGTATGCAGATAAGCTTAAACTCCTCCATACCTACCTCATCTCTACTGCAAGAGTGAAAGTCTCGCCAACTTCATACGGCAAGCCAATACATAAATTTTACTGGATTCTTGACAAAGAAACAGTAATTGAACAAATCAAACCATCTCATCAAGTTGAAAAACCACTTCCGCCGCCAACCAAACTGAATATCACAAGCTTTGACCGCATTCCTCATCTGATGGTTGATTCTGCTGCTGAAATAGGTATATCCATCCTAATAGCTACTATCAGCCTGAAATATACATCTCTGCTGCTGCAGAACACTTGTAACAATTCATTATCTATTATATACGCATATATACTGGCAATTGTTCTTCATTGTGGTCCTCAAAAAAATGTCGGGCGCAGTCATCATAGATGTCGAGAAATTACCCTTTGTGACAATCAGTAAGTTTAACATTTCACATTCTATTTTCCCATTTTCCGCAAATATTTTCAATTACTAAACACTTTCTCCCTTCATATACTGACATCATGAGTTATCATCTAAGCATTATCATACTACTTACTCTTCTGTCCTTATGTTCTGACACTATCAGGAAAAATCAGTTTCTCTTCACTCTATGGGAGGATTTCGGAGAAATAGAAGGACATGAAATTGCCTCTAAAATGGCAACAGGGGCAGATCTGTTTGTAATCCTCGGAAGGAGTATAGGAATCTCTACTTATCAAGGTATGTATGCGGTCAACTTCTTAACAACATCATTTTATATACTACCAAAACACTATACGACATATCTGTTATACAGGGTTATTACTGCAGACCAGATACAATTCCACATTACGTGTAAATCCTAATTACCCCCAGGCAGTGGCACTCATCAACTGGTACTGACATTTCATATTTATTTGACAGCTTTAAATTGCATATAAACAACCTACTAACCATATTATCTGTTGTAACAATAGGGCAAAAGAAAACAAGACAATGTTGTTAGCTTGTCCATCAGAGAAAACCTCAACAAGCTCATCTATTGCTCCCATGGTAGTCACTACTGCTTCCCAACAACTTATGTCCATTGCAGAATTGTCATCAGCACCTTCTGTAAGTCATACTTTAACCTCCTCATTTGACAGTATCCTTATTCCCTTTCTCATTCTCTAACTTTGCCTAAATAATGACAACTTCCCACAGATGGGAGTATTCTATATTGAGGCAGAGATGGCCATATTAGATGAATTCCAAGACTTTTGTGTGCTTCAATGCTCAGGATGCAAACAGAAGAAGCGAACAAAGGATAGAAAGGATTTTGAATGTCCAAAATGCAATCGGAAAACAGCTTTAGTGCCTCGGTACTATACTTTTGACTTCTAAATTACGCTTTCTACAAAATATACCATTTAGTAAACACATATTTCAAACTTCCCTTAATTTCAGCTGTAGCTTCCAAGTTGATCTTAGTGACAATACTGCTACAACCACAACATCTATCTCTGCTGAATTAGGAGAACAATTACTGTCCATGACAGCAGAAGACATATTTGACATAACTTGCACTAAGGTTATCTCTCATTCCCACTGCCTACTTCTACACACTTATTGTCATAATAGCATACATCTTCAGCAGAAACACTTTACCACCTATGCTTTCTTCTAAACTCTTTTTCCTCACTTGTTACATTTACAGCGACAATCATTGTCTCTTAATCATGTCCATGAGATGTTGTCAAACAAAGTCTTTGAAATTCAGCTAAGGAAGTCATCTTGGGGGAGCTCAAATAACACGCAGGCAACTTTATCCATTCTTTCCTACATGGAAAAACAACATCCTCCAGAGACCACCACTGATAGGACTTCTAAAAAAAAAAAACCTTTGGAAATAAATGAGGTGGAAGTGATAGCAACAACTACTGCACCTGGTTCTTCAAATGCACCGGCAAAATTTGAACCACCCACACCAACCAAAAAGGTCTAAAAGGTCTGTCTACATCTCACTTTCATACCAAACTATAGCTCAGCATGATTACTAATTCCCCGTATTTAAAGTGATTTCAAAAAATGCCGCTAAAAGCCTGTACTTTTAGCTGTAGTTTACTTTCTTTTATACACGTATCCATATAGTTCCTGTAAAACATTGTAAGTGTCATACTTATGTTATACTGCTGCTTTCGCACTTGCTCTTAGCTGCTTTTAAAATTCACATTTTTTTGCTGTTTATGTCTGACATAACATTGCACAGTGTCATGTTCATTCAGGCCAAAAAATTCTCTATCCATGCTCACATCAATTCGTTAACATTTTCTTTTTTATCCCGCTTCTCACATTCACTGTTAAATTCACTTGGTTTAGTTACAACAATTCACGAACTTCATTACTTCACAGTTAGCAGCAGCTCTTTCGCACACTGACACTAATTTTTTACTCCTTGCTATTTCTACTCCTTGCAACAGCTCAACTGAAAATATAATTACAATGTCACATTCAAAGAAATCCTTAGCTCTGCTGTGTGTTTCTGATAGCATAAAACTACAGCCTCCTTTTGCTCTTTCGTTTTTTGCTTTTCAATTTCATCCATGTGATCAATTTTTGAACAAACAATATTGTTGTAATCAGCTGTCTGGCAGTTAAGTTTGTCTCAGATGTTTGTTTTTAGCCACCTGCTAACATTGATATTTAAGGCTGCACGTCAGGAAATTATAGCACAACCAAAGCTCATTTATCTTATGATATCAGAACTTTTTGAACAAAATAACACTCCTCATATGAATCCCAAATTCATCATCTTTGCACAAATATAGTCAAAGGTTGTTGAAGGTGCATGGAGGAATTATATGTATAGTTTCAGCCTTGGTGGTTGAGTACAAACACATGCTCTATAACAAGAAATTCCTGTCTCATATGACTCAATTTTTTTAACTCTAGCTCCAAGGTAGTAGTAAAGTGTATGTACACTTTGGTCTACTTGTACATTTTTCTTCTTCTACTTTATTATGATGTCAATGTTTCTGTCTACTAACCTCATTCACCATACACTATTACAACAATCACACACAGATTTAACAGCAGCTGTATGAGTTTTATGATGATTCCATCAATTAAATTTACTTTCCTACATGTTGCCATATTACCACTTTCTAACATACTTTAAACTCTGTAATTGCAGGAACTCCCTCACACCATTTTGTCACTTTTGCTTAACATAGGGATAATACTCTCCCTATGCTCTGCTTCCTTGCATCAGCAATGTTAGCTACGGACAAGCAAACTGCACTGTCCTCTAAATATGATACTGCAAGATGTGCTATATCATTTTGGTTATATTCCATTAGTTAATATGTTCAAACCGTTCAACTCGACATCATACTGATGTCTATTGTACATATTCTAAATATTTCTAATAGTACATAATATAATATATGCTATTATCTATCCTGTACAAACGCCCTAACCCTTCATTCATAATATTTTTACTATTGGGCCCGTGCTTGCCACGGGCCTCCCCGCCCTAGTAATTAATAGACGTTGGAGATGATGATAACGACTAATTTGGACGGGGGAATAATAATGGTGAAAAAGAAACCATGTTCTATAAATTCTATTCTCTCTATCTCTATTTACTTGTTCATTTTTAATTTGACGCATATATTAAAAAAAAAAAATTAACATAGTAAATTTACTTTTTTACTTCTATTAATTGATAGAATTTTAAAACCAATTTACTCATTAAAGAGAGGTTCTATCTTTTTCAAAAGCATTAACTATCTAAATAAATTAAGGATAAAAAATATATTATATTTTCTTGATTTATCAAAAATAACAAGTAAAAAGTTACTATAGAACCTTGCATTAGTTACACACATCGGGGTTGTCTTGTAGAGTATATTAGAAAAAATAATGAATGCATTATCTTTGTATATTACTAGTAATCTAGTACTTTGTTTGGTAGTCTTTTTCAACCTATGTATAACTAATGTTTACACACTCTATTGTATATTAAAGTGTGTATTACTAATACCATTGATTTCTACGTATTAGTATGTATTAGTACGTTTCTTCTGCTCAATTTTGTTTTGGTAAGAGAAATTAATAGAAAGTTATGTCACAAGAAAATGCAGAAACATATGGTACACGGAGAAGTTTATAGCAGTTAGATTCAGGGATTAATTTAGCACTCTTCATTTAATTAAAGGTTAAATGTGCTTGATTGAATAACACATGAATAAAAATCACAATATAGCAATAACTTGGGGACTAAAAATTACACTATAGCAATAAGAATTCTTTTCAAATTTATTGTAATAGACTTTTTTGAAAAAGAAACTAAAAATCGCAATATAGAATTCTTTTCAATTCTATTACTAAAAATAGACTTTTTTGAAGAAAAAAAAACAAATGAATTAATATATTAAATCTGAATAATTAAGAATCAGACCAAATGAAACCCTAATATGAACTATAGGAAATATTTTCAATTTGGGTCTATTTGGTACTCCATTGGTCCCTAATTACTTGTCCATTTTTTTCTTTTTTAGTTGTCTATCCCTAATTACTTGTTCATTTTAACAAATCAAGAAGGACTAAAATTTTTTACCTATTATATCCTTAATTAATTACTTTGAAAAAGGTAGAACTTCTGAAAAAAAAATTTAATTTTTAATTTATCAACTTCATAATTAATAGAGATAAAATGATAAAGTCACTATATCAATCATTATTTTTTTAATAAACGTGTCAATTCAAAAATGAACACATAAGGACATATGATACTAATATACTTTTTCCCAAATATTAAGGACAAAAATGCAAGATTTGTACTATATTCCATTGGGCTTTTGTTTGGGAAATGACATTCTAAAAACAATGTGCAAATAAAGTAGCTATCCATAGAAGACAGACTCAGCCAACATATATGGACCGTGAACAAACTCCGAACGCGCTACTTCTTCCGCCGCCGATGCGGCCAACGGTACATCAGGATGACGCAGACGAAGAAGACGAAACTGTGAAGCAGCTCAACGAGTGCTCTTCTGTCTACTTATCATTACAGGTATCTTATTAAATTCTTAAACCCTAAACCCCAAATTGGAACTGATCACAAGTTTATATATGCAGGATTGTCTGATCAATTCTGACCGGAATTGGAAATCTTGTCAAAAAGGTATCTTCTATTTTGCTTCAGATTTGGTTATTCTCATTAAGAATTATTGCCAAATGGGCATTTCTTTAATGAATATGAATTTAGTATTCATATAGAAAGAGGGAAAAGAAATGTTATCATTCCAATTGGAAATCAAAATTAGCTATTTGCATCTATATGCCCTATATAGTGCCCCTCTGCTTTAGGAATCCGAATTATATAGTGCGATCAACTGAGCACGATTAGCTGACTACATATCAAGAACATGATCAATATGAAAATAAGTCATTATGATATTTTTTGTTTGAATAATGAAGCAAGATGAACAACGAAGATTAGTGGTATAGCCGATTCAACTTGCTTGATATTGAAGTATAGTAGGAGTTATTATTGTATTAAACCTATATATTTCAGTATAGAATTCCAAACGAAGCAGAACGGAGATTGAGAAAACATATAACTGACGGGTAGAAGCATAGTATAGCGGGATCTCTAGTCAGAATCACATGTGCAAGTTCTCAGCCGGCAAGTGATGCAGCATGAGAAAGGGGGTAGAACTGCACGCTTCCATGTTCATATGCGTGTGTACTGAGATTCTCTTGTTTATAATATCAGTTGTATTACCACAGGGAATAAAAAAGAATGCATACCACACTAGTTCTCAATTGTTTACTGCTTTCTAGTTTATTCCAAAAACTACTTGGTGCTTGCAGAAGTTCAGGCTCTCAAGGCGTGTAATGATAGAAGACAGAAAGACAAGAGGAGTTGAGAAGTGATTTGGTGTTCGTCGCTGAGACTGTTTTTCGAAGTTGGAGGCTTATAGTTACTTTCTCTGCTGATTTTTTCCCCAATGGAGACTAAGAAAGATATACAATGATGACTGACTATTAACTGTTGCTGGAATTAATAAACTGAGATGAGTTATGACTAAAACGTGTCTATTTTCGTTGTGTGTTCTCTCTATGATTTATCTCGCTGGATTTTTTTCTGGACAAAATCAACCATTGACTTCGTCCTTTGTGTTTTTCCCTTGTTCTCTTGCTATCCAAGAAGCTTCCTTCTTTAGCTTCTCAATAATCAATTTTTTTTTGTGGGTCAGAAATAGAAGTAAATAGCATATATAACAAAAAGTTTACAGGGTCCTAAGTTGTGGCTGTGCCACTACAGAAACAACCGAACCAGCAGATGATGTATGTACAACTTGCCTAGCCGAACTAGTATTAAACATAGACCTACTGGAGTGGGACGTAGCCTGCACTCTTCTACTATGCAACTCCCCATTCTTGTCAGCCGGCAAAATATCCGTTAAGGATGCTGGAGAGTTCCAAAACAGCATGGTGTTATTATCCACGAAAGTAGTAGTAATGAGGACAGCAGCAAAAGCATCAGCTAGTTTGTTTTGTTCCCTGTAAACGTGCCTAAGTCGTGGATCACCCATCCTGTACCTGCAATTAATTAACAAAGGAGAGTCATGAAATAGTGGTGAGTTTAGTAGGTGCACCAACTGTAGTGAGTCAATGTTTATTTCCAGATGCATATCATCCCATATTGCAGAGCTAAAGTGAGTCGTAGCAACAGAGCTCGCATTTCCATCTCAAGAGGCTGAGAAGTAGGACAAGTCCCTGGTAATCCAAGTATCCAATCTCCGACACTATTTCTAAAAACACCTCCTAAGGTAGATAAGCCTGAAACTCAATCGCAATCACTATCCGTAATAAGCATAATATTAGAATTAGCAGGCGGGTTCCACTTGACATACATGTGCACAAAAAAAACATTTGGGTTTTGGATTCCCCGCCATGAACCAGTACTCACCTGCCA
The DNA here is from genome assembly GCA_029007595.1 of Solanum commersonii. NCBI lineage: Eukaryota > Viridiplantae > Streptophyta > Magnoliopsida > Solanales > Solanaceae > Solanum > Solanum commersonii. Next base: position 695,660 of record JAJTWQ010000118.1, read on the forward strand.
CGTTCGCAATGGACCTAAGAAAGGGTGTCCCTCGAAGATATATTTATTTCGTGCCAACCAAATAGCCCAAAGACAAAAAGGAAAGAAAGTTGATGCGGGTATGCAGTGAATAAATCTACCACCCAAAAGTTTTACAAAGCTAGACAATCAAATTGAAGTTTCCAACTGAGGAGAAGTACCCAAAGAAGCAATTTGTTAAGTGATTCCTAACTCGGACCTAATTTAGGACATAAGAGGAACAGGTGAACACATGTCTCCTCTTCTCGTAAATCACAAAGCATACAAAGAAGGGATTGGAGAATATTGATGCTATGGAGAAAGCTAGACGTCGGCAACCTTCCATGATTGAGAAGCCATAAAAACTGCTTTACCTTAGGTGGGAGGTGCATTTTCCAGATCCAAGAAAAGTCGACATTGTCAGTTGAATTCATTCGCAGCTCTAAGTTAGTTAACTTCCTAAGTGCTGCGAAGCAAGACTTAACTGAGAAGGTGCCTGTCTCCGTCAATCCCCAAGAAATGTGAGCAATTGCACATTGGGGAAAATAAAAAGAGTCCATTGATGCCATGATGTTATGGGGTAGTTCAAAGGATAAATAATTAAGAGACCAGTTGCGAACTTGTAGTATATTAGCTACCGTCAAGGTGGTTTCTCCCTCCGTGAGAGGACCCTCAATGAGCATCCGCAGACTGACACCTGGGGTAAATCAAAGATCATGAAAGAGGTTGATACGATCTCCTCTAGAGGGTCATCATAGCAACCTATGCCTACAGTAGGCCTAACCAAGCTTTAGCTTTTTCCAGGTACGAGAAGCAGTAGTAAGCCTAGTAGAGCAGGCTAAATATTTGTTGCAGAGTACCTTTACCCAAAGGGAGTCTGGTGATTGGAAAAGTCTCCAGGCAGTTGACGCAAGAAGCTTTATTTTTAGTGCGCAAATCTTGAATACCTAGTCCACCACTATCTTTTGGTTGAGTAATACGAGACCATTTAAGAAGACGAAGCTTTTTATGAGTTGGGGTAGTTCCCCAGTAAAAGCTATGCTCACAACGTTCCATCTTATCAATGATATGATCTGGGACTTTGATAAGCTACATTACATGGTTGGGAAGACTACTAAGAGTAAATCGGATAAGAGTTGCTCTTCCTGCAGCAGAAAGCAAGTTAACTTCTTGAAGTTCTCAAGTAAGAATTGAAGGTCATTCCGTTCCAACTTGTTAATATAGATAGGGTACCCTAAATATTCCCAAAACTTCTTCCGTCTATCATATTGAAAAAGGAAAGAGCATGCAATTTATTAGGAGTTGCAATAAAGAATTTTTTTTTTTACTTGGAATAATTAATCCGCTGTCCTGAGATAGCGCTAAAGTGAGATAGAATATTGACATCATTCTCATCTCCTGTTTATGGATGATGTCATCCACAAACAGGAGATGAGAAATTTGGGGTCCTCTTGGGGACATGCTGACAAGGGACAAAAGAAGATAGTCCAATGCCCAGTCAATTCTTCGGGACAACCTTTCCATGCAAAGGATGAAAATATATGGTGATAGAGGATCCCCTTGACGGATACCTCTGGAAGGTTGAAAATAAGGTGTAGGACTGCATTTTGATCAGGATTGAAACAGAACAAGTCGTTATGCAAGACATTATGAGTTGAACCAAATTTGCTGGAAAGATAAAGTAGAGGAGTGTGTCATGAATGAAAGACCATTCTAGCCAGTCAAAAGCCTCCTCCTGATCGATCTTGAGCATCATGATATTCTTCCTACCCTTCGTTCTATTGAAAAAATGAAGCAGTTCCTGGACCACTGAAGCATTGTCAGCACAGCCCTTCTACCGGTCAAAAAGCTAGATTGTGTGGGTTCTATGAGGGTAGGTAGAAGGGGATTAATACGGTTTACCAAAATCTTTGTGATAATTTTGTATACGGTATTACAGAGACTGATAGGCCTATACTGTCGCCCTATTGACACCGCAGAGGTGCATTTAGGAAAAAGGCATAGATATAGGTTGTATTTATAGACTTTGAATAACCACATACATATCAATAAATCAAGTCTTGAAATAGTTTAAATCAGTTATCTGAATCTCTATTATTCATTCAAGACCAAATTTGAACAAACATAAACATGTTCACAAAGATTTGCTTCAGCATTTAATTTGTGTCGCTTACTATGCCAAAATTATTCATGGCTTCCTTACAACATAATGGCTATTGAAATTGAAATCATTTGCCAAGTCTTAAGGTAGGTGAAAATGACACCATTACAAATAAAGGAGTTTCAGAGTAAAACAGATCAGGCATTCGCAGGGATAAACTTGACAGAAACGCTGTTCACACAGTGGCGTTCATCTGTGGGTGTCTTGTGACCTTCTCCTTTGAAAACATGACCAAGATGTCCACCACAAGCAGCACATGTGATCTCCGTCCTCCTTCCATCTGGATCTGGCTGTAAGTACAAACAATAGCGGAGTTAGAATTTTCACCACATATACACGGAAGAGTTTAATCTTTATACTTACAGAGCGATTTATTGTCCCCGGAAGACCTTCAAAGAAAGCAGGCCAACCACAGCCAGAGTCAAATTTGGTTGAGGATTTATACAATGGAGTTCCACAACCAGCACAATTATACATCCCTTCATCATAAAAACTTGTCATATTCACCAGTTCCCTTCAGCCTGTAAAATACTAATTTCTCAGCATATAATAATGCATCAATCAAATATTTTTTTGCTTACTTATCGAATCCCCGAAAAAAGAAAGATCAGAGAAAAAAGAAATTACTCAGTTCCTTTCTGACGGAGGATCCGAAACTGCTCAGGAGATAGAACAGCACGCCATTCTTCCTCAGATTTCTCTACTGCCATTGTTAACTCAAAATACAAATGTGAAGAACTCCTATTATGTGCCTAATTATATAATTTATTGAAACAAATGAATGTGGACGGAAAAATAGACTGAAGGGATATTGATTTGCTCGAAATCTATTGAGATTCGGAATGTCATTTATGAACTTGTCAGATTTGAAATCAGATTAATTCGAAACTAAGGTTTTTTTGGATGTGTGATTTGAATTTTTTTTAATTTTTTCCGTAAACATGAAAATCACAGAAATTATAAGTATTGTTTTAATTTTTTTCCAATTTTATATAACCTTACCAATTGAGCAAAGCATTGTTCTTAAACAAAATATCACCGCATTGATAAATTGAATATCACCATGTTTTATAATAAAATTTCACATAATTTTATTAAAATCTACTTATAAATAATAGTATTTGACGTTGTACAAACAATTTCTTCACTCTAAACATGAACGTGAATTTCTTCTCTTTTTTAAAAAAATATTGACCTGCTTGCCTTTAACCTCTTTTTCACAATTTTGTATTGAAGTTATAAAATTTCTTTTAATGGATGGTAAACCCGATACAATTATTGAGTCATCAAACATTTGGGTCATAAAGTGAAATTATTTATTTGGAAAATGATCAGATCTGCCCATTTGCTCTTAAATAAATGTTATATTTGCTTTTTATTATACTTATTTTTGATATATTTATCCTGTCCTCCCTCTTTCACACCTCATTTTCACTCCCACCTCTATAATCCTCATCACCTCATGCCTACCACCAGGGGCATAGCCATCCTATGTCAAGGTGTCCAATTAGACACCTTTCATTCAAAAATTATACCGTATATACAAGTAAAATAATAAAAAAAAGTGGCTAAATAACATATTTTGGATACCCTTGACACAACAATATAATGAAATCTAGTGGTTTCAGATGCCTTGAAAGAGTTAAGACATGCGAACTTAAAGTGTTTGTGTATAACAATTTTTTTCACTTTTTAAGAAGAACGGGTTCACTTTAACACTTGGACACCCTTCATGAAATTTGTAGCTCCGCCACTGCCTACCACCCCACCCCTACCACCTTCCATCGTTTTTATCTGATCATATTCAAATACTTTTAAGATAATATATTTTACTTGCATATCAAACAGAAGAAAAAAGAGTAAGAAACCCACTTTTTTTTTCTCGAAAACTTTCTCCTTCGTACAGAACACATCCTTAAAATATAGTTCTCTAACAATAGGAAAACTTTATAGGAATGTACAATGTAAATAACAAATAACGCATGCACACAAGAAGATCAAATTTTCCCGATTCTTTTCTTCATTTCACCTAAATAAAAAAGAATATTCAAGTTTTTTTGTTCCTGTGAAATATTTTATTGATTATTATTTTTAAACTTCAGTGACGTGTTTCATTACTACACAAAGCACGATCAAGTTAACTAGTGATGCTAAAATCACTATGGTTCTCTAAGAAAAAAATTTAAATCTCCTAGCTGCTCAGGCGAAGCTCCGACCAGAGCCGGTCAGCGAGCAGCCGCGAAAACCAGCCAGCAACCGGGCGCCGCCTCCGATCCGACAAGCAAAGGCTGGGCCGGCCAGAAACTTCGCGAGGACCAGCTCCGACCGGCGAACGGCGAGCCTCTTTCTCTATTCTCCTTCGCTCCAGCGAGGACGAGAACAACAAACAGGAGCTCCGGTGAGCAACCAACTCCGGCGAATTGTTTGTCGCCGGAACCAACCAGATCTGGCCGGAAAATCGCCCAAGGACCACAGAAGCCCTCCTTCTTCACCGACCAGGTTCTATCTATCATGTCTCCCTCTCCTTCTTGCGCTGAGCCTATTTTTTTGGGCCCTTTATTGCAAATTTGTGTCCTTGTTTTCTACTTTGAATCCCTTCCTGTTAGGTAATTTATTCTTGCTTGGTAGGTAATTACACCCAACTTGCAATAATTTGAAGAACATAGGAGTAGATTTTAAGGTTAATTGATTGTGCATTGTGCATTACACTTTGATTATCTGAATTTTTATTTTTTGGCTGTTTCTGATTGGCATTTTAAGTGTATTCCTGTGTAGATTTTACATTAGATTCAGTATCTTTCTAGTGGATTTGATTCCTGATGGTGGTATTGAGTCATGTCTTCGGTTGAGGCCGAGGAAGAGGGAGAGTAGGGGTAAGTGGGTTACGGGTTCCCATAATTTGAGGGTAGAATCATGGAACATAGGTTCGTTGACGGGGAAGTCCATAGAGCTAGTGAAAATTCTCAAGAAGAGAAAGATAAATATAGCTTGTGTCCAAGAGACTAGGTGGGTAGGTGCCAAGGCTTGGGTTGTAGACGGGTTTAAGTTGTGGTACTCAGGGGGGCTCAAGGGATAGAAATGAAGTGGGTATTTTAGTGGACGGGGATTTGAGGGAGCAAGTGATGGAGGTTAGGATGATCAATGATAGGTTGATGATGGTTAAGCTAGTCATTGGAGGATGTACTTTGAGTGTTATTAGTGCTTATGCACCTCAAGTGGGCTTGGACGAGGAGGCCAAAACGCTCTTTTATAAGGATTTGGATGAGGTAGTTAGAGGGATACTGAACACCGAGAAAATTGTCATTGGTGGAGATTTTAATGGCCATATCGGGGCAACTTCTAATGGCTTTGATGATGTCCATGGAGGCTTTGGTTTTGGGGAGAGAAATGGGGGTGGAACTTCGCTTCTAGATTTTGCTAAAGCTTTTGAGTTGGTGATTGCTAACTCATGCTTCCCGAAGAAGGAGAACCACTTAGTTACCTTTCGTAGCTCGGTAGCTAAGACTCAGATAGATTACTTTCTCTTTAGGAAGGGTGATAGAGGCCTCTTTAAGGACTGCAAGGTTATCCCAAGTGAAAATCTTACTACCCAACACAAGTTTTGGGTGATGGACCTGGAAACCAAGAGGGCTAGGAGGAAGAAGATTGCATTTGATAGACCGAGGATTAAATGGGGTGGCTTGACCCCTGCCCTCTCTCGGGAGATGGGCAAGAAATTGATTGGGATGGGGGCTTGGAGTGGTAGCGGGGATGCGAACGCCACGTGGAATAAAGCAGCTAGTTGCATTAGGGAAGCTGCTTCAAAGGTCTTGGGGGTATCAAGGGGTAACTTTGGAGGCCATAAAGGAGATTGGTGGTGGAATGGGGAAGTCCAAGGCAAAGTGGAAGCGAAGAAGGCTGCTTACACTAAGTGGGTGGAATGCGTAGACGAGGAAGTGAAGCGGGCGCTTAAGAAAGTTTATAAGACGACAAAGACAGAAGCTAAGTTAGCAGTTATAAAGGCTAAGACGGCAGCTTTCGGACGCTTGTATGACGAGCTGGGGGACAAAGATGGGGATAAGAAATTGTATAGGCTCACAAAAGCAAGAGAGAGAAAGGCTCGCGACTTGGACCAAGTGAAATGTATCAAGGATGAGGAAGGCAAAGTATTGGTGGATGAAATCTCCATCAAGCAAAGGTGGCGAAGATACTTTCACAAACTTTTAAATGAAGTAGGGGGCGGAGACATTGTGTTGAATGATTTGGCGCACTCTGAAGGACTTCGGGACTTTGGGTACTGTAGGTGTTTTAGGATCGAGGAGGTTATACGTGCTATTAGTAGGATGAGTAGGGGAAGAGCGACCGGACCCGATGAGATTCCAGTGTATTTTTGGAAGAGCGCAGACAAGGCAGGTATAGAGTGGTTAACCAGGTTGTTTAATGTTATTTTTAAGACAACAAAGATGCCTGATGAATGGAGGTGGAGTACAATGGTTCCGTTGTATAAAAACAAGGGCGATATCCAGAACTGTAACAACTACAAGGGTATCAAATTGCTAAGCCATACTATGAAAATCTGGGAGAGAGTGGTGCAGATGAGGGTGAGAAGAAGGGTGTCCATCCTGGAGAATCAGTTTGGTTTCATGCCGGGACGATCGACTACCGAAGCCATTCATCTTATGCGAAGACTGATAGAAAAATATAGAGAAAGGAAGAGAGACCTTCATATGGTGTTCATTGACCTTGAAAAGGCCTATGACAAAGTACCGAGGAATGTCCTTTGGAGGTGCTTGGAGGCTAGAGGTGTACCGATGATTTATATTAGGGTGATAAAAGACATGTACAGTGGAGCCAAGACTCAGGTTAGAACGGTTGGAGGAGACTCGGAACATTTCCCAGTTGAGATGGGGCTGCATCAGGGATCTGTTCTTAGCCCTTTTCTATTTGCTTTGGTGATGAATGAGTTGACGCGGTCTATTCAGGAGAAGGTCCCATGGTGTATGTTATTTGCGGATGACATAGTACTGATTAATGAAACGCGGGACAGAGTTAATGCGAGGTTGGAGGTGTGGAGACAAGCGTTGGAGTCCAAAGGGTTCAGGTTGAGTAGGACCAAAACAGAATATTTGAAGTGTAAATTCAGTGATGTGGTGGAGGAGGCAGATGTGGAAGTGAGATTTGCCACACAGATCATTCCTAGGAGAGAAAGTTTTAAGTATTTTGGGTCTGTAATCCAAGGAAGTGGTGACATCGATGATGATGTCACACATCGCATTGGGGTTGCTTGGATGAAATGAAGGCTTGCCTCTGGAGTCTTGTGTGCTAAGAAAATCCTATCTAGACTTAAAGGTAAGTTCTACAGAGTGGTAGTTAGACCGGCCTTGTTGTATGGAGCGGAGTGTTGTCAAGAACACACATGTCCAAAAAATGCATGTTGCGGAGATGAGGATGTTGAGATGGATGTGTGGGCACACTAGGAGCGATAAGATTAGGAACGAGGTTATCCGGGAGAAGGTGGGAGTGGCCTCTGTGGTGGACAAGTTGAGGGAAGCGAGATTGAGATGGTTTGGACATGTGAAGAGACGAGGCGCAGACGCCCCGGTGAGGAGGTGCGAGGGGTTGGTTATAGAGGGTACGCGGAGGGTACACGGAGGGGTAGAGGTAGGCCTAAGAAGTATTGGGGAGAGGTGATTAGACAGGACTTGGCTCAGCTTCACCTTACCGAGGACATGACTCTGGATAGGAAGGAGTGGAGGTCGCGTATTAAGATAGAAGGTTAGTAGGGTTAGCGTGTTGTTTTTCCTTGCGAGGGTTTGGGTTGTTAGTGTTTGTAGTAGTCCTAATCTTGCACGTGTAGTTCTTATCTGTGATACCTATAGCTTTATGTTGTTTACCGAGCCTCACTTCCCACAGTATCTCATTGATGTTATTATCTCTTTGGTTGATTATACACTATCTTTCATATTGGATGTTATGTTTTATACACTGTTCCCCTCCCCTTTTACTTGGATGTGATGTACTTGAGCTAAGGGTCTCTCGGAAACAACCTCTCTACCTCCACGAGGTAGTGGTAAGGTCTGCATACACTCTACCCTCCCCAAACCCCACCTAGTGGGATTTCACTGGGTATGTTGTTGTTGTTTTTACCACTCCTTAGGCGAGGCCTTCTATTCTATAAACACCTTCCCCACTCCCTAATTCCACTAAATGACTCACTTTCAAGTTCTCACCTCTAACGGAGGAGAATATAGGGTGTGGGGCTTTGATGATTTACTTTCAAGTTCTTGCCTTCAACCCAAGAGAAAAAAAGGTCAAGCCAAGCCCTAATTCACCTAAATGGAATTCATATCTCCTTTGTCTGGTCGAAAAGGGAGGTGAACCATACTCTAGTACTTATTCTATCACATTTGGATTACGTTAAAGAGAAATCTATTCTCATCATGACAAATCCATGTCCTAGTTCATAGCTTAAAAAGGACTTAGAAGTCGTCACGAAATTGTTTACCTGCAAAAAGGCAATAAGGAATCTTGTTTTTCCTAGAACACAGCATAAGGACTCATATTAAAAAGGTAGCAATTCCACTCAAGTGATCTGCCTAATTCCTAGTACGACGATCATCCTATATACAAATTTAACCAACTTTCATGCGTGGTATACTTGTTTGATACTTCATACAACAATAAGTTCTTCCGCAGCCAAGTCGAAATGATGTGATAGAATTATTGTCATTCTAAAACTGACAAGTTTAGATGGAATACAGTACAAAGTTTGCTCTTTTTTGTTGCAAGAAGATGCAACTATTGACTAACCCATGTACATGTGCATCAGTGTTAAGCTTTTTGACAGAAGCAACGCAGAAGTCTCCAGAACAACTCAGGTCAACTTGATTGATGTGCTATGCACGAGAATGTAAAGTGTGAAGTAACTGAAGTGAGTAGTGTAACCAGTTGAAGTCAAGAGGGCAATAGATCCATAAACTGCTAGATTCTTTTACAAGGAAAGGACATAGGTTCAACTGCTAAGTGAATGCTGCTCAGGTCCTGCTATCTGTCATATTCAATGTGTAGAAGGGTATAATAAACCGCTATCAGTTCGTGCATCGCTTGTTATATATGTTTATAATCATCAATGACTAAGGAATGAAGCAAGTTACCGTTTCAGGCACATCTAAAATATGTGGAAATGCGTGGAAACCCTTGGAAGTCTTTTCTTTGTTCAATCCCTACAAGAGAAGTAGGAGCAAGCGGTCACTTGTAGAAGAATATACAGATAAAGAAAAAGAGAAAAATTGGGAAAGAGTGAAACTCACAAGCTAGATGAAACTACTACTCTGGAGCTCTGGTCTGATGACGAAACAGTTTGACAACAGCTCACTTCAGACAACTCACTCCTTACTGACCGATAACCTTCCGAAGCAGATGGAGTGAAATATATCTCCGATGTTTCTTTCTCTGTGTTCGTTGTTCTTCCTCCATTTCTTTTGGCTGTGGCACCACCACCTGACTATCCCAACTTCAGAGTATATTAGCTAATCCAAAAGTAAACAGAAACATGAAGTAATCTTGAATTGTGGAATACCAAAGGAGAGAAATTGCAGGCATGAATTTGGTAACTATGTTGTTTTGATCCTATTTTAAATAAGTCAATAGACAAAATCCATAATGAAGAAAGAACTTAGTCCAGTAATGTTAGCAACAGATGCTCCTAGAGTCCATCGATCAAATTATTACTACTTATTTCTAACCATAGGAACAATAATGATTCACACAACGAAAGCAAAGTAGAAATATGTGAATTTATATATATCCAGAGAATTAGAAAAGAAACAACAAAATCAACAAATAAGAATCAAATGGTTCATACATTGGATAAGGCTTTAATATGTACAATGATGATTGTTATATCATCTGTCCGATTTTCATGATCTAGCCACAGTTTGTAAGATTCTCCAGCAATGGCTGAACTTGCATCCCTAGGATCTGCGGATCTATTTACCTACACAAGAACAAAATAGGAAACAAGGCAGAAAATGTTAACAATGACTGAAACAAATGGTGGCTGAGTTCAAGTAAAAAGAACTTGCTCATTTACTTGAAGATAGATCACATTGATTTTAACTAATGTCACAAAAACATGATCCAGCTTTTCTATTTAACTTATTTTTTGGCATTGTTCGAATAATTTGTTGGCATAACTACCACTAATCGCCAATATACGAAGTGCCACCAGTGTTGTCAAAGCAATGAGTGTGTTGAAAAAAGGATCAAGGGTCTGCATTGGCTTTAAGCCCATAGCACAATTAATGCATGAACTTTAGAAACTTTAGTTAAGGAAGGAACAAATGATGAATGCATATTATATACAGACAGTGACACACTGACACATAATGTACGAAAAGTACCTATTCAGACAAACTACACGGACAGAAAATTGTCAATAAATTGAAATATATGAAGTCAAAATCGTGTCGATCAAGTACAGAAACCATTTTATATTTTACACATTCAGATGTAAATAGTACAATTTTAGTTTTTAATTTTAGCTTTCACTGTTTTTTAATCAAGAGATTTAGCTAGTTTTCATATTACTGAATTTTTATTACCTAACTTTAATTATTAACATATTCACTCAGAATGTTATTTAGTTCTGCTCTTTAGAAACAGTGCCTATGAGGAAGTTGCACACGTCATATCACCTTTGTGCTTGCATTAGAGTATTGCATGAACCAGAGAAAAAAAAACAGCTTGCAATGCACCTAGTTTCAAATGCACCTCAAGTGAGCCTTTAAAAACACTAAATGCCACATTAGTTAGAAAAGGACGAGATGATCCCCCAGGAAAAGAACATTCAAAATATCTACAGAGGAAGAAGATAAAAAGGACAGAACAGGCAAATATTCATATGTATTTATCTATTCAAGAACTTCCTCCTACCACCAAGGGATACAATGGAATGTATGGGATGCCTCCACCCTTAACCAAAGGTCTCGAGTTCGACCTCTAGAAATGGAGAAATTCCTAATGGGCCCTACGAGGCATGAATCCGGATTGGTCGGGCCATTCAGTACCAAATACCGGATGCTTAAACCGAAATAAAAATCCTCCTGTTTATCATTAGATAACAGGCTCCGCATTGAAATGATATTTAAACAAAACTACATATTTAAATGCAGACAATTCATCTGATGTTGCTTTGCCAGTTTAGACAGACAATTAATATATCTAGGCTTCATTATTCAAAGAGGTTAATTAAATAATAGATGAAAATGGAACACATAGAGGTGTGCTATGTGATAGGAAGATACCAATTAAAGTCAAAGAACAATTGAATAAATGAGACCACTAATGTTATATTGGAGATATCCACAAAAAGTGTTTGTATGCAGATATTAATTAGGTGTACAACAAAATTAAAACTTAAAAATCAGATAGAAGATACAAATAGCAGCCACAGAGGACAAATGCGAGGAGACCGCCTAAGATTGTTTGACCATGTTACATAGACCTCCAACTACACCCAGTTTATAGGTGCAACATAACAATGATTCAAGGTGTAGGCCTAAAATCACACGAAAATTTATTTCAGAACATTGATAACCCCTTGAACTCAACTGAAGTTAACAAAGAATAAAACCAAATGGAAGTAAAAAGTCCATGGAGGCCATACCAACTGGTTGAGATCAAAACTTAGTCAAGATCCTGTCTTTTGCCAGGAATATAGTGTTTTCAGATTTGTATCTCAATGTAGGGATAAGTGCAAGATGTAAATAATCTCCAGCTTCTTAGTTCCGTAATTAATGTCTAAAAGGACAAACTATCAAATATTTGCATAAAACTGGGCCAAATTATAATGGAATGGATGAGGATTCATATCACTTGGGCCAACTAGTTTAAGGTTGAGGTGCAGTAATAGTAGTTTCTATGTTTTCTCATTAGATACTACCTTTAACTTGTCTTCAGACTTCAACTTAACTAAATGGAGTTACCAACAACTCAATAAATTATAATGGGCTTACCCATACACAAAATGCTCCCCCCCCCCCCGACTAGTGGGGTAAAGGGAGAATGTGTATACAGTATGTAGCCTTATCCTCACATTTTCACAAAGAGGCTGCTTTAACACCTTGAACCTGTGACCTAAAAATTATTATTTTTTAACACCATGAATCTGTGACGTATAAGTAACCAAAGGAGCAACTCTATCAATGTGCCAAGTTCGCCCTCAACTAGTCAAAAAAATGCTACTTAACATTCCAACAGTAAACCCATATGCTGAATTCACTTTTAGTATCATCAGAGTTGAGAGCATAAAAAGGCCATGATACAAAGGCCTTTCCTTGACAGTCGATCCAAACAAAGAAGATATGCCAGAAAAAGTATACAAATCCCAATTACAGAACAAAAGGGTGTTTGGATTTGCTTATTTCAAGTAGCTTTTGGCTTTTAAGATCTTTTTTTAAATTTTGGAGGTGTTTGGGAAAGACAAAAGTGCTTTTAAGCACATACTTTTAGGCCAAAAAAGTACAACAATAAGCTAAAAGCCAAAAGCCAAAATTTGGGTATGACCAACTTAAGGCGTTTAGCTTATAAGCTATGACTATTCTTAGATAATGTTCAGAGACTTAGTTTAGATAGCAATTCTAAGGAATCACTACTTCATGTCCAAAAAAAAAACTCCATAGTGTCACCAAAATGATTTATCAGAGACAAAGCTCAGAATATAATGTGTTATCCTTCCACTTTGACTTTTAATGGCTACCTGAAGTATGACATTCATCTCTTTGACATTTTCTTCCTTGTTTTCTAATTACATTTCTTTTCCATTGGATCCATTATCCAGACTCAATGCAATTTTATGCCAAGCATCTTATTTGGGACCTCTCAAAGGCAAAGAATTTAGAAGAATCTTGGCTTAACGTAGCATAGTCTCCAATAGGGAAAATATCATCAAGATTTACTTCAATATTTAATACACACACATATACTGGCACAGTAACACATAAATAGAAATAGACTACATAGAATAATGGATTGACATGACTAATGTCCAATATCTTGCTGTAACAGAGCATGTTATACATAAATTCTGATATCAAAACTGCAGAGAGACACACCACCAGTGACATTTGGCATAATACATAAATATGCCTTTTAACTTGGTCTCAACTCACATTTATGCTCTCCAACTTTGGGTGAGCACAAGTAGACAATTAAACTTATATGAAGTTGAACAAATAGACATACATGTCCTATGTGGCATCCTACATGGCAATTTGCGTCATATGTGGTGTCCTACGTGTATTACGCACGTAGGACTCATGTGTTTACTTGTTTAACTTTATACAAGTTTAAGTGTCTATTTGTGCACATCCAAAGTTGGAGGACATAAATGTGAAAGAAAGTCAAGTTAAAGGGTACATTTATGTATTATGCTGATTGCTAATAATGCAGATGTGCTAAGCAAAAAACAATGAAGATGAACAAAAACAAGAATAAATAAATTTCTATAGATTTTAGCATCAAATAAAGTAACCCTTACCATGTCCACCACAGTTTGGCTGGAGAGGAACTCAAAGACGCCATCACTTGCAACTACAAAGAAAGGATGATAAGCTGTAAGATGTATTGTTGTCACCTCTGGGACAGCAACTACACCAATGCTTTCAGCTGTACTATCTCCAACACTACGCGTAAAAGCAGTCCCTGGATACATCCCATTTTGAACCCACAATCTAGGTGGATCTCCTCCTTCTGTTTCCTCATCCCCCCATGATTGAATATCAGGATCCTTTAGACCTTCCACTTGATCAACACTAAGAACTCTTGCCCCACAGCTTTTCACTCTCTCACATTCATCTTTCCTAAATGGTGTCTGATCAGAAGACAAATCTTTGGCAACAACTCTATTTCCTTCTTTAACAGCCATCACTGCTCTTGAATCACCTACATTAGCCACATACAACATGTCTCCAACAAGAAGAGCAGTTATAGCAGTTGTCCCACTCATGGAATCATCAATATCACTATCATGAAGTTCTTCATTTGTTATTGAAAATGCAGAATTGTAAGCCTTAACAGGGTCATCCAACAATGTAGAATCATTTGATAAAATTTCAACAAGCCTATCCCTAACAAACACAGAACATTCAGTACCAAACTGTCCATGCCCGTCAAACACCCCAAAGAAATGAACATTTGGATTACCCTGAAGCTGTGTTCTGATACAATAACTATCCTGATTTTCTTTCTCAGGTGATTCAGGATAAAACCCGCGTTGCGTAAGCACCGAATACTCTAACCTGAAGTTATGGGAAGGAACTTGAGCACTTTCAACAGACCTTCCAGCAAGAATATGTGTTTGAACCTGAGCATATCTACCCAAATCTTCCCTATTATCACCATCTGAAGATCTTGGATATCTACAACAACACTTCCCATGAACACACCCCATATCTCAATCCAAACAAAGTTGCACACCAATTATTTGTAAAAATTACTCAACCAGGTCTAAAAACTTAATAAAACCAAATCTGCATAACCCATTTACAGCATTGTTTTTCCCAAAATGGGGTTTTTTTTAATTCAAACCCGTGAGACATAAAAGCCAACAAGAAAAAACAAACCCTAATACCAAGACACCCAAACAAGGATTTTGGTCTAGGAATAGAATTTGGGGGTGTCAGAAAAAAAATGATTAAAAAACTTATAAAGAAACCAAGATTGGAACAACCCCAAAACCTAATGAAGAAGAAAAGATAAAAAGAAAGATTGCAATACAAGAAGGGAACCCCCAAAGAAGAAGCAAAAGAAAAGAAAACTTTAAGGGGTGATCAAAGAATGACTTTTTATGTAAAAGAAAGATTAAAAGAGAGAAGAAGAAGGTGTGTTGTTTGTGTTTGTGGGGTCTGTGAAGAAGAAAATTCAAACATAATTCCAAAAAAAGAACAGTTCTTGATAGAAAAAAGATGTAATTTGGGGGAATAATCAAATTGAAAATGAAGATAACCCAGAAAAAGATGTGAGAATAAAATGGTTGATTATAATAGAGATTGGCGTTTGGGGTTATAGTATGTGGGGTTGTGCATTATGTCTCTTTTACCTTTCAAGAAATGACATGCAAAACACTGAAATGCGAGCATGCGACACCAGATTGAGACATACAAATGTCACCAAATCCAACTATAATAATACCACTTCCCTTTTTTCATTTATTTTTTTTTAAAAAAAAAGCCACACACACTGTAATTCTATAAGGGGTAATTTGGTAAAGTGTATTTGAAAAAATAATGCATATATTAATTTTATGTATTATTAGTAGGTGTTTGGCCATTAGATGAAATCAGCGTGAAATTGTATGTCCAAATGCATATCATGAGAGGAAATCCAAGATTTGAAATTTCAAATCATGATATGTTGTTTAATACAGTTTTCCAACCTTGCATTAGTTATACACATCGGGGTTGTTTTGTAGAGTATATTAGAAAAAATAATGAATGCATTGTCTTTGTATATTACTAGTAGTCTAGTACTTTGTTTGGTAGTCTTTTCCAACCTATATATAACTTATGTTTATACACTCTATTGTATATTAAGGTGTGTATTACTAATACCATTGATTTCTAGGTATTAGTACGAATGCAATAGGTTTAATGTATGCATTAGTATGATTAAAGACTCAATTGCCACTCAAAATATTGTTTTTTTACATCTTTTTCACCATAATTGTGGAGGATTAAGGTAAATAAATTTTTTTTATGCAATACATGTTATTTTTTAATGCACCAAATCAAACAATACATAAAATAATATGTGTATAATTAATGCAAGCATTACTAATACATTTTAGCATTATTCTTATACAGTCTACCAAACAACCCCTTCATTTGATATTAATGTGTACATAAAATCGATTGTATTAGTAGTACAAAGGATTTTAATGCATGTTTTAGCATGATTAAAGATATAATTATTCCTCAAAATCTTTTTTGCATCATATTTGTTGAGGGTATTTTTATAAATAAATTATTATTTTTATAGAAATTATGCAATGCGTGTTATTTTAATACACCAAATCGAACACTGCATAAAAAATAATTTCAGCAGAACTAATACAAGTATAACAAATACCAACATTACTAATATATCATATTTAGCAATAATTTTATACACTCTATTAAATGACCCCTGAGTGAAATTTGAAAAGAGTGGCGCGTACACAACCTTATTTATTTATGACTATCTGGTTGAGGGTGTCAAAAGTACTTTTCTTATAATCGATCGAACCAAATCGAATCAAACCTAATTGAATCAAATATTAGGTATTTTAAGGTAAATTTATAGATTTCATTTATATTTATTTTTTTGGTAAGTAAAGTTGTTTTATTATCAAAGTAAATTTTGAGAACATATTTAAAAATACTAAGAGTTAAACATATTGCCCCAGATCTTTAGTATATTGCATTAGTACTTACTATATGTAAAACTACTAGCAAACTAGACTTACATTCTCATATATAGCAAAGTCAGGAATTGAATTGATCCTCATCAATAAAGTAAAAGGTCAGATAATCAATCAATTAAGTTATTAAGTTTTCCCATCCTCAATTTTCATTCCTAACCTTTGTAAATATTTGAAGGTCCATAGTGTAGATACTTGTTTAGGGAAAAATACATAAGTTAGAATAAACTTGGCACAAAAAATATTTCGTACCTAAACTTTTATGAGCAATGATTTAGTACTCCTAATCTTGTTGGAATAAGGTTAAAAAAAAAAACCCACTCACAATCGATCTCACATCTCATCTATTATTTGCATCAATCTAATATTTATATGATATAATTGTTGTTACTAAATCATAACTAATTAATACATATTTCAATTTTAATTTTAATTTATCATTCAGCAATAAATTATTATAATTTTAGTAATACAAATATAGAGAACAAATAAATTTTAACCGTAAAATTAATATCACTAATAACTTACTCTTATAGAAATATAAGCTTGGGAAAACTATGTCTAATTCTGTCAAAAGGCAATTTTACTTGATGGGAATAACTTGCACGTGAGAATAAGAAAAGTTAGATATTATTCTCTTCCATTCAAATAAGTGAGTTTTGCATTTTCTTTTTATCTAAAATAAATGAATTTTCAAAGCCCCCAAAATATTACTCCTCCGTCTCATATTAGTTGATCATTTTTATCTTTACACGCTTATTAAGAAATTATAAATAAGAAAATATTTTTACTAATTCATCCTTTAAAAAACTTATTGAGAATTTTACAAACAAATGTGAACAATTTCAAATTTACTCTTCTCTCTAATAAATTTTGTAAGGAAAAAGAATTCATAAATACACATCTTATTTTACTATAATTTCTAAAATTTCCTATCATTTAAAATAATTACAAAAATTCTCTCTCGGATACATTCCTCCACTCTCGAATACATTCTATTCTCTATCGGATACATCTCTCCCCTTTCGGATACATCTCTATCCCCTCTTGGATACTTTTCTCTCATTAAGTATTGTATCATTCACAATTCGTAAGCTATGGATCCATAGGTTTTCTGATATATCCGAGATCCTATAAATTTAAGGATATTTGTAATTTGAGAAAGAATAGGGATATGATGTAATTAACTCTTAACACTATATATGAGATTTATGTAATTTTTACTTTTTTAAAAATCTCAACGCACTAACTATTTCTACTTCTTAAAAAACGTTTGGAAAAAATAAATAGATAATATTGTCGAGTAATTTGTGATTTGCACCCGAATAAAGTGTAAATCACAAAAGAGCACATACATTAAACGGTGCAAATAGAAAATTACTCAATATTATCATCAAATGACCCTTTTGATTAGTGTAATTGAACAACTTTCTTAAGGGATGCATAATATTTAAAAATCCAATCCAAAATATGGTATTAGAATATTCTTCAGTGAATTTATTCTAGTTTATGTGGTCAAATTAATAAATTTAAATTTATTTATTTATTTTAAAAGAAAAGAATAGATAGAATTTTCACATTGATTTTGATCATCTACGACCCTCCTCAATCTATATAAAAGTCAATTCAATAAATTGATGAACTTGTAAATTTAATCATTTTTTCCTTAATTATATAAAATTATTTAGTAAAGTTACTTAATTGTGTTATTATCAATAAAGTCATTTAATTTTTTTGTATATTTCTCTCACAAAGTCATTCTAATTGGATTTTTCACTTCCAATCATAAATTTAACTTAGCAAAATAACCTAATTTCTTATGCCACATACATTTACACAGCTATACTAAAACACCATAAGGTAGTATCATAATTTATACATTAATTATTTAAAGAATTATACTTGAATATAAAAAGCGTGAGAATAATGTATAATATTAAGTATAACGCGTCGAAGATGAATGAAATACAATTATAAATAATATACTATTATAACGATCCTCATTTTTCGATTTAGTAGTGTTATAAACATATAATTAAACATTGATTGAGACATGGTGCATGTTAGTCATTTTTACATGTCAATTCAGCTCTTTAGGCAATTAATACTTAATAATTGATAATGTGTTAGAAAAATTAATACACTGGTCCACATCTTCTTCCTTTGCTTGAACTAAACAATCAAAACCAGCTAGCTAGGTCCAATTGCTTCATGGTAAAGAAAATTATATGAAATTTGGCAGGGGTCGTTTGATAAGGTGTATGAGAATAATGTTGAATAAAGTATATTAATAATGTTGATATTAATAATATTGGTATTAATTATTAAAGTTATTTTTTATGCATTGTTCGATTGGGTGATTAAAAATAATCAGAATTGTATAAAAATTATATGTTTATAAAATTATCCTCCACAAATATGTTGGAAAGGATGTGGAAAAGATTTTGAGGGATAATTATGTCTTTTTTTTTTTGGATAATTATGTCTTTAATAACTAATGTGTACATTAAGAACCTTTGCATTGCTAATACCATGATTTGTCATATATTAGTTATACATAACATGATATCAAATAGAGTGTATAATTTTACATTAGTTATACATAAATTGAAAAAGTGAACCAAACAAAGTGTTATAGAAGAATAAAAAATAATTAATTTCAAAATTAATTTTAAGATAAATTTATTTCATATTTAGTTGGGATAAATTTGCATGATAACTTATCTTAATTATAATTATTTCTAAAGTATAATGTTATTTTTATCGCGCATTAAAAATAAAATAATTATTCTAAAATAATTAATTCCAACATAATCTAATCGTAAGAAAACAAGATTCTTACGCAGGCAGTATTCTATTTTGCAAATAATATTATATTCCTAGTGCACCAATATTCATCATAGCTTTTTCATAAATCCACAGCTATTTTGTTTTTTTCTTCAAAAAGTCTGTGTTGTTATTTCAGTGTCATGGCTAGGCTCATAATTGAGTTGTTATTTGGAACAAGGAATTTCCACAAACTAGAAAAAGTAGAACAACAATTATTAATAAGGCTGTACAAATTAGATAATTATTTGATGGTTACAAGACAGTCCCAAACGACACCTAGTAGCTGTAATATGAAATAATAGAATTTAGGTTTATGGTGTGTGGCCAATATTTTGGTGTTCCCAGCCAACAAATGTATTCTAGTGACTTGTTTGTATCCCATAATATAATTCTTTGTTTTCACCCTCCATTTTGTATACAGAGACAAAAATATTGTTCTAGATATATATATAAATGTATCTGGCAACTGGCGGAATAGATATATGTATCTCAAGTATACGCATGTCAAAACAAGTGTAATTTATTCTAGATACACTTTATCCAAGCGTGATTCACAAGTATTTGGAATACACTAACTCTATCGATTGTATCTCACCTCTCTCACTCACCTATCTCTCTCGCTTGCTTCTCTCTCTATGTATCTGTATTTCAGAATGTATTTGAGTTTCATAAATATTATGTATCTGTATATCTAGTATCAATTTCATGTATACCAGTGTATCTGATATCAATTTCATCCTATGCGCTCGATATCTATTTCATCAGTATATCTAGTATCAAATATTTAGTATATTTGTGCATAAATATATGTACTTGGTATAAAAAAATACATGTATCTAGTATCAAAATATGCACCGATACATTTATTAGTGTATTCATAGATAGACACATGTATATGGTATTAAAAATACATGTATATCATGATATTAGAAATGATACACATCATCACCGCGAGCAGAAAGAGAAGAGAGAGCGAGAAGGGGGGGGGGGTGTAGAGAGAAAGAGGATAGATGGAGAGCGCCAACAAGAGAAAGGGGAGGGCTGTAGAGAGATTATGTAATTATTTCTAAAATATAGAGGGATTTAGTAGATATGGTAAGGATATTATGTATAATTAGGTTATTTTTTCTCAGTATTTTATGTGATATAGGTAGATTGAGTTTATTTTTCACCTTTTTTGTTCTATTTGAACTATTGTTTTCCCTCGTTAATTAGGTTCTGGACTCTCCGCGGAGAACCAACTTCATATGAGAAAAAGATTACTTATACATTGAATGAAGAAAATAGTCTTTTCAATTCTCTTACACATAAAAAAAATTAAAATCTTTAAAAGACATAAAATTAAAATCAATTTTTGGAGGGCTATGGTGACATTCCATCAGTAGTCGAAATCATCACTAGCTTAGACTATGATCCCGAATAACATGAGGAATGTGAAATCCCTTATTAATTATAAGGACGACTTTAAAAGGTGAAGTAGTATCATAAAGGTAAAGAATTCCCAGAAATGAAACAGGACATGAAAATGTAAGCTACAAGCAGTGGGAGGAGCCAGAGCTAAATCAAAAGTTAAACCATGTAAACATTTCACTAAAACTAAAAAGAATAATAAGAGCAATAATAACTCAAAAGCTAAAGCAGGAATAAGAGTCGCAAGCAGTCTTTAGAAATCTAAATTAAGAAAGACTTACAAACTACTTAGAAAAAATACGAGTCGTGACTACAAAGCAAAAATAAGTTGTGAACAAATAACAATGATAAGATATGATATTCATCTCAGCTTCTTTGACGTCATTAGTGTTAGAAAACTATATGCACAGCGGAAACATACCATAATCATACTGCTTACATGAATAATAGATAACCACTAATGTTTATGCTAGAACACATAAACTTGCAGAAATTTAATTCAAGAATTACCTTTTGAAGTATGAGCAGATACCTTCAAGCGAATCCACAAATTAGACAGACCTTCAAGCAAATCCACAAGATAGACTACAACTTTGCAGTCTTCTACAATGATCTCAAGCTCACATTTGAACTCTCTCAATACTTGGGTGGGCGAGTATCGTATAGAAAACTTATTCTCTTTCTAGGGTTAGAAGAATCCCTAATTATAGAGATTTATTCTCAGTCCAAAGAGGAGAACTAAACACGGTCTATTTTCTTCAACTAGAAAAAATACACGCCTGTTTTCTTTTTTAAAAGAAAACTCACGCTTGTCTCCTCTTTTCCCCTTAGAAATAAGATTCCGAGTTCTAGTTATATATGAGCACTAAAGGGACCACAAAAATTAATTACTGAGGCTTCATATTATGGGAATAATTCCAAATAATTAATTTGAATTATTCTTACCATGATGAATTACAAATCATTCCATTAGAAATTCGTAATTGCACTCCTCTATTTATATTTTGAAATTCCCCATTAAACACTTATGTAAAATTCCCCATGTTAAGCTTACAGATACTAATCAATAAAGTAAATTACTAACGAATTTAATTCAATGGTTAATTTCCTTTAGAGCATTGCTTAATTTATTTCATATGTCGGATTCAAAAATCCACTTGCAAGGTTTGACACGGTGAAAATTTATAAGCTTCTCAAAAAGGCATACCAACAATCTTTATATTGAGACATAGATTCCATCAACTAACTTATTATTTCACCAATAGATATTATTATCATCCAATCTACCAGACATATTGACCCATCTCAGAATCTCACCTTTTAATAAATCAAAACGATAATTAACATATACAGATCATAATAGTTATATCGAGATTAAGAATATAAGTACATTTAGCAGTTTAGAGAATATGCTTTTGGCAGCCAGTCTAAAACAACTATCTCTACTCGTTCCCGTTCAATACATACAAAATGCACTAGCACAAGAAGTTGGAACTATATCGTTCTCATAATCAAGATAAATTACATATAAATCTTGTGTTACAATTGTATCGATGGCATGTCCAATTTTCATCTTAGATTGTGAACAAAAAACTTTGTACTTGAACCGATGATTTAATCCTCTGTGTATAAGCTAAAACTCTATACACTAAATCATATACTCCACTATATAAGTAAACATACACCATAAACGAATATATAATCTATTAAAATTGAATAAATAATTATTCTATAATAAATATTATATCTAAAAATATAGTTAATAATATATATCCCAACAATTAGTTACCAAATTCATTCTGTGACAACATGAGAAGTGAGAAGGAATGCCCAAAAAAGTATTTTAATTAGTTCATCTTGACACATGTAGCATCCCCCCAGACTATAATCTTTAAAAAATAACAGAAAGAAGAAAGCAAAATGTCGTGAATTATTACAACATGACTTAGGAACTGTGTTTGGAATCAAATGAGTAGAACTATACATATATACTTAAAAAATTGAAATACAATAATCATCATCATCATATATAAGTCTGAAAAGACGAAGGAAAATGCAATACCCCCACCAATCTTTTAATATACGGTAAAGGACCAATAATATTTGCAACTTATTGAAAATGATTTTAAAATATTCTTTTCTATTTTTTGATTAAGATATATCCTTTATTTTGTCTTTGATTCAAAGATATGTCTCTTTCCATCTTTATGTTTGAAAATATTTTTAACTTTTGTTATTTATCTATCTAATATTTAGGATTTTAATAATGATTAAATTTTTATTTGATAACAATTCATAATTTTATTATTTGAACTAAATAAAATTTTAATTCTTTTTTCTTTAAATTATTTGTGCTCGAAATCTTTAATTAGAGATGTTTACGCAAAGAATATTACTGGACGATTGCCATATGTTCTTTTAAATTCAGTTAATATTTTCTAGCTCTTATAACATCACTTGATTTCAACCCAACTCACATTCTAATTATTTTACTTAAGTTTGTATATTTTTTTATTTCTTTATTATTAAAAGATTATCAATACAAGCTCATATCATTACGTTATCAGAAGCAAAAAATAAGAGATCAATATTGATGCATCAAATGTCATTATATATGTTAGTAAAATCTTGAATTGTGTTTATATCTCTTTTTATTTAGTATTATTTATTATTTTTAGAAAGCTGGTTATCCTTATGACAATGAAGTAATCGTTGTGTTGGCAGAAAGGATCTCCAATGCAATTTTTTATCAGAACAAATAGATATTTTATTAGAACATTTTCTACTTGAAATTTGAACCAGTAAATAAGTTTTTATTTTAGTATTGAGGATAAATCGTTAAGTCTATAAATAAATATTAATAAATCAAATTTTGTCCTTTTTCTTTACTCTCTATTACTTAAAAAAAATGTTTGACAACATAAAAAATTAATTTTCATTTCAAATATAATTAAACAAATATTTTGGGATGAGCTAATATTAAGAGTTTGAATAAATAGAAAATTATCTTTTAGAACAAATAAAGAATTAACTAATTAGCATGCAGATTCAATTTAATTAAATTTGAGTTGGGGATATTTTTAGATCAAAGGTGAAGTAGGGATGTCTTTAAACCAAAAACAAAGATATAAGATATTTTTAGACCAAAAGGTTGAAGGAGAATATTTTTGAAGGCATTTTCAATAAATTAGGGCTATTCTTTGATCTTTTTCTGTTTAATATAAAAAATAATTTAAAAAATGTGACATTAACAAACTTTCTTTTGTGCTTAAACGCATGCCAAAGCTCTTTCAATAGAAGACTAATACGGGTTAACCAATAACTAATCACTTAATTAAACTATAAAAAATTCATGTTTAATCATTTATGTTACTAAAAAGGTAGTTTCATTCCCACTATCATATGTAACAATTGCCACACGTTATTTCAGATTAGTACTTTTATTTTGACCAATTATATGTTCCCTCATCCACAGTAAAAAAATATTCTTTGATTAATCAATTGTTATGCTTAATTTAAAGCTAATGAAGTGACTTCATAAACTTAAGTACTTTCTTTGTTTTGGTAATTGAGGATTTGAATGCAGAGTAGACAACCAGCTCTTCATTTTTGTTCCATATGTAAGTTTATTGTTCCCTACTTTCCTTTTTTATTTCGTGCTATGTTTATATTATGATCACAATTCTTTATAACAATATAGTTTGTTTCGATATTTTTTCGATTGCTATAATGATATAATTGGAAAAACCATTTAATATAACATAAAATGAAGATTGGTTTCACTAAAAAATATGATTGTTTTAATGAAATGTTATTATAAAGAATGACTGTTATAGAAAGATCTGATCATATTAAAATTTATGATAACAAAAATTGTGTGCTCTTTAAAAAATGAGAAAAAGACAGCTAGATTAGAGATGGTTCCTTTATATTATGTTGAATTTTTCGTGTTGGAAGTATGGTTGGTGTGCTATTTTTTTTTACATAATAATAAAGAGGAAATTAGAAGAAAGAAATTATTAGTATTCAAACTCGTGATATTGTAATTATCCATATAGACATGTCAAGAGTGAAAGTGTAAGAAATAATAAATATAATACAAAAATTTGCAAGAGGAGTCCTTACATTTTTTTTTATTCTTATTGTCCTTTGGATCACGAGTCTAGAATTTTTAAAATATGAATACAATCACAAGATATAGCCATATGTTTGTGATAAATTACTATGTTTTGGGTTACCATAATCCTATGAGTCCAAATTAATAATTAGATTTTACATCAGACCTCAAATCAATGTTTGAATTCTCAATTTACCCTCTTTTAACATTAGAAAAAAAATCAACAATTTCTACCTTTAAATTCATGATTATTTAGATTCTAGGTGTTAAATCTAACGTAGACTCGTGTATAATCACTAGAATTTGATGTAAGTTCGTTACTTTGGTGTTATATGACTTTTCCTAGCCACAATTCAAAATTGAGCCGTGATGACATCTATTATAGCCCTGTAGGTAAGTAAAACCCTAAAATCAATACTGAAAGTAAAAGCTAACATGAAATAATACGGAAGCAAAAATGCGATAAAGGTGCTACCATGCATAAATAGTTACATAACAAGTATAAAAATATACAGCATGGGCTCTATGGAAATTTTAAAAAAATATGATTCATTATGACAGACGAAAAAAATGTTGCTGCGAAAAGTGTTAATGATGATTCTAAGATTGAGAAAAAGAAAAATAATGTCATTTCAAAGTTACAATAGAATGATGAAAGATACAAATTTATGTTGAATAGCAACTTTAAAGATTTTTATGAGGAGAAACTTGTATCTTTAAACTATCTTATTAGACATACATCCATATCATATATACTAATTCTATCAATATTTTTAAATAATTATTCATTTTGTCACTAATTAAGAGTTTTCTATCATATATTGAGGAAGATACACCTAAATATATGTATTTTTGCTACTAGATACACTAAAATAGAGAGAAAGGTGAGCGAGATTTGTTATCTAGAACAAATGACACCTAATTTTAACCCCATGTATTTCAACATATATGTATCTGAACATACCAAAATCATGTAAGATTCATAATATTACAAACTAGTATATCTAAGTAATTAACTTCTAACGATTAAGTTTCTCTGTATTATCATAGTATCCAAACACATGAATTGGCTCCTATGTGTAAGGCCCATAATGCATATTGGGTTTTTTCTAATTCTTTTGCCCACTCAAGCTTTGATCTATTAGGGGCATTGAAAATAGTAGCCTATACATTTTAGCCCTTTATTTTTGAGAATTTGCACAAATTTTCTTTCTTGAGGCCATTATTTAAATTTTATCCTCATGATCTAGGGGTGGGGTGGACTTTGTTTCCAAAATAAATAAATAAGGGCAAATTACAGAAATCACATACTTTTAAGGCAAAATTAAAATTTATCCCTTAAAAATTTATAATTATAGAAATCCCTCAAACGGGTACAATAATATAAGCGCTGATACATTAATTTGATGCGCGAGATACAATAATATAAGTGTTGATACATGCGCGAGATACAATAATATAAGCACTGATACATTAATCTGATGCGCGAGATACAATAATATAAGCGCTGATACATTAATCTGATGCGTGAGATACAATAATATAAGCGCTGATACACTAATCTGATGTGCGAAAATGAGGGATTTTGGAAATTTGTAAAACTTATAGGGGATAATGGTAATAAGTAAACTAAAATGTGGGATTTCTGTAATTTTTCCAATAAATAATTAAAGGTGAAATTTAATCCAATTAACTAAAGGAAACATAATTTAAAGAGTGGCCTAAAAGAAGATCATAACGGTGCATATAATCCCTCATTATGGGTGAATACACACTTTGTGGAAAGTGCTAAAGTTTGTTCTGGACAGTTTAATGACCAAAATAACATAATTTAGTTCACAATTTCACGAGTTTGATTTAATCATCTCTTAGTTATTGTTGTCTAATTAGGTAGCACTTTTCATGTTAGCAATGTAAAGAGAACATATTCATGAGCCAACTATCGATGCCCTATTAGAAACAATTTCTCTATCTTTTTAAGTGGAAGTAAGGTCTGCCGACTCTATTCCCTCCCAAACCTCACATGTGGATTATATTGAGTTTGTTATTATTAATGTAAGAAAAAAACCTATATATTTGTATATCAAGAACATATATATGAGAGAAATTGTAAACAACAAAAAACATCTAACATCATGATATATTATTGTTATTTAGCAAAACGACATAAAAAACTCATAGAAGGAAGAAAACTAGAGAGAGAGATTGTCCTATTTACTTATAATTATGCTTTCATTTATTTTTTTTGCACCTTGTTGTGTTAATACCTTACATAACCATATAATTTTAAGCCACTCATAATTACCATAAAAGTATATATATAACTAATTAATATGCATGCTTAATCATGGAGAAAAAAACCATGACAAGCCCATGCAGGTTCTCATTGGAGACAAATAGATGAGAAGGAAGACAAAATGAAAACTTAGCAACAAAAAGATTCATCCACTTTTTAACATCCTCCACTACTAACAACACATAAACATGCAACCTCAAACAAATTTCTCTAGGCGTGACAAACATAAAGTGGGGTGCATTATCATGATATATTAACCTAAGCCCACTATCTTCCCTTCTCCCCCTTCCAAATCTTTATACAAATCGATTATTAACCTTGTGAATTGAAAGTCAAGATAAACATTTTTCATTATATAGATATCGAGATTGAACTCCCTCTCACCTAAATTGGTCGAGAAAGATGAACCTGCACCACATTTTTTCGAATGAAAGTAAATTTCAGATCGAACATATAAACCTTATGGTGAAAATTTACTTGCATCACTCTACACAAGTCAAAGCTTACATTGATGATCATCAAGATCATCTACCATCCAATCCAACTCATGCATCAATATTTTTCTACTTCTTTTTAATTAAAAAAATTTCAACTAAAAAAACTAACAAAATTAAAATAAGATAAAAAAGAAAAATACAAAAAAACAAGAAGAAGAAAAAAAAAAAAGGGCCCCCTACTTCCTCCCTTTACTTCTCAAAACCACTAATCTACCATCACAGAAGTTGCTAGTACCACCATATTGCCACCACCGCAGCTCCGCCACCTACTTCCGGCAAGACGTAAAAGTCTGAAACACCACACTTCCGGTTGACGGAAAATCATCCATTGTGCAGCTCCGGCATTTCATCCCTAATGGTTCAACAGCTTTAGCAATTCTCGTCCAAACCTCATTGCTGGTCGACGTAGTTGAAATCGACATAGTTCCCGGCCGGAAAACTTGCACCACTTTCTTCAATATGTTAATAATATCATTGGGATCATCGTAAATTGATCCAACACATTCATAACTTGCATAACTAAATCCATCTTCAGGGGTAACATGAATGGTAGAATAACGATCTCCATCAATGCCATTCATGGAATATCCACAAGGATCAAAAACAAAATCACAAATCAAAGCATTTGGGTTAATTTCCGAAATTCCAGTAACTTGCGTCATTTCATTTGAAGCCATATTTGGATGCTTAAAAAACTTCCTAGCAAGTACCCGATCAAGCTCTGTCATACAAACTTCAATAGTGAAGAGATCGTTGTTGTTAGGTTCTTCGTTACAAGCAGTGAATACATGCCAGGAATGAGAAATGAATTTTGATGGCATAACAGAGGCTTTTCTATAACAAAGATGAATCGGTAATTGTTGTTGTAAATAAAAGATCTCATCGTTGAAATTTGTGTGTGGGTAAGGTTGAGCTTTGGGGAAAATGAAATTCCCTCGAGTATACCTACATTCACTCATAATGAATCCCAATTCGGATGTATATTGAATCAATGGAAGAATTGATTTCAATAGCTGAGTAGTTCCACATGTTTTAATGATAATTTTAGTTGAGTAAACAAAGAGGCTTGATTCCGATAATACGTAAGAATCAAAGTATTGATTCCCAACAGCTGATACTACAGTACATTGCACTGCATTTAGTATTTCTACAATTGATTCGAAGTCCAGTTGACGGAGACCACCCATTCCGATGATTGGATCATCGCCAGAGAAGTGTAGTTCAAGTCTCTTTTCGAATCCTTCGAAACCAGAAACAGCCATGATTGATGAAGAAAAAAACAGTTTGTATGAAGAAGAAATGAGAAAAGAGATCAGATAGGAGGTGGGGAGAGTTAGGAACAGGGAAGTGAGTATATATAGGGGAAAATAATAACAAGTGAGAAAAAGGGAAGGGGGGCATGCGAGGTGATCGAGTGAGGGAAGAAAGAATAATAGTAATAATTGTAAGCATAATGAATACAAGATGATGTATCAAGTTTTTTTGTTTTTGTGAGAGACAAACAACATGAATCCAAATTCATTTCCACGCGCAATTCTTGTTTTTTTGTTTACTTGTCTATATTTTTTTAGTACTATTCACTCTATTTCCTACATTCATACCTTCAAAACAACCTACTCACCCTCCGTTTCAATTTGATTTTGACTTTATACATAGTTTAAGAAAGTAAATAAGATTTTTGAATCTTGTCGTCTTAACTTAAAGATACGTAAAGTATCTTTTAATCTTATGGTCTTAAGTTTGCAATATGGAAAGTTAGAATCATAGAGTAGCCAAAAAAAGAAGGAATTTTTGAGTTTAGCAGTGGCGAAGCTGAGAGTTTTGCACAAGGTGTTCAAAACTTTCGTATATATCTATAAGAAAGTTGCTTTTAACTTACACACAATATATTTTTTCGATTAAGGGTGCTCTATTGACCACCCTTGACACTCAGGTCAATGTAGCTACATTGGGGTTCATGATTCTTGTTCTTTTAATTATTGGGTTCTAAACTAAATAATTTATACATGTTTAATAGTTGTTTTTTCAAAAAAAAAAAAGAAGAAGAAATATAAGGTTTAGAGTTTGGACTGAAGTTATATTGGACTCGATGAATCTACAAGCTCCACATTAGCTTAGTCCGGGGTAAATGCTTATTGGCACTTGATATTAACGCAGTAATACATTCAAATTTGTCTAATATTTTTTTTTTTTATATACATAAGTATAAGGTTTAGAATTTGGACAATTCGACGGATTTGAAAGCTTTACACTAGCGTCTAGAGGTATATGCTTATTGGCACTTGATATTAAAGTAAAAATAAATAGTAATAAAACATAATCTTGCATTGTTGATGTGATGATTAAGTTAGCTAAATGGTCAAGAGTCGAGATCACAATCAGAAATGTTGTATTACAGATTCTAATTCAATCTTTTAACCACTGCTAATTAGTTAAGAATGTCATTCTTTCTTATTAACCACTATTACTATTATGCTAAAAATTAAAGCATTGTAATTGGTGTTCCCCTGATTTCTTCATTTTTTTAAAATCTTTTCATTTTGTGCTCCTTAAGAATCAAATTATGTAACAATAGAGATGATTTATTTGAAGTATTAATTTTACTTTCAAACTAAAGAGCTTTTGATTCATTAGGACAATAATTAAATAATTTAACGTATATCAAGCAAATTGACTTTATAAGGGGACAAAAACATCGTGATTAAATAGTTTTAGAGTTAGGTTGAACTTTGAATTTACAAATAATATTATATTTTTTCTTGAAAACGTTCTTGCGCTTTTTTGAGTTTCTCCCCTATAGAGCACTCTTGCAGTCGTACCGTCTTGATAAAATTATTTTTTTCTTAAAAGCGTTTTTATGCCCTTTAATTTTGAATTTCTCCTTTATAAAGGATCGCGCTGCACTCGCACTGTCCTGTTACCATCCCTAGTTCCATGAGTAGGAAATTTTTTGGGTATATATATATATATGACATATGTCAGTAATAAGTGTATATGTATATATATAGGCTGAAAATATGAGAGACCAAAGGTACCCTAGTAAATCACATGGCAGCTTAGGAAAATAGAGACACAATTATAAACAAGATGCTTGAATGCATGACATCAATTATTAGAGTTTGCTACGAGGAGGCATGCAAGCTTTCTCTAATAATCTATATTATATATATATATATCTCTTCCCTTATATACATAATTCTCAAGTGGACACACAAAAAGCCAAAATAATTTATTTTAAAAAAAATCAATTTTTATATATTAGGCCACCTAAATCCAAGAACTCTCCTGTTTTTATTTTAATAGTTTTTTTTAGCCAAATCGGTGAATTTGTGTTTTAGTGCATCTATTTTCTAGTAGGATTAATGAGAGATCTTATTGTTAATACTTGCTTTTAAATTCAAAAACTTTGAAATGCACATGAATTTACAAAATATCTTATTACGGAAATGAATAATTGCTTTTATTTTTTTGGGAAACATATTTTATTTTGGTTTTTTTTTTTTCTGTATAAGTCCTAATAAGGCACTAGTCTATTTTGGCAAAAATGGAAGGGAAAAATGGAGGGGCATGAGACTAAATTCAACTGGTTTTGAAAAGGACACCATTATCTTTTGAAAATAAAGTTTAATAGACGTGCCAAAATATAATCAATTGTGTATTTCCAATATGCATATATTAAAACAGTAAGTATCAAGCGTGGCAACTAAATGTAATTATAATATTCAATGCATTAAGATGGGGTCCGTAGATAAAAATACAAGGCAATTCAATGTATTATCATCATTTCCTTTTTTTCTTTTATTTAAGTATAACTCATAGAATACACTCCTTAATTGTTTATCACCATCACATATTTACATCAAATCATATAAATTTAATATCATTAACTAATTTAATATGGTGAGGATGTATATTAATTATCCATATTAAATATTAAATACTTATGTGTAAACACATATAATATATTTATCAACGCAATGTAAATATTGAATATGAATAAACTTTTAGCCATTCAGACTATCCGAATACTTTATAAAGTAATGATAAAAATATCTATATGGACCATCCTTTAGGACAAACGCAACCTCTGAAACTTAATTAGCGATAATGGATTTGTCCTTCGACACCCTTTTCATTTGAATATCAAATGTAATTTGCATGGCTTAGGGCATAAACATGTGACCTAAATCACAAACTCTAATTTTGCCCCTTAACTTAACTCTAGGACACCCTTTTCAATATTTTTGAAGAACAACAATCAGGAAAATTTGTAGGCTTCATGTTTGGTTAGCTTAAACATTTTGAAAAATATTTTCTAAATCAACTTATTTTTTTTAAATTTAAGGAACATGACTTACCTCAAAAAAATAAGGAAAATATTTTCCAAAATTCTGTTTCAACCTCACACCTCAACTTTCACCCTAACTCAAGTCTTGAGTACCGATTTTCGATACTACTCCGGGATCAAACTTATGATTTTTGATTTGGGACACAACTCTCGACCTCAATTCGAGACCCAACTTTCGGGTCAGATCGGGGTCGAATCTCAATTTGGGTGTCGAGTCTCATGTCAGGATTAGAGGTCGGATTTTGAGTCGGTTGTCGAGGTCAAATCTCGAATCAGGTGTTAGGGTGTGGTTCTAAGTTAGATGCCAGAGTCAGAGTTTGAATTGAGAGTCGAGGTCGAGTCCCAAATCAGGTGTCGAGTTTGAGTTTCGAATCGATCGTCAGGATCAAATGTCGAGTTTGTGTTCCGAATCAATTGTCAAGATCGAGTGTTGAAGATGGATCCCGATTTGAAAGTCGGATCGTGGTTTGAAAGTTGGGTCCTGGATCGGAAGACAAGTCAGGACTTAGTTTGGAAATCGAGTACTGGATTGAGAGCCAAAGGCCGATCACGAATTGAGTCTTGAATTGGAAGTCGGGTCCTACGTCGCGTGTCGAGATCAAATTCTGTTCAAAAGTCAAATTGTATTTTGGGTGTCGGGTCTTAGTTTGGGTATCAAGTTCTGAATCATTCATTGGGGTTGGGTGTCTGTGTCGGGGTTAGGGTTCGATTTAGGTCGAATGTCGAGTCTTGGGTCGGGAGTCGGAGTCAGGTCCCAGGTCAGGTGTTAGGGTTAAATCCCAAATCGGTCGTCCAGATCGTATTAAGGTTCAAGTGTTGGGGTCGGGTAAGGGTGGACATTCGGTATTCGATATTCGGTTCGAGTTTCGCAAATTTTGGGTTTGGTAATTCGGTAATTGGTAGTTTAAAGTAGATACCAAATACCAAAATTTTAAATTTCGGTTTGGTAATTCAGAAAATGGTAAATTAAACTTCGGTTTGGTACGATATTCGTTAATACCGTATTAAAGTTCTAGCCGATTGTATTACAAAGTTAATACTATTTCTCCAATTATTTCAATTTTTTTTATGAAGAGGCACAATATAAGAGAAGATCAACAATTAAGAAGACATCAAGAAAAGCAAATTGATACAACTAAAAGACATGCATTTGGATTGTTCATGCTTATTCTATAACTTTCAGATTGGACTTGTACTAATGGGTAATGGATATGTTGATATATGACCTTCTTAAGTAAATAATTTGGTATTCAGGAAATACCGAATACCATAATTCTAAAATTTTACTCTCGAATACTATGCCAAATACCAATACCAAATACCAAATTACCAAAAAAATTGGTCCGGTTTGGTAATTCGGTTTTCGGTATTTTATGCCCAGCCCTAGGGTCGGGTCCTAGTTTGAATATCGTGTCTTAGGTTCGGAGTCGGGATCAAGTCCTGGGTCAGGTCTCGGGATCGGATACCAGATCGATTGTCAGGTCGTGTCCCAATTCGAATGATGGGGTCTAGTCCCAGTTAGAATGTCGGGTTGTGCATTGGAAGTTTTGGTTAAGTCTTGGGTCGGATTCTGGATCAGTCATTGGGTTCGTGTCCCAATTCGAGTGTCGGGGTCAGGGTCGGGTCTCAAATTGGTTGTTGGGGTTGGTTTCTGAATCATAAATTATTTTCCTAAAAAGTATTTTCTACTCTCTAGCCAAGAACAAAAGATATTTTCTGGAAAATATTGTTCATTCACTAACCAAACACGAAAATATTTTCCACTCACCAACCAAACATGAGAAAGTAAGTTAGAAACCAACTTGTTTTCCAAGAAAACATTTTCCTTTCCTACCAAGCACACTCTAATAGGTTTTTGGCTTTGCTTAATCTCTCTCAATCATTCCTTGTCTACTCTTTTTCAATGTTTTTCAATAAACAACAATTAGGAAGAGGTTTCAAATTCTGTTTTGATCAGTCTCACTTTAACCATACAATGAATAAAAAGAAGTATAAAGCACTTTTTTAACAAAAAAAACTTGTCAAGAATATGAGAATTAGTTAGATAGACAATGCATTTGCATGATAGCATCAAGTATATAAGTTGTCTGTGCTTCTAAAGAAGGTGAAACTTAGTTAATAATTTGTTCTAATTCTAGTAAGATTGTGAAGATTATTACACATCTTTAGGAAGGTAATGTAGTATCTACTCATCATAAATAGCAAAAAAGAATTTTCTTCTCCCCTTTGCTTTTAAGTTACTTTAGATGTTTATTTCACCTTACAAGACTTATACCTCAATCATAGTAAAGAGTAAGTACGTAATAATATATTTAAATATTAATGTATGTAATATGAGATAGCTAAAGTGAATATATATATATATATAAGAAAGAAGAGTTATGGGGAAGGATTGGAGTAGAGAAAGATAATGATGGTCAATGGTGAGTTTTACATAAATCAAGAAAGGTATATTATTGAAGGTTTTAATAGAGGATAGATAGAAATGATTTTGAGAAGTGTATGCTTCATCGACAATATTCTTATGGTGGATGGCACACTCAAATTATGACCACATATCCCTTCCTCTTTGTGCTGCACGCCAACCACCAACCCACCCCCCTTAGCTTCCTCTAATAGATGTATACCTATCACCCACACACATATAGTATGTAAATCTTTTCAATTGATAAGTAGATTTTTTGTTTTATACATACGGCAAGTTGAAATTTCATGAGAAATCTTAGTAGCGTAGTTGATTGGCTACCTGAACTTCCATCTTGTTGGTGAGAATTTGATTCCCTACATTATAATCCCCTTTCCATTTCCCATTAAACAAGGAAAAAAAAGTTGAAATTTCATGTATGATCATTTTACTACTATAAGTTGATATATGTGCATTGGTAATTAATGTGCAAAATCGATTGCATAGTTATGATATTACTAACGTCTTACTTTATACTTGTATAAATAATTGGACATACGTATAATGGAGTTATCTTTGATAGAAAGAACTAAAACGTTGACGCAAATTCAGATTAGTTGAATTAGTGAGTTTCGAACATCAAATGCTTGAAGCAATAAAAAATATGATTAAAGTTCTTCCAACTAAAATCATGAAGAAAGGGAAAGGTGGACTTCGTATACTGAACCAAATCTCAATCTTTCTTGAAAAGTCTCAAAAACCAAGTTTTAAGAAACCCAATATATTTTAACTCTTTACATGAAAAGTACAAGTCAACCAAAGTCCCCCCCTTGAGGATAGAGGAATTGAGTTCAAAGATGGGGATTTAAATTTGTACTACAAAAACCAATAAGCTACAAAAGAGAGCTAGCATAGAAAGACACCAAAACCTCTCTTTTAATGGACCCAAATATTTGAGTTTGTGATCCCCTTTTTCACTAAAATGATATCTACCAAAGCCACGATTAGGACCTACTCTAAGGGATTGTGTTGTTACATACCATACCCCACATGAAGTTACATAATCTAAGCACTTGTCATACAGCCAAGACACCAAACGACCCCACTTAAAGGTAAGTATATTTAAACTCTCCAAACTTTGTGTAAAATGGGAAACATGAGAGTCCCCACTAGGGACCATAAGGTTAATAGATAGGGAGACAATTACATGAGTTGGGAGAGGGTTACAAGTGACTTTAGCCGCCAGACATGCTTGCACGCGCAAAGTTTCCATTTCCATGTTAAAATGTTCACCTAAGTAGACTGCCGGCCTAGCTACTATATATTTACATATATACACTTCTCTATATGGTTTTGTTCACACCGTTGTTACGTATTGTTTCATAATATATTGTACTGTATTGTTTTAACGAATATATTGTTTAGATAGATTGTAACATTCTCCGTCGTTACATAATGTTACACATCAGCAATTTGAATGATAAACCTACTTAGAAAAGTAGGATACGAGGTTGAGCTACTATGAAAAGATAGGGATAAAGGATAAAATATGATTATTACATAAAGATAAAATGAAAAGAAAATACTAAGATAATGATGCGATCGCACCAGATCAATCGTTACAAAATGAAACTTTTCGTCGTAATCTAACAATGAATTTAAGCGATTATGGTACAATAAAATTTAAGTAACAAAATCATTGTATTTAAACTAATAATATAATAACAAGAGACTATTAAAATAATATAAAGTCGAAGCACGCACAAGTTGACCTGAACATTACCCATAACAAAAGTTATTTGAGCACTAGGAGAAGCATTTTGTGAGTGCAGCTATTTCATGCGCATAATTTTTGTGCATGAGTGGTGCCCACCACTTCTTTAATTTTGGTTGGAGGGTAGGAATTTGGATTAGGCATGAGCAAAGAAGATTAGTTCATAGATCACTTTCAATCTTAATCTTCAAAGTCCAACCCCTAATCTTCAAACTTTTAATAACACCAACCAACTAATTAAGGTCATAATATAACAACTTTTAAGATTAGGCAGACTTATGTTTAATTTGTTTCCTCTTCTCGCACGTTTGATCAAAGAATCTAATTAGTCCTTTCCAAGTTACAGTTTATATTCTTACTAATGTTATGCAAGCATATAGTTTTGACTTTTATTTTATGAAAGACCACTATCTATCAACATGTTATAAGCAGCGAAAGAGTCAGAATTTTCACTAAAGGAATTCAAAATATGAGGAAATAAATACTCGAAGAAGTTAAAAAAGATTCAACATCTATTATATATACACGAAAAATATTTTTAACTATTGTATATGATAACAATGTAATTTTTCACTGAAGAGAGTTTTGGATGAATCCCCATGAACTCTTACTAGCTCCGACCATGGTTATGAGGTCTATAGATTTAGATTATCATTTTCCAAAGTCCACGCATAAGGAAACTCGTTTATATATAATAATATAATTTCTGGTATATATGCAAACTACACTGATGGGAGAAAGCATAAGAAATTCTGTATCAATTTTGACCTTATGTAAGATATATTACTCACAAATTTGCATGCGTTAATTACATTTTGGTTACTTGATAATATTAGTTATTGTTATTACATTTTACTTCACCTAGTTGTTAGTTGTTACCAAAATATTCAACTTTGGGAAAAAAAAGAAGGGAAAGATACTATACGTACGAAGACTACATAAAAGAAATTAACTAATTTGATGCAATACTAGAATATATCTCACAAGCTAGATTCCTAGTCATATAGATTTAAAGCTCAAAAAAATACATTAATTAGGTAGTGTCTTGGAGAAATTTTTAATTAAATAAATGAACATGCATGCCATGCTAGACAATAATAGGGAACCAAATGCAATTTTTTAGGATTTGAACTTTGAAGATTATCAAAAAGAGACCTTACTTTAATGACAAAAACATATTTTTTTAATGACAATACATATGATTGTTAGAAGGTGGATGATTTACGTGAAGCAAACAAAAGACATGTTAGAACTTTCAAGTGCCTTTAATATTTATTCATTATTATTTTGTTTAAGAAAAGATATACTCTATAAATTAAACACCCCTTACTTCCTCTTTTCGAATTTATACGACTCACTTTCATTTTAGTCCATTTTTGAAAAAAAAATGACATACTTTAAAATGTTAATCAGATTATAGTCACATAAATATTTATTATTTATTTTATACTATAAGTTTTAGAAGTATTTTTTCAAAACTTCATATCAAATCAAACAATATCACATAAATTGAAAAACGGAGGAAATAATCCTTTTTTTTTGGGGAAAAAAGACAAATATACCTTGAACTATCTTAAATGATATGCAGATGCCCTCCGTCATACTTTTGGGACATTGGTGCCCCTGCCATCCAAAAACTAGAGCATATATACCCTTTATACTAACGGACATACATGCGTCATAATCTTATCCACCGACTCGACATTTATTAAATATTGGATCGACGGATATAATTGCGTCACGTGTTCCTATTTAGTCTTCCATTAGGGTGAAGGACATATATGCTCTAGTTTTTGGATAGCGGGTACCTATGTCCCAAAAATATGACGAAAGGTATATGCATATCATTTACGATAATTCGAGGATATATTTATCTTTTTTTCCTTTTTTTAATGTAGAATCACATGACTATTCATGAATGTATATTCTCCTCGAGCCCTGCCACAAGCTGAACCAAATCTCTCGATGTTTGCTATAAACTTACACGCCAAATCATTATCTCGTGCCTCTATTTTTAATTTTTTTTTTCTTTTTCATATTTTCTATTTTTATTTTAATTCAGTAAAAAAAATAAAAAACTTAAAGAAAACATCTGAATTCTGATAGGAAAATCTGTCAATCATTATTTATGTCCTCTTGAGTTTCTGAATTTGTGTCATATACATTTGCTTGGCCAATAGGGCACCATTTTTTCATTTCCTTTTCTATCTTGTCTTGTATTGTTTACATTTCTACCCAAATTTAGCATCACATGTGAGTTTGATTCCCACTCTTCCACTTGTAAAGTTCACCATACTCATAGATATAATTGGAGAGAGACGAAGTCGA
Source organism: Solanum commersonii (assembly GCA_029007595.1). Lineage (NCBI taxonomy): Eukaryota > Viridiplantae > Streptophyta > Magnoliopsida > Solanales > Solanaceae > Solanum > Solanum commersonii. The sequence goes on from JAJTWQ010000118.1 coordinate 734,258, forward strand.
GATTTAGAGTTTATAAGTTTAGAATTTTAGCGTTTTAAATGATATAGAATTTTAGTTCTTTAAATGTTATTGACAATAACTAAAAAGGTAAAAATAATTTTTTTTCCTTAATAGATGTGCATTGCCTCACAAATTCACGTAATATGAAGTAGAGAAAATATCATAAAATTCATACAATTTTAAGTTGCAAAAGAAGCTCACTTGACTTTGATCTAATGATGAACAGAACACGTGATTTGTGAGTTAGATGCACGTTACGGATTGTGGTATTCCCGCCCACAAAAACATGGTTTTAAGTGAGGGCGTAAGACACGGACTTTACTTGTCTTACCTTAGTGCCGTTCCTGTTTGGTAGCCCAAAAAAGACTATAAATAAACACATTATAGTCTACTAAAGTATATCTATAATCTAAAAGTTGTTTAATCTAACACACCAATAACATAAATCTTTAATTAAAAATACCAACCTAATAATTAATATGATGCACTTTTTGCTGACATAAATATAGCGTCATTGCTGGTGTTATAAATGGTGCATGCCTAGTGCAAACTAAGGTGTTTGGTCATATTTAATTGTCACATTTAAAAATAAATAGTTTGTATTTTATTAAAGTAAAAAATGATAGTATTTAAAATTGATAGTTATATTTGGTCATAATATAAATTGAAGTTATTTTTATTTTTTGTGACTACCTTGAAGTGAAAAAAGTGAAAATACTTTTTTCGTTATTTTTCAAATTCTTGAAAAATTCTGAAATTGTCCTACATATTTTTCATACTTCTACTCAAAACAATGATTTTTTTTATAATCAAACACCTCGCCATAATATATATATGTTTGGGCCAATTAGAAGAAAAGGCTGGATTTGATAGATTAAGTATCCAAAAGGATTAGAAGAGTTTGGAATTTCCAAGAGAGATTTATAAGAGCTACCATTGGCTTCTCTCTTTTTGATAATGTGAGGAGTAGTGTGAAGCATGGATTTCTAAACATGGAGGGCATTATGTCTCCTTTCCCCCAAACCCTTTGTCCTTCCTAAAAGTTACCCCTACCCCCCCTCCTATAACATTCCCAAACTTTTTTACTTTGTGACTCAAATTTATGGGAAGGTTCCGCTTGTGTTTTCAAGTGTTCATTATAGATAAATTAAGTAAAAATTATATAAATTTTATGCTGTTAGAGCTAACTACATTTTATTTATATTATTTTTTTCAAATTATAAAAATTCCTTAAATTTATAACATCTTGGATACATCAGTAAACCTGCGGATATATAGCTCACGAATTGCAAATGATATATTACTTAATGGGAGAGATGTATCTGAGAGGGGATAGATGTATTCGAGAGGGATAGGGATATCTCGGAGAGAGGATATGGACATATCTGAGAGGGGATTTTTGTAATTTTTTTAATGGCAAGGGATTTTAAAAATTCTAGTAAAATAAGATGTATATTTATGTGTTTTTTTCCATAAACTAATCATATAAATATGTCTTTTTTAGAATATGTAGTAGCTTTAATAAATTCTAAAATCTTTGACTTCTTCCATTTAATGTTAATGTGTATAACTAAAGGAGATGACATATAAGTTATCTATATGCACAAAAAACTTTTTCAAAAATGAGTTCTAATACGAGTATTGTCATATATTTTAGCTACTCAATTAAAACATATCATAGTTCGAGTGCTTAAATGAAATGTATTATCAAATTCAAGGGATTGTCGATGTATTCAACGTTTCTATTCTTTTAAACAGAAACTCACACACTTGATAGTTAAGGTGTGTTTTGATAAATAGTTGATGTAGAAAACACATACACCTAATAATTCATGTATGAAACTTGAAAAATCGAGATACTTAAGATTTGGGGTGGGGAAGGAGAATGACATGCTTTTGGAAAGAAAAAGAAAAAGAATAATGGTTCACTTAATTTAAGAACGTCCCATGCTAGAATATTGATTGATTAAACTTGATTCCGACATGTTGGAACTCTTAAACATGCTTATTGTAAGAGATTAGATTCTAATTACAGAGCTAATCATGATTACCATTTTACTTAAACAAATCAAGGTTTGTGAGTTTCAAGGGGATATATATGTCCCCTCATGAACCCACAATTATATCATTTTCTTGCACGGATAGGAAAAATCTTTTTGACCAGAATTTGACCAGAATAATTTTTTATCTATGTAAATATTTTTACCTTTTTAACTTTAATACCTTTCAACTAAAAAATGGAAAAAAGATTAGTTTGTTTTAAAATAAAAAAAAATTATAATTTTTTTAATTTTCTAGCCAAATTCTGATCAAATTTTCTGGCCATTTAGCACTTCCCCACTGATAATTTGGCCTAACTTTTTAAAAGATTTTACTCAATAAATTTGATTGGTAAAATTCTCCTTTTTGATCAATATATATTGCATTATGAATAATTGAATTTTAATCTGTTCAACCATTTATTACTATTTGGATTAGCATTGACTAATTAATCTAAAGTTTCAAATGATAAATAGGAAAAAGTTAAACGACTTCTCATTTGTGTATTTAGGCATGTTTCTTTATATTTATATTGTCGCTAAGCAATAATTATATTATTATTATTATTAAATAATTATTGTAAAATTCTTTATCTGTTGTAGCGTAAACTTATAAGAAAGAGTTTCAGCTCGAATAATGAAATTAAAATCATTATTATTCTGTTAAATATAAATGGACAGAGTCATAATTATTCTTAGCAAACTAACTGCATTACACTAATTTATTTTTTCATGAAATTTTTTGGTGGATGCAATTAGTCAGTGAAAGAAAATGAATGATTAAGGTCTCTGAAACTTGGAAATCACAAATGGGGACAATCATCATAACATTGTTATTCTAATTAAGGAGCAATTAGTTATAATTTGGACACAAACGTACCTCATTATGAGTATAATGTATGACTAAAACAGTACATTTGTACGTACATGTACCACTTGTTTATGCATATCCACCACGTTAATTTATCATAGTGCTCTTAGCAACACATCCAAAATATATTAAGATTAGTATGATTGAATGGGGTAAAAAATAGGCATGACACAAAGGCGGAGCTGGATGGGGTTCATGGGTTCGGACGAACTCACTAGCTTTTCCATAGACTCTGTATTTGTATTAGAAAATTAAATAAATATATATGTATATTAACTTGTGAACCTCCTAGCAAAATTGATTGGACAACTCAGTGGTAAGAAATGGGCAGTGGAAATGTCTTTCATACTAATGTTGTGGGTTAGTATGAATTGATACTTACCTACTTCTACTGGACCCCTAAGTAGGAAAGCACTCCAACTTACATAAAAGTCGTCTTCCTTTTAATCGAGCCACAATATGTATTTAAGATAACATGTGCAATTTCACAATATTCTTTTAATCTTTATTTATTTATTTACGTACTCTTTATTCTATAATAATTAATGCTAAAGGCAAAGTTGGAAAAAATAATGATTTCTCTCTTTGGTTTTTAAAATTGACAAGAATTTACGAACAACTATATTTAAATAAACGGAAATAATTTAGGTCATTGAAAATAAATGACTGCACACACAAAAATATCGGTTCTTCCTACATTTAAAAATAAATAAATGCCAAATAATTGCAAAAAGTTTTGCATTGGCAATAACTTAGGACATAGAAAATAAATCAATGTAGTTGAAAAAATATCGGTTCTCCCTACATTTCATGATCAAAATTCTAACTGTTTGTTGTGTTACACTAATCTTTAGAACCACTAATTAATATAGAATAATTACTAAAAATAACTTCATTAATAACTTCTTTTTATGTCTAATGGACATTTTTTCTCTCTAAAAGTTACTTTTTCTCAAGTTTAAGTCAAGCACGCATTGAACACGGATTAAGACTCTCCCGCCCCTTTTGACACCCATATTATTAACCCAAGAAAAGAAAAAAAAAAAACAAGAAATGTAGCTTAAGAAATTAAAGATGGCCTTTTGGAACAAAAATGTCCCCAATTCTTCTTCATCATCATCTTCTAAATGTTTTCCAATTCTAGGCCTACTTTCCCTCATCCTCTTGCATCCTACCACCACAACAACAACCACCTCTTTTGCTAACGCCATTCGCGTTGTTGCCATCCAAAAACCTACCTACGATGACATTCCTTCCTTCAAGGAGGCACCTGCTTTTCGCAATGGCAACTCATGTAGCTCGCGTAACATAGATAAGATTCAAATAGTAATGCCTGTTGATGCCAATTATATTAGGGGCACCATGGCTGCAGTGTTGTCTATTTTGCAACATTCAACATGTCCAGAAAACACTTCCTTTCATTTTCTTTCTATCCATCTTGAACCTCAGATTATTTCCCTCATCAACTCTACTTTCCCTTACCTTAGCTACAAAATCTATCATTTTCATCCTAATCGCGTAAGGGGAAAGATATCCAAGTCTATTAGACAAGCCTTGGATCAACCTCTAAACTACGCAAGAATTTACCTCTCGGACATTCTCCCTAAGGACGTGCACCGTGTTATCTATCTAGACTCAGATATCATTGTTGTGGATGATATTGCCAAGTTATGGGGGGTGGATTTGGGAGATAAAGTCCTGGCAGCACCTGAATATTGCCATGCAAACTTTACAAACTATTTTACAGACACATTTTGGTCAGACGTGAATTTGGCTAAAACGTTTGAAGGAAGGCGTCCATGTTACTTCAACACAGGTGTAATGGTGATGGATCTTGATGAATGGAGGAAAGAAGGGTATGCCCAAAAAATTGAAGAATGGATGTTAATACAAAAGCAAAGAAGAATTTACCAATTGGGGTCGTTGCCTCCGATTTTGCTTGTGTTTGCTGGAAACATCAAAGCAGTTGATCATAGATGGAACCAACATGGTTTAGGTGGTGACAACCTTGAAGGTAAATGTAGGGGACTTCATCCTGGACCCATAAGCCTATTGCATTGGAGTGGCAAGGGTAAGCCATGGTTGAGGTTGGATGCCAGAAAACCCTGTACCATTGATTACCTGTGGGCTCCGTATGATCTGTATCGTTCATCCAGAATTGCGTTAGAAGAGTGAGTAAGAGCTGAATAGAACTCGAGATAGATTGATAGAAAGAAATTGCTGCAATTGAAAATGAAATGGTGCAACAAGTACCAACATTGATGCAATATAATTGCATAGTAAGACATTGTCAAGGAAGAATAATTAAGATAACAGCTAATAGTTCTCGGGCTTGAGATGTAGAATTCTTAGGCCTTTTAAATCTGAAGATTGAAGCTAAAGGAGTCTCCAGGGTATATTAGAGATCGATAGCTAAGAAAGGAAAATGTGGAATGAACTTAATTGTTCTCCCCTTATTAGAATTTGTCATTCATCATTCTTGATTGTAAAGGTGAAGTGTTAATTTTGAGTGTTCCCTTCAAGAATCCGTAGGTACGTTCACAACAGAAATAGACTTCTACCGATTTATCTTACAACAGATGGAAGTCTTTCAGTCACAAAGGCTCCAACTCAATGAACTCCAGGGTCTACACAAATTAGAAAGCAATTCACCAAGAGCTAGAAATCTCAGCATCTTTCTAGTTTTATAGAAGTTGAATGAAGCAAGGTAAAGCTGCTGATCAAGTTTCTTACAAAAGCATGTGTAATAGCAGAAGGCACGAGACTCGGTCTCTTTAGTAACAGAAAGAGTATCTTTCACCTAGTAGAAACACCAAGACAAGACAAGCATGTATGAAGTTAGTTCTCATAACCTATACAGCTAACTAATTATGTATGACCTGAGTATCCACGAAGTTGTTGTACACACGTCTCAAGTAATCTTGTCCCACATATACCAAATGCCAAGAAACCAGAGACATCCACTTCCCAGTTGTGCAATGTAACTGCATCAGGAACTTGTCACAGAACTGTCCCACAATACATCTCTTTTGCATACAGCTTCTTTGATGCCCACCTCTCAAACTCAGCAGCCATCTGACAAGTTAACCGTCTATCGTTGCTCCTAATCAGATACGCCAACAATATATTTTGCAACTCTATGCTTTGGGTGTGGCAGCAACCGGACATTTTCCTAATGTGTTCCACAAAATATAATCCCCAGAAGTTACCTGTGATAATCATAGCAAAGTCAGGACAATTGCAATATTATAGATACTCAAAAGATAGGCTTGATTGCAGATGTCGAACAGCTGCTGTAACAATCAAACCTAATCAAAGCTACAGAAATATGTGGCCAGGAATATGCTATTTAACTAATAATGAAAATACCTGAGTTGAAAATTCCACGGGTGCTTTAACAGCAGGGAAAATGCTTACCTGCAAAGGCTCATCGCATTAAGAATAACAGTGAGTGTATATGAGTACAAAAACAGAAAATATGAAGTGCATAAGAATCTCTATGACTGAGCTCTCACAGGCCACAGCACAAACCTAAGGCTGATAATTAGAAGTTGAAGTATTTATCTTAAACCTTGTGCCCATCTTTATTTGTCTAACTATGAATGAGCCATACATCATTATACAAGATAACACTTCTTGGTGCATGCTATTTGCAAGTGATATAGTGTTAATGATATGATAAAAATAATGAAGAAGTTGAAACATTGGAGAAACACTCAAGAGAATAAAGGCTTTAAAATAAACAGAAGACAAAATTTAGCCCCCCTTATAACCAAGGTGAATGAAATTAAACGTGATTGTGGTGCCCAAATACAGATAATTTAGATACATAAATGCAGTTTTCAAGAGAATGGCATGACCAATGAAGATGTAATACAAATAATAAAATTTGGATTACTAACAATAAAGTGGTACCAGAGTTTGTTGACAAAAAAGGAGTGATATGAGAGTACTATGCAACATGGATATACCTAACCGCATGAAAGGAATATTTATATTTTGTAGAACTACAACCACCATACGGACCTAGACTAATTGGCAACTATGAACAATTAAGTGTACCAGATAATAGGGCAACATTATGGAAAGAACGGAATTTGCTACAAATAAAATAAATGTTTGGTGTAAAATTCAGAGAATTTGAAGATAGATAAGCATGCTAAAAGAAGAATTAGCTGTCAAGAAAATGTAGTAGGGGCATATGGTGTCTTATTCCTAAAAGGCATGAAAATGTATCGAATAGTTAAGTAGAAAATTTTTTCAAGGAGACATACGACAAAAACTAGATAATATTAGAAAAGGAAGAAATATAGAACCCCATGTTGAAAAAAGAGATGTAGATGTCATGCTTGCCATCAAGAAGGACACTAAGCTAATGAGTGCCCAAACAGGAATAAGAAAGAAAATAAATAGCAAATAACACTATGCTAATGACTGTCCAAACAGGAATAAGAAAGAAAATAACATGCAAATAACACATGTGATAATTTCAAAATAGCACACATCACATATCGATTACTGATTAAAAAATTTTATAGCAACCTTTTTTCATTTTATCTTGTCATTTATCTTCACCATCTAAATCATGTCATAGAAATTCAAATCTTATTGCATTTTCTAATGTCGTTAATAAATTTTTTACCGTCTGTGTTCCTGATAATTCATCTTTTAGCAGGTAATTCTTCATACCATAATCCGACTTCCTCACATTGTTGCAGAAAAACATCCTTGTGCTCTATGAACATTGTCCTTTTTTAGTAATTACCGAGATACTACATTTTACCCATTGGGTTACCATTTCATGCTTACAGGCCCAACAATGTTATATCGGAATGATTAGATGAATGTACGAGAACTACAGATGTTAAGATGGAAGTAAAAGCAGCTATTAGACAAGATTAGAAACTATCAGATCCTACATAATGGACAAAATAAGGGACCCCAAAGATGGTTAGGCCTAGGTATGGCAACGGGGGGGGGTTTAAGCCTTGACCTGCAAATATTAACCCACCCGCTCCGCCCCGCATAGCATTTTTTTGTGTTTCAGACCCACCCCGCATAAACCAGCGCCCAACCCGCCCCGCAACAGTTTTAAAAAAAATAATCAGAAAAGCTAAATCAAAATTTAATACTACTAAATTATTTTTGCATCTTTCAAAAGCCAACAAATTTAGATAGATTATGTAATTAAGGATTATATTTTTTTATTTTAAGAAGTATTATATGTTCAAAATCACATTTCACATCCTTCCAATAGCCAACAGATTTAAATGGTAATCAGTTTTTTTAAGCAGTGAGCCAGTGATGCATTAATTTTGAAAAATTGAGTGTGTGAACTTAGTTTTTTAGTTTTCACAAAAAAAAAAATCAAAAACTTTTTTTATAAAGTATAGTTTTATGTGTACAAACATGAAATTCAGTAAATAAAAACATGGGTTAATGCAAATTCACATTTTCAATTTCACTGAAAAATAAATAATGAACTGATTTTTAATTAACTTTCATTTTGCTTAAAACCACTACCCGACCCGCATCGATTTTAAGAAAATTTATTTCAACCCGTCCCGTCCCGCCCGCCCCGCATAGTCTTTAACCCGCATAGCCTAAAAACCACTCCGCCCCACTCCATTGCCTTCCCTATAGTTAGGCCATGTCTGACCTAGAGTTCAAGTTCACTTGAAGGTGCTATGAGGAGATGAGCTAGACCTAAAATCACATAGAGGAAAAGTGTCTCAAAAAACCTACAAAATCTCAGAAAATGCCTAATTAACTGAGAATATAATGGAAGCAAAAGCAATTCCTATAAGTGCTATAAACTACCGTCTCTGGTAAAAAATAAATGAATTTTGGCATTTTTTATGGTCCAAAATGTACGAAATTTTTCAAGGTACAAATATGTATTAATTAATTTTTTTCAAAATATCCTTCTCTTTAGAGGGTTTTCAACTCTCTCCAGTTTTAAGAAAAATTTGGGAAGTGGCAAAGGGGTAATATTGACAAATCATCCTTTAATTAATGTCATTAACTTTCTTAAGGGGTGCAACAAACCCCAAAATTTCATTTATTTTGGACTAGAAGGAGTAGTTTGGTTAAGACTTAGCGGGTGTTGTTACACTTGGACAAGGTTCAGTGTTTACAAGGAATCTTTTTAGTTTGGTGAGACACTTGGCTGTCAGTCCCGAGATAAATGTGATGCTGAAAGCCCCAGGTTTTAGAAAACTCTTTAACTTACATCAAAAGGTAAGTTATCTAGTATAAGAACGTAATGAGCCCAAATAGACCGGAGCAGACATAAAGGATGCATAAAGCTTACCCTAATAATTTAGGATTGAAATCAAGTACATTAATTGACTAACTTGATTGTTTTAAAAAACAAACCTAGATAAAAATTAGTAATGCTTGACATCATACACATGGCTCAAAAATAAAGAAAGAGGAAAGACAGTCACATGCAATCCTTCTGCCAAATGCAAACTGAAAGGGGAAAGATTTAACAGATGATGATATCCAGAAATTTTTGGTCTCATACTACTACAGTACTACTGGATAATAAACAAGGATAGTGGAGGTCGAACTATGCACAATCACAATATTATGTCAATGAGAATGTTCCATTCTAAAAGAAAGAATCAACCTGCCAAAAGATGATATAATAGAGGACTTACAGATTTTGGATCAATAGACATTCCTGATAATGATCCTCCCATTATCTTGAAAGATACCTGCAGTCACATGAGTTGAAACAAAATGTTTTTTCACAAAGCAATTTAATCTAATACACAGAAATGTTCATATCCGCATCGGCTAATTCTCATATTGTTCGAAAAGAATTAGCATGCTTGTGAGATTGAAAATAGTACTTTTGATTATAAAAACAAACACATTTCTAGGGTCGAGTTGTACTCGTCGGACTTGCCTGACTGTCCTTGTTACTCCTTAGTTTCTTTTTTCTGCTTTTATTTTGAATACACTCTCCCCTCTAATTATCTTCTTGTAATGAAATCAAGACATTCGGGACTGTGCATATGAAAATAATTCAAAAGAGGAAACATCACAACTAAAGTTGCTATCGGAAATACTTACTTTAGCATATTCATATGCTTGCCAGCAAAATGGCTCCTCCAAATCAACTGCTTGAAGATCCTTATTCATTTTTTCCATCAAAAGATTTTCCACATTTGCCATATTATTTGTTGACTCTGTTTCGGCATCACTCTCTTCATCTTCCATATTCCCAAGTACTGCCCCTGAGGTAGGCAATCTTTGAGGTTGCCATGGAGCAAACTTCACTGTTCCTGGAAATGTTGCCTCAACACTTTTTCCTGAAATTCCTCGACCAGTCGTTATAATTTTCCATTCAACCAAGTGTTCAGCAACTGAAACTGTTCCAATAGAAGGTGTGCCATCAAAAGAAAGTACCCTTCTCCTAGGGAAGGGCATTGTCACAGTACAGAAGTCCATTGACAGAGGAGCTCTATAACCTTCCATGAGCCGTAACTTAAACAGAAATGCACCTTCATTTTCAGAAACCATTGAAAGCTGATAAAAACCCTTAATTGGAGGTCCCATACCACAAAATGCCTGATAACGCATCAATACAAAATTTCCTAATGGTGGTGAGAACATAAGTGATTGCTTCTCATTACCATGCTCTGGAACTTGAGCACAGGGGTGGAAGGATAACAGCTCAACACGAGCAGTGTCCAAACCTATTAGTGGAAACATCACATCAGGCAACCCTTCTAATTCTGCTCGACAGTTAACTTGACCTGAAATCTTTTTGCTATCTGGAATTTCATCGCGATCATACATGGCAGCATGGACTGTCTCGTGAATTGTAAACAGAATTCTCTGCTTCCCTCTATAAAGATAAGGTTTCCATGCTGGCTGCTTCTGATCTGCAGGAGGGATATCAGCTGAAGAAAATCCATTTATCTTAACTGCTGAAATGTTGGTGTAGTTAAGATCCAGAGGGGTGCCTACATTTAAGGTAGATGGGTTTTCAGCAAAGATTGAACCCTTTAGTTAATTCATAAATGCCTTACGGATTTTTTTTTGATAAGAGATACCATAAAAAGGTTACCAACCAAAAGGCATTGCACTGCTTATGAAAGAGCGAATCGCATCTCTATCCAGAGACCTCAAACCAATCTTTGGAGCATCAGATGCCATTGCTCCGCTTGTAGCAGCTCCAGAAGCTGTTGATCCTGCAACTGGAGCAGCTACAGGTTTTGCTCTTGCTGAAATACCAATACTTCCAGTGAGAGAATCTAACAACCCACCCACTGATGGAGATGCACTTGTGACTATTTCAGGTTCTGTCACATCGCCTGTTATGATGTCTCCTATCATGTGACCCACCATAAATGCCCTGTACTTGGAATGTATTGCAATTTTATTAATAAGTGAAGCTGGAGAGATCTAATTATGCAAGATCTAAACCAACTTACATTTACCACAAGCAAAACTTACCATAATTCACATTATGCCAAGCTAAACCCCAGCTTCAAAGATTACTTCGAGTCATAGAGGTCATGTACAATATGATTAAATACAAGAGAGAAAACTGAATATGCAACTCTAATGAGTTGACAACTTAACACAAATGAACTAATCAAGCTCCTACCCCACCCCCAACCCCAAAAAAGAAACTAATTCCTCCACACACAGCAAGGAATAGTAGATGACAATGACAGGCCCAAAATTCTTCTTTTTGACAGGCTCAAAATCTTCTTCTTTTTTTATATGAAGTAAGGTGTTTCATTGAAAAAGTTATCAAGAAGATGCAAAGTTACAAGAAAGTATAAGTATGACTACATGAAACAAAAAGACAAAAGAGAGTTGTCAGCCTCTATACAGTGTGTCACCCTAGAACAAGAACACTAACAATGTCCAAAAAAGGTCCAGTACTGATTATTAGGGATAACTTAGTTCATCAAAAAAGATTAAGAAAGCATTTAGCTTTAAGTGAGTGACTTGGAGTTGAGATGCCATCAATACATCTTCTATTCCTCTCAGTCCATTGACACCAAAAAAATAATTACAGGAATAATCAACCAGATCATTTTGATGGCCGTATCAACTTTCCATAAACTCCAACTTATGTGTGCCTATCTCAAATAATTTGGCAGTGCGGGAACAAATGGTTGACAGTTTACTAATACCTCATGCATAGATAACATCAACTGACCAGCTGAAAACCTCGAGTTAGGCAAGCTTCATTTAGGGCAATCCAGTTGAAGCATATAATATAACCTTAATAACAAGTAATTTGGTCCTCCATATCAGTTTTTAAGGCCATGAATCAAGGCCTTGATTCTGAGTGCAGGCCTGTTTATAACATTCTTTGACTATGAAAATACCTTGCTGCCACAATACATAATGTCTAAGTGATCTTAGTCAATGTTATAACCTTCCACTTCAGCTAACATTTCCATCAAGCTTTCTATTTCCCAGGTTTGGGCAAACCTTGTCAAATGTACGTACCAGTTATTGTTACTCCTATTCTGAGAAATTGAAGAGTTCATGTCCAAGACAATGTGGAATAGATTAGGATAATCATCCATGAGTGCAGTGTTATTGAGACATTTGTCATTCCAAAACCTTATGTACACTCCACTAAGTGACTTTTCTGCAAAAATCCATTCCCCAGCTTGCTGATATACTTCCAAGGATCAAATCCATAAGGTGTGCATTGTCAATTTTGGTGCTCCAGTTGTCTCTTTTCCCATGTTTAGCAATGATCAGTTCCTTCCAGTGACTTGGCTCTCCTATACCATCCCTCCATAGTCACTTCATTTGCAAACATTTGTCGTAGATGGCTAAATCTCTAATCCCCAAATGTCCATTGCATTTTGTCTGTGTGACTTTATCCCGTTTTATCAGATAGAATTTCTAGAGCTACTATTCCTCTCCTAAAGGAAATCCTTTCTGACTTTGTCCACTGCTTTAGCACATTTTTAGGAATAAGGAACAAAGACATGTAATAGGTAGGTATGTTGTCAAGCACACTGCTGATAAGAGTTGGTTTTCCCCCATAAATAAGAATGGCAACTGCTAAGAAGCCAAACTCTTTCTAATTTTTCAACAACACCATTTCAGATTTCACAGTTTATGAATTTGGCTCCTAGTGGGAGACCTACGTAGGTGGTAGGTAGTGTCCCAATGTTGCAACCCATGATTCCTGCCAGCACCTCAATATTGAGCACATTATTGACGGGATAGAAACTATTTTTAGTATGACATGTAACCCTGACAGAGCTTCGAATAGTAGGAGTGTGAGATTCAAGTATGGGATTTGTGTTTTTTCTGCCTCATAAGATCAATGTATCATCTGCATATAGTAGATGGAAAATAGTGAACGTGGTCCCAGTATCTGTGCCTACTCTAAATCTCTAAATCCATAGCAGATTTCTAGCCTTTTCCTGACATCTTATTTAAGCCTTTCATCGCTAATATGAAAAACGAGGGGGAGTGTGGGTCACCTTGTTTGATCCCTTTCTGAGGGGAGAAAAAAAACCAATAACTTCTATTGATTAATACTGAGTCTTTGACCATAGAGATGTTGTATTTAATCCACTTTATCCATCTGTCACCAAATCTCATATTTCTCAAAATGGATATTAGCGGTAGAACCAATTTAATTGATCGAAAACATTCTCTCCAGTTTGCACATGATACCAGGCTCTCTAGTTTAATCCTCCAATTCAAAACCTTCTTAGTTTTTTTTGAAACTTGGTAACTTTGTATTATAACACAATAGTACATGGGCATTACTAAACCTTATATACAGATGAACTCCAAAAACTCCACTATTCTAAATCTAAATTGAATCTAAAACATCAATTATAGAGACAGTTTCATTTGAGTATAATTGATTGCACCAAAAACATAACAACAAAATGCAGCAGAGTTTAACTTTCTGCATACTATTCTCTACGCTCTCAAAACACCTAGAATTTCTCTCTTTCCAGGTTGCCCACCAGATTGAAGCAGGGATAATTCTCCATCTCGTTCTGTCTTTAGCTAGCACTCCTGCCTCCTCCCAACTTTTTAGGGCTTCAGTAATTCTCCTAGGCATAGCCCAGGATATGCCTTCTTAGTTATGTAGAATTTTTTCAGCTTTAGCTCCCCGTTCAAGTTGTAATCTGCTTCTAAAATGATCACTGTGAACTTTCTATCCCCACACCATGTTTCAATACGGATGAAGCGGCCATAGATCTTGACCACTGAGTGATCTTTGTCGTGTCAACATATGAACTACTCATCTGGTGTATATTGGCATGCCTGAATCTGTTTGTGGTTTACTTCCCCAGAAAATGAAGAATTTTATCAGTTATGTCTCCCCATCCAAGTTGTAATCTGTTTCTAGAGTGATCATTGTGAACTTCCTATCCCCCAGCCAAGCTTCAATATGAATGAAGCGACCATAGCAGTTATAATCTAGAAAAACTCTGTAGATGCATGCTTGTGATTTCCACCCACATCTGTCATAATTCCCTGTCCTTTTAGGATGCCTGCTTGAGAGCAATGCATACCCAACAAAGGTTTTCCTCATCTATTTTGATGCTACTCAAAAATCTTATGTGCCTTTCAATAAATACAAACCACCCCTCACCAGGTTAGAGAGAAAAGAAGACAGGAAACATTTCCCAAGTTACAGCAAAATGTAGTTAAACTACCTCTATCGTAGTTATCTCAATTATGTGGCAGAAAACAGTCTCAAAAATCTTTAGTACAGTATCTTGAATAAGAACTTTAGGATATTTTGGGTGGGCAATTTCCATACAACTGCTTATGATTAATTTCCGCAAATTTTCAACATATCATTATTATAATTTTCTTTTGATAATATGATTCTCTACCAACAACTTTCAATATGTTATACACACCGGAACCTCATGGGTGCACCAAGAAGAGCTAGAAATGAGAGGCTATTCCTCAAATGTACATGGTAGTTCTCTATTCCATCTAAGTTCTCTTATTTCTTTACTTACACAAGACCCATATGAGTGCTAGTGGGACAATGGTTTCAAGCAGGAGGCGCCTCCTTCACTGTGCTTGGCATCACCTATTGCATCCCGAACCGTCTCAGAATCCACATCACAAGCAAACTGCCATCATTCTCATTATTATTATTAACCTTAAACATATCCCTGCCTCCCCCAAAGTTAGAAAATCCTCCTTGCACATCTTGACTTTGCAGGTGCATCTTTAGATACGCCATCTTGTAAAAAGTAGATCTGAGACCCTCTTGCACTGTGTTAGACCATTGTAAAGTAGGGGGTGAATTCACGTGCTTGACTTATCTCAAACATAAGAGAAAAACAAGAAAATCATCAGAACTATACTCCATACAGTGTCCAATGTATGTATATCTACCCCATGGCCATGGAAGCACCCTTCAACTTCAGTCTTCAATTCACCTACCACCGCCCAGTATTTGTTCTCAAAAAACTCTCCAATCAGCATCTCTCTCTTGTTTTTCCCTGCACTCCTCAAAAATCTCTTTAGTGAAACTCTCTAGATGTGAGTGGTACTATACTACTATCTCTTTTCTTCTTTTCTTTTAAAGTATGTATGACTTTATTTTCACTGTTTGCAGTAGAAAGTAGGATGTCTTTGAGGTGCTATAAAATGGTGGAATTGTGTTAGACAAATGTATTAACTTATGTGCTATATTGCAGAAATACATATCACAGGAAATAAAATAGATTTTTCTGGATAACTTTAAACTAATGAGGAAATAGAGGTCACTAAGAAAATAGGAAAGAGGATGCTGAAGAAATAGCAATAGAGGTTTGTATAGAATGGGGAAGATGACCCTTCTAAAAGAAAGGAGAGAGAAATATAAAATTGTTGGGACACATAACAGTAAAATGAGGTCTCGATCACATTTTTTAGCATTTGATGAGCCCTCCCATTTTCTGCTAGAGACTCACAGGCTACGTGACAGTGTAAAAATCAATGTCAGTCAACCTATAATACAACTTATGGACCATACAAAATTACAAAGCCAAATATTGTTGCAACAGTACTAATACCCCTAAATGAAAAATAGTTACCAGATAATCCGTCCATCCCATTTTATGTGATGGTGTTTGACTAGGCACGGAGTTAAGGAAAGAAAGAGAAACTTTTGAAACTTATGGTCTAAAACAAGTCATAGACATTTGTCTAACTATAAATCATCTCATTATGGGTAAAAAAGATTCAAATTTAAAAAGTTTTTATCTACAGAGAAGACAAAGCTTAACATTGAAGATGAAAAAGAGGAGAGATGATGAATGTTTACCCCTATTTTCAGATGTGCCCCTTTTTTGGCAAAAGAAGCGAGAAATCTAGAGCCTCAACAAAATTTAATGGCCTTCCATGAAAACAACATGAATATTTCACGCAAGAACAAGGGAGAGAAACCAAGATGGAAATAACATATCAGGTAACCTGAAACAACTTCACAAGAGCAGACCAGACCCTAAAACCAGAACCAATAACAGTCATATGATGAATAAAAGTCCAGACAAAATTTTCAATTGTATCGCATATTTTGGAATCCCATTACCAAACCCGGCAATTTTATTCTGCATTCTGAGAATTGTATGGCAAAAAATTTAATGAAACACAAACCATGTGGAGATGTTTCGTCAGTAAAAGAGACCTTTAAATGGAAGCAGTTAGCAGCACGCACTCAAAACTAAAGTAGATCGTTGAGGATATAATTTAGACATTGGAAGCTCCACTTGAGACATTAAATACTTATAAATAATGGCTGTTGCACTTAAGATAGAAAATTGTAGGGAACTAATGTGCCGTATGAAAGAAGACAGTATTCATAACATCAGTGGAAAATCTAATCAAAAACAAGAGAATTGTTTATTTATTTTATGCAAGAGAATTAGAGGGTGTTTGGGTAAGCATATTTGTTGAGAAGGTAAATAATTTTATTAATGAAGGAAAACCTCTATACAAGCCATATACCAAAAAACAAAAAGAGAACCTACATCAATATATGGTTCACCACAAAAGAAACCCAATCATCTATACAAATGGGGACCTCAAGGGTACACCACAAAGAAACTAGAAACAAAAGACTACTTCACAATTTTATGAAATTTGGAGTCTCCCCATATAACCCAGATGATGGCTAATGGAGCAACACCCCCTTAGAATTCACTTCCCCCTCCAGAAGGTCCAACTATGCAACGCCTCCTTCATGTGCCCCACACCACTCATTCCATTCCAAACCAGTAAAGGACTATCAACTACAGTTGTGTAGCCACCTGACAATGCAATAGGAGATTATCAACATCATCACTCAAACATTGATACATACCAATCAACATAAGTGATCTGTGATCCTTTTCTTTCTCAGATTCTCCGCTGTCTATATCACTCCGCTCACAGTTAATGCAAAGAAACACACCTTCCTGAACATCCTGGAATCCAAATAGAGCGGTGTGGAAATGTAGGTTCCTCTCTTCCTAGCAATCTCGGATGATAAGAACAGTGAGCAAACCATCCCTTTTTTTGTCGCCATTTCCAAATGTTGGGTGCATTTACTGGTAAATTCTGCTCATAAAGTAGCTCCACCAGATTAAATTCACCCAACTCTCAGTCCTGAAGGTTTCTCCTAAAATTTCAATTGCCAAATAACTTCTCCCACAAGTGATTCACAAATGTGTTGGACTGTCAGCTTATAAGTTGGTTAAATCAGGCTATAATCACTTTTGTTGCTCATCTATGTGTTTGGTTAAAACCAAAGTGCTTAGATGGCTTCTCAGTTTATATAAGCACTTTTGGTTTGACCAAATCATTTAGTGCTATATTATCCCTAAATCTTTTGTAATCCCTGAAATACACTTCGTAAAAGAAAATTCTAAACTTCCAGTTTCAAAAAAAAGAAAATTCTTAGCTTCTTCTCCATCAATTTTCGTCATTCATCTTTTTCATGTGAAAATACTCCTACTAAACTTACATTTTAAAAAAAAAATAAGGGTATTTCAGTCATATTACCTAAAAAGTGCTTATTGACACATTTTTACCAAACACACCAACCGCTTATTATGAGTTTCAATACTCTTATCCAAACACGCAACTACTTATTTAAAAAAAAACTTGGAGCACTTAATTCTTGTGAGCTAGTTTTAATCAGCTAACCCACACAGACTCTTAATAGCATTAGTTAAGAGTGAAGTCGATGATTGACCAATGGAAGTGAAGAAGAAGCAAAAGATTAAACTTATAGATGCTCTGGATCAACTTAAGGGGCCAAATGACAGACATCAAATGTCAATTTTACCTATCAACTTGAAAGTTAGAAACAGGTAAAAATGGAACTTACCCTGTGATTGATGGAAGATTAAGCAGGAGGGGAGATAAACTTTCATCAGCTCCAACAGCATTTCCACAGTCAGATCTTTTACACATCCTTGTATATGTTTTTAGATGATCTGGTTCCACTAAAGGCAGTACAAGGATACAGTAGTGTCCCTTTATGTGCAAAACAAGTGGCCACAAAACAAGATTCTTTTCCTCTTCATTTTTAGTGCACAAACTTATTATGTGGCGCGTAATCGGATCATCAACCCATGAATCTGAACCTTCAACTGACTGATTTATCCTAATGCCAAATCCACGAGCAGATCCCTCCCTATAGAAAAGGTTAGACAGGGTAATTCATGGTTAGAAAAATTTGGCTACAAAGTAAAGAATGAAACTGAAGAAAAATAAAGAGAACAATGGAAGCAAAATCGACAATGAATAAGATAACGAGATCTTACATAATAAAGAAAGATAGTGAGCAAGTGCATGCCATTTCACTCTTCATGACAACTTCATCAATAGTCATAGCTAATAACAGTAGAGATCTGTTTGAAGGAACTTAGCAGGAAAATTACTAGAGGTTTCCTGGCCTTTAATCTTTATTATTAAATGTGAAAAGCCTCAAATATGTCATCGAACTTTACAAAATGACCGATCTATGCCACTCGTTAATAGCTGGATATAACCATTCGACCAACGTTACCATCTCGGCCTTATATGACATACGGAACCCTACTGCTACCCAATTTTGCTACGTAGCATTATCTAAATCCTTCATTACTTACCGGCCCCCACCCCACCCCCTTTTACGAGTGGCATATGCAAACCATTTCTTAAATGTAGTGGCATATTTTAGCCTTCTTTCCCAAGCCACTACCACATCCCAACCACTATAACAGGCAAGATTTTACCGCAAAAAGACATACATACTCTTAATATGCATACTCATATGTACTTCCACACCAAGCTACACCTCATCAGACTACTTACTTTTAAACCCGTCCTTTTTTTTCTTAAAACAAATTCTATGTCCTTTTTCCAAAGCCACTACCATGTCCCAACAACTGCAACACCCCAAATTCTACCATGAAAACAAATACAACAACAACAACATACCCAGTAAAATCCCACTAGGTGGGGTCTGGGGAGGGTATAATGTACGCAAACCTTACCACTACCTCGTGGAGGTAGAGAGGCTGTTTTCGAGAGACCCTCAGCTCGAGTACAATCACATCCAAGTAGAAGGGGAGGGGAACAGTGTGTAAAACATAACATCCAATAGGAAAGATAGTGAAAAATCAACCAAGAAAATAATAACATCAATGGGATATTGTGGAAAGTAAGGCTCGGTAAACACCATAAGGTTAAAGGTATCACAGACAAGGACAAAACGTGCAAGACTAGGACTACTACACACGCTATCAACCTAAACCCTCGCAAGGAAAAACGACACGCTAACCCTACTAACCTTCAACCTTGATAGGCGACCTCCACTCCTTCCTATCTAGAGTCATGTCCTCGGTAAGGTGAAGCTGAGCCAAGTCCTGTCTAATCACCTCTCCCCAATACTTCTTAGGCCTACCTCTACCCCTCCGCGTACCCTCTACAACCAACCCCTCGCACCTCCTCGGTGGGGGCGTCGCGCGCCCATCTTTTCACATGTCCAAACCATCTCGTCTCGCTTCCCTCGGCTTGTCCACCACAGAGGCCACTCCCACCTTCTCCCTGGGATAACCTCGTTCCTAATCTTATCGCTCCTAGTGTGCCCACACATCCATCTCAACATCCTCATCTCCGCGACATGCATTTTTTGGACATGTGCGTTCTTGGTCGACCAACACTCCGCTCCATACAACAAGGCCGGTCTAACTACCACTCAGTAGAACTTACCTTTAAGTCTAGATGGGATTTTCTTGTCACACAAGACTCCGAGAGGCAAGCCTCCATTTCATCCAAGCAACCCCAATGCGATGTGTGACATCCTCATCGATGTCACCACTTCCTTGGATTACAGACCCAAGATACTTAAAACTTTCTCTCTTAGGAATGATCTGTGTGGCCAGTCTCACTTCCACATCTGCCTCCTCCACCATGAAAACAAACACATACTCTTAATCCACATGTGCATATGTACTTTCCATACTCAGCTATACCTCATTAGTATATTCTCTCTTAAGCCCGTCTTTTCTTTTTTTAAAACAAATTTAATGTCCTTTCCCGATTCACCACCACGTACCAACCACTATAATACCCCAAATTCCACAATGAAAACGCATACATACTACCACACACTCATATGTACTTTCTATACCTAGCTCTCTTTTAAGCCCATCTCTCTTTTTTCTTAAACAAATTTTATGTGTTCCTTAAAATCTTTTAAGACTTGTCCCTATAAGTTTGCTACATAAAATTGTAAGTTTATTACGTAAAATTAGAAAAGATGGAGAGGTATATATAGAAATTTGATTCTAAAATGTTGAATGTCATGCATCAAATGATAAACAAAAAAAATAACATTAGTTAGTTTTGTTATCCAAGAGAGTCGTGTATTATAAGGGATTGGGAAAAGGCTAAAATATGTCCCTGAACTTAACAAAATGGCTCACATATGCCAATAGTAAAATGGGGTGAGAGGGGAAGGGGTTGATAAATAACGAAGGGTTTAGATAATGCCACGTGGCAAAATCAGGTAATAGTAGGGTTGTGTTAACGGGTAATGGCATATTTGGCCCACAATGGCAATGTCAACGACATGTTTATGTCCAACTATTGACGAGTAGCATAGATAGGTCATTTTATTAAGCTCGATAACATATTTGAGATTATTCCCTTCTTTAATAGCCAAGAAAGTCACAAATTTGACAGAATTTGAAGGGATATGTACCATAAAGGAAAAACACCAATGTGGATCCATGCAACCAAAAAAAAAAGGAGATAATAGAAACAAACTGAATTTAGATTATCCAAGTGATTACAATATGTTACCAATTCTCAACTTGCAAGTGTCACTTCTTTGTCAAACTAACCTTTTGAACATGAACCTATCCCCACTGATTGCAATACAAGAATAATAGATAGGGCCGACAGTTGAGAAAGGGTCTCCCTGTTGTCATTTATTTCCATGTAGTACTGATCAGAGACTGGATATTGGATACCAGAAAAAATTGAAGTGAAGTTTAACAAATAAAAATGATAATTTTTTCAAAATTTTGCTGATATGCCACTTTTTGAACTGAATTGCAAAACCCACGTGATTCACTGGGCATAAATTGCATCCAGCTTTCAGTTAAGAAACCAAAATTTCATAATGCTAGACTCGTGAATAAAATCAAGAAAATTGAAGCTCCACTTTACCATTTAGACTAGTTCTTTAGACTAGATTATTACCCCCACCCCTCATCTCTAAAATTATTAATGAACCCACAATTTTGTATTCTTAGAAGACCTATATCCTCCACACGTAATAATAATTCAGTAGATTATCCAAACCAAATGAGTTAACTTGCTTAAAACAAAAGGAGCTAACTGCTAAGCACACTAAACTCGAAGAGCTGAAAATGGAGAAAACTTTTTTCTTTTGAGAAAGGTTACTAGTTTTGCAACTAAAAAACATCAAAATTCTCAATTACCCAAAAAGAAGAAAAATAAGATACTATGTTTTCTATAAATGTGTTCTTCAATCTAATATAGTACACCTCAACTAATCCACCGGATACATGCTATCTCGCACTAAAACAGGTACAAGGTAACTCTACTCATCAAAACTCCAAAACTTAAACACATAGAATGAATCGCCTAGTATCTGCACAGATCTAAATCTTGGCTCCTAATGTTGTCACTCCAATTCTTCAACCGCTAAATCACTTCTTAGGGACATAAGGATAGTACTTTTATGTTCTCTTCAAGAGTATATACTAAAACAGATACAGTTGAAATTGTATGCCTTGACAGAGTATAAAGAGTATTTAACTCAATCATGTTACTTTAAAGGTAATTGCATGTAACTTTATTTAATAACACCTAAAATAAATGGTATTGTTTATACTAATGTCATTGTGTATCACTTAAACTCAAACATATCATCCCAAGTTTCAAACTTGATTCAAAAAAGGAAATTAAAAAGAAGAAGAAAAAACCTTTTCTTGCGGTCAACGAAAGCATCAGCAATCTCTGAATCAGTAGGAAGAGAAGGCGCCACATTATATTTCAAATCATCCTCCTTACAACTCTTATCTCTCTCACATGCCGCCCGCCACCGCTTCTCCACCACCGGAAATCTCCTGCAATTTCATCACCATGATTAAAATTAACAAAACACGCACACACGCACACAGAGGGAGAGGGAGAGGGGAAGTACCGGGAGAAAACAACGGTGTCTTGATTGGTGAGGATCCAGAGAGCTCTGATACTACACGAACTCGGCATTTCCACACCGGAGACAAACTCTACGGTGATTTACTCGTTACTCCGAGTTCGACTAAATTCACCGCCGTTTTTGTGGCGTTTACTGCATTTCTACGGCGTCGGTCCGTACGCCGCTGTCGATTTGAGGGAATTATCTGATGAGGAACAACTTTTGGGAAAATTAAGAGAACTTCAATACTTTTTTGTTTAACAGAGACCAGAGGAACTAGTAGTGGGGGAAACGAGCCAAAAAAAGACTCATGAATGAAAAGAAATAGAAATATATCTATTTGTTACGAAATATTAATACTAATAAACTATATAAAGAGGGGAAAAGGGAAGATAGAAGAAAGGGGAAAATGACAGAACAATAAGAGTAATAAAACGAGAGAAAATAATATTTTCTTTACTATTTTTAGTGTCTCTACATTGCAAGAGGTATGCCCCTCTTATAGGAAAACACTTCCTTGGAGAAGTGAGTATTCTACAGTAATGGGTCATGGACATATATATATTTATCTATTTATTTATAACACTTCCCCTTATATGTTCATGTATAAATAAATAAAAAGATATATAAAATTATTTGTAATACACATTATTTACTGCCTCATTAAAAACCTTATCAGGAATATCAGTGGGACAAAACCTGATTAACGAAAAAAGAGTGCAGCGTGTATGTACTCCCATGATGAAAATATCACTTAATATCTTGAAGATGACGCATTCCAATCTTGTATCTCAGTTTCTCAAAGGTTTAAGTTGGCAATGCCTTAGTAAACATATCTACTAAATTATCACTTGAACGAATTTATTGCATATCTATTTCACCCTTCTTTTGAAGATCGTGAGTAAAGAATAATTTTGGTGAAATGTGTTTTGTTCTATCTCCTTTGATGTATTCTTTTCTTAGTTGAGCTCTATATGCAGTATTGTCTTCATATAATGTTGTTGGAGAATCTCCTTTTAAAGAAAGACCACATGTTTCCTGGATGTGTTGGGTTAGTGATCTTAACCACACACATTCTCAACTTGCTCATGGATGGCTATTATCTCCGCATGATTTGAAGTAGCAACCATGGTTTGTTTTGTTGAACGACATGATATAGTTATACCTCCACATGTAAATAAATAACCTGTCTGAGATCGACATTTATGTGAGTCAGACAAATATCCTACATCTACATAGACAATTAATTCTGAATCGAATTCCTTTGAATAAAATAGTCCTAAATCAATGGTCCCTGGAAGATATCTAAATATATGTTTAATACTATTTCAATGTCTTCATGTTAGGGAATAACTAAATATTGCTAATAAATTTACAGAAAAAGATATATCTGATCGAGAATTACTAGCCAGGTACATCAATGCACCAATTGCACTAAGATATGGTATTTCAGAACCAACAAGTTCTTTGTCATTTTCATGAGGTCGAAATGGATCTTTATTAATATCAAGTGATCTCACAATCATTTGGGGGGAGGGGGGGGGGGGTTACTTAATGGATGTGTTTTATCCATGTAAAATCTCTTTAAAATATTTTTAGTATATGTTGATTGATGAATAAATACTCCATTTGTAAAATGTTCTATTTGTAGACCGAGACAAAATTTTGTCTTTTCAAGGTCTTTCATTTCAAATTCTTTTTTCAAACATTCTACTGCCTTTGAAAGCTCTTCGCGAGTTCCAATGATATTAAAGTCATCAACATATACAACTATAATGACAAATTCATATCCAAACCTTTTAATAAATACACAATGACAAATTGGGTCATTCTTATACCCTTTTTTTAATAGATATTCACTAAGGCGATTATACAATATGCGTCCTAATTGTTTCAATTTGTATAAATATTTTTGAAGTTTTATTGAACAACTTTCCCGGAAATCTTTATATACTTCAGGCATTTTTAATCCTTCAGGAATTTTCATTAAAATGTTATTGTCTAGTGAACCATATAAATAGGTTGTAACGACATCCATCAAATGCATGTCAAGTTTTTCATGAACTGCTAGATTTATAAGATACCTTAAAGTGATTGCACCCACCATAGGAGAATATGTCTCCATATAATCAATATCAGGTCTTTGCGAAAATCCTTGTGCCACAAGTCGTGCTTTATATCTTACGACTTCATTTTTCTCATTTTGTTTTCGCACAAATATCCATTTGTACCCCACTAATATATACCTTTAGGTGTTCGGACTATCGATCTGAAAACTTTGCGTTTTTCAAGCGAAGCTAATTCAACTTGAATTACATCTTTTCATTTTGGCTAATCATTTCTATGTCTACATTCCTCGACAGAATTTGGTTCAAGATCCTCATTTTGTTGCATTATTTCTATAGCAATTTTATAAGCAAAAATATTGTCGACAATTATATCATTTTGGTTCCATATTTTTCTTGATGAGACATAGTTTATTAAGATTTCTTTATTATTTTCAGGCACCTGAACCTCTTTCACGATTTCATCAATTATTATGTCTCCTTGCTCTTCTTGAGCAAGTTCTTTTATATATGACCATCTTGATCGTTAGCGCCTTTTCTTTTTCGAGGATTTTTATCTTTGAAATCGATTGGTCTACCACGTTTAAGCATGGTTTAGACATATTTATATTAATTAATTGTTTATAGGAACGTCAACTCGAATTGAAGCATTAGCAGCTGGAATATGAGATTTAGTAACTCTTGATAGTTCAGTGAATGCATCTGGCAGTTGATTTGCAATATTTTGCAAATGAATTATCTTTTGAACCTCTTGTTCACATTTATTTGTACGAGGATCTAAATGAGATAGTGCTAATACATTTCAATCTATTCCTTTTTTAGTTGCTTAATTTCTCCCCTAATGCTGGGTATACTGAATCATCGAAATGACAAGCAGCAAATCTTGTCGTAAAGAAATCTCCAGCCATAGGTTTCAAATATTTTATAATAGAAGGAGATTCATACCCAACATATATCCCCAACCTTCTTTGGGGACCCATCTTTATACGTTGTGGTGGAGCAATTGAAACATATACCGCACATCCAAATATTCTTAGATGGAAAATGTTCGGCTCTTGACCAAAAGCCAATTGTATTAAGGAGATTTTATGATAGCTTGTCGGTCTGATCCGCACAAGACTTGTTGCATGTAAAATAGCATGACCCCATAATGAAATGGGAAGCTTTGTTCTCATAAGCATTGGTCTAGCAATTAATTGGAGACGTTTAATCAATGATTCTGCTAGACCATTTTGAGTATGAACATGAGCAACTGAATGCTCAATTGTTATCCCAGTTGATATGCAATAATCATTAAAAGCCTAGGATGTAAATTCACTAGCATTATCAAGACCAATTTTCTTAATTGTATAATCTGAAAATTGTGCTCTTAACTTTATTGTATGAGCAAGTAATCTTGCAAACACCACATTGCGAGTTGATAATAAACACACATGTAACCATCTTGTAAATGCATCTATTATAATCATATAATATTTAAATGGTCCACATGATGGGTGAATGGGTCCACATATATCACCTTGTATTCAATTCCCACTTTGATTACTGATGGTCTAGTAATCAATTTGCCTTGAGAACATGCAATACAAGAGAATTCCTTAAATTGAAGAATTTTATGGTTCTTCAGAGAGTGTCCATGTGAACTCTCAATTATTTTGCGCATCATATTAGAATCGAAATGTCCAATCGATCATGCCAAATAATAAAATCATTTGATTTAGTAAACATTTGATTTACTATGGCATGTGTTTCAATCATGCTAATACTTGTGTAGTATAAGCCATATGAAAGAGCGGATAACTTTTCAAGTACAAACTTCTTGACATTATTGTAGTAATATAAAGATATTCATTCTTTTCATCACTTGTAGTCTCAATATGATAGTTATTTTGACGAATGTCTTTGAAACTTAATAAGTTTCTTTGAGACTTACTACAATATAATGCTTCATTGATTATCAAATTTGTTCCTCAATAAGTACTAAATTTGCTTTTTCGGAACCTTCAATCAATTTTGTATTATCAGATATTGTATTAACATTAGCTTCTTTCATAATCAAATATGAAAAATATTTCTTATCTCTTTAAATAGTGTGTATGTGTTGTGGCACTATCTATAAGGCATATATCATCATGATTGATTTTGGATCCAACTGAAGACTGGGTAATTTCCATATTCTTCATAAAAATAAAAGATATTATAAGAACGTAAAAAACTAACAACATAAGAAACTTTAAGAAATTATACTAAAAATGTAGAAATTAGTAATAATTAATGCCTTAAGAAAAACACTTAAGAAGAACAACATAGTAGTAAACATAATATAAAAGAACAATTATTCTTTTTCATAATTTTATCCCCAGTTAGATGATCAGTTCTTCAATCAATATTCTCATAAAAGTCTTCAGCTTCCAAATGAGTAATATTTGGGAGGCCTTCAAAATCATCATCCTTATAAGCAAGATTTACCTCAATATCATATTTATTTGAGGGAACTGCTTCATTATCATCATTTCGAAAGGTCAAGTGTGCCTCCACATTAATATTTTTTTCTTTTGAAAGAGGCTTGATAAAGTTTCACAAAATAATCAGGCGTACGACAGTCACATCCCCAATGACCTTTCATGCCACATTTGTGACAAATATTGATTCTACCTCGAGAAGGATTATTTTGAGAAACTTTGTTATTCTCATGTTTATTTCCACCATAATGACGATAATTATTTTGTCCTCGTCCTCGTCCTCGTCCACGACCGTGACCACGACCACGATAATTATTTTATCTTGGTTCATACTGATTATGTGTTGCCACAACACTCGCTTCAGGAAATGGAGCAGAACCAGTAGAACGGGTTTCATGAATTTTCATCAATAAAGTATTATTCTGCTCAGCCACAAGTAGGCATGCAATTAATTCAGAATATTTCTTAAACTCATTTTCACGATATTGTTGTTGTAACAACACATTTGAAGCGTGAAAAGTGAAAAATGTTTTCTCAAGTAAGTCATCATCAGTGATAGTATCTCCACATAATTTTAATATGGAACTTACTTTATGAATAACAGAATTATACTCAGTTACAGTTTTAAAATCTTGAAATCGAAGGTGTATCCACTCATATCGAGCTTTTGGTAACACCATAAGTTTTAGGTGGTCATATCTGTCCTTCAAATTAATCCATAATTCAAGAGGGTCTTTCACAGTTAAATATTCAATTTTTAATCCCTCAAGGAGATGATACCAGAGAAAAATCATGACCTTCGTTTTTTCCTGGCTTGATGCTTTATTTTCTTGTTTAATAGTATCACCAAGACCTTTAGCTTCAAGGTGAATTTCAGCATCAAGGCCCCATGACAAATAATTCTTTCCGATAATGTCAAGTGCCACAAACTCAAGCTTTCATAGATTTGACATGATGAAAACTAAAAAGATAGATGAGTTAGAAATAATAAATTTGACTAAGACCAAATTTCTGAAACAAATACATATGAATAAATTCTTAAGAAATGCTCATATAAAAATAAGTTGGTCACTATTATTTTCAGTACATAGATGTGTGTAGAAATATCATTAAAAGACCTCATTGAAAGTGGCATAAAGTATTGTTAATCAATTACTAGTACATACTTATGAGATAAAATTTGTAAACACTAATAATTTTAGTAATTCATTGGTGTCACTGTTTAACTAAATTTACATATACTATTTAACATAAATTCTTGAATATTGCCATGTAAAAATAAAAGGAATTATTGATAAAAAGAATACAGAAAGAAGAATATGAATTTAAGGTACATAAGTCAGCAATATAGAAATGCATAAATAAAATCAACAATATAAAAATACATAAATAATACTTCTATTGCTAGGTACTTAAATTTTTTCTAGCTATAATAATAACATACATAAATAAAACTTTATGTAGTATCTTCAACGTTTAAGAAATAAATTATGTTGACATTATTATTTTATAAGAGTAGTTGAGAGAAAGTTGTATTCATACTAAAATTAATATAACCCAATAAATAAATACTAGAGTTAGATATACCAAATAAAGATCATCAAGTTAATTTAACCAAAATAAATAAATAATTAAATAAATACATAAAGAAGAACTAACATGTAAAAAATATATAAGACATGTGTTTATTATACTTGAAATATTTGAAGAAAATTAGAGTTTCGTGCTGATAACGTGTTACGAAATATTAATAATAAACTAAATATAAAGAGGGGAAAAGGGAAGATAGAAGAAAGGGAGAAAATGACAGAACAATAAGAGTAATAAGATGAGAGAAAATAATAATTTTTTTACTATTTTTGATGTCTCTACATTGTAGGGGTATTGCCCCTTTTATAGGAAAACACTTCCTTGGAGAAGTGAGCATTCTACAGTAATGGGTCATGGACATACATATATTTATATATTTATTTATAACACAATTAAATTTTAATATAATTTTTAGATTATTGATTATTGTATTTCACAGTAATTTTAGTGTAATTTTTAAATAATATATGTTAGCCCTTTTGTCCTAATGAGTGTAGCACATATAGAATTTTAAGAGTCAATCAAATATTGTTAATTATTGAGATGTACCATACTTTTTATGTAATTTTCAAATTAAATAGTATATGTTACTTTTTTTTGTCCCATTTTATGTGACATCGATAGATTAATTTCAAGAATTAGTCGAATATTTTATATGTCTTTTAAAAATATTTTATGTTGTCAGTTATCATGATTAGTGTTTTTACACAATTTTTAAATATATAAAAAATTAAAAAAATTAAAAACAAACAAATTAAAATAAAATAATCATAAAAAAATTAACAAAATATCCTCGAAGTGCTCAAACAAGCATGTTGATTTGCTGCTTGTTTGAGCACTTTGAAACTCTCTCTTATAGTATAGTAATAATAACTAGTTACGGAAGCCTGTGCTAGTACGGGCCCAATATATAGTAGTAATATTCTTTCTGAGAGAACATCATCACAGGTGATGAGGTAAAAGTCATTTAAATGTCTTAGCAGAAGCTCTGATACCACCAACATGAGTTGTAGTACAATGGTGAAACTATTTCACCCATAATCAAAGGTCTTGGGTTCAAGTCTTGAGTATAGAGAACCATAAGGTTTCTCCACTCTCAAATGAGTCTTGCAGTCCGCGACTCAAATATAGTTGGACTCTTAAAAAAATCTGATACCACTCGTCAAAGAAAATAAGTTTTTTTTGCACTTATTAGATGAAATATCATTTTGTATGATTTTTTTAGGGATAATTATATAACTAAGCTAACATTTGCTACTTAAATATGTTACATGACTATAATTTCAATTAATTATATACAAGGGTTATTGTTTAGAAAAAATGTTATAGTGAGTCTCACGTTTATTTGTATAGAACGTGAGAATCTTCATTTGCCTTTTATATAAACTTGCACACAACCTCTTTCATCCACTCTCACATAATTATCTGCTTGATTCTCTTAACAACTATAAACCCATCAATCCCTACAAATCTCTCAACCAAATCAAATTCAAAATTTGAAAAGTTAAAATTAATCCTCGTTCAAATTTTAGGTATTATGTTTTTTTTTGTTTTTCAGACTAGAAATGGTTGACAGGCATACCTATTCATGATATCGAATAGAAATGATCATTATCAGGGGATATAGATATGCCATGTTAGCATTTCATCCGCTTTTAATCTTTTAAATTTGTATAATTTTTTCATTCTCCCCAATTTTCTGCAGTTCTTCAACTAAATTCTCCAATCAATAAAAATAGTAATCACAACTGTTGTAATCATGAAGGAACAATCTACATCAAAGAGAATTACTAGAGGTATACATTTGCATTCAATAAAATCGATTAGAAATTCATTCTTTTCTTTGGGTTTAATTCAAGACTTTGAACTAAATCTAAAGCTATTGAATAACACATAGTACATAAGGAGATTAGATCTAAGTATCTCAATGACCCCTGATAAGAGAAAAATATCATATATATACTAAATTGTTATTTAATTTTAATTCTAATATTTTTAATCTTTATTTGCAGAAAATGTTGCAATACAATAAAAAAAATATCAACTAAGTAGATATATGGCAAAAGAAACACAAGTGCTGATTTACAAGAAATTATCCAACACAAATGAAAATATTAAAGAATTATAAAAGAGAGGAATGAAAAGTTGAGAAAATATGGAATTGAGTTGGACATATTTTTCTTTGTGTAGAACCCACAAGCTAAATGTGGAAAGAAGAAAAAATAAATAAGAAAGAGATGAAAGAAAGAAATGAAAGAAAGATGCAACAAACATGTAAAATCAAAGTTGAAAAATGTAGTAGCATGGTAGCCATCAACGTGGAAAACAAAGTAAAAGACAAGTTAGATGGAAAACTTTGTCAAATGTTGGTATACATTTGACCTATCATTTTAATTTTATCAAAAATATCAACTACCCAATGAAAAAATTAAGAGAGAATGGTGATTTTCATCTTTAGAGAATGACTACAAATAACACGAGGAATAAGTTGCAAATGCAGTAGAGAGGGGCAAAAACAAAATAATTCATATATTTCTTTAAGTTCTTATACTAATTTTTTAGTCATTTGGTGTTGAAAATTGTTCTTGTTCCTGCTTTTAATTAAATAGTGATTATTTTTCTTGAATATTTTTTTGTTTTCTTATTTAATGGAGAGAAATATTTTCTTTAGTAGTACCATATATAATATGGAGTAATTTTCTTTTGTATTGGAAAAATGACAGATCTTGATATTTCTATATAATAGTAGTATTATTTCTAAATTTTACGTGTGTGAGCTTAAACTATAGATTTTATTTTTATTTATTTTATAGTTAGATGTTGTTAAATTTATTAACATATATCTATTGTTTACTACGTATTAACATATTACTAATTTTGTAATCGAGAGAGGCGGAAGAAGTAATACCGTTAATTGGAGTATTGATATATTATTAATATTTTAGTGATATCTATCTATTTTATGTTATAATTAAATGTACATTTATTTGTCATAGAGAGAGGCGAGTATTATAATAATTAGTTATAACAAATAAGGTAATCGAAAGAGACTTACTTAGAAGTATATATTTTAGTTCAAGTACACATTTCTTGTTCTTAAATATTACTATTTTGGCAATTAAATTGTACAATCAAGAGGAGTGTATTTAATTGTTCAATTTCAGTAATAATATATAAATATAATCGTAAGCGTTATTTATACTTTTATGAGAAATATAAATTATTTGGAATAAATAATTTACTTTATATAGAATATTGAGTGAAGTCAAGATCTCCAACACCTTTTAATATATTGTGAAAATTAAAGTATTTTCTCTTTACTTTTTGTATTATTAATTAATTAATTCACTATTCAACTATTCTTGATTTTCTTAAATAGTAAATAAAACAAGAAACGTCTGTAGAATAGACAAATCAGTTTTTGTGGGTTCAACATCTTTCTAAACTATTATTTGATACACTGCAGGTTAAAAAATATATACATTCAGTGACTTGTCAACCCCATCAAAACGTGACTAAAACTTCCAAAGAAAAAGAGAGAAGATTCAAAAATAGTTGATGATTCTAGTTCGATTATTACTAGAAAAAAAAGAAGTACAAGTAATATATTGGGGTAAAAATGACTCAAAAACATTTGTGGAAGATGAATGTGTGGCAACGGACCAACAAAAAGGAGAAGATTTTGAGGTATAGCTATGAACCAATATATAGTAGTAATATTCTTTTTGAGAGAACATTATTACGGGTGGTGATGTAGAAGTCATTTGAATGTCTTAACAGAAGCTCTGATACCATCAACATGAGTTGTGGTATAGTTGTGAGATGTTTCACTCTTAATCAAATGTCTTAGGTTTGAAAAACCATAATTCTTCACCCTCAAATGAGCTTTGTAGTGCGCAAATCGAGTTTAGTTGGGATTTCAAATATCGAGTCAAAAATAAAAAAAAGCTCTGATACCACTCATCTAAAAAAATATTTATTTAAAAATTTATTCAATCAAGAAATTTTTATTTTATTTTAAATATCTATCTTTAGAAATTCATAATTTGAAATTAATACAAATTGTTTAATAACGTAAATTAACTATTAGTAAATAAGTTTTTTTACACTTATTAGATGAAGTATCAGTTGTGTATGATTTTTTTTAATATTTCATATTATGTTTGAGACCCGCATTGAAATTCGATTAATTTGAATTTGCGTCGTGTAGGACTCCATTCGAGTATAAGCACTCCCTGCCAATAATTTTTTATATCCATGACTCGAACTCAAGATCATTGATTAAGGGAGACACCACATTCTTTGTTGGTCATTTGTGTATGATTTTCTTTGTAGAAAATTTAAGCTTCTTTTAATAAAATGGAGATAACAAAAAATATAAGTATTTTCAAAGCTTCGTGCCAAGTCAAACCAGGTCACTCTTTGTAAAACGGAAGGAATACTTTATTACTAAAAATATCTAAACAAAAAAATGAATCAATTCGATCTCAAAATTTTATTTGTGTCAAATAAATTGAGACAGAGGGAGTAACATATATTATATAAAATATATTATAAATTACAGTAATGGAAAAGGGCCTAAAATACCCCGAAGTATTGAAAATGGTACACAACTATCCCCCATCCACCTATTGGTTCTCAATACCCTTCCCATCCACCTTTGGGTCCAATTTTAGCCACATCATTAACGAAGCACTATTTAAAATAATTAAATAATCCTTTTAATTACGTGGCACTCAACCATTGGTTGTAATTTAATTATTTAATATAATTTTAAACCAACCCATTACCCACCAATTTTAACTAAACCCGCGCCAAATATTATTAAACACGTATGACAGACCCAATACAAAAGAACCCATCTAATTAAAAAAAACCCTAAAACCTTGTCCCCAAATAAACACTTCATTTTTTCCAATTTATTTCACTATTTACAGAGGGTTTAGTAGCTTCCATAATGATAACTGCACTCATCCATGAAGATCTCATATTGAAAGGGTATTTTCGTTCGCAATCTCGACTTCAACTCAAGTAAGAACTTTTGTGCACTTCAGAATTTCAGTTAGGGTTTAGGTTTTTATTGATGTTACTTGTTTTGAGAATCAATTTCTATTTATGTTAATTTTCTGTGTTTTCTATGCTGTTTTGACAATTATTTATGGTGATACAACAATTTGTTCCATGTTGTCTATTTATGTTAGTGTTCTATGTTACTATATTGATTTCGAGTTAGGATTTTTATATTGGTGTCTCTAGTTTGTTCTTTTCTGCCTTTATTCGTTGTCTCTATCAAATAAAGATTCTTTTCGATTTGTGTATTTGTTAGTCAGATTTGCCTTTACTGTTGTTTGGTATGAAATATTTTATTGAATGGTCCATTTTTTGAATTTTAGGTATTGTATTATATGTTTTCGCGTATGTAAAATTTTACTTCGAAGCATGTGGTCCCTATTCCTTTACTCTTGATAGATTCCTCTGTATTTTTTAATGTTTTGTTGTTGTTTATAGGGCCCTTTTCTTTTTATTTTTTTGTCTATAATGTCCTTTTCTTGAAGAATGGTCGACAAGGTGGACCTATTTTCTATTATGGGGGTAAGTGGGTACTGACACCTACTGTTATTTACATTAAAAAATTGACTCATGTTTGGAAGGAGTATGATCCAGATTTATTGTCATATATAGACATATGTGAAGAGTTCATGAAAAGTTAGATTTTAGTAAGGTCCAACAACTTCTACTCAAAGGACCTTCTAGAGGTATTATTTGATTGAGAGGGATTCTGGCATAAGAACAATACAAACAACACTGTCTATTAAGTCTAGTCTGGTGTACTTGAACTGTTTGCGGTAAATGAGGGGGATGATGTTGTTCCATCTATTGACATCAACCACAATAATGAACCTTACCTAGTCACAGTAAATGCTTCAACTAATCAAGTGAGGAAGAAAATGATGAAAATAAACCTTATGTAGTCACAGTAGATGCTGCAACTGAAGGTGAATCAAGTAAGGAAGAAAATGATGAAAATGAACCTTATCCCAGTGACTACAATAATGAAGAATTGGAATCCTTTAGGTTGGAAAAGAAAAGAGAACTTAATGATCAACTTGACAACTTTAAAAAGTTAAAAAAAGGTATGAGCTTTAAGAACCTTGATGAAGCTAAAAGGTTGTAAGCTACTACTCAATTGCTAGGAAGGTTGCCCTTAGGATTGATAAGAGTGACTCTGTTAGAGTTAGATATAAGTGTATTGTTGGTTGTCCTTTTGTGTATTTGATTTCTGAAGTTAAGACAGGGCAATGATTTGAAATTAAGACCTTGCAAACTCGAGCACATTACTTCGAGAAGAGGGTCCAAAATGATCCTAAGTGCAAATTGACTAAAATGAAATGAGAAAGATTGTAGATGATAACTTTGGGCTTAATATTAGTTATTCAAAAATGAAGAGGGTTAAAAGACTTGTGCTAGAGAAATTAGATGGTAGCTATGTTGATGATTTCAATAAATTGGAGGCTAATGCTTATTAGTTAAGGGATAACAACCCCTATTTAAGGGACAACAACCCCGGTACTGATGTGATTATAAACATATCCAAAGAGGCTTTGTTGGAACATGGACAAAGAAAGTTTTTGAGAATGCATATTTGTATTTAGGCTTTGAAAAGTGGCTGGAGAGCTGATATGAGGTCATTTATAGGGTTAGATGGCACCTTTTTAAAAGGGAAGTTCAAGGGAATTTTATTGATTGCACTTGGACAAGATTTAAAGAAGCATTTTATCCACTTGCTTGGGCAGTGGTGGATAGAGAAACTATTAGAACATGAAAATGGTTCACTGAGTTGCTGAGGAACTCATTGGGGTTGGTAGATGGTGAAGGATTGACACTTATGTCTGATATGCAAAAGGTAATTCTGTAAGTGTTTGACAGTTTTTTATTATAGTTATTGTATACACTTGAATTTTTTTAAGTTATTCTATTATATTTTTTCTTATTGTTACAGGGATTGATTGGTGTTATTGATGGTTTGCTTCCAAAAGCACAACATAGATGGTGTGCAAGGCACATAGAAGCCAATTGGTCCAGGTCTTGGAGTGGTGTACAGGTGAAAAAGATGTTTTGGTGGTCTGCTTGGAGTACTTATGAAGAGGAATTTAATGACCAATTAAAGTTCATGGGTTCTGTGTCTAAAAAAGCAGCCAAAGTGTCACGCCCCGAAAAGGAGGGTGGACATGAACTGTATGGATACTTGATCTATGAATAAGCTATGACATGTAAGAAGTTGCAAACTAATAAGCGGGTGGAATAACCACACATGATATATATATATATATATATATATATATATATATACCCCATGAACTTATCTGAGCAAACTATACAACCTGATACATTAAGATGTCCAAGAAGCCACTAAAAGATGTGCAACATCAAATTGCTAATAATTTGCCGAGACAGACCTCGGCGTATACAACTAGCAACTTGTGTATATCATCAAAAGTACTAGATACAAGCTGGCTCCGGATAGAGATGGAGCTCACCAAAACATCAACTGAAGTCAACAAGAGAACCTAACGTGGATGACCGCTTCCTTTAGAACCTGATCGTGTATTTACAAGGAAATGTAGCTCCCCATATAAGGGGCGCGTCAGTACATATAAAACATGTACTGGCAGGAAGAGCAAATAGAATAACATATCGATAGATAGGAAAGTTCATATGAATCAAATATTAAAAAGAGAGACCTAAGAGTATATTAGGAGTAATCATAAGATGTACAACAGTACCCTACACGCTAACTTAATTGACTTATAATATAATATCTCAAGCAATGATCAATATATCATGATACCCATAGTCTTCCTAAGTGGAGTAATTTAATTATTTTTATTACAAATGTTCACGTGATGGCTGATCAAGGCAACTCACATTAACTATACGCCATGAGTTTCCTAAAGGTTCATCTTTATGTTCGTTATGCATATGTTATAATCGCGGTCTAGTACGAGGTGCACCCATCGTGGTCTCACTATAAAGGTCTGCCCGCAGGCCATATGTGCCATGTATTGGCTCGAGTCAGGGGAAACTAGTATATGAGATTTCCGGCCGACTCCAAATACAAATGATGCCATAAGGGCGGTACGCAATATTCAGGCTCACTATAATGGTTTGGTCTCAATCCTATGTATAGAATCACGTTGCGCAAATGTGTCAAGTAGAAATTATGAATACCCGTCCCTCGCTATATTTTATCGAATAATGTTATAAGATCTATAACATAGTATTTATGCTAACGGTCGTTCAGCCAATCAAGTAACTAACTAATATGACGGTTTTACTTTCATGTTTTAAGTGAACTAACTTGACCTTTATATAAGAATCACGTGACATGGATGATTCCTCAAAGGCAAAAGAAGTTTAGCTTCACATACCTTGTTGCTTCTTAGGCTAATGGTAGTTTTCAGAGACCCAATTGACAGAACCAAGTCATTCTACATAATTAAACTCAATCAGTAAATCATCTCCCAATTATCTATGTGCTACAGTTAATTATTACCAACATGATTAAGCCACCAATTAAATCAACCCAGTTCATCTCTATAATAATTAATAATTCCAACAGTTTCTTCACTTGATTTTTCTTAGCAATTCATCATTGTCATTTGAACTAATAAAAAATCCTTAATTATCTCATAGTCTTTTGATTTAGATCCTTGATTCAAATCTAAGAATGTTATCTACTTAAAAAATATTTTTCCACATCAATACTTCATCCTTAACTATATATACACATCTATAACACACATAACTCTGAAATTAAAAGAATAGAATATAAGTTACATGGACTTAACACTAAGGAGATTTTCACAATATTTGTTGTCGAATACTAGAACTCTTAATTCCTTTGGGTTTAGAAAGAATTGGATTTTCTCAACCAAAATTTCCCAAATGTCTCGTGCTTCCAGAGGTCTAGAGTAGCGGATAGTTAATTTCCTTCCTCCGAAGAAAGCTCGTCAGGTTCCATATATTTCTTTCTTTAGGAGGTTGCCTCTTGATTTCTTTTTATTATTATTCTATTTAACCTTATCAAACCAGCCTTTTTAACATTATAAGGACTGAAGTACTAATTAAATATATCAATACTTATCCTATTACCCAATAAAAGTTAGTGGCTGAAATTTATTGCAAGGACCCACTGTCCATTGCTTCACATAAGTGCCTTACAGATATTTAAATTGATTTCTTTAAAGAACCAAATAAATCCCACCAAATAGAGAGCAATTAATTTACTCATGTCTATATCTATAATTACCTTTCTTTATGAAAACAAATGCCAAGAAACCATTCAATATAACTACTGCGTTTTGACTTATCAAATAGCCAATTAAACCTTAACTGGGAAATTATCTTTTCCTTTTTGATGAGATGCTACACAAAGATCTTTTATAGTATCCACCACAACACCGGTGCAAGGTCTTTTTTGACACTGTCTGCAAAAACTACTACTGTGAAAATAATTTTACTAAGTCATTCAACAAATGAATTTTGAAAGCAAGGGCAAAACCAATAATCAAAATGCTAGAAGACATTAGAATTAAGGTACTATCACTATTTTATATAACTATTTGATAGTAACTATTTATGTTTAATCTGATAGTAATATGTAGGTGTTATGTTTAGATTATATATGTCATGTATATGTTATATATTTCACTGTTATTTATAGGTTATGAAAAGGTTGAAAAAACTTAAAGAAGAGGGTAAGAAGTGGACAAAAGAGTATAGTCCATATTCCATGGATCTGTATCATGATTTTAGAATGATTGCACAAGGTTGTCAAGTTGTTGCTAATGTAGACTTAAGATATGAGGTGGCTGAGGGTATAGATAGACATGTTGTGAATCTTGCTAAAAAGAAGTGTACTTGTAGGACATGGGATTTGAATGGAATACCATGTCCTTATGCTATTAAAGCATTAGAACATGATAGAATAGAACCACAGAATGAGATGCATTGGTGGTACTCAAAAGAAGCTTACTTGCTTGTATACCAGCCTAAAATTCAACCTGTTAGGAGTGAGAAATTATGGAAAGCTGATCCTTCTCAAGCTATGCAGTCACCACAAATTCATAAATTGGTTGGAAGACCAAAATTGTAACACCTCGTATTCGAAACCGTCCAAAAATACAGATTTTGAGAAGTTGCAGGTGCAACCCACGAACTGTAGGTCAAACCACGGCCCGTGCTGGTGGTCCGTGGTTCACCACTGCAACTTTTCCCCAAACCCAGCTCAGAAAATCGGGTAAGTCTCGACCCACGGATAGACCCACGATTCGTAGGCCAGACTATGATTCGTGGTCTGTGTTCGTGAATCGAGGTCCCCTTTACCCAGACCCTGACACGAATGATGACCGACCAACACAGATCGTCATTCGTCCGTAAGTCTGACCATTGGTGAAGGTCAGCAACCAGTTATGGGGGAATTTTTGATTGGGTCAACTTCAAATGGTCATCACTCCTTGCACAAAAAGAATTATGTGTCCCATGACCTATGATATGATAGATAATTGAATCTTCTTTTCAACGCCACCGAGTTTGCTAAAATCCGACCTCTGATTAAAACATTATGCTTATTTTAGTAAAGCCTTGTCGGGCAGACTTAACCTACGACCCCAATCTACAGACCGTAGGTTGACCTACGGTTCGTAGGTCCCGTCTGTTGGTCACTCCGATAGCAGTTAAGTTAGGGGTCTTTTGGTCTTTTTCTTTTTTTGTTGGACCCCTAAGCTACGTAGTTTAGACCCTAAATTATGAGGTTTTAGTTAGTTTAAGCCTAGAAATATAACTAGAACTTACCTAAGTCAAATCATTAATCAAAACTTAGAAACATTAGAGCGTAAAAGGATAAGAGAAGTCAAGAACCCTAGTTCAAGAACGTAACAAGGTTTCATCAGTTCCAACCTCAAAATCAAAGGATTTCTCTGTGAAATTCATCACCATATATGTGGGATTTCACTAGTGGGTTCCTTTCACCCATTAGGTCCCTAGTTTTCAGTCAGTTTCTTGATTCCCTTATTATGACTAGACCTAGGGTTTCTTGAATATTGGAATTATTGGGTTCTTAGCTGTTAGAATGATCCAAATCATATTAGTATGTTAATATTCAGTTTATTGCATGAATTCCAGAACCTTATCTATGTATTTCTTTAGTTATTGAATTACATATGCTAGGTTAGATATTTCAGTTATTCAATTATTAATGCATCAATATCAGTTTAATTGTTGCATATTCAGTTTGCATGTTTAGTTTGAGCTATCCAATAACTTACAAATATTAAGTCATAATATGTTAATTATTTAATCCATTAGGAGTAGCATAATACCAAGTTGGACTAGGGTTCAGCGTACCCAAATAGTCCCAGAACTACTAGCGACGTAGGTTGTAAGTCCCCTATGTGGGTATTATTTCAGTGAACACGCCAGCATGCCTCTATACCTCTGGCAGGGTATATTGGGTCCTCTCGATGGGGCGTATACATCGGACTCCACATTTAGCTCATGTGGTTTTACTATCGATTATTAGTAGCTCCCATAGTTCAGTCAGATTCCATTGCATTGACCACATATCAGTACAGTCAATATTCAGTCTTAGCATGTTATAAATTGGTCATTGCATTCAGTTAGCTCAGTATCTAAATCATGTTTATATTATATCATTACTTATTTGCTTTTTTCAGTTATATGTTATTTCAGCTTTATTGTATCCTGCATGCTTAGTACCTTTCAAGTACTGACGCATACTCTGCACTACATCTTCTCGTGATATAGGTTCAGGTTCACAAAATCCAGATCACGCTTAGATTGGTTCCTGATCTCCAGTTCAACAGAATCAATGGTGAGTCCTCATTCCCCGAGGACAGTAGTCATGAGTTTCTTTTCAGTATTTTTAGTCCTTTAGTTTCAGTTTTGCTAGACTTAGCTGGAGCCTGTCCCAGCATTTCTAGTCAATTAGAGGCTATTTTCAGACATAGTTAGATTCAACTTCGTATTGAGCTAATATATTCTTTGTATTAAACTCATCAGTTTTCATTTATCTTAGTTATAGTATATGGGTATTCCCCATATTTTGATTCTATTTATGATTTAGCTTCCGCATCAGTTTATTATCTTTAATATGCTCGTGATCATGCCAGAAGGGTTAGCTTGAGATCACTTGTGGTCCTAGGTCCCGTGTTCGCATTTTGGGGGTAGTTCATGGCGTGACAAACTTGGTATCAGAGCATTATGTTTAAGAGTCCTAGGATGTCTGAAAAGCCGCACTAAGTTGAGTCATTTTCATGGGTGTGAATTGCACCACATCTAATGAGAGGGAGGCTACAAAGTGATTTAGGAAAACCTCACTTTCTTAATACTCTTATCGTGCGTAAGGTATGATCTCTTTCTAATTCATCGTTACACGCTTAAGATCATGCTTCCTCGTAGGTTGTACATAAGAAATGCTACTGCACACAATGCTAACACAGTTCCTCTAGTCCCAGACCATAAGGTTTCGAACGCAAAGTTTCAAAATGCGATTCAGCTTTTGTCTCAAAGTATGACCAACCAGAACAATCAGCAGGTTCCAGTTCCTACTAATATAAATGGTGGATCAATGGCAGCTAAAGTTCAAAAATTTGTTAGGATGAATCCCCCTGAGTTTTTACGGTCCCAAGTTGGTGAGGACCCACAAAATTTCATTGATAATGTTAAGAAAATCTTTGGAGTGATGCAAGTGACTGGTAATGGTAGGGTTGAGTTGGCATCTTACTAGCTTATGAATGTGGCTCATATATGGTTGACTCAGTGGAAAAACAACAAGGGCTACTTTGTCTTTTGTAAGTCCCTTTATAGAAGTAATCTTAGGT
The DNA here is from genome assembly GCA_029007595.1 of Solanum commersonii. Lineage (NCBI taxonomy): Eukaryota > Viridiplantae > Streptophyta > Magnoliopsida > Solanales > Solanaceae > Solanum > Solanum commersonii. The sequence goes on from JAJTWQ010000118.1 coordinate 775,863, forward strand.
GTCAGTCCAGAAACTCTATGAGAACCCTTCTCAGTCTCTACTCTAGTCGGTGACCCAGTTGTAACCAGACGGGTGTATAGAAATTGCCCTGTCACAGTCTCTCAGAAAGTCACCTCAGCAGATCTTGTAGAGTTAAAAATGGTAGACTTCGATGTCATTCTAGGCATGGATTTGTTACATTCCTGTTATGCCTCAGTCCATTGTAGAACTAGGATTGTTCGTTTCCAGTTTCCACACGAACTAATCCTAGAATGGAAGGGTAGTAGCTTAGTGGCTATGGGTCGATTCATTTCTTACCTTAAGGCCAGAAAGATGATCTCTAAAGGTTATCTCTATCATCTAGTTCGGGCTAAGGATTTAAGCTCCGAAACCCCCAACTCTTAAGTCAGTTCCTTTGGTTAATGAGTTTTCAGAAATGTTTCCAGAAGATCTTCCCGAAGTTCCTCCCGATAGGGAAATTAACTTTGGAATTGATCTCCTTCCAAATACCCAACCTATCTCTATTCCTTCTTACAGAATAGCTCCAGCTGAGCTTAAGGAATTGAAAGAGTAGTTGAAAGACCTTCTAGATAAGGACTTCATAAGATCGAGTATTTCGTCATGGGGTGCACCAATGTTGTTCGTAAAGAAGAAAGATGATTCTCTCAGAATGTGCGTTGACTATAGGCAGTTAAACAAGGTCACACTCAAGAATAAGTATCCCATCCCCAGGATTGATGACTTGTTTGACTAACTTTAGGGTGTTAGTCATTTCTCAAAGATATACCTCAGATCGGGTTATTATCAGCTTAAAGTTAGAGATAATAACATTCCGAAGACAGCCTTCAAAACTCGGTATGGTCATTATGAATTTGTAGTCATGTCATTTGGACTAACCAATGCTCCTACAACTTTTATGGATTTGATGAACAGAGTGTTCAAATAGTACTTGGATTTGTTCGTTATCGTCTTTATTGATGATATTCTCATTTACCCTAGAAATAAGGAAGAACATGTGAGTCATTTGATAGTTGTTCTGCAAACTCCCAAAGATCACCAATTATTTGCAAAATTTAACAAGTGCGGGTTTTGGTTAGAATCAGTTACCTTCCTTGGGAATATTGTGTCTGGTGAAGGAATTCGAGTAGATTTTCAGAAGATAAAAGCAGTGAAACAATGGCCCAGACCTATCTCTGCTACAGATATTAGAAGTTTCTTGGGTCTAGAGGGCTATTACACACGGTTCGTGGAAGGATTTTCATCCATAGCCTCACCATTGACTAGGTTGACTCAGAAGATGGTCAAGTTTCAGTGGTCTGATGATTATGAGAAAAGCTTCGCAGAATTGAAAACTAGGTTGACTACAACTCTTGTCTTGACTCTACCAGAAGGTTCATATGGTTATGTGATCTATTGTGATACATCCAGAGTCGGCCTAGGTTGTGTGTTGATACAATGAGGTAAGGTTATAGCTTATGTTTCTAGATAGCTTAAGGTACATGTCACGACCCAAGCCTAGGGCCTAGACGTGACATGGCGAATGAGAAACCCGAAGGAACCCCAAACAAGCCTCTCAAACTTGTTATCACACTTCATCGGTCGCGGAAGTACATTCAACATTAAATAACAGGAATTAGGGACTAAGGGCAAACCATTTCAAAATAACATCATAGAATAAGAGTCAAGCTCATTTACAAAATACTTGTCCAACGCACACCTCTACATACATAGATAGGACGGGGGCCATGACATACTACCGGCTCCCCTCATAGTCAAAATACAATTGCAAGCTAAAGTCTCAAAACATAGGAGTAGAAAACATAACATAGCCCTCGAATCATTGAGGACTCACCAACAAACTTGGATAAGCACCGTACTAGCCATGTGGATGGAGAGAAGGATCAAGAGTAGCTCCGGTCCCTACATGGTGACATCATGTAGGCAAAATATGCGTTAGTACTTTGGAATGTACTAAGTATGCGGGGTGCAATACAATAATAGACAAGGACACAATCGAAATGCAAGAAATAGTTTCATAGGCATAATGAATAACAATATGAGGATGCATGATCAAAGTGAAGTCAAAACATGTTTAAGTAAATCTATACTAATAGTAGATATCATATATGTGTGCATGATCCAACCAATCTATAACCCCAACTTAGGATGGGGGATGCCGTTCACACCCGGACACCCTGGTGGCAAGGTATAAACCCCTCACATGGTTGATGTTGGTCACACCCCAAGCATCCTAGGTGGTGAGATATAAATCTCTCACATGGTTGATGTTGGTCACACCCCAAGCATCCTAGGTGGTGAGATATAAACCTCTCACATGGTTATCCGGTTCTTTTTCCCCGGACCGGGCATGGTCATGCAACACTTTATATAGAAAATTCCCATTAGGCTCTAATGCAATTTCATGTATGGAATAAACATATACACAAGCTTAGTTTTTCATCAACACATCTCTGGAATGCCACACATCTCATAACTCAAGCCCTAAAGCATCAATTCATCAATTCTCCATAATTGGACATTTTGTTGAACACCTTGAAGGCATGTAATGAGATAAAAGAGCATGGAAAATAGGGTAGTAATTATGCAGCCAAACCAGTGAATAACCTACAACAACGCCTTTTAACACCCACAAGACCACATGAAAAATCTCCACATCCATTCCAAATTTAGATTCAAGTTCTAGAGTCATAACATGCTCAAAATAATCACTTTTCATGTTTAAAATTCACTGTGCAGGAAATTTATACAAGGAACAAGACTAATTTATGAATTCTCAACTTAAACCATGAATTAGTGAGTAGAATAGAGACTAGGCACTATGGGTGGAAGGACCCATGAGTTTAACACCACATACCTTGAGTTTTTATGAAGGTCTTGAGAGTGTCTTCAATGGAAGCTTGGAACTTGGGAGCAAGAGTCTCTTCAATCTTGAGGAAGGTTTTGGATTAGGGTTCTTGAGAGGACTTGAGAGAAAATGTGTCTAAGTATGGGAGAGGTGTTTTGGGAAATGTTTTAGAGATGAGAATTGAATTAATGTTATATAGGAAATAAAATATGCCCTTTGGAAAACTGGAACCAACACTTAGAAAAAAAAATGAGGCGGGTGAACAGTAAATTCGGTCACTGGAATTTGCATTTCCTGCACGGACAGATTTTACGAAAATGGCATAACTTCTTCGTCCAAACTCCGAATGAGGTGAAACGAAGTGCGTTGGGTAGCTAACTCAAAGGGATTTCCATGGATATATTATAGACCACCCAATTATTTGTGTTCTAGGAGATATGACCCTCCAACGTAGACCCTCGAAAAAGGCTTCACTTGGAAATTTCGGATTTTGATACGGTTGCTCTAAAATTTGGGTTAGACCCATTTCCCACTCAATTTGACCCCCTAAACAAGAATATGAAGTCGGATTTTTGAAAAATGAAATGAATTTTTAGATATAGCTAAAACAAGCTTCCGGTAACTTCCGAAGCACATTTTTAGGAACTTTTTGGGTCGTTTCAGTACATGAGAGGAATTATCAGACTCATGACCTCGAGCTTGCAGCAATGATGTTTTCACTCAAGATTTGGAGACACTACTTGTATGGTGTTCATGTAGAGGTGTTCACAGACCATAAGAGCCTTCAGTATGTATTCACCCAAAAAGAGTTGAATCCTCGCCAGAAAAGGTGGCTTGAGTTCCTCAAAGATTATGATATAAGCGTGCATTACCATCCAAGTAAGGCAAATGTAGTAGCAAATGCTCTTAGCAGATTATCCATAGGTAGTGTAACACATGTTGAGGAAGAAAGAAAGGAGCTAGCAAGGGATGTTCATAGACTTGCTCGCCTAGGAGTTCGTTTTATGAGCATATCAGATGGTGGTGTAACATTTAAAATGGGGCATAATCTTCTTTGGTAGTGAAAGTTAAGGAAAAGCAAGACAGTGATCCGATATTACTTGAACTAAAGGGGGCAGTCCATCAACAAAGAGTTGAGGTATTCTCCCAAAGGGGAGATGGTGTGCTTCGCTATCAAGGTTGATTATGTGTTCCTAATGTGGGCGAGTTGAGACAAAATATTCTTGTAGAAGCCCATAACTCCAGATATTCTATTCATCCAGGTGCCACTAAGATGTATTGTGATTTGCGAGAAGTCTATTGGTGGAATGGTATAAAAAGAAATATAGCAGATTTTGTGGCTAAGTGCCACAATTGCCAACAATTCAAGGTAGAACATCAAAAAACATGAGGTATGACTCAAGAAATTGACATTCCTACTTGGAAGTGGGAAGTGATCAACATGGACTTCATCACAGGATTACCTCGTACTCGCAGACATAATGACTCCATTTGGGTGATAGTTGACAGAGTTACTAGTCTTCTCGCTTTTTGGCGGTCAAAAATACAGATTCAGCAAAGGACTAGACCAAGCTTTACATTAATGAGATTGTGAGGTTGCATGGGGTTCCTTTGTCTATCATCTCAGATAGAGGTCCTCAGTTTACCTACCATTTCTGGAAGTCATTTCAGAAAGGTCTTGGTATTCAGGTTAATCTTAGCACAACATTTCATCCCCAGACAGATGGCCAGGCAAAGCGTATCATTCAGACCTTAGAGGACATGTTGAGAGTTTGTGTGATCGATTTTAAGGAGAGTTAGAATGATCACCTTTCTCTCATTAAGTTTGCCTATAACAATAGTTACCTTTCCAGCATTCAGATGACCCTTTATGAGGCATTGTATGGGCGCAGATGTAGATCTCCAGTTGGTTGGTTTGAAGTAGGTGAAACAACCTTGATAGGACCAAATTCAGTCCATGATGGTATGGAGAAAGTGCAACTCATTAGAGATAGACTTAAGACTGCCCAGAGTCGTCAGAAGTTTTATGCAGATGTGAGAAAAAGGGAATTAGAGTTCCAAGTTGATGAGTGGGTTTTCCTAAAAGTGTCACCTATGAAAGGGGTGATGAGATTTGGCAGGAAAGGGAAGCTCAGTCCTAGATATGTAGGCCCTTACAAGATTCTGAAGAGGATTGGTAAAGTGGCTTATGAGTTAGAGTTGTCAGCAGAATTAGTAGTCGTGCATCCGGTTTTTCACATTTCACTTTTGAAGAAGTGTGTGGGTGATCAAGCATCCATAGTGCCATTAGAGAGTGTGGCCGTGAAAGATAATCTCTTGTATGAAGATGTACCAGTTGAGATTCTCGATCGTCAGGTTAGAAGGTTGAGAAAAAAAGAAGTTATTTTAGTCAAGGTTTTTTGGAGGAGTCAATCCATAGAGGGAGCTACTTGGGAATCAGAAGCAGCCATGAAGTCCAAGTATCCTCACCTTTTTCCTTCCAATTCCATTCTAGCTTGAGGTAATAGTTCCTCTTCAGTTTTTCAGTCATTCATACGCTAATTCAGTCTTACTATTCTGTTCCTTTAGTCAACCTTGCATTTTCAGCATATTTCCATGTTCTTGGAACTCAGTTCAGTCAGAAATCAGTTTCTAGTACTTAGTGATAGGGAATGCAGCTTATTCCATTCATACTTAGCTAGTTTAGTCTTTATTTGAGGACGAATGGTCCCAATGAGGAGATAACGTAACACCTCGTATCTGAAATAGACTAAAAATACAGGTTTTGAGAAGTTACATGTGTAACCACGGGTTCCACCCATGGACCGAAGGTCAGACCATGGCCCGAAGGTCAAACCATAGCCCGTGCTAGTGGTCTGTGGTTCACCACTGCAACCCCTCCTCAAACCCAGCTCAGAAAATCATCTAAGTCTCGACCCACGGACAAACCCATGTTCCATAGGCTAGACCACGGTCTGTGGTCTGTGTTCGTGGATCGAGGCCCCCTTTACCTAGCCTTTAACGCGAACAACGACCGACCAGGATGGATCGTCGTTCATTCGTAGGTCTGATCGTTGGTGAAGGTCAGTAGCCATTTAGGGGGAAATTGCTGATTGGATCATCTTCAAATGGTCATCACTCCGAGCACAAAAGGAATTATGTGTCCCATGACCTATTATACGATAGATAATTGGATCCTTTTTCCAATGCCACCAAGTTTGCTAAAATCCGACCTCTAGGTAAAAAGTTATTCTCATTTTATTAAAGCCTTGACAGACCCTAATCTACGGACTGTAGGTTGACCACGGCCTATAGGTCCCGTCCGTCAGTCACTTCGACAACAGTTAAGTCAGGGGTCTTTTGGTCTTTTCCTATTTCGTTAGACCCCTAAGATACATCGTTTATACCCTAAATTATGAGGTTTTAGTTAGTTTAAGCCTAGAAACATAACTAGAACTTACCTAAGTCAAATCATTAATCAAAACTTAGAAAAATTAGAGTGTAAGAGGAGAGGAGAAGAGAAGTCAAGAACCCTAGTTCAAGAACGCAACAAGGTTTCATCAGTTCTAGCCCCGAAATCAAAGAATTTCTCCGTAAAATTCATCACCAGGTATGTGGGGTTTCACTAGTGAGTTCCTTTCACCCATTAGGTCCCTAGTTTTCAGTCAGTTTCTTGATTCCCTTATTATGACTAAACCTAGGGTTTCTTGAATGTTAGAATTATTGGGTTCTTAGCTGTTAGAATGATCCAAATCAAATTAGTATGTTAATATTCAGTTTATTGCATGAATTCCAGAACCCTAGCTATGTATTTCTTTAGTTCTTGAATTACACATTCTAGGTTAGATATTTTAGTTATTCAGTTATGCATGCCTCAGTTATTAATGCATTAATATCAGTTTAATTGTTGCATACTCAGTTTGCATGTTCAGTTTGAGCTATCCAGTAACTTACATAAATTCAGTCATAATGTGTTAATTACTTAATTCATTGGGATTAGCATAATACCGAATTGGACTAGGGTTCAGTGTACCTAAATAGTCCCATAACTACTAGCCACGTAGGTTGTAAGCCCCCTCTGTGGGCATCATTTTAGTGATCACGCCAGCTTGCCTCTATACCTCTAGCAAGGTATATTGGGTCCTCTTGATGGGGCGTATACATCGGACTCCATATTTAGCTCATGTGGTTTTACTATCGGTTATTAGTAGCTCCCACAGTTCAGTCAGATTCCATTGCATTAACCACATTTCAGTACGGTCAGTATTCAGTCTTAGCATGTTATAAATTAGTCATTGCATTCAGTTAGCTCAGTATCTATATCATGTTCAGATTATATCATTGCTTATTTGCTTTGTTCAGTTATATGTTATTTCAGCTTTATTCTATCATGCATGCTCAGTACCTTTCAAGTATTGACGCATACTCTGTGCTACATCTTCTCGTGATGTAGGTTTAGGTTCTTAGCATCCAGATCATGCTTAGATCGGTTCCCGATCTCCAATTCAACATAATCAATGGCGAGTCCTCATTCTCTGAGGACAATAGTCATGAGTTTCTTTTCAGTATTTTTAATCCCTTAGTTTCAGTTTTGTTAGACTTAGCTGGGGCCTGTCCCAGCATTTCTAGTCAGTTAGAGGCTATTTTCAGACATAATTAGATTCAGCTTAGTATTGAGTTAATATCTTCTTTGTATTAAACTCATCGGTTTTCATTTATCTTAGTTATAGTATATGGGTATTCCCCATCTTTCCATTTTATTCATGATATAACTTTCGTATCAGTTTATTATCTTTAGTATGCTCGTGATCATGCCAACAGGGTTAGCTTGGGATCACTTGTGGTCCTAGTTCTCGTGTCCACGTCTCGGGGGTAGTTCGGGGAGTGACAAAAATTAAAAAGAGTAAGGGAAAATTATGAGGCAAGAAAAAGGGAGGGATTATGGTCAAAAAGTAGAAAAGGATTGCAAATGACATGCGGAAACTGCAGTGTTGTAGGTCATAATCGAAGAAGATGTCATCTGGTAAGTCATGTTTCATCAATTTTTGAATACTTACAATGTATATTTATTTATCTTACTCTTTCACAAATTTTATAGCTTCAGAAAGGAAAACAAGTTCTCCCAGATATGCCAGTATCAGCACCTAAACCAAGTGAAGAAAATGAACCAGTCTTTACGCCAACTCCTGGATTTGTTGTATTTTCTAGTCGACAAACAAGCCATCAATCAAGTGAAGCATTCAATAAAGCTCATGGTCCTTTAAAATCAAAGAGCAAAAATGTTTCAAAGGACAAAGTTGATGCAGTTCCAAAGAGGTCTAAAAACAGTGTAAAAGAAAAAGTTATTGCACTTCAATTTCAACTGTTGATGAAGATGAAGTAGAAGGTGGTATTGAATCTGAGGATGAGGATGCAATGGTTGCACCTAGGGTGATATCTGACGCAAAGACTAGACTTCAAATGAAGAAGCTGCAACAACAACCAATTGGTTCAAGAAGGATTAATTTCAAGGGTGATGAAATTTGTGTTGCCATTCCTACTAATCTTCCATACTCACCAAAAAAACTGACTTGGTAAGGCAAAGCATGTGTGACCTCAAATCAGTTGACAAAAGACAAGGAGAAAAAGATTGGCAAGCTTAAGGCAAAGAGGGGCAAACATTAGAAAGTAGTTGCTAAGTAGTGGTTTTAAGTTTTTGTTTAGTATGTAATGGCACAGTGAAACTTCTTAGTTTGTTATTTTTGGATACTTAACCGTTTGTCACTGGCCATGCATGTTAATGACAAATTAGTTTGATAATATTTTGTGGGCTGGAAATGTTTTGTGACCTGAAAATTTTATGAATGCACTCTGTTCTCAGTTTTGATGTCAGTTAAAAGGATGCTAGGTTGTTGGCAAACTACATACAACTTAATTTATTGCTGCTTCATCAGTGTTAATTAATTGATAGGCATTTTGATCAACTAGTCGAAGTGGGCAACATGATTTTTTGTAGCCATTCTGCATTATTCGAGGTGTAGGGCATTTGCTAGTTCTTTTTTCTTTTTTTCTTTCAGTTTCCTTGCGGCTGAGAACTATCTGGTGCGGGAGTAATCCATGAGTTGAATGTGTTGAGTATTCTATTGCGCCTAGTTAAATAGGCATCCTTATACGTATGTATCATGTGTGCTTATTAGTTTTTTGGTTAGTATTTGGGAAATGAGCGTTACGATATGCATTTACATTAGTCGTCATTGTTTCTAGGCATTAGTGTATGTGATTGTTGAGAAGCAGGAAGAATTTTGAACTACTACCAGATATGTGGTTATCATTTCCTTGAACCTCTATATTGAAGGAACATTTTCATTAATCAAGAAATGTGGAAAATGGAGTATGTGCATTTCAATCCATATTCTTTTTAGTATACATGTATTATGGCATTAGTTGGAACTGAATGTCCCAAATGGATAATTCATTAACCTCTTCTTGTTCTTATGCACATACGGTTATCCTTACTTTTATGTTTTTGTTATATTGTTGTTCATATCTGATCAATGTGAGTGCAAAGAGTTAGAAGTCATGTGTAAAATTGATTTCTCATATGGTGCTTAATATGACTATGGCTTGTGAGGCCATTTATTTTTTATCCTGTCCAGATAAATTAAGTTGGATGCACTGTTTTTCTTCTGTGGACACTAATTTGCGTGTTTTTAGAATGTTTACAAGTAGTGGTGAGCACTCTTTTAGACTCTACTTCTGCAGTTCTCATCTTACCACTCAAAGCAACATGTAATAAGTTGCGGCAATTTGGTCCTCTGTTAAGCTATTTCCAATATCACTAAATTCATCATCGACTTTTCGATCAGGGACAATACAAATATCAAGCTTATGCATCTATTTAAGGACCTAATATCAGTATTTGTATTTGCAAATACCATAGTCTAGTTGATGAAATTACCATCAACAGCTTACTCCTTTTATTGATCTTGTTATTGCCTACCAACTTAGTGATATTACCATCAACAACTTTACTTAAAATTACCATCAACAACTTAACTTATTGGACAAGTGGTAGTGTAGGATATTCTTCTTACATTTTTTCAGTTACCAGTTACTCTTGAGGAAAAGTGTATGTGGTAGCTAGCTTAATGAAGGCAACTGTTGAGGCTGATGCATTGAGGATCATGAGAATTAACTAAATGCACAAACACTGCATAATCAAAATGCAGCTTATCAAGCTGCATAATTCTTCATTAGTAGACAGAACAACAACCTACATCATCTTGACAAATTTTCAAAACAAAATGCTGCTTATCAAGCTGCAAAATTCCGTCATTAAAATAACAAAAAACCACAAAACTAACATAATCTAATAATACTAACTTAACACAAACAATAGCACCACACTACATCATCTTAGCAACAACAAAACCAATAATAATAGCCCAAGAAACTGCAAGCAAACTTATAAATTGATGAACTTTCAACTCTAACTTCGAAACTTTATCATCCAAGCTAAATACATTCTTCAGAACTCTCAATTTTGTCCATCAACTCCAAATTTGACATTTTTCCCTTCAAAGCATAAACTTTCGTCAAATCAGAAATTTCATTTCCATTTATATCATTCAACTCAGACATTTCATCGGCAGTCATATCCTTCAAATAAGAATCTTCAATGCCACCCATATGCTCCACAATCTTCTTCAAATGATTTTTTTCTTGCCGAATTAAATCCAATTCAACTTTTTGATTATGAATCATGGTTGACACATGAGGTGGAAGTTTTTCATCAATCAATTCCAATAACCACAAGAATTTGACCCAAGACGATGACATATGTAGAATCGACGTCCACCATTTTCAAAAGTTGTAGCAGTAAAATATCTTGCCATAAATCCGCACTTACATGTACGAGATTGAAGTTCTTTAGGGGAAGAAATTGAAGAAGAAGCTAACATTTATAACAAATTGAAGAAGAAGAAGAAGAAGAAGAGCACTAATGTTCTAAACCCTCTATAGATTGTGAAATAAATTGGAGGAAATGAAGCGTTTATTTGGGAACAAGGTTTTAGGATTGTTTTAATTACATGGGTTCTTTTGTATTGGGTCGGTCGGGTGGGTTAAATAATTATTTGTGCGGGTTTAGTTAAAAGTGGGTGGGTAATGGATGGGTTTAAAATTATATTAAATAATTAAATTACAACCAATGGTTGAGTGCCACATAATTAAAAGTATTTTTTAATTATTTTAAATGGTGCTCCGTTAATGAAGAGGCTAAAATTGAACCCAAATGTGGATGAGAAGGGTATTTGGGGGCCAATAGGTGGATGGGGGTAGTTGTGTACCATTTTCAATACTTCGAAGGTATTTTAGGCCCTTTTCTGTTACAATAATTAACAATTAAAATATAATGAAATAATTTAAGAGAAAAACAACAAGAAGATGTTTACATTAATACTTGCAACAGAAGTTGTTGATGTTGATTTCACTATCAAAATGAGTTGTTCCAAATTTCTCTTTGAATCACTAGGAAACAGAGATTGTTCTTGTTAAAAAATTAAGTGGTTGTGAGTGTGTCGTTTGAATATTGGCAAAAAAAGTAGCGTTTTAATTTTCTCTGTTTTTCTTCTATTTTTCACGTTTTTATATTATACACGGTCTTTCCTCTTTTTCTTCACATTCTATCGGTGTTCTATTCTGAAAATAAGAGGTCTCCTTTTAAAAGGAGAGGTTTGAACAATTAGAACTTCTTAATTGTTCCCTCTTCTTTTTAAAAAACAATCTTATCCATTTATTTAATTCTTTTCTTAAGAAATTAAATAAAACGAATCGAATCGGGTAAGATCGGATCGGATCATGTCAGTACACATGGGCAACTCACGACCCACCAAAAACTTACATATCTAAAAAAAATTAAAATATTTGGTTGGCTCTCGAAATTTCATTAGTGCCACATAAATTGGGATAGAGATAGTAACATATAATATGTAAAAATAATAATGTAAAAAGTACTATTAATCACAATAATTTTTTATTTAAAATATTTCAAAAACATATCAAAATTAGTTGATTTCAAATTACATTTGTGCCACATAAATTGGGACATGGAGAGTAATCCTTATATCTAGTATTATAAGAGACTAGGAGATGTAAGTGTAGAATTTTCATAATATAAAAAATGTAAGTACTTGATTTTAAAATATAAAAGGTTTAAGCAAAATTAAATTAGTTATAAGAATGCATAGTGTAATTAATCATAACTAATGAATGCCAAAAAAAGACTCAATTGGCAAAATTATTGAGCATCTTTAGAAGCTACTATACATTTTTTTTTAATTCTATAAACAATGATAATATATAATAATTAATATGCATCATTACAAGATAGTGGCAACGCGGTCAGTAATTTTTCAAGGGTAGACTAAAAATAGTATTATTACAACGTTCCATAGTGAGTGATAGGCTTGTAAGCCGTACAAAAAGAGTTCCTACTTTGTCAGCTCTACTATCTTTGAAAGAAACAATGGCGGAACTTCAAAATATCTGCAAAAGTTGTCTTCCTCCATTTTAGCCCCCTCTTTAGCTAATGCGTTTGACACTTGATCCTCCTCTCGAAATACTTTACAATTACTTATATCTATTGATAAAGAAAGAATTAGTCAAATACAAACAAACTAAAAATTCAAATACCACAATTATCCTTTAATTATTTTAAGATTTGTTAGTTAAATAATCAAAATCACTTACAATACCTTATTGAATGTTCAAAGTTGTAAGTCATATAACACAAAAATTAAAAAAATGATTAATTAATCGAGTACAAATGTTGTTTTCGTTTGAAATTTTTAATTATTAAAACATAAATCAAAACAAGAAATCATAAATTCTAAATCTTTCATCAAACTAAATCAAATCCCAAGAAAAAAAATTAGATGACAAATTTTTTTTGATCAATTTGATTTTTTAATTAGTCCGAACTCCGAATAATACATGCCGTAATTTTAAATTCCACAAGTAAAATTTATTTTGAAATTTCAAATTCATGAAAAATGTTGTTTTTCAATTAAAGAAGCTGCTTTTCTTTAGGGATCGTTCATGCGCACCTCCTTACTTTATAGCAGTTATTGCTCCGGTTCCAGAAGGTATAGCTCTCGCCTCAGCTTAATGAATAATTATAAATTTTAAACAAAATTAAGGGAAATTTGGTGGAGGGATTGAAATAAATTAATTTTAGGATAAACTTTTAAATAAGTCAACACACTATAACATCTTGATCTTTCAGAATGTCTAAATTAATCTATACCTTTGTGGCAAATGAAGAGTGATTAATGAATTAAAAAGGATGTGGTATGCCTTATTTGAATTGTACAATGATCGTATTTTAATTTTTGGAATCAAGCAAGTCAAAAATAAAAGTTAACGCAAGTTTCGTTTTAAAAAATTCTTTGAAATTTGGGTTAAAATATCTCAGAGATTTTCTCCCAATCTATGAAGAATTACAAGTCTCACAACTTATTAAATAGAAGGTCTATGAGTCTAGGTTCCAACACATTAAATCATTCATTCATACAAATTACGATTTCAAAATAGAGAACTATTCAATTTTTTTCTAGATGATGCAAGCATGCACGTGAGGTGAGCTAAGTTCGATGAAAACTTTATTTAATCCGCCACCTTCATTTTCTTCTTCATTTTCACATTCTAGATAAAATCCATAAAATACTCCTTAGATCTTAGTGATATCATCTTGCAAGATTCAGGAAAGTTGCTCTACATCGCGAACTCGTTGCTTTGGCATAGTTTATTTTGTCAATTTCATGGTATATTTGCAAAAGCATTGTGGCAACGAAGTACTATACATATAGAGTGTTATGGGTACCATTATGAGGGTGTATAACAAGGTAAAAAAAATACTATTTTATCGATTTATAGATACGTTAGACCTCACATAGTATTTTTTGATGAAAATGCATGTCTTTTGTTGGATTGTCATGAAGCCTTATATTTTTGTGTATTGATTGAGATCCTGACATGTTGTAGTATTAGGAGAGAGGGGCGACAGAAGACTTAAGGACGTTTGAATTCATCGAAAAGAGATATGTCAAAACTATTTCCTTCTTTTGACCTGTTTTCTTAAAGCTTATTAGGAGCAATACAAGTAGTTTGTTGTTATCGTTGATTACTCATAGCCATGATTGTTAGTTGTTGGCTGTTCGAGTTATTAAAATTCTCCCTTGTCTGGATTCTTGTTATGTTAGTAGTGACTTATAAACTATTTATATAGGTTGTTTATAGCTAGATTGCTCACTTTCGACCTATTGAATTGTTGTTGTTGCCCTTAGGGATATTGTGGTTAGTTGCATAAATGTGATTGTTTTCTACGAGTACTACGTATTGCCTGTGGGGCTATAGTGTTGTCTAAGAGGTATGCTCTTTCTATGAGGCTACATTGATACATAAAAGGGCAAGTGCTACCTACGAGGCTATATGAATGTCTAAGAGGACTATGTGTTGCCTACAAGGATAAATTAATACCGACTATTGACTGCCTACAAGGCTAAAGGACTATCGATAAGGATATACAGACTGAGTTGAAACCTTTCAGGCTTGTGAGGGTTAAGATATGTGGTTTTGTTTGTTGTTTGTACCTGCCAAGCTTATTGGGGATTGGTTAGATTGTTGTTTGATTATTTTTGCATACTTATGTTTAGGAGCATGTCTGTAACACCCCGTATCTGAAAACAAACCAAAATGCAGATTTTGAGAAGTTGCAGGTGCAACCCACGGTTGCCATCCACGGATCGTAGGTCAGACAACGGCCCGTGCTGGTGGTCCGTGGTTCACCACTGCAACCCCTCCCCAGCCAAGCTCAGAAAATTAGCTAAGTCCTGACTCACGGACAGACCCACGATCCGTAGATCAGACTACGGTTCGTGGTTTGTGTCCGTGGATCAATACCTTCTTTACCCAGCCTCTGACACGAACTACGGTTAACCAGCACGGACCGTCATTCGATCCACGGTCCGTAGGTCTGACCGTAGATGAGGATCAACAACCAGTTAGCTGAAAATTCTGATGGGTCAACTTCAGATGGTCATAACTTTTAGCACAAAATGAATTGTGTGTCCCATTACCTATGGTATGATAGATAATTGAATTATCTTTCCAACGCCACCAAGTTTGCTAAATTCTGACCTCCGAGTAAAAAGTTATGCCCATTTTAGTGAAGCCCTGTCGGGCAGACTCGATCGACGGACCTAATCGACGGACCGTCGATTGAATGACGGCCCGTCAGTCCATTCCGTCGATCACTCCGACAGCAGTTAATTCAGGGGTCTTTTGGTCTTTTCCTATTTTGTTTAACCCCTTAGCTACGTTGTTTAAACCCTAAATCATGAGGTTTTAATTAGTTTAATCCTAGAACCATAACTATAACTTACCTTAGTCAAATCATTAATCAAAACTTAGAAAATTAGAACGCTAAAAGGAGAAGAGAGGTCAAGAACCCTAGTTCAAGAACGCAACAAGGTTCCATCAGTTCCAGCCCCGAAATCAAAAGATTTCTCCGTGGAATTCATCACCAGGTATGTGGGATTTCACTAGTGGGTTCCTTTCGCCCATTAGGTCCCTAGAATTCAGTCAGATTCTTGATTCCATGATTATGAACAGACCTAAGGTTTCTAGAATTATAGTAGATCATTATGAATTAGTTATTTAAATATTCCAAATCAGATTATCATGTTATTGCTCAGTTTCTTACATAAATTTCAGAACCCTAGCTATGTATTTCATTAGTTCTTGAATTACACATGCTATGTCAGATATTTCAGTTATTCAGATATACATGCTCCAGTTTCATGCCACATTATCAGTATATTTCAGTATAAACCCTATTTTGAGTTATAAATCTTGAGAAGCTTTTCTTTAAGACAACACTTGAGTTTTAAACTGAGTTTTTGAGAAAGTTAAGATGAGTTTTGAGAAAGAACTTCTATAACATGATTAGTATGACAATTGAGTTGGTCATCAATGTATGAATAGTAAGGTATCTAGATATACCATCAATGTTTATGCTGTATGACTTCCCAAGTCATCAATGATCATAGTATAATATGATGTTGAATTGTTTTCCAAAAAGGAGTTTTCAAGTATGAGTATCTACATCTCAGTATTTTGAGCTATTCAGTATTCCAGTTATAATATATTCAGTTTTGCATGCCTCAGTTTATGAATGCATCATTATCAGATTAATTGTTGCATTCTCAGTTTGCATGTTCAGTTTCGAGCTATCCAGTATTGACAGAAATTCAATCATAATCAGTTAATTAATTGGGAGTAGCATAATACCGAGTTGGACTAGGGTTCAGCGTACCCATATAGTCCCAGAACTACGAGCCACGTAGGTGTAAGTCCCCTCTGTGGGCAACATCAGTTTAGTGATCACGTCAGCATGCCTCTATTCCTCGCGGGGAGCATGTTATAAATTTGATCATTGCATTCAGTTAGCTCAGTATTCAGTATTTTTAGCATCTATATCATGTTCAGATTATATCATTGTTCAGTATGCTTTGTTCAGTTATGTCATATTTCAACTTTACTCTATCCTGCATGCTCAGTACCTTTCAAGTACTGATGCATACGTGCGCTACATCTTCTCGTGATGTAGGTTCAGGTTCTCAGCATCCAGATCACGCTTAGATCGATTCTCGATCTTCAGTTCAGCAGCATCAGTGGTGAGTCCTCATTCTTCGAGGATTAGTGACATGTTTACCTTTATCGTTTTTAGTCTTTAGTTTCAGTTTTGCTAGATCTAGTTGGGGCATGTCCCAATATTTCTAGTCAGTTTAGAGGCTTATTTCAGACATAGTTAGATTCAGCTTAGTATTTTGAGTTTGATATTCCTTTTGTATTAAACTCTCAGATTTGATATATTCAGTTATAGTAGATGGGTATTCCCTATCTCTTCAATTTATTTATGATTTAGCTTCCGCATCAGCTTATTATCTTTAGTATGCTCATGATCATGCCAACAGGGTTAGCTTGGGATCACTTGTGGTCCTAGGTCCCGTGTCCGCGTCTCGGGGGTAGCTCGGGGCGTGACAATGTCAGTATGCTTATCTTATTTTAACTTCATTACCTAATTAGTTTTGGTATATTATGACACATGCTCAACTAGTCTATTACTTTTCATACTTGGTACATTGTTTCGTATTGATGCCCCATACTTGGGGGCAACATTCATGCCTGCAGGTCCTGACAGACGACCCTTAACAACATAGTTGACTTCTATCAGGTCGGCTAGTACATTTCTTTTGGAATTGTCGAAGTAAAGTATGTTGACTTTTGCTGTATATAGTTTTTTTTTAATCCCGGGGACAATTTTGATCAAGATTTACTACTCTTAGAGATTTGCAAACTAGTGTGGGATTGTATAGTCATGTTATTGGCTATGTTGGCTTTGTTTGTTGGTTGGCTAAAGCTTTATGATTGTTCGGTGTATTGTTTTGACACATAGCTATTTTCAGCTTCTGTATAAAGATCATGATGACTTTGACGACCTATATAGCGTTTATGTTTTTCTAGATATCATGGTAGCGTCGACGTCCCAAAAATGACTTGTGTGCTAGCTAACTATTGTGTTATATGAACTGTTGGAAGTATCTTTTTTTAAAAATAGAGTTTTTAATAGGGGGCTTGCCGATTGAGTGCCTATTTAAAGCCAAAATATATTTATTTATTTTCTTGGTCGTATATTATTGCTATGCGCCGTTAGCAAATAGTTCATCAGACCTAAGTTTTGACATTAGTTATAAGTTGAGCCCCTTGAGTTTGGAGCGTGACACACATAATATTTGATTGACAACATAAAAAATTCATCAAATAACTAATGCAATATTTCATCGACATTAAATAAATATTGTAATAAGATATGCGAGGATTTGAATATTATTTCATACCAAATGAGATATAAATAAAAATATGTGTTATTAACAATATGAAAAATTAAACTATTTAAGACAAAATATTATTTGTAGAGATAATTACATTTTAGTGTAGCTCATAAAGTTACATTGTATAATTTAGCCAAGATTTTCAATGCTCATCTAAGTTAGTCAATTTGCATGTCTTTCATTAATGAAACTCCACCATTAATAACAATAGATTCTCCACATAAAACACACTTTATTTTTCCAACCTTTTACTAGAAAATTCGAATATATCCAACTATTATTTCTTTGTTTTATAAAGATTTTTTTTTTTAAAAAAAAATTAGATTAGATTTTGAAACTATAAAGACCAACAACAATCAATTTTTGATTTCAATTTCATGGTGGAAATAATAATGGACATACAATGTTGTGGAGTCTCTACGAGTCATCTTACAAAGACATCAATTGCACTAGAATATTACCAACTTTTTTGTTGGTCCAATAATTGAAATGAGTAGTTCCAGATGTATGTATATATATATATAGCTGGTGATTGATAATGATTCATGATTTTGAAGAAATTTACATATTAAGTTATTGTTTTATCTCCGTTATTGGAGCTATTATGAAATACTATTGATATTTCATGGTTATAGACAATCATTGTTGAAACTTAAACCTTCAAAGTCTGAAAATTGATTTTTCGCAAATAAGTTTCGTTTTGAATATGTATTATTATAATACAATGATTACGTATTAAAAATCTAAACATGAAATTTTGAATGATTTGACGTAATTTTTGAATAAATCTGACTTCGGATTCAAAAAAGAATTGTATAATAGTATATAATATTATATATTATTGTATATGAATGTATAAATATCTCCTATAGTTTATATAACATTTTATATTAGGTATATATAATATTATATCTCAAAGTTTATAAATACTTTTATAAAAAAATATATGAAAAGCTTTTGTATATTATTATAATATTAGAATATCATATTGTATTTTAGACTAAAAATCTTATAGTTTTTGAAATTTCCCCTTTTCATACCCTCATTATTAATCACCACATTACAATCTTTCCATTATTAATCATTGTTTAAACAACATAACCAAACCTGAGTAGGTATACATAAAATCCAGAGAGAGAGAGAGAGAGAGGGGGGTTTTGGTTGTGGTTTTTGATCAAATCCAAAGTGGGCATTGTTGTTTGATCGAAATTGGTTGACAATGTCTTTCTCTTTCTTCAAGGCTTCAAGGCCTAAAACTCCATCAGAACTCGCTAAAACTGTCAAAGATAGTTTTAATGCCCTTGATTCCATAACTGTTGCTGAAGTTAAAGCCCTCGAGAAGGTTTTTTTCTTGGACCCATTTGATTCTTTACCTCTATTTTATGATTTTTCATACTCTTTACGGAACCGAGCTTTCCTGTTTTTTTTTTCTTTTCTAAGAAAGAAAACCTACCAACTGTATTTTTTTCTTGTTTTACCTGATTTGGCATATTGTTTAGGGAACTGCTTCTTGTGGGTTAGTGTTTCTTTTGGGAAAAGATACAAGCTTTATTGAATTTGTCGAAAAAAAGGAGAAGTGTATCGACTAGATTATTAGTAAGATTGATCAGCTGTATATAAGCACCACCAACCTGCTTAAGAATCAAGAAAATGGAAATGAGCCTATGGTTTGATCTTTAATTCATTTCTGAATAGCAGGGATAGGGAGTTCTACTTTTCTCCTTGTGGGCGTGTGGTTATGTAGTTTAGTGATCATAATTCATAGGTGTGAAATAAGTAGAAGTGATTGAGTGGAGAACTAGTTAATGCTGGTTTAAATTTCTAATTGCTTTAGAAGGAAATGAGCATTACAATTGATCGATAGTTTTGGGACTGAACTGAAATTGCTATTTTGTTATGGATTTGGGTGCTAAGAAGGAAGTGTTTTTGGTAACTGTTATCGGTTGGATTATAAGAATTTCTATTATAAAAACTTAATTAGATGCTTTCCACTTGTTCAAGCAAGGCTCAGCTTAGTTAAACAAATGATTTGGATAGTTGGAAACTGTGATATGGACTAATGGAGAGTGGAGGAACCGGAGGATTTAATGTAGATTACTAGAAAAGTGTTAAGTAAAGTTAACTGCACTGCTACACATTACTATCTTTCATCATAAAATAGAATTAATAGCAAAAATTTGGACAAAGGGAGCAGTTTTTCTTCTATGAATAAGTTGGTTAAGAGAGCAAGTACAGTAACTGAGATAATGAAAAATTATTTCACCCTTTTAGTTCTTTTTAGTTTAAACTTTAGGTGGTTCTCTAAAAAAGATAGCAAAAAAAATTATCCCCAGAGTCGAGATTAAAGAGGAATGCATAAAGCAATGCTTCCATAGATTCGATCATGATTTACAATTATTGCTTTCATATCTGTTTGTTTCTTTTATATTCTTTTTTTAATCAGCGTAGTCTAAGTTGAAAAAAATCATTTCTGCCCCTAAACATTGGAACCTGTTAAGAAGTCCGGATGGGTAGAGGGGTGGGAAATTGGTCTTCTTATATGAACTTGGACAAATCTCCCCTCATGAGCTAGCTTTTGGGATTGAGTTAGGCCCAAGTGGCATATCTTTACATGGTATTAGGGCCAGGCTCATTCCAATTTGTTGTTCACCATTGTTGAGGCCCCATTTATAAGTGTTCACGCTCCATTTGAGGTCTGTGTATGTGGGGAGTGTTAAGAAGTCACACATCGGTAGAGGGATGAGAAATTGGTTTCCTTATATGGACTTGGACAAACCTCCACTCATGAGCTAGCTTTTGGGGTTGAGTTAGGCCAATGTGACATATCTTTACCGAAACTAAGAATAAGGCTTAACAGGGTAAAATCTGTTCCAAAGGATGACAGTGTTTTTTTCAAATATCCCTTTCTTACAGGCTATGGAAGAAGTTGAGAAAAATATTGTGGCAATGAAAGTTATGCTCGCTGGAGATGGAGAAGTTGAACCAAATCCAGATCAAGTTGCACAACTAACACTTGAAGTTTGTAATGAAGATGTTATTGCGCTCTTCATTCACAAATTACTTATATTGGGATGGGAAGTATGTTTTTATATCTTATCTGAAAGGATATTCAATCTTTCATCAGACTTAATACACTGTATTTAGTTTGAGATTCTATGACTAATTATTATGTTTTTTGCTTAGGCGAGAAAAAATTTGGTCCATTGTTGGTCTATTATGTTGAAGCAAAAAGTTGACTCCACATATTGTTGCGTGCAATACATGGAAAATCATTTGGAATTGCTGGACTTCCTAGTTGTTTGGTAAGCAAGTCTAATTTTTTGTGCATGCACATCTGAAGAGGGTAGAACCACCATGATTTGAAGATATTGATATTATTTTTAGAACAATTTCTCTAGTTGTAAAGATGACTCCGTAGTATGTGTTTCCATTTTGGTAACCCGCTGGCTGGTGGTGGTGAAAGTGCTGGAGACCTGTAAAAACTTAGCACCACTGTTTCCTTTAACAGATGATAGTATTGTTAGTCCATCCTGACTGATTGAATTATGTGATTATATAGGATTAGGGGAAGTAATTGTCTTTCCATATGCAGATAGGGAAAGTCATTTCAAACATATAATTCTTCGTTGGCTCCACACGTTATATATATTCTTAGAGTGAAGAACTCTCTCTTAAAATTGTCTTTTTCACGCTCCTACTTCTGAATTAGCATACCAGAAAACAATCTATTTTCTTTCGGTGGGATAAAAAGGTCATTCTATTTAATATCACTTTGTTCATTTCCTTCAATTAGTTTGTTACATCTCATTTATATGGCCATTTAGTATTTGAAATTTAAAAGTTTCAATTGTCATATATGATATATCAACACTAAGCTGCTGGCCCCCCACCGACACTTGTATCATGAATCCTTTATAACAAGGCTTTACCATATCTATCCTGTTTTGACAATAAATATGACATCTGATATTAGAGGTTCTTTTCCTCTAGCAATAACATTTCTTCCTTCCTTTTGTTTCGGTTTTCTTAGTTGTTTTACGAAATCTCCCTTTGACGGCATCTTTAGCTTTCTTAGCAGCTAAATTAGGGAGTCTGTGTGAGAACAAGAAAATTATCAATTCAGATTAAACACCTGTAAACAAAGATAAAATACCATGGTACTAGAA
Organism: Solanum commersonii; assembly: GCA_029007595.1. Classification (NCBI taxonomy): domain Eukaryota; kingdom Viridiplantae; phylum Streptophyta; class Magnoliopsida; order Solanales; family Solanaceae; genus Solanum; species Solanum commersonii. The sequence goes on from JAJTWQ010000118.1 coordinate 797,786, forward strand.
GGTCTTCAAAGAAGATGAAAGTTGAGCAAATAGGATTCATTAAAAGAATTATCAACCCTTATCCTTTAAGAGTTGGGTTCTATTGAAAGGTAAGGCAAGTATACTTAAGATCTCAAACTATAATGACCAAATATATACTGAAAATATTCCTGAACAGCTGGTATTTATAGAATCCAGGCAAGTTAGATTTGGATAACATTCTTTCACTGTCAGAAGTTCCTTATTTGGCTTACACGTGAACACCCTATGATCTGTTCTTGAAAAAGAACTCTTTCCAGCATCTCTGTTCCTCCTGTTCTGCTCTAAGTAACCTTTTAACTTCTATTTGTTAGGTAACTCTTGATAACCTTCTAATTTATATAATAAACATAAGCTACAGTTTGTTGTGAAATATTGTCACTGAATAGTATTAACGTTCATGGTACTAAGACATTCTGATTTCACGAGCAGCTATGACAACAAGGAAATTGCTACGCATTGCGGAGGTATGCTTAGGGAATGCATAAAATTGCCAAGCCTTGCAAAGTAAGATATTCACACTTCCCTAACCCTGATTGTGTTTAAAGCTTCTTTGTCACTATCAGATTCTTCAGATTTTCTAAACTTCTTTCATTTTTTGCCATTGTTTAACCAAGGTCTTTCATTGTTACTTTATTTCTTGGAATAGATTCACCTTTTAGGTCCAGATTCTCAAAATTTACTCAACCTCTTGAAGAATCTGGTATTTTACACCCTAAGCCCGTCCCCGATTATTTTTTTCTTATGAGCTTTATGTTCCTTATTTTAGATACATCTTGGAGTCTCCTAGCTTTGGATTGTTCTTCAAGTTCGTGGAGATGCCGAACTTCGATGTTGCTTCTGATGCATTTTCTACCTTTAAGGTCATATTTTTTGAAGTTCAGAATTGTGCTTGCTATGCACCATTCTCTGTGAATGCTGCTTTTAACATATCTTGAAATTCTGCAGGATTTACTCACCAAACATGAATCTGCTGTGTCTCAATACCTGACTAATAACTATAGTGAGGTTTGTCACATTTGAATTGTCACCATTATTTATCCACTGATCAGTCTTACGTTTGATACCTATTGACTTTTACTTCCAGTTCTTCGAGCAATATGAAAAACTCTTAACTTCTCCTAATTATGTGACAAGAAGGCAGTCTCTGAAGGTTAGTTCCCTTGTTAATAGTCCTTTCTTTTGATTGTTCTTCTGGCTCTTCCGCTGCTGATAAATGTTTCATGAAGTTTAGCTTCTCTCAGAATTTCTACTGGAGCCTCCCAACTCCCTTATTATGAAGCGCTATATAGCAGAAGTCAGCCATTTGAAAGTTATGATGAATCTATTGAAGGTATTCCATGTTGTCTCTCGCTTGCTCTATCATAGTAATGTTTCATTGGTGAGGATAACTGGTATGTGAGTGTAGGAACTGTTGAGTTACATAGTGTGCCACATCGGTATAAAATGGCATCTAAAGGGGTTTGTAAAGATCTATACCTCCACCTTGCCTCTTAAGGTTTTGAATTGACTGCTCAAATTCTTCACATGAGCCATAGCAACTGATACAATCCAGGGAGAACCACACCATAAAAGCTAGCTATTGAGGTGGGAGATCCCAAGGCTACATAAGCCCCACATCAGCTCCCCACTAAACCAATGCGGGACTCAAGTCCCTTAACTAGCTTTTGGGGTGTGGTTCTCCGTGGGTCATACCAATGGTATCAGAGCTACCCAACGCCCTTCGTGCATGTCGTGCCTTGGATGGTAACACCGGTACTACAGTGTTGTCCTGGGGCTAGAAATGGTCTAGCGCACAACCGTCAAGGACTATAGATACGGAGCGTGGTGGTTTGTTATGATCCTATTACAAGGTATGGGACTTGAGTCCCACATTGGTTTAATGAGTAGCTGATGTGGGGCTTATATAGCATTGGGCTCTCCCACCTCAGTAGCTAGCTTTTGGGGTGTGATGATCCCTGGTTGTATCAACAACCTTTGAGAGGTCCATTCTCAAATGTAAGTGGTATTAGTTTATGTACCGCAAAATTGGGTTACACATGTAGGATGGTGTTAAGTTATGCATCATCTCCCATTTGGTATAGCAAGACATCCAGAAGGGTAGGATGCTCAGACTCTTTCAGCAGAAGTATGTAGTTGAGAGTATTTGATGAAGGAACACTAGGTGACTCCATAGTTCATTCTCAGTTCTGTACTTATCTGAAAAAGATTCAGGGGACAATATGAATTTTTTGGAGTGTTAAGAGTGGTCTCAGATTGTATCGCAGGTCTTTCTCATGCATTATACTTGCTTTAGTTGGACTTGGGTGGAGATTTATAGTTTTGTTTCTCTTTTTCTCGTTCAATATAAAAATGATTTTATTTTTCTTCACATGCAGGACTCGAGCAAAAACATCCAAATCTCTGCTTTCCATATTTTCAAGGTGATAATATTGTCTTACCTTTAGATATCCTGCTTTCTGATAAGAGGGGAAAGGGGAGGAAGGTATCATTTTGCTAACTTTCTGGGAACTGTGGGAATTACCAACTTGAAAATCTGAAACTTTTTTCTGCATATGGAATCACCAGAAAATCTGCATAGTAATATCTCATGTAGCATGTGCCACTTGTAGGAAAAGATCTAAGCAGATTACTTAGCTCATAGTTGTGGAGATCCCTAAATACCTCGAAATGGAATCGGATGATTAATAGGTGCATGACTCTCATAACCTAGAACCCTAAAGTCCTTTTTCCCTCAGATGTTTTCATAGTATTTCTTTTAGCCATGATTATGGCACACCTACTATGCAGAGCCATGATTATGGCACACCTGCTATGCAGAAATTCTATTGTCTCTTACATGTTACATAAGCAGACTCATCAATATTTCATCATGTGTAGAAGAGTGCTTCAAATATGATATTTCTTACTTGTCTCAATCAAACATCAACAACAACATAAGACGGTCAAATTCAAGAATTTGCTATTTGGGACACATGTTTCAGAAATCCAATGGGGAGGTTGCAAATTCTCGAGGATTTTGTGGCAGTGTCGATCCTCATTGAATTTGATTCCATTAATGTTCATGCTATAATAAGATATCCGAAGTGTTCATGATCTCTTTCTCCTTTCAGTAATTAAGCATCCATATGTCTGTGGTCCGGCCTTCTCTTTAACTCACATATAGCAAAAGCTTAATGCACCTGGCTGGCTGCTCTTTTATGTCCTGTTTGCACATACAGATTTAAGGTATATGCAGTCCTCATGCCTATACAATTCTCTTGCAGGTGTTTGTTGCAAATCCAAACAAGCCTCGAGAAATAAAACTTATATTGGCAAAGAACCATGAAGGGTTATTGGCATTGCTAAACAACCTTGGAAAAGGTAATACATATATAAGCGTATAGGGTACAATTGCTCTTGAGATTTAGCATCAGTATGTTTATCAGTTCTCTGAATTATTCCATTATCACAGGTGGTGAAGACGATCAATTTGAAGAAGAAAAGGAGCTAATTATGAAGGAAATAGAAAAGGTGTCTCGGTTGGCTAACTTGGAATCTTAAGTATATTACCTTTTTTTGCTTTTTTGTGATTCATTCTCATTCTTTGAAGTTAAAGGAAATGTCTCTGCGAGGGTGCTGCTTGCTATAACATCATCTCCCTAGTCTAGAAAGAAATGTCATGTACTTGCTTATGATCAAACCTATTTTCTTAAATATAAGCTATTGAATGGAATTTTTTTGTGCAGTCTATTGACTTATGAGAAAAATCAACCTTTATAGATGAAAAGATTATCAAATGTTCATGGACTGAGACTAGTCTTATATTTGTGCTGTTTATCAATCTTCTTCTTTGTCCTAGTGGTATCCAGTATCCTCACTTTCTTTCTTTCCAGCAGCTGGCCTAAGACATTTTCCATGACCGAGAGGTATAGCAAGAGGGATCTTCCCTTAATAAAATAAAGTACCAAGACCTTACCTGTTTTTTGCTCCCTCTATTGATAGAAAAAGGGCACTCCTGCTATCGTTTCAGTGACTCATAGAGCTAAGCCTTATTCCCCCCACCCTAAGAAGTAGAGGTGATAAAGGGGCTGAAATGAGAAAAGTCTCATAAATAAAGAGAAGAAAGAGGGACAAATGAGAAAGGTAATTTGTCACATAAAGTTTTGTTCCTCTTTACCTATTTGTCCATTTGCAACTAATACAAAACTAAAAATCTTCCTAAAGATAATTAATGGGATCTATTTTAGTATACATTTCCTCTTTACCATTGTTTTAGTTGGTTCATTGTGTGAATGTGGCATGTTTTGGCCATCAACCAACAAAGTAATGATACATTGGCTATTTTCTCTTTATAAAACAGCTTTTTTAATTATAAAGTAAAGTTGTGACCATATCTACTATGAATGATAAGTGAGGCCTTTAATCACACCAACAAAAAAAAAAGATTTACTTTTGTCGATGCAATTATTGAATTTTTGTATTATAAAATTTTGGTTTAGGAGTTCTTGACTTCTTTTTTTCCAAGTTTAGGAGTTTTTTTTAAAAAAAAAAAAAATCATAATTAGATTATTTTATTTTGCTGGAAAAAATTTCTTGAAGAAAATAATCTCTTCCATATTTAGTTAATTATTTTTCGGAGATTTTTTTTTAAATTTTTATAAATTGAAATATTTTTATTTCAACAAATAATAAAATAATACTTCAATGTAATCATTTAAGAATTCTACTTGGGAGATATATTCTCTCAAGTCTCAATTGGTCTTTTTTTCAATATTTGCTTTTTCCAATAGGTAAACTTTCAAGTTGACCTTTTTTTTTTTGTTTTGCCATAACTCGTCATGTTATTGTTAATTTTGTTATCATGCTCATATATATATATTATAGTTCATTTTTTCTTTGCATTATATTTTGAGTGTGTTTTCGTATATCAATATTAATATAATTTTGACTTTTGATATCAACGATGAAAATTTGTTCACTATATTTAATTTTGCTCCTTAATTGTTTTGTGACGGTGAGTTATCATGTTTGAAATTTTTATCTTAAAAATTTTATGTTATTTTTGAAAAAGTTTTGTACTTAATAATAGTCTAAATACAATAATTTATCTTTTATATACATTTATTATTAATTAACACAATAAATACGTGAAAAATACATACGCTTAACTAGTTATTTAAAAACATAAAGGTTATGTTCTATCATAAAAGATACCAAAAATCAGTGAAATAATAATATATTTCTTTATATTCTATCATTTTTATTTCCAATTGTTCTAAAAAATGTTATTCTTTATCAACATTTTTTATGCGACACTATTATTAACGAAAGTCAGATTAGACAAAAGAGTTAAATATAAGGTAAGTATATCAATTTATATATATTACCTATAATGTTATGCTTTATCATAAAAGATTATGTTATTGTTAATTTGTTATAAGTAGTTGTCTTATATTATTGTTCTTCAATATAATGTGTGATGGTGAATTATCATGTTCCTTTTTAAATACATTTTTTATCTTAAAATTTTTATGTTACTCTTTTAAAATTTTGAACTTAATTACATACCTACAACAATTTAATCTTTTTATATATGCTTATATTATTCGCGCAGAACACATACACTTAATTGGTAAAATTGATGAAAAATATTTTTCTTCTTCAACCTTTAAAAAGCAAATATTTTTATCAATTTTGAACTATAAACATTCTCCCTTCATTATTCCGTAATATCAGTTTTGCTCGTGCCAAATGCCAAATTGGATTTTACTATTTTACTATTCGCTATAATTATAAACTAATTATGCATACTATATATACCTAACTCATTTACTATTTTACTAATTCACTAAAAATTTAAACTAATTATGCATGCTATATATAATATCAATTGACTCTAGATTTTTTCAAACTACAATCAAAAAAATAAATGTTTAAATTTGTCGGTGGAGTATTTCCTTATTATATTTTTAGAAATGATTTAATTGTATCTTCAGTCTATTTAATAAAAATAAATCCATCGGAGATTATCTCCTGTACGTCTCCGCCGCCGTTGAGAATTTTCCGGCGAAGGTATAGGCCTTACAGCGTTTATCCATCAGCAATATAAAATCAAATCGCACTCAACTTTTTCCATTTCTCTCCTAATGGATTTCTTCAAATCCGTATTCGCCGACGATCCAGAATTTTCCGATAACGATGATGCCCCTACTTCTCCATCATATTCTCAATCTCAACCAGAATCTCCAAACCCTAACCCTAACCATGATGTTCCAGCCATAACGAACGCATGGACTTTCGGTTCAACTTTGTTCAGAACCATAGCATCGAAATCGGAATCCGTTGTTCAAAACTACCGCCGCGATTTCGAGGAATTCAGCTCCGGGTTGAAAATTGAAACCGCTACAATCCGTGAAGTAGCTAGCCGAGCCGTTAAGGACTTGCCGGCTAGGTTTGAATCAGGCGCCGCCGTTGCACAGGAATCGCTAGAATCGGTTGGACAAGCAATTGATAATATCGGCTCCACTGTATCGGAGATTATTGCTCATGGTAAGGAGTCAATCCTTGATAATGATTCTGACAGTGAGTTATCTGAAAATAGCAGTAGGAGTTTAGGGAGAAGTAGTAGTTTAGAGCAAAATTTGAACTTGAATACCAAACCTTATAGTAGAATTGATGCAACAATTCGAGCGATCCAGTGTGATGCGAAAACGTATTGCGATGAACCCGATGATATGATTGATTATAATGAGTGGAAATTGGGATTTGTATTAGAGGAGATGAATGGGGAAATTGAGGATTTGATGGAGGAAAATGGTGTAATAAATGAGATTTATAGCGAGGTGGTTCCGAGTATGGTTGATCAAGAGACTTTCTGGAGTAGGTATTTTTACAAGGTTTATAGAGTAAGGAAAGCTGATGAAGCAAGGGCAAGGCTTGTGAAGAGGGCGATCTCGGGTGAGGAAGAAGAGGAACTGAGTTGGGATGTTGACGATGAAGATAATGAGGATACGGAAGGGAGCAACGGTGTTGCAAGTGAAAATGTAGCGGAAGAAGAAGTTGAGAAGAAAATGGATAGTTTACAGGTTGATGACAGGGCTAGGAGTTTGGTAAGTAGAGAAGACGAGAAGGAAACAGCTTTGGAGACAACAAGTGATGGGGGGGATGAGAAAGGAATTTTGGCAGGGAGGGTTGATGATAAGGGGAGTTCAGAAGGTAAGAATGATAACAGTGATTTTTCAGTTATTTCCAGCCAAGTGTCTTCGCACGAGGGAGATGACCTTGGGTGGGATGAGATTGAAGATATTGCAAGTGGTGATGAGATCAAGGTGCTCGAGAGAATGAGCCCGAACAAAGCTGATTTGAGGAAACGTTTGAGTGCTGCGGAGGACGCACATGAGGAAGAGCTATCATGGGATAGTGAGGATGATGATGAAGAAGCTGCCAAATCATGATAGTATGCTCATTGTGCTTCTAAAGTGTTTACTTGCTCTCGGCTACTATTATAGTTTTACTTTCCAAGTATTCGTTAGAGATGCAGCAGTAGTTATTCTGGATTTTATTTGATGGCACTTTATAAGAATAATGTATATATCATTTCTAATTTTTGGAATTTAAGAGAACTGTATCCAACTGCTACTTTGGTCTATTTTCGATGTTGACACTAAATTTGTATTGTGATCTGAGATCTGCATCCTACACCGAATTTCAAATGTGAACTTCCATGTGTTTGGCGCTTTTGAATCTCAAAATTCGCTTGGTGCTCAAAACAAAATATATTCTCCTGCAATTATGTCTATCTTATTTTTGATCAGTACCTTTCCTCTAGGAATGGCCCTTGGGCAATTCCTGAACTGTACCTTTGCTCTAGGAATCTTATTTTTTTATCAGTACCAATTAATTCGAGTTGTTTGTTTGATATTTAGTTGCTTACATGGTCCTGAGTCCCCTTCATATGTCAACTTTGTCTCGAGATGTGCTACCTACCTACCTACTCCTTAGATTTACTTTTATGCAAAATGATCATGCCTTGTCAATTGTCATTGTGGTGCACTGTGGATGAAAACCTGCATAGAACATTTACGTCTCTATCCCAAACAAGTTGGGATCCGCTTATGAGTTCTCATTGATAATGCCACTCCACTTTAAGTGTGGAAAAAGTTTACTTCTTGAGGTTTGGAAGTGTGGGATAAACTCAGCTCCATGGTTTGAGGGATCTCTTGCTTAGAGTAGCTTTAGTTACTGGACGAGTTATAAATTATCCTTCATTTGAGAAACATATTCTTTACCTAAGGTGAATGTGAACACTCTTAGCCAAAAATCATAGGTGGCAAACAAGTTGGAGACAAGAATAAGGGGATAACCATAGTGAGTGCTATTAGACAGTCAACATGTGCATAGGCAACTGGCTCCTCAATATTTTAATTACACTACCATGTAAACTTTTTAGTATGAAGGAATAGGGTACACAACACATTCAAAGCTAAAGAATATATTGCTATGTTTGAGCTCTCTGTCAGGCCAGTAAATGCTGTCCCATTTCTCAGAGTCGATTACAGTAAACATCAATGACACTTATTATGGAATTTCCAGGTAATTAGCCTTGACATTATCAAAACACTGGAACTTAAGCGCTACTTACAAGTAATATACCAGTAGGGAGATAGCCAGATATCTATCGATAGAACCATGTTTCTGCCATACTAATATGAACAAACAAAGCAAAAATCTTAAAACTATTCCAATCACACGCACATCAGGTGACATTGCCCACACACTTAGTTGTCTCCCTGCCTCAGAATGCGCAGGATGGTCAAGAACAGGTTCAGAACATCCAGGTACAGAGTGACAGATGCCCAGATGTATTCATCATATGTAAACCTCTTAATCAAGTTGTCTGTGTCATATATAATGTATCCGCAGAAAATTATAGCACTCATTGCACTGTAAACAGCACTAGTTGTAGATCCGAGAGGGAAGAACATCTGCAAATGGACAAAGCCTCATAAGTTAGAGCAACAAAATAGGTCATACAAAATTTCTATTTTCTCGAATTCGGACAGGGTGATGAACAGAAAGACAGGTTACACCAACCTGCATAAATCCAGTCAGGATAAGTACAAAGAGGCTAGTAAAGAGTATTGGACCCAGGAAGCTGAAGTCCTTGCCCTTCTTAGAAGCCCAGAATGTGTAACCGGTCAGAGCTGAAACTACAGCTGATGTCAAGAGCAAGGCTTCAAGCACAATTCTTCCTGTAATTTTGAAGCGCATGAGTATGAGTGAATCATCAGAGCTGTTGAAGTATAAAGACATTCAACAAACACCAAAAATAGAAAGCTTCATAAAGCAGAGAAGCTACTCACCATCAGTATTAGCACAGGTCACACCCACTGTGAGACTCAAAGAAGCAGTGAAAAGGCCAAGGAAAATAAAATTCAATGGATGCTTCTGCTGATATATGTGCAAGGGCCACAACACTGCACACAAACAAATTATTACTGGTCTAGCTTCTACAAAGGGAAAGGAAAGTGCAAACAGGTCGACAAACTTTTGGACAATTTGATACGAGCAAATCCCGAAGCATCAAACCCATGCATTAACTACAAATTTGTACTGCAGTTCCAAACAGATCTGTATACACTATTAACACCACACCAATCGTCATAAGCCCGTAAACCTCAAGTAACCTCCCTTGTCTCAGCTATTCATGAACTTTATTATATACAATTCTGAAAGGAGAAAAATATAGATGCACTATCTGTGCAAACATAATCATTAGAGTTGATCAACACAATGACAGATTTACTAGCAAAACTGAAATTACGCTGGCTGTAACTACAATACAAAACACAAAAATCTCAAAATATGAGTTTGTATCGTTGACTGAACACCACGTGAAGGGTAACCTACAAGTCCAACAATTCAGAATACAGATATCAACAGTTAATGCACAAGCGAACAAAAACCAGAAAGATTATAACTCTACCTGGATTCAACGTCTACTATATGTTTATAAAATAATTTTAACCATGTATAAGCAATGAAACTTTCCTCCAAGGGGATCAGATGAACTCTTCGACCCTACCTGGCTCCATACCTGCCCAGGTCAACTTGTCCGTGTATAGAACATAAAGCAAAGCTAAGATAACCTCCTAATAGATTGCACAATTCCCATTAATCAAAACACATACACAAAAGAAATGATTCTAACGTGAAACGATAGATCTCAAATTCCGCTCTAGTTGTAGCATAAATAAACTGTATGCGCTCAATTCAACGCATTAATAAACAAAGATGAATATCCACAATACAAAATCACGGGAAAAAAAATCATCAAATTTCAGGTCATTATACGTCTAAGAAGTCAACTATTCAGAAATCAGATCGGCGACCAATAAATACAGGACATACACAAAGCAATAAATTACCGAAAAATGAACAGATCTAGGTTTACTTACGAACGAAAGGAAGGAAAATGAGGAAGAGAAGAAGGCCAGGACTTCCACGAAGGAGATCGTTGATCGGCGTATAAAGTACAGTAACGGCGGATACAAGGGTGGTGAGAAGGATCTGAGCAGCGAGAATCCCATAAACTTTACGGATAAAACCCCAACGCAATTGATTCTCTCCATATCCAAGACCTGGATACAAGGTTCCTTCCTCTATATCACCTTTGATTCCTCCATCACTCTCTGTGCTCAAACTCGTGAATCCGTACATCTTCGATCTCTCTCTCTCTCTCTCTCTTCTCTCTCTGCAACTGCAATCAATAAGGTTTGCTGCGGTGAAATAGAGAAGAAAGAGTATTATTCCTCAATTTTTTGGACAATTCCAATTAAGAAAATACTCCCTCCGTCCCTTTTTACTTGTCCATATTTCCTTTTTTGGATGTCCCTATTTACTTGTCCATTTTCACAAATCAAGAAAAGACAACAAATTTTTTCCTATTATACCCTTATTTACACTTTTTTTGAAAATTTCTAATAAAGCTGTAATTCATCCTTTTGAAACCGGAAAAAGACAACAAAATTTTTTCCTATTATACCATTCATTGAACTTGATTTATTTTGTCTTGTATCCATTGGTTGTTTGATTTCTCATTTCATTGAAGCATTTTTTTATAACAAAATATTTTGGTGGGAAATTTTTAAATTTTACAAAAAATTGTAAAAGTGTGTTGTTTCCTCCAATTTATTTCACTTGGAAGTGATTGTAATTTTGAAATGAAAAGTTGTCATAAGGGTAAAATTGTAACTTCACTGTGCTAATCATTGTTGCCTTAATCTGTGTGCCATTTCTAAAGTGGACAAGTAAAAAGGGACGGAGGGAGTAATAACTAGTGTAATTTTTTAATAATAAATATATATGTAGAAGTTTCTGTGATGTTACTTGAAATTCTCTCTCCACTAAAAATATAAAAATATCCCGATATTTTTCTTTCTGCTAATTTACAAACAGGGGCGCTCAACGTATTTGGAGGCTTAAAGTAAAATTTTAATTAAAGGCCTAAAATCTTTCAGCTGAGGCAATTATTATATAAATTGTTAACATTAATCTATACGTAATAAGTTGACAAACTGCTTGTAAACCTTTTTTTTATTGGTTTAAAAACACATGAAATAAGTCAATCTAAACAGGCTCGTAATTCACTTTATCCAAAACATGATTTTTTACTATTGATTCATAATTTTGATAGAGCTCTAACTTACATATAGTATAAAAGGAGTCTAGAAAATTATAACGCGAAAGTTAGTGAAGTGAATGTAAGAAGACAAAACAACATTTTTCTTGATTTCTTCTATTTGATTGAGGTTAAGGAGAATAAAATAATATATATATTTTTTAAAGAAAAATACATTTGCTTTAGATAATTAATTTTTTCTATAAAAACAATAAACACATAATTTATCGTGGTAAAAATTAGAGGCCCCCTAAAATTGGGGGCCTAAGGCATATGCCTAATTTTTATAAGCATTGAGCCGGCACTGTTTACAAATCAACCTAAACTTTGAGGGTGTTTCGGAATGACTCAGTTAATTTAAAAATGATTATCTATAATAATAATTTGGGATTGATTTATTCTTAATATTTTCTGAATTGAGTCTGTCACATTGCTTAGTACGATTTACATTTATATAAATATATTATTTTCTATAATTATTTTTCAAATACTTGTATCCTCTTATTGATACAATATCAAATATAATACTATCTGCCTTAGCTTTTTTTTTTTTAGGACATCTCTTGAAATTTAAACTTTGGATTTTTTTAGTAAATTTTAGGTTAAGCAAACATAAAAATACATTTGTATGTTATAGTTATAGTTTGTATAATTGCACTCCATAGCAAACTTTATGTTTGCTATGGAGCATCAAATTTGTATAAATCGTTGTCAGCCTCTCATTTGTATAAATCGTTGGCAGCCTCTCGTCTATATGAATCACTAACAGCCTCTCAATTTAATTTTACGAAAAAGGCTCAAAAATACCATTAAACTATCAAAAATAGTACCCTTAAACTATATTCTAGCTCAAAAGTACCCTTCCCGTCAAAGTATTGGGTCATACTTGCCCTTCTAAGTAACAGAAGTATGTTAAGTGCCACATGGACGCTACATAAGCACCAAACAACTCTCACCTCCACATAGACTCATAAGATCCTACTTACTAATTTTTCCCTCATTTCTCTTAAGAGATACAATTTCACCCATTCTCTTTTCTCTAATACATAATATGATTTCCCCTTTCTCTAATACGATTTCCCCTAGGGTTTCACAAATTTCCTCTCATGGACGCCATGGGATTTCAAAGTTGATTTCGCAGTGGTGTTTCAACCTACAGCCGCGAAGATCACTTTGAAAACCAGCCGCGAAATCAACTTTGAAATCCAACCGCGAAATGAGGGAAATATGTGAACCCTAGAGAGGAATAAACAAAAGATTCTTTGCTTAACTCAAATAAACAAATAATTTTTCCCTAAATCTAACATACTAGAATATTATAAACAAAGTTGCAAACCCTAACTATCCATAACTTTGAAATTGCAAAACATAATAAAATCAGAACAACGATTTACTAACCTATAGCCACGAAAATCCACTTTGAAACCCCACCGCAAAATCAACTTTGAAATCCAATGGCGTCCATGAGAGGAAACATGTGAAACCCTAGGGGAAATTGTATTAGAGAAAGGGAAAATCGGATTATGTATTAGAGAAATGAGAATGGGTGAAATTGTATCTCTTAAGAGAAATGAGTGTAAAATTAGTAATTAGGATCTTATGAGTTTACGTGGAGGTGAGAGTTATTTAGTGCTTATGTGGCATTCATGTGGCGTCCACGTGGCACTTAAACATACTTTTGTTAGTTAGAAGGGTAAGTATGACCCAATACTTTGACGGAAAGAGTACTTTTTGCGCCAGAATATAGTTTAAGGGTATATGTGAGCTATTTTCAATAGTTTAAGGGTATTTTTGAGTCTTTTCTGTTCAATTTTATGTGTTTGTATATCTGCATAAAATTTGAATTTGTATACAATTGAATCGAAATAAAACATTTGTATATCAAATTTCTCTCTCTCTCTCTTTATACAACACAAATTATACATTGTAATTTGTATAATTTGTGTTTGTATAAAGCGAGAAAGAGAGAAAGGAAAAAGAGAACTGGTAGGGGAAGATCTGTATTTGTAATTATAAGTGTATATGACGAAAATATATGTAATTATATTTGTATACACAATTTTCTCTCGCTTTATACAAACACAAACGCAATTTATACATTTGTGTTTGTATAAAGTGAGAGAGGCAAGCGAGATCTGGGAGAGTGGCGAGCGAGATTCGCTAGGGAGAGAGGCGAATGACAACTGTTTGACAACTCTACCAAACGACCCCTAAGAGTATACACATATTTTTGTGGTATCATTAAGGAATCTTGTTTACACCCTACTCATTAGTCAATGATACTATAAGAATATATATATGTTTTTCTATAAGGTTTCTTTGTCATACTCTACTCATTAGTCAATGGTACTAAATCACTATATATATAATTGCAATATCATTACGGTTTTTTGTTCACACTCTATACTCATTGATAAATGATATTGTAAGAGTATATATTACCAAATGGTATCTCTAATAAAGAAAAAAAGAAAAAAAAAGAACAAAGAAATAAATAATAAAACTATTGCCAAATGGTATCTCTAATAAAAGCTAAAATGAAAAAGTATAAAAAAAAATAAAAAAAAATTGTGATAAAATGGTATCTCTATTAAAAGATAATATAAAAAAAAATAAGAATAATAAAAGAGAAAATAAAAATAATAAATAAGAAAAATAATAATTTATTTTTCCTATTTTATATTAGACTTAAGATTTTACCCAAACAATTTAAAATTATTAAAAAAATATCATGACTCCACCTTTTCTTATATTTTAAAACCCTAAAATGGTAAATTTAGGGGGTGAGGGGTGGGGGGGTGGGGGAATTAAATAGGCATTTTGGCAATTAAATTTTGAAAGTGGCCTTTTTTTGCAAATTTTTCTCATTACACTTAGATTTTAAATGTTAAATACCAAAACTCAAACATAAAAAAGTATTTATGCTTAATAATCAAGACGTCATAATTATGTCATGCAAATACCACTATAAATAAATCTAGATATTGCAAATGCATTTAAATTTGAGCACATCCCATTTCACTCTGCCAAACAATCCCTAAGAGTATACATATATTTTTGTGGTATCATTAAGATTTTTTGTTTACACCCTACTCATTAGTCAATGATACTATAATAATATATATATGTTTTTGTATCATTAAGGTTTCTCTGTCACACTCTATTCATTAGTTAATGATACTATATATATATATATATATATATATATATATATATATATATATATATATATATATATATATCATTAAGGTTTCTTGTTCACACCCTATACTCATTGGTAAATAATACTGTAAAAGTATATGTTACCAAATTGCATCTCTAATAAAGGAAAAAAGAAAATAAAAAAGAAGAAGAAATAATAAATAATAAAATATTGTCAAATGGTATTTCAATAAAATGAAAAAGTATAAAAAAGAAATAATAAAATTGTTACCAAATGGTATCTCTATTTAAAGATAATATGAAAAAAAGAATAAGAATAATAAATGTGAAATGAATAAAAGAGAAAATAAAAATAATAAATGAGAAAAATAATAATTTATTTTCTTAAAAAGGTAAATATGTAGATAGAGAGAGAAATAATAAGATAAACTAACCAAAAAAAGAAGAAACAAATAATAAAAATATTACCAAATGGTATCTCTAATAAATGATAATATGAAGAAAAAAATGAGAAAGGAATAAACGAAAAAAAAATAATTAATGAAAAAGAACAAAGTAATTTCTTTTATTTTCTTAAAAAGGTGAAAATATAGAAAGAGAGAAAACAATAAAAAGAAGATAAACTAACCTAAAAAAAGTAGAAATAATAAAATTAATACCAAAGGGTATTTCTAATAAAGAATAATAAAAAAAAAGTAAAAGAGAAAATAAAAATAATAAATGAGAAAAGAATAAAAAAGAAAATAAAAATAATAAATGAGAAAAAACAAAAGAAATATAATGATATGACAAAAAGAATAAATGAAAAAAAAAAAAAGAATGAGGATATGAGCTGTAAAAGTCACTTATTTCAATAAAATAATAAAATAATATATTTTCAAAAGACCTCTATATATAAACTAGATATCGGAGTCCGTGCTAGCACGGGCTCAATATGTATCATTTTTTGTTTCAATTTATGTAACAAAGACAAAATTAAAGAGTTAATCAAACTTTAATATTAATTTAAAATAGTTTAAATTTTTAATTATTGTTAGCTATGGTAAAAAATTTTTATATCTTTTAGCATTCTAAATTGCTAATTATTGTTTTATGATTTGTAATATCTTTTGAAATAATAAAGGTTATTTCTTCTTTCTCAATTTATGTGGTACTAATAAAATTTCGAGATTCAATCAATTTTTTTTGTCTTTAAAATATTCTATTGTTAATTACTGTAAATTATTGTACTTTCTAAGTAATTTTCAAACAATATATATTATTTTATTTGTCCAATTTATGTGTCACCGATAAAATTTGAAAAGTTAATAAAATCTTTTACATATTTTTATATCTTTTGAATATTTAAGTAAATAATTATTGTGATTTATAATATTTTATACAATTATTTTTAAAGAAAAAACTAAACAACAAACAAAACGAATTCGTCATAGGAAAATTACCAAAACATCCTTGAATACATCAATAATGGGTCCCACTTTTTGTTTAAAAAATATGCATATTGGGAGGATATTTTTGTCCAAAGTGGAAATAGAATAAGTATAAAGCATTAAAGTCTTTTAAAATTTTAAATTGTTAATTCTTATTGTATGATTTGTAATACTTTTACGCCATTTTCAAATAATAGAGGTCATTTCTTCTTTCTCAATTTATGTGGTACTAAAAAAATTTTGAGATTCAATCAATTTTTTTTGTCTTTAAAATATTTCTAACTGTTAATTAATGTAATTTATAGTACTTTCTAAGAAATTTTTAAATAATATATATATTTCATTTGTCCCAATTTATGTGTCACCGGTAAATTTGAAGAGTCAATTAGATCTTTTATATATTTTTATATCTTTTAAATATTTAAGTAATTAATTATCGTGATTCATAATATTTTATACAATTATTTAGTATAGTAAAATAAATTTAAAAGAAACAAACAAAACAAATTCATCATAGGAAATTACTAGAGCATCCTTCAATACATCAATAATGGGTCCGACTTTTTGTTTTTAAGAAATTGCACATTCGAAGGATATTTTTATCCAAAGTGAAAATATTGTGTAAAAAATGTGTATTTATTGTAATTTTGAATGTTTTGTGGGGTAATAGGACGCACGCAAAGTTAAGGTGTCTTTTTGAAAATCTGGGACAACTTCAAGTATCACTTAATGTTTTTTCTCAAAATCTAATTTACTTTCGTAAATTATGTGTCATAAGATTAACAAATTCAAAAGGAATGAGTAATAAATAGCTCATACAATGACATATTTATTATTTAAAAGAAGTACTCATTTTGGTTGAAAGTTAGTATTTAGTTACAATGTAACTAAATACTATAACAATGTTTGCATTGTGGCTTCTTATATATATATATATATATATATATGGTTTCATTAATATTATAAATTAATAATTTTTTAAAGTACAAATATATCTAAGACAATTTATTATTGAAATATGATTCTATTATGTTTTGTCTTTTGTTAAAATTCAAATCTAGTTGAAGTTCATCTTTAATTTTTCTTATTGCATCAAAAAAATTTGGTGTTGCCACGACTGTAAATCTTTTCGAGTTGATGTGGAATGACCTTTTTTGTACTCACATAATGCTATAAGTATTTGATATGTCATTATTGATTTTGTGACACATTTTAAATGAGAAATCATATTTAGATATGATTTCAAGAAATTTCCTATGTTGCTTATATAGTTTATTCTTTAACCATAATATATTGAATGTTTTTAGTAAAGATATAATGAGAATATTTAATTATTAAGAAATAATGAACATTATGTATAATGTATTTTTACAATGAATTCATTGAATATTTTTTTTTTACAATGAATCATTTAACAAAAAAATATATTACAATGAATCATACACATACATTGTACTTTATGTATAATGAATTTTTTTTATATAAATTCAATAAATATGATACATAATTTAGTAAGAACTGATTTTGATATATTCAATATACTTTATGTATAATAAATTTGGTTTTTTATGTGAATTCAATAAATATGTTATATAAATTAGTAAGATATAATGATTTTGATGAAATCAAAATTAACTTTCATTCAATCTCAAAACATTCTTTAAAGTAATAATTATTAATTTATCGATTAAATAATACATATATAAAATAATAATATTTCATGGTCCACCTATATTAATTTAGTGAAGTTATATATATATATTATAGGGAAAAAGGACAAATATACCCCTAAACTTTCGTAAATGGTATCTAAATACCCCTCGTTATACTTTTAGAACGCTAATGCCCCTACCGTCTAATTTTTGGAGCATTTATACCCTTTGGACTAACAGAAGGACACGTGTCACGATCTTAACAACCATTCAAAAACTTATTTAATTTTTATTTTCAATTAAATAATTCGACCCGAATAATTTAAAAACCCACCCAAATAATTTAAGATCCACCCAATTAAATCCCATTTTCTCATTCTTTTCTACTTCCAACAACCATACACCCCAAGAATAGATACCCAACACCATTGACGCGACTCCATTTTCTCCGGCGAAGCTCCACGTACAAAACCACCTCTAATTGCTATCGAACTCAACCTCCCTTGCTCTTGCGACACTCCAGGGGAATCAGTGAGGTAGCGACCCTTCATCTACCATGAAACCTGACCACCACTCACCAATCTGTCCCTCACTGCTGCTCCAACAATTCCGGCAAATCGAACCAGCGACCTCCGGCGAATCGAACAAGCGAACTTCGACAAATCAAACCAACGACCTCCGGCGAATCGAACCAGCAAACTCTGGCGAATCGAACTAGCGACCTTCGAATAGATTTATAATCACAAAACACAATAACTTTTTTAGATGACTAAAATTTTGAAAAATAAAGATTGTAGGGCTGAAAACCAAAAAAATAAATCTGTGAAAGTCGAAAATCAACAATATATTCAACAACTTCAGGGAAAGCATCACATACTGCAATGACCTTTTGGAACACTTCCTCCATTTTTCAAGCGTCAATTGGTACTGGTATTCGTTCCAAACCGAAGCTTCCTGATTTGATTGGCAATTCAAGGATCGCTTAGCTTAATTTCCTGCATGAATTTCCATTTCCAAGGAATTTAATGCTAACATGGCTTTAGAAAACTTTGAATTTTTCTTTATGATTAGTTATTGATCTCCTTCTCTTGATAACTTGGTTATAATTTCGGAGCGGGTCTTAAATTATTTAGGTAGGTGGGTTTTTAATTATTCGGATCGATTTTTTAATTAAAAATAAAAATAAAATACATTTTGAATAGGTTGTTAAGATCATGACATGTGTCCCTTCGTTAGTCCAAAGGGTATACATGCTTCAAAAATTAGATGGTAGAGGCATCAATGTTCTAAAAGTATAACAAGGGGTATTTAATTATCATTTACGAAAATTAGGAGATATATTTGTCCTTTTTCCCTATTTTATATTAAACTTAAGATTTTACCCAAAAAGTTTAAAATTATTAAAAATATATCATGGCTCCACCTTTTCTTATATTTTAAAGCCCTAAAATGGTAAAATAAGGGGGGGGGGGAGCGGGGGGGGGGGATTAAATAGGCATTTTGGCAATTAATTTTTGAAAGTGGCCTCTTTTTGCAAAATTTTCTCATGACACTTAGATTTAAAATGTTAAATACCATAACTCAAACATAAAAATGTATTTGTGCCTAATAATCAAGACGTCATAATTATGTCATGCAAATACCACCCATATTTATAATAAAAAACAATCTCAAACATATAAATAAATCTAGATATTGCAAATGCATTTAAATTTGAGCACATCCCATTTCACTCTGCCAAACGACCCCTAAGAGTATACATATATTTTTGTGGTATCATTAAGATTTTTTGTTTATACCTTACTCATTAATCAATGATACTATAATATATATATATATATATATATATATATATATATATATATATATATATGTTTTTGTATCATTAAGGTTTCTTTGTCACACTCTATTCATTAGTCAATGACACTAAATCACTATTACTATATATAATAAGTGGGAATACCTATTACTTAGCACATGACAAGTGTTCATTTGGGACCATTTATTATCTATATGTTTTCAATTTTCAATATATGTTGTCTATCTTATTTTTTTTTTCAACCTTTTATTTTAAACTTCTTGAAATTTAATTACCTATTTATTACTCTCTCTATACACTTTAAATTGTTATGATTTCCTTTTTAGAGTCAAACTATAAGAATTTTAACTAATATTTTACAATGTGTTTTTTCATCATATTCATATGCAAAAAATTATAATTTATAGTACTTTTTGTATAGATTTTGCAAAAAATTACAATTTTTTTATTTAAAATATCAAATTAATACAATCTAATTTAACTTTGAAAATTATTATATTACTACTATTAATAAGAGTCAATGTGAGGAGCTTCCCGTTTATGGGAATTGACAAAAAAATCCTCAGATGTTACTTTTGTAATTTCACATGAAAAATGTAATTCAATTGGTTAGTTAAAGGAGTAGTGCAACTGTATTTCATTTTTTGTATATATTGGACTAATTTGTCCCCTTAAAACTACAAATAATTCGCACAACTTTCTAAAAACATGGGCCCCACTTATTACTACTTAGTTGTATTGCTTTGGTGACTGATATCAACTATTCTCTCTCCAATAATATTTCTCCAGTATTGACTTTATACATTTTTTAAGAAATTATAAATAAAAGAGTAATATTACTATATCATTCTATAAATATAATGTATTAAAAAATATAATTGAAAAATGACTATAATTAATGATAAGGGATAAACTATTCATTGATTTCATAAAGTGGATAAATATTGTAGGACATTCCAAAATAGTATAATAGACAATAATTATTGGACGGATGGAGTAGTATTAAGTCTTTCTTTCAATACTTTTCTCACATTAATTAATTTCTCTCAGCATTCAATTAGTGAATCTTTAGTAGAATTAATTAGAATACTTTCTACTTAATAATACACACAATAAGCAATAAGAGGAAGCTTTTGTTGGTTTGTTCTTTTAAGGGCATGTTGCTAAACCATCAACACTGAAAGGTAGCTCTACTGATAATTGTGAAGAAAGCATATTAATGGATTAAAAATCAAAAAGAGGTAATTAAACCCTAAAATATTATAAAGACATCTATAAAATTTGGTTGAAGCTCAAAATCTATTAGTGCCATATAAATTAGGATAGAGGAAATAACATATATTATTTGAAATAACATGAAACGTACTACAAATCACACAATAATTACCAACTTCAAAATTTAAAGGACATACAAAAAATTTGATCAACTCTCAAAATTCTACTAATGTCACATAGTTTGGGATAGAAAAAGTAACATATATGTAAAATGTACTATAACTCATAATAATTAAATAACTTCAAAATCTAAAAGACATATACAATATTTTCTTGACTTTCGAAATTCTATCAATGACACATAAATTGGGACAAAGAGAATATTGGAAATTACATATAAAGTATTGTTAACCACAATAATCAACAACTTAAAATTTAAAGAACATACAAAAAAATTATTTGACTGTAAAATTTTATTAATGTCACATAAATTAAAATAAAAAATAAAAATATATGTTGGGCCCGTGCTAGCACAATAACATATATTATTTGAAATAACATGAAACGTACTACAAATCACACAATAATTAGCAACTTTAAAATTTAAAGGACATACAAAATATTTGATCAACTCTCAAAATTCTACTAATGTCACATTGTTTGGGATAGAAAAAGTAACATATACGTAAAATGTTCTATAACTCATAATAATTAAATAACTTCAAAATTTAAAAGACATATACAAAATTTGCTTGACTTTCGAAATTCTATCAATGACACATAAATTGGGACAAAGAGAATATTGAAAATTACATATAAAGTATTATTAACCACAATAATCAACAACTTAAAATTTAAAGAACATACAAAAAAATTGTTTGACCGTTAAAATTTTATTAATGTCACATAAATTAAAATAAAAAATAAAAATATATGTTGGGCCCGTGCTAACACGGGCTACTGTAACTAGTGTATATATATATCATTAAGGTTTCTTGTTCACACCCTATACTCATTGGTAAATGATACTGTAAAAGTATATATTACCAAATTGCATCTCTAATAAAGGAAAAAAGAAAATAAAAATGAAGAAATAAATAAATAATAAAATATTGTCAAATGGTATCTCGATAAAATGAAAAAGTATAAAAAAGAAATAATAAAATTGTTACCAAATGGTATCTCTATTTAAAGATAATATGAAAAAAAGAATAAGAATAATAAATGAGAAAATAATAAAAGAGAAAATAAAAATACTCCCTCCGTCCCTATTTAGTTGTCCATATTTCCTCTTTTAGTTGTCCCTATTTAGTTGTCCATTTTGACAAATCAAGAAAGGACAACAATTTTTTTTCCTATTATACCCTTATTTAAATAAAGTTGTCATAAATAAAGTAAATAAATTTATGAACTTCCTAGCATTGATTAGTTATCTTGAGTGAATTTATTTTGAAATTGCAAATTGTACTATAAGGGTAAAATTATAATTTTACTATGTTAATCATTGTTGCCTTAATCTGTGTGCCATTTCTAAAATGGACAACTAAATAGAGACTGAGGGAGTAATAAATAAGAAAAATAATAATTTATTTTCTTAAAAAGGTAAATATGTAGATAGAGAGAGAAATAATAAGATAAACTAACCAAAAAAAGAAGAAACAAATAATAAAAATATTACTAAATGGTATCTCTAATAAATAATAATATGAAGAAAAAAATGAGAAAGGAATAAAAGAGAAAAATAAAAATAATTAATGAAAAAGAACAAAGTAATTTCTTTTATTTTCTTAAAAAGGTGAAAATATAGAAAGAGAGAAAACAATAAAAAGAAGATAAACTAACCTAAAAAAAGTAGAAATAATAAAACTAATACCAAAGGGTATTTCTAATAAAGAATAAAAAAATAAAAGAAAATATAACAATAATAAATGAGAAAAGAATAAAAAAGAAAATAAAAATAATAAATGAGAAAAAACCAAAAGAAATATAATGATATGACAAAAAGAATAAATGATAAAAAAAGAATGAGGATATGAGCCGTAAAAGTCACTTATTTCAACAAAATAATAAGATAATATATTTTCAAAATACCTCTATATATAAATATATGGTTCCATTAATATTATAAATTAATAATTTTTTAAAAGTACAAATATATCTAAGACAATTTATTATTGAAATATGATTCTATTATGTTTTGTCTATTTTTAAAAAAAAATCAAATCTAGCTGAAGTTCATCTTTAACTTTTCTTATTGCATAAAAAAATTTCGGTGTTGCCACGACTGCAAATCTTTTCGAGTGGATATGGAATGACTTTTTTTGTACTCACATTATACGTATTTGATCTGTTATTGTTGATTTTGTGACACATTTTAAATGAGAAATCATATTTAGATATGGTTTCAAGAAATTTCCTATGTTGCTTATATAGTTTATTCTCTCACCATCATATGTTGAATGTTTTTAGTAAAAATATAATGACAATATTTAATTATTAAGAAATAATGAACATTATGTATAATGTATTTTTACAATGAATTTATTGAAAAAAATTCAATGAATCATTTAACAAAAGAATATATTACAATGAATCATATACATATATTGTACTTTATGTATAATGAATTAATATTTTAAATGAATTCAATAAATATGATACATAATTTAGTAAGATAGACTGATTTTGATATATTTAATGTACTTTATGTATAATAAATTTACTTTTTTTTTATGTGAATTCAATAAATATGATATATAAATTAGTAAGATACAATGATTTTGATGAAAATCAAAATTAACCTTCATTGAATCTCAAAACACTTTTTAAAGTAATAAATATTAATTTATTGATTAAATAATACATATATAAAATAATAATATTTCATGATCCACCTATATTAATTTAGTAAAGTTTTATATATATTTTATTAGACTTAAGATTTTACCCAAACTGTTTAAAATTATTAAAAAAATATCCTGACTCCACCTCTTCTTATATTTTAAAACCCTAAAATGGTAAAATAAAGGGGGGAAAAAAAGTAAATAGGCATTTTGGCAGTTAAATTTTGAAAGTGGCCTTTTTTTGCTAAATTTTCTCATGACACTTAGATTTAAAATATTAAATACCACAACTCAAACATAAAAGGGAAAATTGTATATAATAGTAAACTATTAATTCAAATTAAATACTATAAATATAGTTTGATTTAATTATACCTCATAGCAAACTGTTGCTATTTCACCTCTCTCCTGGTGAATCTCGCTCGCCACTCTCGTTCTCTCCCTCGCCTCTCTCGTTTTTTTATACTAACACAAGTGTATAAAGTGCGTTTGTGTTTGTATAAAGCAAGAGAAAATTGTATATATACATATATTTTCGTTCCCCTCTCTCCGCTCTCCCAGATCTCGCTCTCTCACTCGCCTCTCTCACTTTATACAAAAACGCAAATGTATAAAATGCGTGAAAATTGTATATATACATATATTTTCGTTCCCCTCTCTCCCCTCTCCCAGATCTCGCTCGCTCACTCGCCCCTCTCACTTTATACAATTGATTTTTTTGTATATGTATACCAAGACAGATTATACAACTGTTTTTTTTTTTTGTATATGTATAGCGAATTATACATATATATGTTTGCTATGGAGCGCAATTATACAAATTTTGTGATAACATACAAATATGAATTTTGTGTTTGCTATATGTGAAAGTTAAGTATTTATGCCTAATAATCAGGACGTCATAATTATGTCATGCAAATATCACCCATATTTATAATAAACAAACAATCTCAAACATATAAATAAATTTAGATACATAGCAAATGCATTTAAATTTGACCACATCCAATTTCAATTCGAAAAAATCAGTATTTTAATGTTTCAATTAATTACACCAGTTCATTAATTAATTATTCCCAATATGAAAATAGTTTGGTATAAACATAAATTGCCACATATATATTTTTTTTAAAAGTCTTTTCATACACATGTTATTAATTTCAGTTACAAATTAGTCAAGATTATGAAAATTTTGCTATTTGACTAAAATTAAAACTACAAAAATTCACTATATATATAACTATGTTAACTTAATATTTTTTTTTTTCATCAGAAAAATGAATGAGAATAAAATTGTTATCGGAGAAAGCTTCGATAAGGATCTTAGTGATGATGAGACTACAATCGACGTGGAACTTGAAGCGAAACGTAGTCAGATTGATGCAAAAAGTTCTGTTGCTACTAAAATCAATGCTGATATCGAATTGCTCCTTTGCGATAGAGACCTTTTGAAGGAGGGATTGGATGATTTTCTGGTGGCATTTGCAGAACAACAACGTGAAGGTATATATCGTGTGTTTTGATTATGTGTATGCGTATGACTAATAAATTAAAGTACCTTTTTTTGTGTCATGTGTATATATGTTTACATTTTTTTTGGTTTGATCTTTAATTGATATGAGGTCAAAAGAAGTTATATTCTCTATGAACTAAATTTAATGTAGAAGTTGTTTTTATTCTAGAAATCAAGGCTAGAACACATGGTAAGAAATCATTGAAGATTATTCTTGTGTCGTGCTTAACTTATGTCATTGATCACTAAACCCTAGCACGGAATCAGGCTCAAGTCACTAATCAGATGTTAGAATCGAGTTTTGAATCAGTCATCAGAGTTGAGTTTTGGGATCAAGCTCGGATCCGATTCAGTTGTCGGGGTCGAATCCCAATTTGGAAGTCGGGTTTTGGATCGAGTGTTAGGGTTGAATCTCGAGTCAGGTATCGACATCGAGGTCGAATCTTGATTTGGATGTTGGGTCTTGAGTCAGATGTCAGGATCGAATCTCAATTCGAGTTTCGAGTCGAATATGCCGGTTCGAAAGTCAGGTTTCGAGTTGGGGTCGAGTCCCAATATGAAAATCAAGTCTTGGATTGGGTGTCAGAGCATGATTTCGATTGGAAAATAGAGTCCCGTGACGGATTTTGTTTTATGATAAAGTAAAACTAAATAAATTAAAGTATTTTTTGTGTCATGTGTATATGTTTACATTTTTTTCGTTTGATCTTTCATTGATATGAGGTCAAAAGAAGTTGAATTCTCTGTGAATTAAATTTAATGCAGACTATTCTAGAAATCAAGGCTAGAATAGATGGTAAGAAATCATCGAATATTCTTGTTTCGTGCTTAAATTATATCATTGATCACTAAACCATAGCGCCTAATCAAGCTCAAGTCACTAATCAGGTGTCAGAATCGAGTTCGAATCAGTTATTAGATTTGTGTTTTGGGATTAAGATCGGATCCAATTCAGCTATATGGGTCGAATCCCAATTTGAAAGTTGAGTTTTTGATCGAGTGTTGGGATTGGATCTCGATTCAGGTATCGACATCGGGGTCGAATCTCAATTTGGATGTCGGGTATTGAGTCAAGATCGAATCTCAATTCGAGTATTGAGTTTTGAGTCCAATGTTGGAGTTGGCCGATTCGGAAGTCGGATCTCGAGTCGAGGTAGGATCCCACTATGAAAATTGAGTCTTGGATCAAGTGTTAGAATCGGATCCCAATTGGAAAATCGAGTTCCCCGTCGGATTTTGTTTTACGATAAAGTAAAGCTAAATAAATTAAAGTATTTTTTGTGTCATGTGTATATGTTTACATTATTTTTTTCGTTTGATCTTTAATTGATATGAGGTCAAAAGAAGTTGAATTTTCTATGAATTAAATTTAATGTAGAAGAAGTTTCTATTCTAGAAATCAAGGCTAGAATAGATGGTAAGAAATCATAGAATATTCTTGTCTCGTGATTAAATTATATCATTGATCACTAAATCCTAGCGCCTAATCAGGCTCAAGTCACTAAACAGGTGTCAGAATCAAGTTCGAATCAATCATCAGAGTTGATTTTTGGGATTAAGATCGGATCCAATTCAGCTATCGAGGTTGAATCCCAATTTGAAAGTCGAGTTTTGGATCAAGTGTTGGGGTTGGATCTCGATTTAGGTATCGACATCGGGGTCGAATCTCGATTTGGATGTCGGGTTTTGAGTCAAGATCGAATCTCAGTTCGAGTTTTAAGTCCAATATCAGGGTTGACCAGTTCGGAAGTCGGATCTCAAGTCGAGGTAGGGTCCCAATATGAAAATTGAGTCCTGGATCGAGTGTCAAAGTCGAATCCCAATTGGAAAATCAAGTTCCGCGTCGAATTTTGTTTTATGATACAATAAAACTAAATAAAGTATTTTCAACATTTTTCGTCCAAATAAAGACTAAAATAATTTCTCCATATTGAATTGTAGATGATTTAGTTGTGTAGATATCTGATTTTGACTATTTTTAAAGATAAGTGTATATCTTCCTCAATATATGATAATAAACTCTTAACTAGTGATAATATATGTAATTATGTTTTATAAGACAGTTTGGGGGGTAACGCTTCCTATCAAGAATTTTTCAATATCTATAGCTCAAACCCAAAATCTTTAATTGGGGAAGGAATTGCTCCATCCTCTACACATCCTTTGATGATATAAACCTTCAATTTTAAGATTTATGTCTCAAATTCTATACATCTTCACGAACCAAAATATTAGTATCGATTCATTATAAAATATTTTATACTTTAGGTTAGAAGGTGGTAACAAATCTTTGCATCTAATCATTTCATGACGATAGCCTCTAGATCCCTAGGTCTATACAATTCCAACATCTTTGATTTTTTACACCACAAGTTTTTTGAGCTAAATGTTGAACTTGTAAAATAAAATAAACAATGATAGCAGTGAAAATGATTTTTTCTTGAAAAAAGAAGGGCTATTTACACAATAATTTATATAAAAGAATAATCAATGAGGATATAGTTTAAGTTATCGCATTATTTTGTGGTTGTTATTGTTCTCTTAATAGTTGTTTTGTTTCTCCACTGTTATTTTTCCTTTTTTTCTTACCTATTTTGATATGTTGTACACGAGCCGAAGATCCTTCGAGAACAACCTCTTCACCTCCACGAGGTAGCAGTATGATCTTCGTAAACTCTACTCTCCCGAAACCCCACTTGTGAAATTTCACTGTGTATGTTGTTGTAATATACAATGAGGATATACTACCTGATTGTCATGAAAATGGAGGAAAATACAAGTTTGAAGAACAATATTATAGTTGAAATAATCACTTATGACCATTGAGGCATTGACCACTTGCGAATTGCAAAAAAAAAATGATATTTCAAATTTTTTGGGTTCAAATGAATCTCTCAAGAACATATTTATGCAAGTGCTTTTTCACCTTGATGTCTGTGCACAATTTTCCAATAGGACTACTTTTATCTATGAACAATTAGTCTTTGAAAAGTGCACAATTTTCCAATAGGACTACTTTTATCTATGAACAATTAGTCTTTGAACTGTGTTGAGTTTAATTCCAGCAATTAGCTCCACACCTTGTTTGATACCAATGCTTAAGATATATAGTAGCAACTTCTTTGGTTGATTGATTAATCCAAAATATAAACATTTCATACAATGTCCTTTTATCAATTTCAGATGCATTAAAAGAGGACAAGGAGATGAAGACTCGTAAGAAACGCAATTATGATTTAGCTGGAACTTCTGCGTCGATCACTCAGGAACACTGGGAAGACATGCTTAACCAGAACTCTGATTCATCAGAAGAAGAGGAAATGGAGATGCAAAGGAGAAACGCTGAACAGAAGAGCTGGAGGGACGATGAAAGTCGTGTACGACGCATGCACTTAAGGATAGAAGCAGCATTCAACAATTCTTGTTCTGATTCCGATGATCCCTCTCAAGACCCTAATGATGACATACACACAAACATTGAAGGCTTGGCTGATAGATTGCAAAAGCTGGTTGCAAGTCAAGAGGAAGAGTTGAAGGAAAGTCGAGAGGAAGAGTTGAAGGAAAGTATATGGGAAAATGATGATGTTGGTAAAGATAAGGCACCTGAGCCTAACTCAGCCTAAAAAGATAGCTCAGAGGGAAGGATTGTCCAAATCTGCAACCAATGTGGACAAACTAAGGACAACCAGGGATAGCAGATCTATGAATAGTTCATTGCTTCAGACTGTTCAAGCACAGTGAGAACATTGTTTTTGCTGAAAATTGTTTTTTAAGTTACTGCAGTAATTTTCTTAGTCGCCTAATACTTAAGTCGCTTTTAAGTTTAGGATGATTTGAATTTTAAACTTTTATGTGGTTGTTTTAGTTTGTTGAGATATTTTAAGTTCTTGAATTTTGGATTAAGCAGATGTTTTGTTGTAGTTGGCTATTTAAAGTACTCCTATGCTTAAGAACCCTTTTTTATGACCTGTCTGGGCCAGCTTTCACGCAAAAGCACCAAAGGTAAGAATACAACCAAAAAGTGTCGTAGTAACACGAGCAGCAAAGATAAGGAACAATGATGCAATAGAAATTGCAGCAACTGAAACTGTGGAAACAGCACAGGCTATAGAAGAAAAGACAAGACTCACTGGTATGGAAACTGCAAAGAACTGGATATTTTGCTATTAACTCTTATGACAAGAGTTTGATCTGTTCTGCTGAAGTAGAAACATGGACACGGAGACAAATCTGGAGGGAAAAAGCTCCACACAAAAGGGTTTTTTTCTGCTGGATTTTGGTCCATGAAGTGGCCCTTAGCCAGGATAGTTTACAGAGAAGGGATGACTTTATTAGAACTCTACTAATTCTGCAATTAGCGGAAATCATAACCTAGCTTGAGATCCATCAACTTGGTATTGCTACTACCTATGAAGTACATTTATTAGACAACTCTCAACGTTGTGATTTTGGTTGGCAATGCCAATATCCATATTGAAAACCATATATAACGAAGATATCATCATCGTTGGTTGACTTATGGAGGAGTTCAACCTGAGCAAACCTCTGCAGCATAACAGTGTCTCCAGAACTGGTTTTTATCAACTTGCATTTATTTGTCATCATTATCAATAAGAAGTAATTTAGCATATTACCTTTTGGATGTAGCACAAAATCTGACTTATTTGAGGAAAGCAAGTTAGGAGGTGAACGAGGGACCTCATTCATTTTTTAGCCTTCATCAGTATGTCCACTATATTACTTTATGTATAATAAGTTTAGTTCTTTTTTTTTTATATACATAAATTAGTAAGATACAATTATTTTGATGAAATCAAAATTAACCTTCATTGAATCTCAAAACACTCTGTAAATTAATAAATGTTAATTTATCAACTAAATAATACATCTACGTAATAATAATATTTCATAGTCCCATACTCCCATTTATACTAATTACGTGAGGTTTTATGTATATTTTATTAGACTTAAAATTTTAGCCCAAATATTTAAAATTATATAAAATATCCTAACTCCACCTTTTCTTATATTTTAAACCCTAAAACGCTAAAATAAAGGGGGGAAGGGGGGGATTAAATAGGCATTTTGGCAATTAAATTTTGAAATTGACCTTTTTTTGCTAAATTTTCTCATGAACTTAGATTAAATATGTTAAGGCAAAATGGTTTGATAAACCCTTATACTTGTATGAGTTTGTATTCTGGACCTTCTACTTAACCATTTAACAACTAAACCCCTAAACCTATTGAAACTTGATATTTTAAACCCTTTTTTTTTTACCTGTCATACTATGTGGCATTTTTGTTCAAAGTGCGTGTGATACACATATTTTAAGAGCGTGAGGTCTTCAAAAGGGATTGAAAATGTCAAGTTTTGACCTAACTAAGAGTCATCTTCTTCCCCATTTATTCATTTACCATTGTTGGACAAAAAAAAGTTTTTTTGGGGCTTTTCTACTTATCTCCAAATTCTTTCTCCATTTTTTTCATTATTTTAGGTTGCCTTTCAAATGACTCATTATTTCTTGAACAAATTCAGTCTTTATTACTCTACAAAGTTTTTCCGCAAGTAACAAATTTCTTTCATTGTTCCAAACAAATAAATGGACTTATCGATCCTATTCTTCAACAAGTACACCGTTTCCTCCGAACTTAACATCGCCGGAGCCATCAACCACACCAATTTCTGCAAATCTTCAGAACACAAAATCATTTCTTAAATGAACAAATTATAAAAAGCTAAAAGGTTAAATTGATCCAAAATTACAAAGAGGGGAAGAAAAAGAAACATGGAGGATGAGTGAATGAAGAGAATCTGAGGGTTGAGTAATTTGGACGAGAATTGATTGTTCGTGAGATCTAGGGTTTTAGAGCAAGTATTGCAGTCGTTTGGGGCCATCGTTGCTTTTTTCAAATCGAATGTGGTGCGGTCACCCTCTCCATCTTCGAGTGGTAGCTCCACCACCATGTTGCGGTGTATGGTCGATCTTGCTGGTACTGTGTTTTACTGGTGAAAGCCTTTGGAATGAGAGAGGAGAAAGAAGAGAAATCTGGAACAAAATTGGAAGAGGAGAAAGATTTTTCAAATAAAATTTAGGGGCTTTAATTTAATTTTACCAT
Organism: Solanum commersonii; assembly: GCA_029007595.1. Classification (NCBI taxonomy): domain Eukaryota; kingdom Viridiplantae; phylum Streptophyta; class Magnoliopsida; order Solanales; family Solanaceae; genus Solanum; species Solanum commersonii. The sequence goes on from JAJTWQ010000118.1 coordinate 829,219, forward strand.
TTTATTTCCTACATGGTAGGTAAAAATGAGGTGGAATTTGTCATGTAGGAGTTGTATTACACGCACTATCCACCATGTGAGAAGAGGGTTTAAAATACTCAATTTCAATGGGTTTAGGGGTTCAATTGGTAAAGGATTAAGTAGAAGGGTCCATAATACAAACTCATACAAGTACAAGAGTCCATCGGACCATTCCGCCAAATGTTAAATACCACAACTCAAATATAAAAAGTATTTATGCCTAATAATCAAGACGTCATAATTATGTCATGCAAATATCACCCATATTTATAATAAAAAACAATCTCAAACATATAAATAAATTTAGATATTGCAAATGCATTTAAATCCGAGCACATTCCATTTCAATTCTAAAAAATCAGTAATTTAACTGTTCAATTAATTACACCAGTTCATTAATTAATTATTCCCAATATAAAAATAGTTTGGTATAAACATAAATGTGCAATATATATTTCAAAGTCTTTTCATACACATGTTATTAATTTCAGTTACAAATTAGTCAAGATTATGAAAATTATGCTCTTTGACTAAAATTAAAACTACAAAAATTCACTATATATAAAACTATATGTTCACTTGAATATATTTTTTTTGTTCATCAGAAAAATGAATGAGAATAAAATTGTTATCGGAGAAAGCTTCGATAAGGATCTCAGTGATGATGAGACTACAATCGACGAAATTTCACCATTTGAATCGAAAAGTGATGAGGATAATGCTCATGGAATGACATGGTCTGAACGCAAACTTCGCAAAATCATCAAACATATGGAGGATAAAATTATGGAACTTGAAGCGAAACGTAGTCAGATTGATGCAAAAAGTTCTGTCGCTGCTAAAATCAATGCTGATATCGAATTGCTCCTTTGCGATAGAGACCTTTTGAAGGAGGGTTTGGATGATTTTCTGGTGGCATTTGCAGAACAACAACGTGAAGGTATATATAGTGTGTTTTGATTATGTGTATGCGTATAACTAATAAATTAAAGTACTTTTTTTGTGTCATGTGTATATGTTTACATTTTTTTTTGGTTTGATCTTTAATTGATATGAGGTCAAAAGAGGTTAAATTCTCTATGAATTAAATTTAATGTAGAAGTTGTTTCTATTCTAGAAATCAAGGTTAGAATAGATGGTAAGAAATCATTGAAGATTATTCTTGTCTCGTGCTTAACTTATGTCATTGATCACTAAACCCTAGCACAGAATCAGGCTCAAGTCACTAATCAGCTGTTAGAATTGAGTTTCGAATCAGTCATCGGAGTTGAGTTTTGGGATCAAGATCGGATCCAATTCAGTTGTCGGGGTCGAATCCCAATTTGGAAGTCGGGTTTTGGATCGAGTGTTAGGGTTGAATCTCGAGTCAGGTATCGACATCGAGATCGAATCTCGATTTGGATGTCGGGTCTTGAGTCAAGTGTCAGGATCGAATCTCAATTCGAGTTTCGAGTCGAATGTGCTGGTTCAAAAGTTGAGGTCGGGTCCCAATATGAAAATCAAGTCCTGGATCGGGTGTCAGAGCATGATTTCGATTGGAAAATTGAGTCCCATGTCGAATTTTGTTTTATGATAAATTAAAACTAAATAAATTAAAGTATGTTTTGTGTCATGTGTATATGTTTACATTTTTTTCGTTTGATCTTTCATTGATATGAGGTCAAAAGAAGTTGAATTCTCTATGAATTAAATTTAATGCAGAAGAAGTTTCTATTCTAGAAATCAAGGCTAGAATAGATGGTAAGAAATCATCGAATATTCTTGTTTCGTGCTTAAATTATATCATTGATCACTAAACCCTAATGCCTAATCAGGCTCAAGTCACTAATCAGGTGTCAGAATCGAGTTCGAATCAGTCATCAGAGTTGTGTTTTGGGATTAAGATCGAATCCAATTCAGTTATATGGGTCGAATCCCAATTTGAACGTCGAGTTTTGGATCAAGTGTTGGGGTTGGATCTCGATTCAAGTATCGACATCGGGGTCGAATCTCAATTTGGATGTTAGGTCTTGAGTCAAGATCGAATGTCAATTCAAATATTGAGTTTTGAGTCCAATGTCGGGGTTGGCCGATTCGAAAGTCAGATCTCGAGTCGGGGTAGGATCCCAATATGAAAATTAAGTCCTGGATCGAGTGTTAAAGTTGGATCCCAATTGGAAAATCGAGTTCCGCATCGGATTTTGTTTTATGATAAAGTAAAGCTAAATAAATTAAAGTATTTTTTGTGTCATGTGTATATGTTTACTTTTTTGTCTTCGTTTGATCTTTAATTGATATGAGGTCAAAAGAAGTTGAATTTTATATGAATTAAATTTAATGTAAAAGAAGCTTCTAATCTAGAAATCAAGGCTAGAATAGATGGTAAGAAATCATCGAATATTCTTGTCTCATGCTTAAATTATATCATTGATCACTAAACCCTAGCGCCTAATCAGGCTCAAGTCACTAATCAAGTGTCAGAATCGAGTTCGAATCATTCATCAGAGTTGTGTTTTGGGATTAAGATCGGATCCAATTCAACTATCGGGGTCGAATCCCAATTTGAAAGTCGAGTTTTGGATAGAGTGTTGGGGTTGGATCTCGATTCAGGTATTGACATCGGGGTCGAATCTCAATTTGGATGTCGGGTCTTTAGTCAAGATCGAATCTCAGTTCGAGTTTTGAGTCCAATGTCAAGGTTGGCCAGTTCGAAAGTCGGATCTCGAGTCGAGGTAGGGTCCCAATATGAAAATTGAGTCCTGGATCGAGTGTCAGAGTCGGATCCCGATTGGAAAATCGAGTTTCGCGTCGAATTTTGTTTTATGATACAATAAAACTAAATAAAGCATTTTCAACATTTTTCGTCCAAATAAAGACTAAAATAATTTCTCCATATTGAGTTGTAGATGATTTAATTGCGTAGATATTTAATTTTGACTATTTTTAAAGATATGTGTATATCTTCCTCAATATATGATATAAAACTCATAACTAGTGATAATATATGTAATTATGTTTTATAAGACAGTTTGGGGGGTAACACTTCCTACCAAGAATTTTTCAATATCTATAGCTCAAACCCAAAATCTTTAATTGGGAAAGGAATAGCTCCATCCTCTACACATCCTTTGATGATATAAACCTTCAATTTTAAGATTTATGTCTCAAACTTTATACATCTTCACGAACCAAAAAATTAGTATCGATTCATTATAAAATAGTTTATACTTTAGGTTAGAAGGTCGAAACAAATCTTTGTATCTAATCATTTCATGACGATAGCTTCAAGATCCCTAGGTCTATACAATTCCAACATCTTTGATTTTTTACACCACAAGTTTTTTGAGCTAAATGTTGAACTTGTAAAATAAAATAAACAATGATAGCAGTGAAAATGATTTTTTCTTGAAAAAATAAGGGATATTTACACATATCATTTATATAAAAGAATAATCAATGAGGATATAGTTTAAGTTATCGCATTATTTTGTGGTTGTTATTGTTCTCTTAATAGTTGTTTTGTTTCTCCACTGTTATTTATCCTTTTTTTCATACCTATTTTGATATGTTGTACACGAGCCGAAGATCCTTCGAGAACAGCCTCTTCACCTCCACGAGGTAGCGATATGATCTTCGTAAACTCTACCCTCTCCAAACCCCACTTATGAAATTTCACTGTGTAAGTTGTTATTGTAATATACAATGAGGATATACTACCATGCTTGTCATGAAAATGGAAGAAAATATAAGTTTGAAGAACAATATTATAGAGGAAATAATCACTTATGACCATTGAGGCATTGACCACTTGCGAATTGAATGAAAGAAAATGATATTTCAAATTTTGTGTTCAAATGAAGATCTCTCAAGAACATATTTATGTAAGTGCTTTTTCACCTTGATGTTTGAGGTGATGTTTGTGCACAATTTTCCAATAGGACTACTTTTATCTATGAACAATTAGTCTTTGAACTGTGTTGAGTTTAATTCCAGCAATTAGCTCCACACCTTGTTTGATACCAATGCTTAAGATATATAGTAGCAACTTCTTTGGTTGATTGATTAATCCAAAATATAAACATTCATACAATGTCCTTTTATCAATTTCAGATGCATTAAAAGAGGACAAGGAGATGAAGACTCGTAAGAAACGCAATTATGATTTAGCTGGAACTTCTGCATCGATCACTCAGGAACACTGGGAAGACATGCTTAACCAGAACTCTGATTCATCAGAAGAAGAGGAAATGGAGATGCAAAGGAGAAACGCTAAACAGAAGAGCTGGAGGGACGATGAAAGTCGTGTACGACGCATGCACTTAAGGATAGAAGCAGCATTCAACAATTCTTGTTCTGATTCCGATGATCCCTCTCAAGACCCTGATGATGATATACACACAAACATTGAAGGCTTGGCTGATAGATTGCACAAGCTGGTTGCAAGTCAAGAGGAAGAGTTGAAGGAAAGTAAAGGGGAAAATGATGATGTTGGTAAAAATATGGCACCTGAGCCTAACTCAGCCTAAAAAGATAGCTCAGAGGGAAGGATTGTCCAAATCTGCAACCAATGTGGACAAACTAAGGACAACCAGGGATGGCAGATCTATGAATAGTTCAGTGCTTCAGACTGTTCAAGCACAGTGAGAACATTGTTTTTTAAGTTACTGCAGTAATTTTCTTAGTCGCCTAATACTTAAGTTGCTTAAGTTTAGGATGATTTGAATTTTAAACTTTTATGTGGTTGTTTTAGTTTGTTGAGATATTTTAAGTTCTTGAATTTTGGATTAAGCAGATGTTTTGTTGTAGTTGGCTATTTAAAGTACTCCTATGCTTAAGAACCCTTTTTTATGACCTGTCTGGGCCAGCTTTCGCGCAAAAGCACCAAAGGTAAGAATACAACCAAAAAGTGTCGTAGTAACACGAGCAGCAAAGATAAGGAACGATGATGCAATAGAAATTGCAGCAACTGAAACTGTGGAAACAGCACAGGCTATAGAAGAAAAGACGAGACTCACTGGTATGGAAGCTGCAAAGAACTGGATATTTTGCTATTAACTCTTATGACAAGAGTTTGATATGTTCTGCTGCTCTGCTGCTGAAGTAGGAACATGGGCACGGAGACAAATCTGGAGGGAAAAAGCTCCACACAAAAGGGTTTTTTTCTGCTGGATTTTGGTCCATGAAGTGGCCCTTAGCCAGGATAGTTTACAGAGAAGGGATGACTTTATTAGAACTCTACTAATTCTGCAATTAGCGGAAATCATAACCTAGCTTGAGATCCATCAACTTGGTATTGCTACTACCTATGAAGTACATTTATTAGACAACTCTCAACGTTGTGATTTTGGTTGGCAATGCCAATATCCATATTGAAAACCATATATAACGAAGTATCATCATCGTAGGTTGACTTATGGAGTTCAACCCAAGCAAACCTCTGCAGCATAATAGTATCTCTCTTATCCCAGAACTGGTTTTCATCAACTTGCCATTATTTGTCAGCATTATCAATAAGAAGTAATTTATCACATTACCTTTTGGATGTAGCACAAAATCTGACTTCTATTTGAGGAAGCATGTTAGGAGGTGAACGAGGGACCTCATTCCTTTTTTTGCCTTCACTAGTATGTCTCACCCGAATCATTCTTCCAGGATCACAAGCACCTGAATATGATGGAGCCAAGGGCATCTTAAAGACCAACAGAATATGTGCAATCAGATAAGATAGATTTTAAGGAAAAAGGATAGCCAAGAAGTTCACCTGTGGACTCAAATGACGACAAGGAATTGAATCAGCTCCACCTAGCATATTGTGACATAGGCTTTAAAGAGGGTTTTCATGATGGATTCTCGGATAGCCTTCCTCTCAGTTCCCCTTACTTATTGTGAACCACAATTTTACTTTCCACCTTACAAGCTCAAATTAAATCAGGACGCATGTGTAAGTGATAAAATGAAAGACTAGTAAATGCAGTTTCCTATGTACCCAGCAAAGAGAAGGGAATGATGCTGCAATTGAAAGTACCAATCAGTTAAAACAGGTCAATAGTGGGACATCAAAATGAAGAAAAGGCGCAAATGATTGGAAGTTGGGGAACTGATTCAACTGTTTCAGCTGCTGGAAACAGCACTGATCCTAGAAGACAGGCCAGACTCACTAGCATGGGAGCTACAAAGAACTGAATCGTTCACTGTTAACTCTTACTGCAAGAGTTTGATCTCTTTTTAATTGCTAAAAAGGAACATAACCATGGAGACAAATATGGAGAAACAAAGCACCAGACTGTGGCATTTTTCCACTTGATTTTGGACCCTGAAGCTGCCCCTTACCCAGGATAATTTACAGAGAATATGTAACAGATGTCATTTGTCTGAATGCAGAGATTACAAATCATCTCTTCGTACATTGTCCCGTAATAGCACATCTAGGCAATAATTCCTGACTATATTCAATGATAAGAGGGTGATGCCAAGAACAGCAAAATAATTAATGCAATGCTGGTAATACAAGGTCCTAAACAATGAGAGAAAGAAGATCTGGGACACAAATCCTTCCTGCATATGCTGGATTGTGGAAAGAAAGGAGCCAGAGAGTTTTTGAAAGAAAATCTGGTAACATCTTAAGGTTAAAAAAAGATGAATTCCCTTTTAAGATTTTGGCGTAAAATGTAGAAAGCACAATGAACTTTCTCTGTCTGTTGCAGTAGGCATAATCATGATGTACATAATCAATGCAGCAATGGAAGATTTTAGCTTCAAAAGCATTGGGCCATCAATGTTTTTGACTGAACAAAAAAAAGTAATGTACTTCCCTTTTAGGTTATCAATAAATTGATTCGACATAATTTTCCTAACTTGAGTGTAAAAATTGTATTTTAGAAGCCTACTGCAAAAAGTAATAACTAGAATTTTAGATCACTCCAGAATTGTCCCTATCGGCTTTTCTGTCTCTTTCTTTTAAGGAAAGAAAGTTTAGTTCTAAATTAGGATACAAACCAAACAAAGTGAAGTAAACACAAAAATCAGTCATACATTTTGATCTAAAATAGATATTTCCTCTAATGAAGTACCACTGACCATGAAAGTTGAATATTGCAAGAAAGTAGAATTCAAATTCTGACCACACTGGAAACACACACCAAAACAGTCCATTTAACAAAAGTTATTCAGAAGAAGTGATTGGTGTCTCTCTCCTAGCAGAAACCACAGATTCTCTAAGGAATGACTGCACTTCAAGAATGTCAGTGCATCCATCATCAAATTTACTGTAAGCGGTAACAGAAATACAGTGTGGGATGTGTAGTAGCACATGCTACAAATTTGATCTCTATCACATATCAATAAGACTAACAAAATACAACATTAAGTTATAACAAAAAATGTGAAGTTGCATGATCAAGGTGTATAAAGCAAATAAATCTTCTCTTCCGATTTGGCCTTAGACAAGATAAAGGTGTTGCAATCTTAATAAGACATCAACCATCTTGAATTGCTCAGACAATATATCTCATTTGCATCTCAATATGGTGGGAATTATCTTTGCAAACTTTATTTACTAGAGAACGGAAAATTTTTTCTCTGACAACATGACCTAGCCTAAGCATGTAAACTAAAATGGATAAAGACTCATCCAACTTATCTGCTTGAGAAAGATGATAAATCAGTTCCTCAAAAGTTTTTCTCCTTGGTCTGAGCCTACTCTTCATCATACTGCTCAACCAATCTAGCCCCTCTGTTACATATCCCTGCTTGATTAATCCAAGTATGATAGAATCATAAGTCGATGTTGCTGGTTTGACACCTCTATCTTGCATATCGTTCCACAATGATTTCGCTTCCAAAACATGGCCGATCTCACAAAGTTTCTCAATTAACACTGTATAAGAAGCAGGTGATGGTTGCAACCCCTGCTTTAACAGTTCATATAAAAACTGAAGACCTTCAGCTATCTTCCCATTCTTGCAGAAACCCTGAATAAGAGAAGTGTATGTGACCACATCATGGGTAACACCATTCTCAGCCATTTTATTGAACAAGTTGTGAGCTTCTCCTACTCTTCCATAAAGACACAGCCCGTGAATCATGGTATTATATGTCACTGTGGTCTCTCCATATCCTTTATCACACATTTCCTTATAAAGACTTTCAGCTTCATTTAGACGGTTAGTTGTTAAATACCCATGGATAAGTGTGTTATATGTGTATTCATTGGGATTGAATCCCTTTTGAATCATCTCAAACCATAATTTCCGGGCATCTCCAACCGATTTCATTTTACAGAGACCATTAATCATTGTTGTATACATAACCATATCCGGAGCATAGCCTCTATTCTTTAGATCATTAAATATCCTAAAAGCTTCACGCATCTTTCTTGTTTCACATAGTCCCTGAATAACATGCTGATAAGTGAATATATCAACAGAACAATTAGTTGCAATCATTGAATGGAGAAGAGATGACAGTCTAAAGTAATCCCTGTTCTTACATGATCCATAAATCAATTTATTAAAAGCAACATTACTAGGGGCATGCCCAGCTTCCAAAACCTGTCGAAGAAGTTGATGACCTTCTGGAAAATTGTTCTCCATACAAAATGCTTGAATCAAGTGCCCAATCGTATCTACATCTGCTACAACACCAGATTCTGTCATATCCTCGTACAATTTCCAGACAATGTCAGTTCTTCCAGCTTGGATAGAATCTGAAAGGGCTGAATTCCAAATTCTCAATGATGGGCAGTGGCCAACACCTCTCAATTCAGTAAACACGTCGAGGGCATCCTCAATCAATCCATTTTCACAAAGACACTGAATGTAGGCCTCCAAACAACTAGGTTGAGGCACAAAGTTCATATTTTGCCGAAAACATTTGGCTGCACTGGCTGCCTTGGCTTGTACAAGCCCACTAAATATGACTTCATCAGAGAACTGATCCCTCGAAAAACCATTTTGAGAACTAAGCCAAAAATGAAACCGAAGCGACAACATAACATTTTTTTGTGCCTTCAGAACCTCAGTATAGAATCTTGGATCAGTAAAATTAACAGTGGGGAAATCAGATAACAATATTTGTTCCCATCTGGGTCGTGTCCGGATGACTTTGCAAACATCTTTAGCTATCTCAGCAAAGCTCTGTCGCTCACTTTGATGATTTACTGAACTTGATCGATCTGCGTTTTGTGTAGCAACTTCACCTTCAACCCCACCATTACTTCCAGCAATACTTAGGTTACGGATTGGGGAACTAACGTTTTGGCGAGTGCACAAGCTTATTACAAAAAATGGAGGTCTAGCCATTCAAATCTGCAGATTGTTTAATCAAATTCAAATGGGTATCCACTACACAGAAATGCCAATCAAATATACAGCTAAAATACATGAATTTACATGGAATGCCTCTTCATAGCCACATACATTTAAGAATCTACAAATAGCAAAATGAGATATAAATGCAAAAAAGAATTTCAAAACAGCAAATTCTTCAAATAAAATTCAAACACGTGAATTTACACGAAATGCCTTGTCATGTAAACATTTATTTCATAAATGAACAACAGAAAGAATCCAAATCTGCAGATTCCTCTGTAAAATACAGATGGGTATACGAGAATCCCAACAAGATTTCAGTTTAAATAAATGAATCTACAAACACATAGAACCATACAGCAAAGAATTTCAAAATCTACAATCATGAATAAATATCAAATGGGTATCATAAATGCCAAAAAAATCAGCTCGAATACACTTCCAATTAAACAAAAATCTTACCTTTTTTAGCCTTATAAGCACGAAATCTAGTTTCTTGATCCTTCAAGACCCATTCTGACTGTCTCGGACCCAAAGTATTGCCAAGGCAGGACAAACCCCTTTACTGGAACTTTGAAAGAAGAATGTTTTAAGCCCTAGAAAAAAACAAAAGAAAAATGGCGAATCTTGCTGATTTTGGTGAGCATAAAAGATGGTATTGTGATAATTTTGCAGAAGAGTGAAGCTACAAATATGAGGAACAGAGGAAGAAGGCGACTATTTCACTTGGCATTGACAGAGGAGTAATACGCAATGCAGAAATAACTGTACCTATTGAGACAAACAAAGCCTATCTTCTGTTGGGCCTATTTTTCTTGATGATTGGGCCTTTACACAACCTCTTTGACTAAAATTTTGAGATCTCATTTTTAATTGGGAAAATTATACAACACAGTAAATATGTTGTTGTAAAATGAGAGCAAAATATAATAATACTAAACAAGTAAGGAAGACAAATTGTGATGAGAAGTATAGAGTGGAGAATATTATTTAAAACTCTTCAAGTGTGTTCTCACAAGGGTGAAAAGACTACCCTTTTATAGGATTTAGAAAACACATGTTTTCATCCTTTAACCAAATATATTAGTACAATTATAATAAATACAATAAATACATACATTACGTTAGAGAAGAATTAAGAGAAACATCCACACAATTAAGTGAATTTGTAACACTCCCCCTTGGATGTTTATAGATAATGTGCCTCGTTAAAACCTTACTAGGGAAAATCCAGTGGGAAAAAGCCTAGTGAAGGAAAAAGAGTACACACATCTTGTAATACGCCTTGAGTGTTGCCTCATTAAAAACCTTACCAGGAAAATCCAGTGGGACAAAACCTTGGCTAAGGAAAAAAGAGTACAACGCGTATTTTACTCCCCCTAAAAAAAATATTATTTGAGACCTTGGAGACGATGCATTCCAATCTTGTATCTTAGCTTCTCAAATGTTGATGTTGGCAATGCCTTAGTGAATAAATCTGCAAGATTATCACTCGAACGAATTTGTCGAACATTTATCTCACCATTTTGTTGAAGATCATGTGTGAAAAAGAACTTAGGTGAAATATGCTTTGTTCGGTCTCATTTGATATATCCTCCCTTTAATTGAGCTATGCAAGTAGTATTATCTTCATACAATATTGTTGGAATCTTCGTTTGCACAAAAAGACCACATAATTGTGAAATGTGTTTAGTCATTGATCTCAACCATACACACTCTCAACTGGCTTCATGAATGACTATTATCTTTGCATGATTTGAAAAAGTAGCAACTATTGTTTGCTTCATCGAACGCCATGATATAGATGTACCTCCATATGTGAATAAATAGCCTGTCTGAGATCTAGCTTTATGTGGGTCAGACAAATATCCCGCATCTGTATAACCGATCAATTCTAACTTGGATGCATTAGAATACAACAACCCCATATCAATTGTTCCTTGAAGATATATGAATATATGCTTAACACCTTTCCAATGTCTTCTTATTGGACATGAGCTGAATCTCGCCAATAAACTTACTGCGAAGCAAATATCTGGTCGGGTATTGTTGGCAAGGTACATTAGTGCCCCGATAGCACTGAGATATGGTGTTTCATCACCAAGAATCTTTTCATCCTTTTCTTGGGGTCGGAATGGATCTTTATTTATATCGAGAGATCTCACAACCATCGGGGTACTCAATGGGTGTGATTTATCCATGTAAAATCGCTTCAAAACATTTTCAGTATATGTTGATTGATGGATAAATATTCCATTCGCCAAATATTCAATTTGAAGGCCAAGACAAAATTTTGTCTTACCAAGATCTTTCATTTCAAATTCTTTCTTCAAGCACTCAACAGATTTTGAAAGCTCTTTAGGAGTTCCGATGATGTTCAAGTCATCAACATAAACAGATATTATTACAAATTCAGATTTTGACCTTCGTACAAAAATACAAGGACATATAGAGTCATTCTGATACCCTTCCTTTAACAAGTATTCGCTAAGATGATTATACCACATTCGCCCTGATTGTTTCAATCCATATAAGGATTTCTGAAGCTTTATTGAACAACTTTCTTTTGAATTTTTATATGCTTCAGACACTTTTCGTGCTTCAGGGATTTTCATAAAAATATTGTGGTCTAGTGAGCCATATAAATAGGTTGTGACAACGTCCATTAGATGCATTTTAAGCTTTTCATGAACTGTCATATTTATTAGATACTTGAAGGTAATTGCATCTACCACAGGAGAATATGTCTCCTCATAATCAATGTCAGGCCTTTGCGAAAAACCTTGTGACATAAGTCGTGCTTTATATAGTACGACTTTACCATTTTCATTGCATTTTTTGCACAAAAACCCATTTGTGCCCCACTGGCTTGACACCTTCAGGTGTTAAAAACTTCACGTTTTTCAAGTGAAGCCAATTCCGTTTGAATTGCTTCTTTCCATTTAGGCCAATCATTTCTCTGTCTACATTCATTAACAGATCTTGGTTCCAAATCTTCATCTTGTTACATTATTTCAACTGCAACATTATAGGCAAAAATATTATCCACCACAATATTATTTCAATTTCACCTTTTTCTCGTTGAGACATTACTTATAGAGATTTCCTCATTCTCATTATTTTCAGGTACATGGACCTCCTCTTTGGTGTCATCATTTATTATGTCTCGGAGCTCTTCATGAGCAATTGCCTCCATATTATGACCATCTTGATCATTTATTCCTTTCCTTTTCCAAAGATTTTTATCCTTGGAACCAATTGGTCTACCACATTTTAAACGTGGTCCAGACTCATTTGCCTTAATATTTTATCCTATTGGGACATCAAATCGAACTTGAGCATCAACAGCTGGGATATATGATTTAGTAACCCGTAGAAGGTTAGTAAATGCATCCGGCAGTTGATTTGCAATATTCTGCAAATAAATTATCTTTTGAACTTTTTGCTCACATTGATTTGTTCGAGGGTCTAAATGAGACAGTGAAAGTGAATTCCAATCTATCTCATTTCCCAACTGCTTTTGTTCTCCCCCCAATGTTGGGTATACTGATTCATCAAAATGACAATCAGCAAACCTTGCCGTAAATAAATCTCCAGTCTTAGGTTCTAAATATTTTATAATAGAACGAGATTCATACCCAACATATATCCCCAACCTTCTTTGGGGACCCATTTTGTGCGTTGTGGTGGAGCAATTGAAACATATACCGCACAACCAAAAATTCTAAGATGAAAAATATTTGGATTCTGACCAAAAACCAATTGTAATGGGGAGATGTCATGATAACTGGTTGGCTTTATGCGCACAAGTGTCGCTGCATGCAAAATAGCATGCCCCCAAACCAAAACAAGCAACTTTATTCTCATCAACAATGGTCTAGCTATCAATTGAAGACGTTTAATCAATGACTCTACTAAACCATTTTGAGTATAAACATGTGCAACATGATGCTCAACTGTTATTTCAGTGGACAAACAATAATCATTAAATGCCTGAGATGTAAACTCACCAGCATTATCAAGACGAATTATTTTTATTGCACAATCTGAAAATTGTGCTTTTAACCTTATTATTTGAGCCAATAACCTCGCAAAAGTTATATTACGAGTTGATAATAAGCACACATGAGACCATCTTGTAGATGCATTTATCAAGACCATATAATATTTAAATGGTCCACATGCAGGGTGAATAGGCCCACATATATCACCTTGTATCCGTTCCAGAAATGCGGGAGATTTCACTCCAACTTTAGTCGTTGATGGTTTGGTAACCAACTTTCCTTGTGAACAAGCAGCACAAGAGAATTCATTTGATTGAAGAACATTTTGGTTCTTCAAAGTATGCCCATGTGAATTCTCAATTACTCTGCGCATCATATTATAACTGGGGTGACCCAATCGGTCATGCCAAATGATAAAATCATTAGAACCAGTAAACATTTTGTTTACTACGACATGTGATTTAATTGTACCAATATTTGTATGGTACAACCCAGAAGAAAGTGCAGGTAATTTTTCATGCACTGCTTTCTTCTCCACATTTATTGTAGTAATATAAAGGTATTCAACCTTTCCTTCATTCACAGTCTCAACATGATAGCCATTTTGGTGAATAACCTTGAAACTTAACAAGTTTCTATGAGACTTACTACAATACAATGCATTATCAATTACCAATAATGTTCCTCCAGGTAGTAATAAGGCTGCTCTTCCAAGCCCTCAATCAATTTTGTACTACCGGAGAGTTTATTAACATATGCCTTTTTCATTATCAAATGAGAGAAATAATTATTTTCTCTTAGTATTGTATGAGTTGTGGCATTGTCCAGAAGGCACATATCTCCATTACTCATCTTGGATCCAACTGAAGATTGAGAAATTTTATTTATCTTCAGAAAAATAAAAATACATAATAAAAAGTACGAAACTTAACAAAAGAAAATTTAAGTACATGAACTTTAAATAAAACATTAAAAACACATAACAACATTATTCATTTCCAGTTCAATTATCAATCTTCAATTGCGATCCCCAAAGAAGTCTTCAGCTTCTAAATGAGTAATATCATCGAGCCCATCAAAAGCATCATCTTTCAATGCTAAGTTTGCCTCAACATTCTCATCATATTTTTGAGAAGATCCTGCCTGAACATCATCTTTTAGAGTCAAATGTGACTCCACTCGGGCATTAGAAGAGGAGGCACCGCCTTTATTTCCTTTCCTTTTGAAGGAATTTTTATACAGCCTGACAAAATGCTCAGGTGCCCGACATTCACTTTTCCAATGACTTTTAAGGCCACAACGATGACAGTGATCACCAGTTCCTTTAGAATGATTATATTGAGAAGCAACATTGTTCTCCCTTTTGTTATGACCACCATCTCAACAATTATTATATCTTTTTTTGCCCTTGCCACACCCACGCACATTGTCATGGCCCCGATTATTTTGTCTTATTTCAGACTGGCTGTGTGTTTCTACCCCGTGTGCCTCCGGCAATGAAGCACTTCCAGCGGGACGGGTTTCATGATTTTTCATTAAAAGGTCATTATGTTGCTCAGCCACCAAAAGGCATGAGATTAATTCGGAGTATTTTTTAAAACCTTTTTCACGATATTGTTGTTGTAATATCCTATTGGAGGCATGGAAAGTAGTTAATGTCTTTTCCAACATGTCCTCATCTTTTATAACTTCCCCACATAATTTTAATTGGGAAGTGATTCTAAATACAACAGAGTTATACTCAATTACAGTTTTTTAATCTTGAAATCGTAAGTGCATCCACTCATAACGAGCCCTTGGCAATACCGTTGCCTTGAGGTGGTCATACCTCCCTTTCAAACTTATCCACAATTCAAGTGGATCTTTCACTGTATTCAACCTTCAGGCTTTCATCAAGATGATGACGAAGGAAAATCATAGCTTTCAGTTTATCCTGACTTGATGCCTTATTTCCTTCGATTATACAATCACCAAGACCCTTAGCGGTAAGGTGAATTTTAGCATCAAGTACCCATGACAAATAGTTTTTTTCAGAAATGTCAAGTGCCACAAATTCAAGCTTTGACAAATTCGACATGATGAAAACTATCATAAAATAATTGAGTTAATATTATAATGTTGGTTTGTTTATTATAAATGACAAATTAATACTTTAAATAATAAAGTATAGGATGAGTAGAAAATATATTATATGCATGAGCATTAATGTTAGAAAAAAAAAATGTAAACTCATTAAGCATTGAAACAGTAATAGTTAAATATATTTTCTACTTGTTTTAAGTATTTTACTAGTTTCAATTAACGTCAAAGTTTAGTAATAATTTCAAGCAATATTTAATACAATACTATATTCTTTATGACACACAAAATGTATGACAAGAAAATATTTACGAGTATTCTAACTATCATGCTATCATATTGCTTAGTATTAAATTTAGAGTTATAAGTTAGTAGCATAAATAACATAACAATATAAACTTGAAACGTATTGATTATTATGCCTAGTAAAGTATCATAATAATATCTAAAGCAAATCATGTATGCAGTAATTAAATCGTTGATCAAAGACTTATGTAAGTCCTATTAGATATGTTATAAGCATATAAATGTATACCTGACTCGGAAAGAAAATTGAATAAATTTTAGGAAAAAAGATAATTTCGAATTAAGTAGGTCTTAATTGGTTAGAGACTCGTGCTGATAACGTGTTGTAAAATGAGAGCAAAATATAATATTACTAAACAAGTAAGGAAGACAAATTGTGATGAGAAGTATAGAGTGGAGAATATTATTTAAAACTCTTCAAGTGTGTTCTCACAAGGGTGAAAAGACTACCCTTTTATAGAATTTAGAAAACACATGTTTTCATCCTTTAACCAAATACGTTAGTACAACTATAATAAATACAATAAATACATACGTTACATTAGAGATGAATTAAGAGAAACATCCACACAATTAAGTGAATTTGTAACAGCTATGTATTTATGTATATAATTATAATTTTAAAAATATTACGATTCACAAATAATCTTTCAATTTTATAACAAAACATCTGTTTATATTCAAAAGTCGTGTTATATAGCGTTAGATATGTCATTGCTCGATCTCACTCTCTTACTTTCCTTTATTTTTCTCTCATTAACTCCAAAATTAAAATGGATGGAAAAAAAACTGCAAAATTAAACAATTTGTTTAATTTTCTTCTCGAATTACGTTATCAAGGTGATTCACTTTCAATATCGGAATCCCTCAAAATCAGGTAAATATGATTTAATAATTTTGAATTTGTATGCTCTGAGATAATCTCATTTTTTTTTTGTCTGTTGTCATTTACTTCCATTCAATTTTTACAATTTTAGTTAGGATTATTTAAAAGGACCTCCAAAGAGTTAAGCTCTCAACGAAAACCTAGGATTTATTGAAGAGGTTTATACAAGGCATACCATTTAATGCTTAATGTTTTGGTGATCAACCATCTTTTGACATGTGTATCATATTAGTATATAACAAAATCAAATTATAGCTATAGATCGTAAATAGAGAAATTCTAGCCAAGAAGGCCTAATAATGGCCGAACGTTAGTAATTTCTGAAAATTTCTCTAAAAAAAAATCTTTGGTGGGATGAATTTCTTAGGTATCCAAGTTTGGAGATTGATAGTATCGTAAATCAAATCCTGACTACATACTTATAAAATTCATATATTTTTTAGTTGGGTTATGAACAAAAAAATCTTACATTACATATTTCAATTCAAGCTTAGTTTGTCATATTATTTTCAAAAGCACATAGAATGACGAAAAGTTGGATTACTCTGGTCATCTTCTCAAGATGTCTCTGACTAGTTGCGACTTGAGCTCCTTGACAGGTCTCTGCTCGAGATACTGATCAGTCATTGTCTCATTGATAGTCACCATGATGTTCATTTTTATGTAGATCATGATGATGATGTGTATTATTATAAAATTAATAATGATATTGGATCTAAAAAAAAAGAGTTGTTAGTACATAATTTAAAGGCTTAAGCCTCTTAAAATTATCCGCATATTTCAGTCAGACACTTTAACTTAGGTCAGTACCTATCAAACACTTTAATCTTAACAAATTTCTATCTATTAAACACAAAATGAAAATCTGGTGAAAAACAGAAGTGTGTGTCTCTCAAACACAAATACTTAGCAGATAGACCAATAAAATAATGGCACCTGGCAATTAGATAAAAAAAGAACAAATTATTTTCAATCAACCCACGCCCACCCCTACCCTGCCCCCGTCCCTCTTCTTCTTCTTCATCAAAATCTGCTGCCATTTCAAAGCTTTTCACCATTTTGGATTTATAATCACTTGCTACCATAATTATCTAATAAAGAATAACGACATCTGCTGAAAAAAATAATCAATTTATATTAATTTTATCAAAAAAATGGAACTTTAAAAAAAATGCAAAAGAAGAATAAAAAAGGGTTAGAGAAAGAGAGGCAGACGTTTAGAGGGTGGTGCAGTGAAGAAGTGAAGAAGAAGACAGGGATTTTCCATTTTATTTTTATAGTTTTTTTAAAAATAAGTTGAAATAAAAAAAATAAAAAAAATAAAAAAAAATATGATTTTTAATTGTTATACGCAATATGATAATTTGAATTCACGTGTGTGTTGTGTTAAAAAGTTGCGCACATCTCTACGGACAACCTAAACCTTGAGCAATTGCGATGGAGACTTAGCCGTAGCCATGTCTGCGCACATCTCTCCCCGGCCTTTGGTTGTGGGAGAGACAAACCCTAATCCTAATCAACAAACATCCTTTGCTACTCGATTAACCACAAATCAAGATGTCAAAAATTTGACAAAAATTCAGTTGAAACAAATTCAATATGTACATGGAGAGCCTACGATTCAATTCACAAAAGGAGAACGATAGGTTTTCTCACAGGAAGAAGGATTACATCAAGCTGTAATTATTAAGTTCTCATCCGATACACTAGAAGTGAAGGATTTGCGAACAGTTTTACCTGAACACTTGGGCATCAAAGGAAACTGATTAGTTGGTTTACTTGCTCGTAGACATATTCTGCTAAGGATAGACCAATATGAAGATTATGTGGTTGCTCTATCAAAATCGGTAAGCTTTTTACCTTTTCGTAGAGAGCAACATCTTTATAGGGTATTTCCTTGGACAATAGATTTCAATTCTAGAGAAGAAACTTCAATGGCTACGGTGTGGATTTCGTTGCCTCGATTATCACCAGATTTATTTGCCAAGAGATCCTTATTGTCGATGGCATCAGCGGTTGGAAGGCCAATAACTATTGACAAGGCAACATAAGACAAGACAAGGCCTAGCACTGCTAGGGTGAAGATGATACTCGATCTTATGGACAAGCTGCCTAAGAGGATGCGTCTCCAGAATTTGGATAAGCAAACCGGTAAGATTCAAGAGGTTTTTCAGGAATTTGTTTATGATAATTTACCTTTATATTGTAAGCATCAAGGTCATGATGAAAACAATTGTCGATTGATTTTGAAAAAGAATCAAGATAAAAATCACAAAGATAATGAAATGGTTGGAGATGAACAATTCAATGGTGAGAAATTTCAAGGGGATTTGAGACAAATTTTAAATGAGAAAAGGGGACTAGCAAACATATATCAAAGGATTGATGATAATACTCGAGTTGCAGATGCAAATAATAATGAAATAGCAATTGTGAAAGCCATTAAAAATAATGGAGATCAAGTAGTTGATACTTGTGTTCAAGATGATACTTTGGTTTTGAGTGCAAAGGATGATGTTACTAGTGATTCGATGGTTTCCATGATTAATTTGGAGTCTGATCTATCTTCGAACCCTAAACTACCTACTGCTGGTGTTTTATCTGGGAAAAATCCTAGTTTGGCTACGATTCAAGATTTTTGCCAGGCTAATAAGGTGCAACAGTGTGAAGAGAATTTGGATCAAATTTTTGAATCTGGTGGTACATGCAATCATGACTTCACGTTGAAGGACAATAATAAGGAAGGCTGGACTGAAGTACCAAGCAAAACATTTTCTCCAGCCAAACTACAACAACTAGATTACACTAACCCACCATACAAGGAGCAAACGATAAATTGTGAAGATAAAGTGTCAAGGAAAATTGTGTGCTCTAACACCTTTGATGCCCTAATGACCAATTCTGATCAAGAGCTCCATGCTTTGTCCAGTCCAATTCTTCAAGTTTCTAATCCAGAAACTACTCTGAAAAAAGAAAAACCAATGATCATACCACATTCCAAAATGAATGGCAAGAGTTTGGTGAAGGAAACGAGTGATTCTAGATTGGCAAATTTAGTTGAGGAAAAGGAGCATGCACCTACAAGGAGTAAGTTAAGTCCTCAAGCACCCATATTTGTGCCTTCAAGTAAGGCAAATCCATCTATGGCAGTGACAATTGATAACTCCAAAAAGATCTTGACCATTAACACCAAGTATTGGAAATAAGTCATAACCCAAAAGCTGAAGTTTCAAGACGTAGTCCAACTACAACTTATGATAGTGACTTGGACAGTTAAATGTTTGACGAAGATGATGAGGATGATATGTTAGACATATTATTTGATAAGGTAGCCAAGGATGGAGATCTCTTGCCTAGGCAACAAAGAAGTGGAAGCAACAAAAACAAAAAGAAGACATATGAAAGGCAACATAGTTGGGATGGTAAGGTGACTGAGGAATTTATTCCAAGGCAACTACTAATGTGACTAGCAAAGCAAAATCATATGACAGTTTCAACAACAACACGATCCAAAAAGAAGTGATGAACTATCAAGTTTTGTTGGACATATTTGATGAAGAAGACAAGAGTGAAATACTTCAGGTTACTTTACACGGGCATTCCATCTCTTTTAATTCTTACATATATAAAATAAAGTTTGAGGTTGATAACCTAGCTTTATTCTTAGATTTTATATTTTTGCATTATTTAAGCATCCTCATTTGTAGTATCATCACAGAGTGTATTATAAACTCTATGATGATCATAAAATATCTAGTTTTCTCTAGCTCTTATTTTATTCATGCTTGTTAATTAGTAAAGGTTTGTTACCTCATTAAGATTAGTAAGGTAAGGCCTACCCCCCTTGCTTGTACTCTTCTCTTTGAGATCCTTTTCATTTTATTAATAAAACTAGCCCTAGGCACACCTTGCCTAGCGGATTTGCTTAAAAAAAATAAAAATTGTTATACGCGCTCAAGGAGTGTGGAACACACTTTTTTTGTCATGTCAGCATTTTGTATCTAATAGGAATGATTTTTGAATAAATAAGGTGTTCACTAGGTACAAGCCTAAGTTGAGGTGTCCAAGTGAAATATGTGGATAACTTTAAGTGGCCGTAGATGACTTAAACCTAATTTAAATATAAAATTATATTATATTATAAATGGAAAGACTTACTTTATGCAATTATTTAATACTAAGAATAATATGGAAACAAAATGATAAAACTCTCATAATTTTCAAAAATGGATAGTTTGAAAATGTAGCATGACTTTTGGAGTTTTTGTAACATTGATATTAGTTTTTAATATAAAAAAATTACCTAGAATTTTTTGTCTAACAAAATAGAAGCGCATAAATAATATCTAAAAAAATATGAAAAAATAAACATAAAGAAAGACACGGAGTTTTTTTTTTTTTAAAAAAAATGAAAACATGAAGCCGAACTAGTAACACATAAAGAACAACCAGAAAATACACAAAACACAGAAAGAAAAAAATATGCAATACTTCTTTGTTTTGAATATAATGAAATAGAAACACAAAGAAACTAAAAATTATGCAAGAACACGAAAAAGGAAAATATACAAATGCTTTTCTTTTTAATTTTTCTTTGTTTTGAATAACTACCAAAATAAGATAACCAATGACCAAATGACCAATGACCAAATTTGATAAAACGTAGAAAACTTCATATATCCACTTAAACCACAATTAACTACGTATATAATGCCCAGTGAAAAATATGATAAAACAGATTAAGCCAAACTTCAAATAATTAACCACCACATTGTTGATCAATATCCCAATAATTTTTAACAATTAAATATTATTCAATATCATTATATCCATATTCTATAATCAATAATGCATAAAAACTGAGAATAAGAGATAAGGTGCCAATATTTCAAAGTCGGCGATGTAAAATCGTTATTCAAAATCTCTCAACCATCAAGAGTTATCTTTCGACCACAAAAAGGTCATTAACGAAGGGAATTTTGATCGTCAAAAGTCCAAATCCGGTCGCTAAATGTCAATAACGACCAAAACAAATCCGGTTGTTGCCGATCGTTAAAAACTCTGACATTATAAGTCAATGACCGGATTTCAATTCGGTCGTTAAAAGTATATTTAACGACAACATAGATTCCGGTCGTTATATGGCTTTTTAGCGACCGGATTTTTCCTTAGTACATGTACTTCGAACAACCAAAATTCCTTTCCGTAATTGTATGTTAGTTTCAATACCAATACATTTAACGACTAAATTTCCATTGTTAATAACTGTTTCATTATTTGATAAGTTAATTGTAAATGAGTTTTTAAGACCCCATCTTCATTTGCTATTGTACAAAAATTTATACTAGTGAATAATATTAATTGTTTCATTCATTGGAACACAAGAAAATATAATAAATAATTAAATTCACATAAAGTTTCATTGTTAATACAAAGAACTAATTAATTAAAGAAAGACATATCATAATCAAGTTGTATGACAAATCTTTATCAACTCCTAAAAAGAGAAAAATGCAACATATATAAATAATAAGATATCATCTTTAGACTACATTCCCAATCACACTAAATGAATTCTTGAACTTCAACTTTCGGTACATTCTTGAATGGTAGACTCTTCATATTCAAATTCTTGAGCTGTAAAAAAAGGTTATGTCAGTTTAATAACAAAAGAATAAACGCATAAAGAAGAAATATAAAAGCTCAACGTATTTACTAAAAAGGATGCAAACCATTAAAATTTCTAATAAAAGCACGTGAATTCTTACAATTCAAAGAATTTAGCACGTGAATTTTGATAAGTCATTATCACTGCAAACTTGAACAGAAACTTTAGCAACGGCATCTTTCCACATTTCTGTTGGTGAATAAATATCTGATAAAAGTACACACTATAATCCTTGAAGGGAGTCGTTCATTCTGTTGAACATGTGTACAAACTTCAAAGGAAAGATTCTGGGAATCCATGATCCTGCAGAGTAGTTCTCTATCAGATTTGATTCTCCCAACCATGGTCGTGACTTCATAACCAAAAGAATAATAAATGATTTACAATCTCCATCTCACTTTATGGGACTACATTGGGTATGCTGTTGTAAAAGATTTACAATCTGATATGAAAGATGTGAACCAAAACACAAAGAAAATCGCTTTCTTTGGAGCCTATATTTGGTTTTACATTTCAGTGATCATTCTTTTTGATTTCTTGATGCCCCCTGCACTGATGGTGAGGTATACAATCACTAGACTGCTGCACCCAACTAGACATGCCCATACAAGCAAGCCACTTGTATCTAAGGTTTCTTTGGTTCAAGTGTTGGAATGTATGCGTCCACGAATATCGATGGGACCAGGTCCTCAACACAGTTACAATAACAGACAGTAAAATAAATACT
This sequence comes from Solanum commersonii, assembly GCA_029007595.1. Classification (NCBI taxonomy): domain Eukaryota; kingdom Viridiplantae; phylum Streptophyta; class Magnoliopsida; order Solanales; family Solanaceae; genus Solanum; species Solanum commersonii. The sequence continues at coordinate 852,197 of JAJTWQ010000118.1, forward strand.
GAAAGTAAAGATTGCACAAATAACTTTACGTGGAAACCTCCTTGCTCAATGGAGTAAAACCACGACCTAGCTTGCCAGGACTTTTCAAACTGCTTTCACTAATCTTCTTCAAGCAAAAGTAAAAGTGAGTTTACAAAATGAGATTAGCCTACTAATCTCCACTCTAAGCAATACCTCTTAATTATTACTTAGTTGAGCTAGAGCAAATACAATACTGCCCACTAAGGTATCACCCCTAGATAACTTAGACTTTTCTAAGTGGATACCACACCGCCCACTAAATCAACTAGCTCCTAGATGAATTAGAATTTTGACTAAGCAGCAACAATGCTGCCCACTAAATCAGTTGACCTTAACTGACTTAGACTTTTGGTAGAACAAAATGAAGATCTAATTCCTTTATAGATTAGGAATAGATTTACAATATAAGCACATGAGACATAAAGCTTTAAATACAACAAAGACTCTTTAGTACTCCATCTGGTCCCTTGTTGATATGAGCAATGTTCTTCCTTGAAAATGACCTTCTTTTCAAGCTTATGAATTTTCAGAGAAAATCCAAGTTTAGTTTGCCAAGTCTTGAGTTTATGTTGTGTGTTAAGAGATTATATCAAAATGAACACAAACTCCTTGGGACCGCCCATTGGCTGAGAGCCTGCCTCTCTGGAAGGACGTGCACCTACCACATCAAAAGTAGCAGCTTTTCTGACAGTTGTCTTGTTGTCCTTTCACATACGCAGTCTTGCAAGGACCAGGTCCCTTGCAGACTTTTCTTAGTAAGTTCTTGAGAAGATGTGCTAGCTCACTCTCCTTTTGAATGAATGAATTAATTTGTTGTTTGTCATGTTGACTAAGTCAACCATAAAGAGTTATTAACCGTTGGACAAACAACTTCGTCCCTTTTGATTGGTGTAGCACTCTGATGGCTTCACCAACTTTTGACGTGAGTAGCTTTCCAGTTGTACCCCATTATGAATCTGGATGAGAGAACTCAGCCGAGGACCAGGTCCCTACAATTGTGAGACACTGATACATATAGTCTCGTCCGCTCTTCCTGTTGGTGCAGTACACTGCACTTTTCACCTACCACTTGACATGACAGCTTTACAACTGTACTCCATTTGTATCTGGACGAGAGCACTCTGCCAGGGACCAAGTCCCTGCATTTGTGAAGATCATCAAAACACCTAGAATATAACATTTTTGATGATTATACACAAATATTCCTCACACTAAGTTTATTCATTCATTCATTTCCCTGTCAGCAGTCCCAATAACAAGGATCTAGTTCCTTGTTAGATCGATAAGTTTGTTAAATCATCAAAACTTCATATCAACTTCGAACTAACATCTCATATCAGCTTCGAACTAACATCAAGCTTATAGGATCTCAAAATTAATTGCAAATTTCAGTAAGAATAGCCTAGTGAAAACATTTGCTTCAGGACATTTGAAAAGATTCTCACGAAACATTATTCATATGCCGAAGAAAGAGAAATGTCAATATGACAGTTGGTCTATACATCATTAGATCAATCAATTCATGCTGAGAACTTTACCTTGAGGACATTGGAAGTTATTTCCCCAACTTCAACAACAATATCACTTGGAAGGCCAGTTGTGCAGAACCTTCAAACATACCAACAAAAGGCAGGTTGTAAAATTGAAATGTAATCTATCCCCTGAAGCCCTAAACATGCCAAGGCAAATACTTACCAGCGTGGAACTGTGTGAATCACAGAATATACGGGAAGAAGATCTTGATACCTACATCTGAGTGTCTTATTATGCAAGCTTCTTAGGGGCTACATGGTTAGTATGCAACACACTTATTTTTGATAGAAAAAACTCTAATCTAACTTACATGTCTTGGCTAATTCAATAATACTTGTTGTCAAAAGTATTTGAGTAAATCATAGGGTGTTTTTTTCTTGTTTTTCGTTTGATTTCAAGTTTTTATTTGGTCCCCCATGATAGTTATTGTTTGATGCTCTTTCTTAACTTTCAAATGTAAGAGTATTGGTAGATTTTTTTAAATATTTTAGCAATAAATGTACTTATATTTTCAGAATTAAACTTAGATGTTAAAAATGCTAAGAAAGAAAGAAGAAAGTGTATCAGGCCTGTCCTTTTTCTTTGGAATGCATCTGTTTTTTATCCCAACTTCATACATGCCATATCTCCTAGGAATGAAAACTGTTACGAACCCAAACCCCTTAATTCATCAGCATACTTACTTGAGCTACTTCACCAACAACAAACTTTTACATATCCGGCAAAATGCACCTACCTTCTTCAAAAGAAGCAAATACCCACTTCACAAATCTTGTTCCTTTCTTATTTATATGTTCTTAAAAATCTCAGTTAAGAGATAAATCTTTACGACAAGAATTATTCACATTATCAAGCAGAACAAAGTACTATTCAGGAACCTAAATTTTATATGAACTTTATCATCTATTATTACAAAAACTCATTTATAAACAATGCACAACAGTCTGCCTGTTGAATATTGCACAATAGACTCAAGCATTAGCTCACAGAAGAGAATACAATATTTGAAGAAAGGGGAAAAGCAAGTCATTGTGTCATACCTTAATCCTTGTAATACCTCTTTCAATCCTATTAAGTTTTCTGATATTTAGTATCTGAATAATTGGGAGCAGCACATTTTACATCATTAATCAATAATGGTCTATCAAAGCCAAGAACAATGCTCACAAAAATCATTCTCAAAATAACCCCTTTGATAGTTATTTGGGAGCTATGGAGAGCTAGGTACAATAAAAAAAATATAGCAACAAAGCCATCTCCATTTTCAGAATCTGCTAGAAGGTCCTCTTCCAAGTGAAAACTACTACTAGACAGAGCTTTAGTACTATGCCCTGGAAATGGGATTGGACTAATGCTTTTCATGTGGTGGAAGCTTATAAGTCGACTCTAACTGGAAGAATTGTGATCTACAACAAACCTAATTGTGGCTCTTGGAATCATAACACTGATGGTAGCTTCACGGGGGTTCAAGGCAAGGCAAGAAGAGGAGGAATATTCAGAAATAAATATGGACACATGATCATGGCCTTTGCTTCTCCTATTCAGGTGCAAAATAACAACTTCTCAGAAATCCAAGGTGCCTTATAAGTCAGGAGGTGGTTCTATGAACATAGCTACTATCGATTTACCCTTGAAATGGACTCCATGCTAGTGGTCAACATGATAATGTGCACATACGACTCCCTGTAGAAATACCAAGATAGCATTGCACTGATTCAAGAGAAAGTCCTACTTCACAAAATTCGACTAATCACTGCTATAGGGTGGGGAATGGAGTGGCTGACTTACTATCTGAACATGCTACTCACATCAACGTTAGACGTATTTACCTAACAGAGAAAAACCTTTCTAATGAAGCCAAAGGGGCTATCAAACTGGTTTATTACAGACCTCCTCCTTCAAAATAAGAGGTAAAAAACACTCAATCTAAAAGGCTTTATATGTAAACCATGTGAAGCTGAAACTGCAGATTTTATGGACAAAATATGTCGAACTTATTCATCAATGACAAATATTTATATACCATTTTGTTAGTTGGTGTACAGACTAAATACTATTATTTAAAGAATCTTCTTTTTTTCCTTGTCATTTTTCTGCCCTTTTTTCTTTTCATTCGAATTTTAGTTTCATAACATCATTGTTATGCTTAATTACTAACAAAAATGCTTCAATTACCTATTCTTCAAAAGTATTTGGTAGCCCAATATTTATGAACACCATTCTTGTTAGCTTTCAAATCACCATTAGTGGACTTCATGTTATATGGTTTAATAGGGCCAGTGTAGGTTCAAATATAAAACTATGCTGACAATCAAGAGATCAAACTGAAAAAAAAATACTATGCAATTAAAGGAGGCAATGTCCCTTGCTGGATATAAAGTTCCTCACATTTATAATGAAATACGTTTCTGTCTTCAGAAATAAATAAATTTGAAAAGAACATGGAAGGACTACATGCAATCCACAATACAACAACATGATTCCTCACTTCTGAAGGCATAGCAAAACCAAGCTGCAATTCATATTTTTGTTTAATTGAAAGGAACTATCATGACTATTTACAAATATTGCATTAAACTATCTCCTACACATGAGAGTTTGAAGCTTAATGAGATATTTGCAGCTTGCATTGCCATTAGAACTTATGATACTTGAGTATTATGTTGTTTTACTTACTTGTAGATTACACACAATTATTTGAGATACCATCATTCTTAATTTTCTTATTTAGTGACTTCAACTACTTCATACTTAACACAGAAGAGAACTACAAAGATGGAAAACCATATTCCAGCTGGAAGTCCTAACTTTACTTTATCATTAAAATTCATGTTCTACATGAGCTATAACTATGAGCTAAATTCAGAAGCTTTTGGCAAGTGTCATATGGTTATATTACCTTACTTTTTATATTCTCTAAGATATAAAATTTGTTGTTCGTTATGGTCTGAGTGGAAAATCCTAGAGCCTACTTTCAGAAAGAAGGTAAGTGGAAATACTTTGAATTTCATTATTGTTTGGCTCAAAACATTATGCTTTCTTAGTTTGCAGTATTTAGTTCTCTTTGAGTTGGTTTGGATAGACTGCTTTTACATCTAAAAGTACTCCGGAAAGGAAGACAAAGAATATGAGTGGGTAATTTCTCAGAGAACACTACAAGGGGTGGTATTACTAGAATTTGCACCTAAAAGCAGAATATCTTCTAAGATTGTTGAACAAGCTATGCAATGAGCCGAAATAGCTAGGTCTCCTATATACATTTACTCACGCCGATAAAGTACTTTAGGCTTTTTTTGCTAAATCATATTTGTTTGCTTTGGGTTATAACTATAACGAACTGCAATTTCTAACACCTATCATATCATTAGTAAGAACCAAATGCTAAAATCAGTAGTTGCTTAGCTCATTCCTTGTGAAGAAACTTTTTATATTTGTGTGTTTCTTTACTAAGGAAAGAACAATTTGACAAGGAAATTTAGAAAGTTATGAACACACTCTAAGGACACCATAAGGAGGAAGAAGATTACATCAATAAAAATTCAAAATAACTACAAGTCTTGGGGAAAGAATTGGAAAAAAACTTCCTTAGAAATAGTTTAGCAGCAACTGGCAAGGTGACAAACAATAGTCCCTCGCTACTCAATTAGTTAGTAACAATACCACTAACCAGACATAAGTAAAAAAAGAAGAAATAAATAAAATGCACCATAGAACCGAATTCATCATACATGTACAAAAATAAGAAACATATCTTGATGAGAAGAACACACTTAAGAATGACCAAGTTTTTATCAGTAGCTATTGATAGGAGCCAGATTAACATATGAGTAGGTTCGATGAGCGATAAGTGGTGAGTAGTAATGAGAGAAAGTTGTAGTTCTTATTTTAACACTATTGTGTATTTATTGACTGCATAATAAATTACAAACCGTAAACAATCTACTCATTTTCCTCTTATATATATTACACTTAACAAAAGAAGATTATGTATAAAACACATTATCATACAGCAACAACTTAACACCAAAAAGGTAAGCCCAATAAGGACCCTAAAGTTACATTTTAGTAGCTGTTAGTAGCAACTTAAGTAGTAGCAATCAATAATAGTTAGCAACAACTAAGGCAACGACAGTAAGTGCATTACTTTTGTCATACACTGAAGTAGGCAAGCAGTGTCTTTTGTATGCACCAAACAAACAACGCAAGGCTATTGTAAAGGGAATTTGCAGTAAATTATTCATTTGAGTACAAAAGGTGTATGTGCATTCCTCAATTCTAAAGCACAAATATAACAATCACTCCATCAACTAATTCTTCATAGTTTATATGGAATTTCTTAAAGAAAGAAAAAAGAGAGGGTTAATTCTCCATAAAATGTACAATTGAAGTTGAAACTTTAAAAATTAGAATCTTTTATCCATTTGAACTACTGCCACTTTAGCTTCCGAGATATACCCATTTTAATACTTTACCATTTTGAATGTTTTCTCATGAAAAAATAAAGAAAAAAAATAGAACCAATTAAATAGAATCTGTACCTATTAGATATTTTAGTATTTACTTGTGGAATATGAAATTGGTGTATGACTTCTTGGATTGTAATCGCAGTGGAAGGCAAAAATTTGAATAATACCTTGACTAGAACAGTCATATAAGAACATAACTTACCCATATCATGAGATGAAGAAAAGGGGACTATGAACATGTATCTGGGCAAGGTTTCTTTTAATTAGTTGTCGGGGGCGTGGGAGAGTGGTAAGGAGTGGGCCGAGGATTTTGGGAGAAAGAGAAAGATAAAATCTGGAGGCTTTTTATTATTAATTTTTTTTAGTTTTAACCACCGGATCCTATATCTTTTAACGTTGGAATATTATTCCCTAATTAACATTAAACTAAAAATCATTTTTAAAGACTGGATTTGTTTTCAGTCGCTATTAATAGACTTATAACGACGGAATTCTTATCCCTTCGCTAAACAATGGTCGTTAAAAGTCATATTTCTTGTAGTGGATGGCACTATATGTGAAATAGATAATTATTAAGATTATGTATTTCATAATTCATAATATAGCGTAAGCTATTCTCAAAAGACATTTAAATTTGATCTTTTGATAGAATCATAATTTTAAACTGACTAGTTTAAATTAAATGGAAAAATATATCAAAGCCTATGTGTACTTTTTTTTTTGACAATTGGACATGAACTTGATAAAATTATTGATCTAAAATTTTGATAAGAAGCTCATGTTGCTTTGTGTTTGTATACATGTGTGTTATACAATACTTAAAAATAATTCATTTAAGTTAACATAGTAATATTATTGTTATTATTTATATTAGAAAAAATTGATTCAAATTAGTAAGATATTAGCATGCATTTGTAATACAATGTTTTGGATATTATTATATAAAATTTTATTTACTAATATGAAGATATGACTAGTTTAATTTAAACTCCTAAAAATTTTTACAAAGTAGGTAATTATTATTTATTTCTGTAACAAACTCCAGTATTGTCAAAATAAAATAGAATAGTTAAATTTATTATGAAATTGAAAATTTTAGGGGACAAAATTTTTGAGGCAATTTACATGTCAAAACTTATATTTATTATCTTTATATGACTCATAGCTTATTTCGTCAAGCTTTCAAAATCTATTTATGGTAATAACATAATGAAAGAGGAAAAGTGTGAGCAGATCTAGATAGCTTGTTTCCGATAGATCCCAACACTTATAAAATCTATTTCTTTGAAAGAAATTATTTTTTTGCTAGAAGTTTTTTGAGCAAACTATTTAAAGAACAAGTAATTTGTATTACCAACAAGAGTTGTGGTGAAATGGTAAGTACTCATTTATTTTGAACCAATAGGTCTCAAGTTCGAGCCTCCTCAGGTATGGAGTAGCCTTTGTTAGGAAGTGTGCTTTACCCCTCAATGTGAGACTTCTCGACGCGAATTCGAATCTAGATGGGCTTCAATGTAGGTATCGAATACCGGATGGAAAAAAAAGAAGTAATTTGTATTTATTTAATCGATTTGAAAAATAAATTAAATGATATTAAATTTTATTAGTACTTAAAGATAATTATTTAATTAGATTTTGGATCTATATTAGGTGGGCGAATGAGAGAGCAATGAAATCACGCGGTTTAGAAAAGTTCAGAAAACGACAAGAAATTGGTGTTTGTTATTTAAATTTGTCAATAATTTTTTTTATTTAAATATTTAAATTATAACACATTTAAATACTAGACATCGAAACCCGTGATATGTATTATTTTTTGTTTCAATTTATGTGATAAAGACAAAATTAAAGAGCTAATCAAACTTTAATATTAATTTAACATAGTTTAAATTTTTAATTATTGTTAACTATGGTAAAAAAAAAAAATTATGTCGTTTAACATTCTAAATTGCTAATTATTTTTGTATGATTTGTAATATCTTTTATGCAATTTTGAAATAATAAAGGTTATTTCTTCTTTCTCAATTTATGTGGTACTAATAAAATTTTGAGATTCAATCAATTTTTTTTGTCTTTAAAATATTCTATTATTAATTACTATAAATTATTGTACTTTCTAAATAATTTTCAAATAATATATATTATTTCATTTGTCCAATTTATGTGTCACCGATAAAATTTGAAGAGTTAATCAGATCTTTTACATATTTTTATATCTTTTGAAATATTTAAGTAAATAATTATTGTGATTTATAATATTTTATACAATTATTTTTAAAAAATTAAACAACAAACAAAACGAATTCATCAAAGGAAAATTACCAAAGCATCCTTGAATACATCAATAATGGGTCCAACTTTTTGTTTAAAAAAATATGCATATTGGGAGGATTTTTTGTCCAAAGTGGAAATAGAATAAGTATAAAGCATTAAAGTCTTTTCAAATTTTAAATTGTTAATTCTTATTGTATGATTTGTAATATTTTTACGCTATTTTTAAATAATAGAGGTCATTTCTTCTTTCTCAATTTATGTAGTACTAAAAAAAAAATTGAGATTCAATCAAATTTTTTTGTAGTTGTTAATTACTGTAATTTATAGTACTTTCTAAGAAATTTTCAAATAATATATATTATTTCATTTGTCCCAATTTATGTGTCACCGATAAAATTTGAAGAGTTAATCAGATCTTTTACATATTTTTATATCTTTTGAAATATTTAAGTAAATAATTATTGTAATTTATAATATTTTATACAATTATTTTTAAAAAATTAAACAACAAACAAAACGAATTCATCATAGGAAATTACCAAAGCATCCTTCAATACATCAATAATGGGTCCGACTTTTTGTTTTTAAGAAATTGCACATTCGAAGGATATTTTTGTCCAAAGTGGAAATATTGTGTAAAAAATGTGTATTTATTGTGATTTTGAATGTTTTGTGAGGTAATAGGACGCACGCAAAGTTAAGGTGTCTTTTTGAAAATTTGGGACAACTTCAAGTATCACTTAATCTTTTTCTCAAAATCTAATTTACTTTCGTAAACTATGTGTCAGATGAAAATCAGATTAACAAATTCAAAAGGAATGAGTAATAAATAGCTCATACAATGACATATTTATTATTTAACTAAATAATAAATATGTAACTAAAAATCTTGTTAGCTTTTGGTTGAAAGCTAACAAGATAGTTACAATGATAATTGCATTGTGGCTTATATATATATATATATTATTATTATATATATATATATGATAAATTATTTATATGAGATATCTTAGATTTTAATTTTGGAAAAATAATTATACGTATTCTCAAATGTTCATTTATTTTATATATAAATAAAAAGCTAACTTAATTACCTATTATATATAATAATAATAATAATAAAATGATTATTTTATCTTTTATGTCTCACATTAGTTTTTTTTCTCTTTATCTTGGATTAATAAGTGATATTCCTCTAAAGTTTTTCGATGAAAAATATCTACTAAAAATATTTTATCATCTGATTATATGCTCAATTTTAATAAACTAAATTTAATGGTTTAAATAAAATTTGTCGAAAAAGTTAAAAGGAATATCAGTTATAACCCTGGGTAGAATGAAAAAAAACTAATATGAAACATAAAGATAAAATAATCATTAGATAATTGGGACTCTAAACTTTTGTTTTATATTCTATTTTGTTCCTGTTTTGTTAAATTTTTCATAAAGATATTCTCAATCATCTCCAATAATGATTTTATTTCCTTCCTTTATACTTTACCAAAATATTTATCCTCTTTGCTTTTACTTTTTTTTCCTTTTTTGTGTTTTTAAAGCAGGATTAAAACTTGGTAACTGGTTAATTCATTAATTAATTTCAATAATGGCATGACATATTCATTTAATTTACTGATTTAACAACTAAATGTGGCATGCAAAAGCATTTTTAAAAAATCATTTTTTCAAATTAACGTGATTCATAAATTTATTTTTCTCATCCAATTTACTCTAGCATGACTTTTAAATTGTATTTCATTTTCATACTTGATTTTAATGCAAAATCTAACATAAATAAATTTCTATCTTAACATAATAAGGATAATATTGTGTACCGTACGCACTATCTTTTGAATACACCACTTGTAAAATTATATTGAATATATGTGTTAATGTAAAAGTTTTTAAATTTGTACTAATAAAATTAAAGACATAAAACACATGTATCTTACCTGAAAATATATACTATTTTATATGACATAAGACAAAATCAGTAAATAATTTAAAGTATATATCTTATTTTTAAAATGGATAAGGATAATTTCTAGAAGGTCATACCAATCTTGTAAATTTACTAGTTTTCTCATAAACATGAGAACTTTATGAAAAATATCAAAATTTAACCATCTCTTATACAATTTTTTTAAATGAACAAATCATAATTTATGAACAAGGTATCATAATATTTTAGGTATAATACCTTGTCCTTTCATGATGTTTAAATTAATTGTTACTTTCGGGGAAAAACTAAGAGTACTTATCATACTAAGAAGTATGTGTTATGTAAAAAAAACGACAAAAATTATTGTAAAATTACTTTTATAAACTTTCAATAATTTGGATCAAATGTCTCAAAGTTTTTATCCTAATATATTTAGAGTTTGAAGGTACACAACCTATCAAATTGAAGGTCTATGAATTTAAATCATTTATTTATATGACTTCATAATAGAGAGATATTTACGTTTTTGTGAGATTGCACAATAGGGTGGGAAGTGGAGTCCCTAGGTCAGTGGAAAAGAGATACATGTCATCTTCTTCATTTTTATTCCTATGTGATTGCAATGCTTATAAATACAGAGCCTTCTTACGTTTTTAGGCGTATTTTGACGCCTGTGGAGCAAACGAATTAGAGTTGTAGATTTACTTTAAGGTAAATAAATATTGATGAGTTGCTACATGTTTCACCTTTTTGTTGGTGACCTATACTTTTGATATCATTAAGGTTTCTTGTTCAGAAATGTATTATTGACTAATGAACAATTTCTTAATAAAAACCTTAATGATACCAATACAGTATATTAGTATCAATTAAGCGAAATTAGTTGGGGTATATAGTGTAATTATTTAGTGGGTATGGATGTAAAGGGGTATATGTTTGTAAATATTTTAATTTTATGTGGTATTTGTTTAGTTTTCCCTTAATTAAATTCATGTGGAATATCATGTCGCAAGGTATTTGCAAATAAAAGAGAGAGTATTACACACACCAATGAGGTGTGTTTCTCAAACTAATAAGTGATAGATTAGGTATGAAACTTCATAGGCGAAGCCAAGGTTAGGACTTAGGAGTTTGAGGGTTCTAAATCAATTTTGTTTGCGGGTTCACATGTCAATATACATATATTTATTGAATTTTCTAATACAAATATAGGATCTACGAAAAAATTAGTGGGTTCGTCTGAACCAATGAACCCCCACCTAGCTCCGCCTCTGTGAAACTTACACTTCCTATAGTTTAGATATGAAACTAAAAAAAAGGATATTTTTACCTACAATCACTTCACGAGTATGATTATTTTATTTATTTTTACAAAAATAAAATTATGAATATTCTTGCAAAATATAAACTTATGTATTAAGTTTTAAATTTTAAAAAATTCAAATCCTAAACTTGAAATTGAAATTCTACCTTTAAGGTGAACTTTAATTTGGAATTAAAAAAACTGAAATTTTTTATTCAAATGTCAAATAAAAATCTTAAATTTAAAGTCAAAATTGCATGGTCAAACCACCCTTTGTATTTTTTTTCTTGTTCTCATTAAATTAGACTCAATTTTATTCTAATCACCTTTGTTTTTTCTCAATTTCTTCCACTTTTTTATTATCTCTGATTCAAATTTAGAATATTAAAAAAATCATGTCAGGAAGCATTTTTCTCTACATGTACAAACTTTACCATACTTTGTGGAGGTAGAGAGAATTTCTGAAATACCATCGGCTCAAGTGCAACAACCATAATAATTATTAAAGAAGGGAATATGACAGTGAAAACATGACAACTAACACATCCAGACAAGGAACAACACAAGAATAGCGAAATAGTGTCATATATCTGAAACACAATAAACAATAGAAGGTAACATATATCAAAAGCAAAAAAAATACACAAATAAAGGTAATACTATGACTTACATGGTGCTCCTCACTATCACCAAACCTGATCACACCAAAAAGCGAGATAACACTTAACTACTTACTACCCTTCTACTCTAATTTGACCTTCATACCTTCCTATCTAAACGTCAAAAATTTTAACTAAAAGAACTTCAATCAAAATTGACTCTTTTTTGTATTCATTAGGCAAAAGAAGAATACCAACCTGGTTATTCTCCTTTTTTCAGGCACCAAAAGTTCCCTGCATTTCAGGTATAGATTATACTGTAAACAGACAACACTTCAATGGTGCCTTAACATAAAAAATAAAAAAAATAAAAAAAACCAACTGAATCACATTGCAGTTTCTAACAACACTTGAAAGTTTTTGTCATCCCAGCCAGAAGCTCATAATTTTGCAACACCCAAATCTTCGTGGCGAGAGCTAGAATGATTGCAGTTACCACTGATTACACAAGGATCTGATGATTTTCTTCAAGGACTAATACTGTTTGTAAGTTTGTGATGACCAGTTAGCTTCTCTTGAGCAGAACTTGTTTAAAAATCCCATCTCCTGATACAGAGATAATCCGGAACATCACATTGAGATTCCAGGAGAAGTAACTTATTCATCCAGAAAATGTAAGTTTTGATCACCTTTACATAATGGGAAACCAGGTCCAAACACTTCCATAGCCATTTCATGCAGCTGCCACGTCAATAACGACTTCAATGCTCATCACAGATAGAGGGAGAGAGCAACCAGCCCACTTTTGAGATTAGGATAGTTATTGGTCAGCAACTTTCAATTGATAAAGGAAATGGATTTGACTTCTTCTTCATGGACATCTGCTAGGAAAGAATCCAACTTTTTTCTAGAAAAAGAGTACAAATATGGAGGAAGAAGAAGAGAAAGAAGTTTGAAGAGAAGTGTTAATCGCTGTTTTGGAGGTTAAGATAGTTGAAGGTCAAGCAATGGATCTTTTTCAGATGATTAGACATGTTTTTATTGTATAAGGTACTTAGGCAAAGTGACTAAGGCTATTAGACCAAAAAGGCATGATATGGAAATATAATTTGCAACTCCACTAGATGAGTCTGCTGACAAGAATATTTTGTGAGTGGTGCTGTCCCCTCGAAAACCTCTAACAATCATTGCCTACAAGAAACACAAGATTTAGAGTAGTGCATAATAGTAAAATCTAATACAACCTAAAGAAAGAAAAACTACAACTTAATAGACAAACAGATTTATTCTGTTCTCAGGAAATAACAAGCACAACCACAAGATGCTACAATCAAATTACTACTCCCTCCGTCCCATTTTATGTGGCACTATTTTCTTTTTGATCAGTCCCAAAAAAAATGTCACATTTCCTTATATGGTAAGTTTATAAAGGTACAATTCCTCTTTTATCCTTGTTGGTCCCACTTAATCTTAAAATAATACTCCAATACATTTATGAGGAGAGAAAAAAGAGTCTACTTTTTAAAGGGCAATTTAGTAAACATTTCAAAGTCTTAATTTATTTCTTAAACTCCGTGCCCGGTCAAATGTTGCCACATAAAATGGGATGGAGGGAGTAATATAATGCGGTGAACTAATGTTCTACATCCATCAGCATTAAATCAACTCAGTTAAGTGAAAACTCCATGGCATATGGTTTTTATCCAATATTAGATCTACATGTCCCCGGTTAATTCATATCCATTAGACATTAAAAAGATCTGATTTTGTGGGGCTTGCAAAGTATATGAATTGGAATCACAATATTTTGTTCTAGCCTCTTAACAATGACTAGAGTGCAAACCTGTTTCTAGGACTTCAAGCAGCTTAAGCACTCATAATTTAGTTTCAATAAATTGTTGCTGGTTTTGATGGTCCGACCACCATAAAATGTCCACAATTCAACTCAAAATGTTGCTTCACATTTCACTATGAAGTATGTCCCATTCCACATAGGCACATACTGATATTTGTTTATTTTATTTTTGTAACTATACTTTCATATTTGTACAGTGCAGAATGAAACATTTAACATTGACTGATCTCTTGTAGAATACAGGCAGAGAGAAAAAAAAAAACTATTTGAAGCCAAACAAAAACCAAAACACACAGAGAAGGATCAGCTGGATAAATGCTAAAATAAGACATCATGTTATAAATCACACCTGAGATATCTGCTCTGCATGAACAAAAATATTTCTGAATATCCGACGAATATATGTGAAGAAAACTGCAAGAGATCAAATTCAGTATCTTAAAGAGCAGAAATCAATAACTTAAGGATAAAATCACAGTAGGGAAAAGATGAGGGTTTCACAAAATTAAGAATGGAACAACATTTGGTCAGCATGAAACAGACATTTTTCTGTAGTTGAGAAACAGTAACAACACTGGAATAGCATCATATGTACTTCATCATTTGCAAGGCAAATTTTTTAATTAGGGAAAAGAGTTGAACTATTAGGAGATCCTGTTATCTTCTGTGTATAGTATTAACATAGTAACCGACTAACTCAATTGGAGTGCACTAAAGAAAACTCTTCACAAACAGAAGAACTTTGAAGAGAAGTGTTATCGGTGAATGACACAATTTTAAAATGCAATGAAATAGGTTCTCTTCAATGATACACTAACCATCTATCATCTCCAACATTGTCATCTGCTGCCAATTAATCCTACGAGATACAATACCAAGAGCAACATTTCGGACCTGCCAGAATTATTACCAAAAAGAATCAGAATTTTATAACTGTTCCCTTTTTTTCTTGTGAAGAATTTTCAAACTATTGCCGACTATAATCAGTGCATTCTACATAATAATAACTCCACCTCTATTTTATTTAATACAAGGAATAACGCTTACTCACCTCATCAAACACAAGATTGATAAATCTCAAGGAGAGCAGGAGAGTAAGGATAACTTCAGCAACAGGGACACCAAGGTTGGCCAAAGGGGATATAAACCACCGCAAGGCAAAAGCTATCTGCTCCGGTGTTGTGGTTGATAGGAATACACTTGCACTTTGGAAGATCTTTAATCAAACAAGAACTAATTTAGAATCAGAGTGTTACTGAGAGTTAAATTCAAACAAGCCTGCAGGCACTTGGCGATGATTGTTTCCTTAAGTTCAGGAGAGAACAGAATATTGGAGTCCAGAGGGGATAATGCGATATTCAGGAACGAATTTCTTTAATTGTCAATTCCTTGTACAGCTTTCTCAAATCCAGAAAATTCACTTCTCAAATAGTTCGGTCTATAGGTTTATATTACTTTTAAGATTCCCAATGACTTTACCAAGCAGTTCAAAAGATTCAACAAATTCTGAATTTTAGACAAGTTGACTTAAACAGAATAGCCAGACTGTATTTTTCTTCTTAATGCTGCATTAAAGAATGTTAGATTGAAGGTGGAAGATCTTCAAGTTTGACCTTAAACATTAACTGACTGACACTAGATCATATTAACTAGATAAAAAAGCAGCCATTTATTTAGATGATTAAGAAAGCAACTATTCGTTTTCATTTGAAAAGTGTAGCTTGATGCTGCTAGAAAGAATACAGAACTAGTTTGCTATGTCGACTCAACAACAAATGGCAAGTCACTACTCACAGTGAAGGTTAAACATGCTGATGTAGTAGCGGTTGATAAGCCTTTTCTGGTGAGTTGTAATGGCCCCAGCTTCAAGATTACATATTTATAACCTTCCAAAGATGCAGGAAAAGATGGTAATCCCATCATTGAAGGTAGGGGAGCTCTTGAAGAGATGAGGGAAGGTGCACTATCAGTGCTTAGGCCCAACATTATAAATAAGATCCCGGACAGCAGTGTGACTCTCCCGAGTTGATCCTGTTACCATATTAGACAATCAACAAGGGAACTCTCAAGCATTGGAAAATTTGTAGTGAAACAAACAAGACAAATGGCCCATAAGTCATCAGAAATAGAAGAAAAACAATTAAAAGCATGAAACTCATTAAGACTCACGGCCAAACTTACCTTCCACACTTGTGAAGGCTGGACCAAAATAGATAGTATAGCTAAGTACGCAACCAATGACAAACGTATGACTACATTTGATTTTGCCGGTAAAATAACCAGAGTAAAGAGCCATGCCTGCATAACCAAGAAATGGGGGATCCAGAGTAAAATCAGTCTTTAACTACAGAACAGATGACATCGTGAATGAAAGAAACAGAATAAAACAACCTTTGTTTCAACACCTAACATGACCTCTCATAGTGAAGAAGAAAGCAATAAATGCCAAGCATAATGCTTGTAGAACTCATGGAAAACAGATGCCACAATACTTAAGCAATGCTGATTATAAATATTCCATTATGCTATGGGAAAGACATGCAGCTTCAGAAGGGATATACTCCATCCACTTCCTGCAGCAAAAGATGACCCCAATGTCTATCAAGCAATTATATTAACCCCTTGACCACCAACCCAGCTCCGTCACATTTCTTAAATTAACTTCCTCAGTAGAATGTTAAATCCTTTTCGATTACACACCCTCGAGTCTGGAACTATGTTAAGCAAATAACAATAAAAAAATCTGAAATTAGTGCAAGTATTTATAGAATTTTTCATTACAACCACAACTGTGTGTCTGTGTCTCACTCTCAAACAAGCTGGGGCCGGCTGAAAATCTCTGATTATTTATTTTAAAAAAACTGATATAGGATTCCCGTGATCAGCACCAATTCTACGTTCATACCAACAAAAAACGGACAATGAGATTATATAAATTCAATTGCTAAAACCGAGAAATGCATTTTAAAGATATCAAAGCAAGATCTCAAAATGGAAGAACGAGCTCTTTTGCTAGCCCCTATCTCTAAGAACAACATTGTTCACAAAATGCAGCCAGAGGCGTATCCAGGAGGGGGTCACCGGGTTCACGTGAACCCATGCTCCCCTCCTGAAATCATATATAGTAGTGTTATATTTTTTTAAAATATTTAAATATAGATATGTGAACCCACACTTGAAGTATTATACCGTGCGATTATGTTGGGTGCACCTCTCAAAGTGAGGTTAGAAATTTGAATCTTTTAGTTATCTTGTTTTATTTTTCTTTTTAAAAATTGGGTAATGTCTCTCTAAGTGGTTTGGATAGGTAAAAATAACTTTGGACCTATAATTTTAAAATTTTAATTATTTTTAGTGATAAGAACCTAAATGTTAAATCGATCAAATTTATATCTTAGATCCACCTTTTTGTAATAGTGCACCCATCATCTCAAAATCCTGGATACGCCTCTGAATGTAGCTCTATGAATCCACTTAGCATAGTGAAAAAAAAAAAAACATGTATAACATGTTTCACAGCCTGCTCTGATTACCTAAAATTAAACATTTTCCTTTTATGGTCTTTAATCATTAGCACAGCTAAACAACCAATCCCAATTATTGAACCATCCAATACAATCAGAAACAACCCATAAAAACTGAAAACTCCCAATAATCAAATTAAACAAGTTCAACACTTTTCACACTAAAAACCTCAAAAAAAGACAAATTTTTATACCAATTTGACTCTTGGATCAACAGAGTGCACAAAAGTGAATGGAGCAGGTATGTACTGTGCAATCGGGCTAGAAGTTGCTCCAGATATAGCTCTAAATAGTTTATCAGCTCCAAGAAACTTTTTTGGCGACCATTTATCAAGAATTTCTGCCCAGTTCACTGCACCCTTAACACCATCACTATTTGCTGCACAATTGATAATGATTCTTGATTTTTTTGGTTGAAGATGCAGGAAAAGGGGCTCTGTTCTTAGATTTGGAGTGAAGTGATTCTTAGGTGTGAAGGCATGGATTGAAGAAAGTGTTGGTGTTAGAGTTGGGTAGTTGTGGAGGAAATTAGCATACATGGGTGATGTGATGAGGAAGGAGAGATTACACGGATGTGAATGAAAGGAAATTGTAATTTTTTTTCTTCCTTTTGTGTCCAATTGGAATGTTTTATGGGGCATAAATGTGATTTTTAATTTGCTTTAGCTTATATTTATGTCTTTTATATTTGAATGTGCACGAGTAGGTATTTAAATTTGTATAAAATTATATAAATAGATTATCATAAATGGCGTCTTACATGACAATTTGTGTCGACGTAGTATTCTCTACGTGTTTTATGTCACATAGAAGGTGTGTATCTACTGATTCAATTTTATATAAATTTAAGTGTCTATTTGTACACACTCAATATTAAAAGACATAACTATTGACTGATATAAGTCAAAAGTCATATTTATGTATTATGTGTTTATAATTTGGTACTCCTTTGTCTAACAATACTTGCTCACTATTAACTTTGCACACTTCTTAAAAAACTATAAATAAAAAGGTAATTTTATTATATCACCATTTAAATATAATTAATATAATATCTTGAAAAATGTAATAAAAAATAATTATAATTAATGATAAAGATAAATTAGGAATTAAGTGTAAAATTATTCATTGATATAGCATAATTTCAAGGGAAAAATGACAAATATACCTTCGAACCATTGTAAATGGTATGCACATACCCTCCGTCATACTTTTGGACTTGGTGTCCCTGTCGTCCAAAAACTAGAGCATATATACCATTTATACTAACGGATATACACGTGTCATAATCTTATCCACCGACCCGACATTTATTAAATATCGAATCAACGAATAAGATTATGTCATGTGTCCCTATTTAGTCTTCCGTTAGAGTGAAAGACATATATGCTCTAGTTTTTGGACGCCAATGCAGCAATGTCCCAAAAGTATAATGGATAGTATCTACATACCATTTACGATAGCTCAGAGGTATATTTGTCATTTTTCCCTAATTTCAATGGCTCTTCTCTTGACAAATTTCCACAATACGAAAAAGATTTGATTCGCATACCTAGAATATTTAATTGATGAAAAATACTCATTTTGATTCTTTTTATTTGTCCAATTTTAATTTTTACTTGCCCAATTTTATTTTTATTTTTGACAAATTAAGAAAAGATAATATTTTTTACCTATTATATTTTCAATTTATTTAAAGAGTTAAATGTTTTTGAAGAAGGAAGAACCTCTTTAAATGAGTAAATTGATTTTGAAATTTTATCAATTAATAGAGATAAAATAATAAACTCACTATATATCAATTATTATTTTTTAATAAATGTGTCAATTAAAAAATGGACAAGTAAATCAGAACGACGGAGTGAGTACTTTGTTTATGAGAAATTCAAAATTCCATTTGTGGTGATTCTTTTAGTGGCAAGTTCAACAATTCTTCTTATTAAAATGTATAATTCATTGTTCTTGCTTCTCAATTATTCTAACATCATTCCAAATAGAACACCTCTGGTAATATTTCACTGGAAAATAATACTTTCTCTGTTTCAAAAAGAATGATTTAGTTTTTTTTTTAGTTTGTTTCGAAAAGAATGATCAATTTTCTTTTTTGGCAACACTTTAACTTCAACTTTTCACATGGCACGTTTAAGACCACAAGATTAAAGGACATTTTGGTATATTTGACATAACTTTAATTTAGAACCATAAAATTAAAACTTCTTTCTTTTCTTAAACTCCATTTCAAGTCAAACTAGACCATTCTTTTTAAAATGAAGGGCGTAAAAAACTAGCAAATAACAAAGTTCTGTAGACTGTACATATCACATCTTTACAAAGTCCATCAAGAAAAAGACGACCAAAAAAAAAAACGAATTTAATATATATTATATACACACATTAAAACTTAAAACTTGGTAAAATGATAGGGAAATAAATAAAAATTATTTATGGTACATTAATAAATTGTAAAACTTCTCAAATTCTTCCTCTTCTTAAACCTCTCGTGTAATAACATCTTCAATTCCAGCATGAATTGCAACTGTGCAAAACATTTGTGTACCACCTAATATTACCAACATGGTCTCCAAGGTCCTCTACAAAACATTGTAAAAAATAATTAAATTGCAACTACATTTTTCAATTCACCCAAATTTAGAGTCAGCGACTCAAATATTGACTCCGCCTTTTGTTTACTTTCTTCTGACAAAAAAAAAAGTATATGAAAAACTTACCAAGTTTGAGTCACTCCACCCCTTATTAATCTCCTTACAAGCCAACCTGCAATCACAAACATAAAATTAAAAAGAATCACACTTCTTTTTGTTTTTTCTTGCTCTGAAATTTTTATGTCATGTATAATTATCAAATAAAAAAAAAATATAAATGACATATGAAAGTGGTACTTCCTCTCCGCTTTAGTTGTTATGTTGCACTTTTCTAGAGTCAATTTCACTCTCAACTTTCAAAGCTAGTGAAAGTATACGAAAAGTACTATAAATTGCAATTCTTTTTCATATCAATATGATGAAAAAATACATCGTAAAATGTTAGTCAGAGTCCATATCGTATGACTCTCAAAAAGGAAATTGTGACAGGTAAAAAAGAACGGAGGAAGTATTATTTACCCCATAGCAAGTAAAGTAAGTAGCCAAGTGGTGAGAGAAGAGGAAGCAGCTGCATGTAAATTTGGTGCATTCCATTGTATCACATTGTGAATTCCAGTGAGTGAGGAAATGAAGCCCACAACTCCAGCAATAAGTGAAAATATGATGAGAAAACCAGTTGCCATATTCCCAAAAGGAAAGTATATAGGAAAGATCTTAGCTGGGATTGACAGTCTTGATGCTGCAAATATTTTTCATCACATTAAAAGTCATCAACGCGACGCCTTTTTCAAGTAAAACATGTTGTGGAAACAACTTCTACCTTGACAGGACGGTGCTCTGAATGACAAAAAAAAGAAGAGAAAGGATCGATGAAATTACCTGTTGCTTCGGATCTCTCTATGGCATGATTGACAGCCCAGCCAGAAATTACAGCAACAATGAAGTAAAGGAAAACATTAAGGACCAAAAGCATAAAGGCTGCTGATTTGCCTGCCCCTGAAGCCATGGCCTGACAAGTTTAGCTTTGACAAAAAGCAAAGGAGGGAAATTTTATTGAATCAAAATCCCTTTTGTGATTTCAATACTGAATGCATATATGTATATAAAGCCATGATTGTTCCATTCTTTATCCAGACAACATTGACAGCTTGTAGCTTTTTCTCCAAAGAAATGAAAAGAATCTCTTGGACTAATTTATCAGTAGAATTCTGATAGGGGAAAAGAATCACTTTGGCTTCACACAGATGTAAAAAGTATTTAATAAATATTCTAAGGAAAAGAAAGGCAAGCTTGTACATGAGATTATGCATCTTTTATTCACTTGGAGTCTTCATCTACTTTGCACATCAAGTACAAAGTTCTGGAAAATGGCATGCTGGATACACATATTCAAGTCCATGTAACATAAATGTCTCTGTTGACAAGCAACCGAGTTTAAATCCAGATAAAGGACGAGAGTCATGGCAGATTGATGATGGCCAACATGCAATAAACTATTATGATGAATTATCTAAAGAACGGAGAACCTGAGCTTGAATATAGCATACAGAAGATAATATCATAAGTAACTTAACTAGCTAGTTTGAAACTGAAGTTTACATGACTGATTATGTGTTCAAAGATTTAATTCGGAAAAATCACACCAATTGGAATTTCAGAGAAATGGATTCATCTGGAGAAAAGAAAGGTAAAGATATTCAAAGTAGTCCAACAATTACACCTCAACTCCAAAGTAGTCTCATGTCTTAAGGAACCTCTTTCTAGGATGAACTGGTAAATTTTGATTCCTTTACAAGAATTTCCCAAATAAGGGAACCTCAACAAGGAACAAGCTTCAGCACTTATCTCATAAATTCTAAGAGGATTATTATGAAAACAATTTCCCCTCAAATACTCTAAACCTTCAATGAGATCTTTTGGGCAGCAAGAGCTTCAGCCTCAAGTGTTGGCTCCCACAGTATAGTAGTTTCGGCAAGTAATGCGGTCACAACATAGGGGTCCATGTTTGAAGCTGGGCGGCGATCTTCCAAATAGCCTGCATCCACCAACCCCAGAAACAAAAAAGGAGAAATAACAGCATCAGAAGGACCATCAATGCCAAGGCCAAAGTGTTCAGCTAAATATTTGCAAATTCTTTAAAAGGCCATGAGAAACAGTGATACATGGATCATGGATAACTGTTAAGAAAAGAGTTAATTCATCTCTTTTT
This sequence comes from Solanum commersonii, assembly GCA_029007595.1. Lineage (NCBI taxonomy): Eukaryota > Viridiplantae > Streptophyta > Magnoliopsida > Solanales > Solanaceae > Solanum > Solanum commersonii. The sequence goes on from JAJTWQ010000118.1 coordinate 874,523, forward strand.
ATTTTGAGATCCAGTATTTTAACTTTCTTTGTATGCTAAATGTGTGTTGATAAAAGTGGTCCGCAAAATAAGCTACATGTTTCATCATTGCACAGAAAACTAAAGGATACTAATGTTACTCCACTAATAAAGCAGAAACTTACCCTTGCCTTCCTTCTCAGTGTCACGCCCCACACGGATTGAGCAACCACGGTTAGCAACTCCCTGCATATTTAGAAAATCAAGCAGGAACGAGGATAATTGGTACACACTATTATGTCCAAATGAAGGAAAGATCAGCAGAAGGCATACCCATGAAAATTGGTCAATACTAGCAGTTTCATGCTTTCCGGTCAACCTTCTCTCATTTCCTTCTCCATAAGCACTTATATGTTCCTTGTGGCGAAGGGATAGATTAAGAATTGCTTTCTTTATCACTTCAAAGCCTCCCTCTTCTCTCATACTCAGTGTACTGCAAACAACAAACCATGAATACCTAGTAAGTGAATCCTTCAAAGGAGTTTTACTATGGAAACCATACATTGGTTTTCAGAAGACAAAATTGCTAAATTGGAAAAATGAAAATCGGAGAGGGGGGACGGTTAAACAGCGAAACAAGAACTTGAGGAAAGAAAAACCATGAAACAAAATGATGAATCGTAAAAGTCACTTGCAACTAATTTGTGGCTGTAGCAACTACCACATATTGAGCAAGTGATTTCGATCTTAACAGATTCATATCCAAAATTTTATCTTTAAGATTCCTAGTTTCTCTCTTGAAAAAAAGGAGCTACCTGTAGTTAGTGTGGCATCCTGCACCGTTCCAGTCACCCTGTGAATACCAGGACCAGAGAATAAAAAATGGAGTTTCATATTGTACTTAATTTGAATAACAAAAAAATCATAAAGAATTTTAGATCACCTCAATTGGTTTTGGATCGAGTGAGAGGACAACTCCTGCTTGTTCAGTAATTCTCTGTTAGGTCAGGGAATGAAAAAAAAAAAAAAAGAAGAATGAGTAACCTGATTTCTTAGTTCAGCAACCACTTCAAATACAGAAGGACATTAACCACAGCAACAGTCAAAGGAACTAATTTAGGTAATAAGTCGCTCATTTCATGCCACTAGAAAAATATTTCCTTAATTCCCACAGGCCGGGACCTGGAGCTGAGTTGATTAGGTATTCAAGTATTGTTAGTTGAATTTGGATGATATGCTTGGCAGATGCCCTTACCTGCAAACGACATTTATGCAGATTTGTGAAGATAAATTACCTCGAGGAGGTATCTAGCACACCAGATATGATCTCCACCTTCAATTCCAACACTAGGACCTACTTGAAATTCCCACTGAAACAAACAATTAAGTTGATCCTCCAATTAGAGTACTATAAGTGACAGTGATTTTATTGTACTAGAAAGAGAAGTGATGGAAATGGTACCTGTCCTGGCATAACCTCTCCGTTAGTACCACTAATGTTAATTCCAGCATACAGGCAAGCCTTGTAGTGAGCATCTGATATATCTCGGCCAAATGACTTTTCCGCTCCAGCACCACAGTAGTAAGGACCCTAAAGTTTCCACAAAGATAAATAGATGTCCGACAGTTAATTAAATTGAACAGATTTTACAGCATCATTAAGATTGCATTTGTGCTGGATGATTTTGGAGCTGTGTACCATTCTTTTGTGTAAAACAATTACCTGAGGTCCGGGGTAGCCTCCAACAGGCCAACCTAAGGGCCAGTTTACATTTGGCTGGAGTAAGGTGTACTCTTGTTCTATTCCAAACCTAGTCAACACCAAGTGCTAGACAACATTAGCAATATGATATTAAAATTCAAAAACTGGGAAGCAAAATGACCCCAAATAACAACATATACTCTTTTGATCCAATTTTCTGGGAGAGAAAAAAGGATCTTGCTAACATCAAGAAATGATTGTTTCACCATGTTATCATCCAACAGCAAAAAGCGAGTTCTTTTACCGGAACAGTTAAAAGAGTATAAGAAACAGGTTTTAAATGTTACCAAGGGTCTATCCGAAACAACCTCCCTACCTTGTAGGGGGAAGGTCTGTGTATACACTACCCTTCCCAGACCGCACTTTTGGAATTACGCCAAGTATATTGTTGTTGTTGTTGTTGTTAAAGAGTATAAGAAGCAGGCTTTACAGCTTAGCATTTATTTGCGAGGAAACACAATGTCTTACTAAATTCATTTTCCTGGAAGTTTGTTGATGAGGTTTACATAATAAATGACCTATAAGCATATTTTATTTTATTTTGGATTATTCAAAGTGAACAGTTGGTGTTCTCTTGGTTTTAGAGACCTCAACAAAATAATGCCGAAGAATAGACACATAGTACATAAAACTAGAAAAGTGAGGCAGACGAATTTACAGTTACCATGGAACTTGAGATGAAACTTTTGGGTCGCTAAAAATTTGAGCAGCTTTATGGCGTTTGTTTGTAGGAATTGGCTCTCCAGCTGGTGTGTAGGCATCACAGATAACCTGTTTCAATTTAGACAAACAATAGTGCCAAACTTAAAACCAATGAGATTAAAGATTCAGTAAAACATCATGAACAGTATTGTTTACTAAACAACTCACCAAGATGTTGTTACCACCACGGAAAGGGTCTTTGAATATTGCCTGAGGACTGAGGTTAAATGATCAAGGTTAGCTTTAGAACGGGGAAAAATTAAAGGAAGAATTTTTTTTAAAATAAAAATATGGAATAAAAGAAAGAAAGGAAAATTCTTCAAAAAGAAGAGGAAAAAAAAATCAGTTGATGATCTTACTACAGAATGACTTCACTGTCTTCTCCAGGTGCTTGTCCAGTACTTGATCCATCGTAGTTCCACTTTGGGAGCTCAGAAGCATCCTTGACTGGTTTTGAAATAGTCTGAAAATTCAAAGGGAAGCAATTAAGAGAAAATACATGAGATAATCCAAATTCAATTTCCTAAACTTTTGTTGGTTAATTAGAGAAGCAGCATTATGTACCCTTGATTTACTGCGCATGTCAATTCCAGTCCCCCCGATCCTGTTTTGAAGGAAATGTAATAAGGTTAGTCTATCCATAAAGAACTAGATGTAGGCATGTAGCAAAGGTAGTGAAAGTGAAGAAATGACAGACACGATCTACAAATCTTCAAGTGACAATGTTGAGAAAACAGTATGAGATGCGTATAGCAAAGAATAATATACCAAATATATTCAGCAATGATCTTATCAGTGTATGGAGTTACGTCCAAGTTTAGCAGCTGTTCCATTCTGTTCACGGTGCCATTGTCAGACTGGAGGGCAAAAACACTAAATTTGGCAGAGCTTTTAACAGCAAGTCTTTTGTTCTGCTTCAGCACCACAGAGCTCCACATCCTTGAAGTCAAGGGACTAGCATCTGTTGAGCTCTTTGTCATTCTCATCTGCCATTGTGCAGATGGAGCCAGAATCTGAGCCATGTTCACCTCCTAACCAACTGTAAAAGTTTGAATAACAAAACAAGGAACTTTATCACCAAATTAAGAGTTAAAAATCCCATCAGATTAAGATGCTCGTCAGATATACTAATTATCAGGATTTTACACTTCACTTTTAAGTCATCTTATTTTCATGCCATTAATGGATAACAACAACATACTAGTGTAATCCCACAGGTAGAGTTTGGGGAGGGTAGAGTGCACGCAAATCTTACCCCTACCACTTGTGGAGGTAGAGAGGATGTTTCCAAAAGACCCTCAGGTCAAGTAATGCATATCAAAGCAATTAGACAAGAAAAATATAGAATCAAAGAGGACATAGCACATAATAGGGAAAACATTCAATATCATAAGAGAAAAGTAAGAGTAATAACAGCCAAATAATGCGATAACTAAAGCCCCAGAAACAACAGGTAAATAACAGGAAACGAAGGACAAGGAACTAGGAGAATAATGAGAAATGGATTAACTGTTCAACTTCAACTAAGAAATGAGTAATGAACCATACCACTCGACCCTATATCGAACCAAGATCTCTTCTAGAATCAAGAAATAGTACGTAACAGAACGATGATCATATTGCAATCTAAATCTAAGTTAAGGATGCAGTCGAGTGATACATTCAAGGAAGAAAATGTCATTTCTACCATAACTCAATTACCCTCCCACTAGAGTTATTCTCCATTGTACCACAACAACAACATTCCCACTGTAATCCCACAAGTGGGGTTTACGTGTAGGCAGACCTTAAATCTCACAGAGCAGATAACAAAGAAACAACAAAGACTACTAACATGATGACTCTAACATCAGTAGCAGTTTATCCATATAATGCAAAGGTCGCAACACCAGAAAGAACAAAAAAAGATAGTAACTTGAGATTCAATTTAGGTCTTAAAGATGAAATCTTGAAATAACAGTGAATAAAACCCCACACTGATCCACACATTTTGTTATCAGCAATCAGTACTCAAGAAACTAAAAACCCCACAAACCCAAACTTACAAACTGTATTATTTTGCATGAAACCACACATTTCAGTCATCAATGCTTTGAAAAAAACAAACCTTGTTAGTAGAAAATGAGTTACATACCTAAGTGGACAATGCAGAACAGATGTTGTTGAGAGAAGTGAGAGAAGAAGATGAAGATGGGTGAGTAACAAAAAATTATTTTGAGGAAGTCTAATTTTAAAGGTAACAAAATTGAGTGGACATGGAAAGTTTCTTGGCTTTTCCATACTAGATAGGGGTGTCTGTTGAGTGGCGGAAAATAGTTTTTAGTTTGAATAAGGTCACCTCCTACCAGATTCAGTGACTTCTATGTTTCTCCTATCATTTAAGATAAGGCATTTTCTTCTCTAATCTTTTTTTCGTTTCGACATCGAAGTTCGACTAATTCACATTCATGTCATATAGGCCTTATGATTGATTTAAAAAAAACATTGTCACTAAAGATGTTTTATACTCAAGACTTAAAACTAAAATGTCTAATTAAGAAATGAATAATCTCATCTACCATACTGTAATATGATGCAAATAAAGATAAGATTTGAATAAATTAATCTTTTTTTAAGTAAACTAATCAGTATATTTAATTATTTAATACTCTGGCTTTTGTCATTATTTGTGTTTGTTTAATTTTGGTCAGACATTGATGATGATCTAGTTCAAAAGTTTTGGGAAAAGGTAAAAAGTTGTTTTCCCTGATCGGCTTCTTAATTAATTAATTATCTATTCTTTATTATAAAAAAAACTTTTTGGAAGCTCTTCCTTTTAATTTTTTTTTAATTCAAGAGGACTTAAGAAATGAGAATAATAATAATAATAATAATAATAATAATAATAATAAAAAAAGGGTAAAAACTTACAAGTATTTCTCAGACATAATAACTTATTTAGTACATGACCATATATATATAAGGGTATTAAAGTTAAGAATGGAGATACAAGGTTAATAAATAATCGAATATTATCTAATTTTCCATTCAAGTATTATTAACTCCTCTACTATTTAAATCTTCAATTTTTATTATTATTTATTATTTTATTTGATTCAATTATTTTATTATTTATTATTGCTACTAATCTTTTATTTATTTATCATGGGTTCGTTACTATTGCATTTCCTTTTTAATATCTGGTTTGAAATATTTCACTTAAGTCAAGGGTCAATAAGATTTGCATATACATATCAATTTTTTGAAACGCCGTATATTCCTTTTTTCTTGATTTGATATTCTCCTATATAAGAACCAAAACATGATTTTTGTTTTGATAGTTTATGAACAAAGCTATTTCTTTGCCTTGTGGTTAAAGCTTCAATTATTGTGTAGGAGGTCCTTTTTTTTTTTTTATTTGGTCTGTTTGATTTTCAAATTATTTTTCTTAGTAAGGTCCAACTAGCTACTGCTATTCATTTCACATTTTATCTGAGCTACTAACTATATATTTCTAATCTAATTCTCTTATTATATAAGAGGGAGTTTGCAGCAAGCAAGCTCCTCTCTGTCAACATGCCTGCTTGGCATAGGGCCATTCTCGGTATTTCATAATTATTTTGCTACAAATCTATTGTACTGTGTGCTATTGACCATGTACCTTTTTCAAGTCAGACAAAATAACCAGACCCCTATTTCATTCTCTATATACTTTAACTTTATCTTCAAAGTATGGGCCCTATTTCAGTTTTAATAAAAAAGATGCTGCCATGTTGTCTCTTAACTTTATCTTCAATTTTATGGGCCCTACTTCAATTTTAAAGTAATTTATCTTTATGTTAGCACTAATTAATTATATGAATAAAATAAATTGTATCCAAAAAAGTAAGAAAAAATCAGTGTACTATACAAATTTCCTCAATGTTATTGAAAATTCAGTAAACATAATGAAATATTTTTATGGCCATCAAAATTTGATTAGTCTAATTTTTAAGAATGAGTTATATATGATATACTTAAAATAATTAAAATTAGACAAATAAAATAAAATTGAGAAAATTATATCAGCTTGACTTAATGGCCAAAGGTTCACTTTTATGTTCAAGGCCCCAGTTTCGAACTTAGGTAACATCTTCTCTTTAATTTTCATTTTTAATTTCTTTTAGTTGTAATTTTATGTAAATATTAATAATGAAGATTTAATTATTTATGTATTACTTATTTATATTTCAGTTATTTCATCTTTTATCTTACATAAAAATAATATATAAATTTTCATACTTTATACCTAAATTAATTATGCATGTTTCCAAATAAGTTATATAAATACTATAAAGTGTAACAAATATTACATATAAGAAAGGGGAATAGCGCACACGTCTCCGTCAATGTGTGCACTTCCCCGAAATTACTACAATAGCTTGATGATTTTTTTGTCCTTTACTTTTATTTTATAGCTTCTAATGTTCAACTTGTTGCAATTTTTATGACTTTTTTGGAATTTTCTGACATAATTAGCGTTTTGTTACATCATATATTGTGCCTATTAATACTTACCATGGGTCCCTCCCAACTCTTTCCTTCACTTTTAAGCTTCAACAAAACAATTCTCATATAGAACTTCTCTCCGCATGACTTTTTCTTTCGATAAGATTTATTATTTCCTCTGGTTCAATTTATATAATACATTTCAAATTTTAAAATTTAAATAAGTCTATTTCTTATCATAAATTTTTCATAAACAGAATAGCAAGCTCCTCTCTGTCAACATGGTTGCTTGTTGACGGGAGGCTACCGTTGCAAATATTTATAGAAAATTGTCATTATTATGAAATGATAATGTTTCATTTTACTTTAATACTTTCTAATAAAACTTACTAATGACTTAGTTTCATTTCTTAATAAAATTAATTTTAAATTTTTTACTTATTTTATTATGCTTACCCACCCCCTCTGCAATTAATTATTTTACTTACTTTAATATTTTCTAATAAAACTTACTAATTACTTACTAAAATATAAAATTGTTATTATTATTATTATCAAATGACAATGTTTCATTTTACTTTATAATAAACTTACTACTGGCTTATTTTAATTTCTTAATAAAATTAATTATTAATTTTTTACTTATTTTATTATGTTTACCCACCCCCTCTCTGCAATTAATTATTTTACTTACTTTAATATTTTCTAATAAAACTTACTAATTACTTACTAAAATATAAAATTGTTATTATTATTATTATCAAATGACAATGTTTCATTTTACTTTATAATAAACTTACTACTGGCTTATTTTAATTTCTTAATAAAATTAATTATTAATTTTTTACTTATTTTATTATGTTTACCCACCCCCTCTCTGCAATTAATTATTTTACTTACTTTAATACTTTCTAATAAAACTAATTACTAACTACTTACCAAAATAATCAATAAAATTAATTAAGTGAATTTAATTTAATAAAATAAACTCCTAATAATATTGATAAAAAAGTAGTACTGAAAAAATATAAAGAATAACTTATTCGAATTAAATTAATTTCATTGTCAACACATAAATTTAAAAGAAATTTTTTAACTCATGCTCATTAACGCGGCTTGAAAATAGCGCAAATCTTCTTTTAAAATTTTTAGATAAAAGTTTGGACCAACTAATTTATGAAATTTTTTATGATAAAAAATATATATTTTAAATATTTTATGTATATTATTTGGGCCGTGCACAGCACGGGCTATCGTTTACTAGTAGTATGTAGAAGAGGCTAAGGCAAGCAGCTCTTCGTCAGCATGGCTGCTTGCCGACCAAAGGACAATTTTGTCATTTTTCAAGTTTACCGCTTTATTTGGCTTGTACTAAACACTGTGATGATGATATTTTCTCCTCGTCAGACCAAAAAGCCAACGTATATTATTCTATTTATTAATCTGCCCTATAAGAAAAAGTGTTACTTTTCCACTTTGTGGAACCCACCCAAAATCATTGCATCTAAGGTACGCGCCTAATTACTTTTTAACGCCTGAAAGTATAGTTCTAGGTTGGCTTTGTATGCCACGCACTTTAAATACACAATTCTTTTACATAATATTCTGCATATCAATATAGTAATGTGTCAGTGGTGTGGTAAAGCAATAGTACAATAGTAGCTTTGCTTTTTTAAATAGAGAACCATTAGTTTTGAAAAATTGATAGTAATCAAAATTTTGGATAAATATAAAATAATAGCCTAAGAAACAAGTGAAATTTAGTAACGCTGCTAATTGTAATTTTCTTTTATCAAATTAATTAAATATTGAAATATATTATGCTGATTTTTATTATTTTTTTATCCCAATTTATCACTTTCTTTTTAACCCATCTAAAAAGAATGATATATTTCTATCTTTAATGACAATTTCACTTTAAAATATCTAATTTTTTTATGGGCAAATTACAGAAATCACATACTTTTAAGGCAAAATTACAATTTATCCCTTAAAAGTTTATAATTATAGAAATCACTCATTTTCGCGCATCAGATTAGTGTATCAGCGCTTATATTATTGTATCTCGAGCATCATATTAATATATCAACGCTTATATTATTATATCACGCGCATCAGATTAATGTATCAGTGCTTATATTATTGTATATCGCCCATATATCAGCACTTATATAGTTCTGATACATTAATCTGATGCGCGAAATACAATAATATAAGCGTTGATACATTAATCTGATGCGCGAGATGCAATAATATAAGAGCTGATACACTAATCTGATGCGCGAAAATGAGGGATTTTGGAGATTTGTAAAACTTATAGGGGATAACGGTAATAAGTAAACTTAAATGTGAGATTTCTATAATTTTTCCTTTTTTTATTAATAAAATATTTTATAGCCGCACAAATATCACTCACTTATTTTTAGACAACAAGTTTTAAAAATATTACTGAGTTATATATTTTTTAAAAATACATCAAAAGTATTATAAATGACAATAATTAATTACTTAAATATTTTTTAAAACACATATGAAGAATTCGGTTGAAACTCGAAATGTCATTTATATCACATAAATTGGGAAAAGATGAGTAATCTATATTAACTGTAAATTAAGTGAAAAATAATATAAATCACAATGCTCAATACCTTAAAATATTTAACAAATATCTAAAATATTTGATTAGTTTTTCAAATTTTATCTGCATCACATAAATTAAAACAAATAATTATCATATATTGGGCCAGTGCTATTATAAGAGGTTTCAAGTCAAGTCTTGGCCAAGGTGATTTTCTGGAAATGTGTGGGGGCCATTTTAATATTCTCTGATTTTCAATTTATTTATTTAATTTTATTTTTAAATATTATATATTTAAAAAATATATTAAAAGTATTATAAACTATAATAATTAACAATTTGAAATAATCCGTTATATATTATAATTAACAACTTCTGATATTTAGTATTTTCTCAATTTCAATTTATTTATCTTGCTTTTATTTTTAATTTGTTATACATTTAAAAATTATATTAAAAGAACTATAAATTATAATAATTAATAACTTTAAATATTTTAAAAATATATAAAAATCTACCTTTACCAAGTAAATTGGGACAAAAGGAGTAGTATATTATTTAAAAATTATATAACAAGTATTATAAATTAAAATAATAAAAATTTAAAATATTTAAAAATTATATAAAAAACTTGATTGACTATCCAAATTATGTGTGTCATATAGGTCGGGAAAAAAGAAAAAAAAAACATATATCGGGTCCATATTGCCCACGGATCCTAAATCTTGTGATTAAGAGATATGGTACAAATCTAGTTCCTTTTTCTTACAATTTCAAATCTTGTAAAAAAATCTCGTTGTTTTATTTTCCTTTTTGGGGAGTTATTTTAGGTACTCCCACGTTACCGTTTTACTTGTCTGATTTTAATTTTAATTTTTTTACTTGTCTGTTTTTACTTATTATTTTTGATAAATTAAGAAAAGACAATATTTTTTAAACCTGTTTTATCCTTAATTTATTTAAAGAGTTAGTAATATTTTTGAAAAAGGTCCTCTTTAATGAGTAAATTAATTTTGAAATTCTATCAATTAATAGGGATAAGATGGTAAAATTACTATGTTAATTATTATTTTTCTTAATAGATGTGTCAAGTCTAAAATTGAGAGTTATTTTTGGCTCAAACACTTTAGAATTTGGGATATCCCCCAATGTTACATGGTTACAAAAGGCAATAAAATGAACAAAAAAAAAAGGTTAAATACTTGAAATTTTGTATTTATGTGTTTATCTATTTATGGATAAAAATCATTTACATCCCTAGTTCTATATTAAAAATCAATTCTCCCCTTCAATCATGAACAATTGATATTCTTCAAAGTCAAATAAGGACAAGAGTTTGAATAAATTAATCAATTATTTTATTATTTTGTATTAGTAGCTTAATCAGTCATTAATTATTTAACAATATTGCTTGTATCATTATCTGTCTTTTTGTTTAATTTTGGTCAGACATTTATGATAGTTCAAAAATCTTGTGAAAAAGTCAGAAGTTGTTTTCCCTAATCGATTTTTCAATTAATAATAGGAAAATTATGCTTACGTTGAAGAAAATATTTAGTTCAATATAAAATATTATATCGAATTTAGTCTATATTTGTGTATAAGCGTATCTTTTATATATTATGATATACTTTATATAAGTTTACGGTATAATGTTTTTTTCAGATATAATATTATATCGAATTAAGTTATAATATTAAGTCACGTATCGTAAAATTTTTGTTAGGTTGTATATTTTTGAAACTTTCTTAATTAATCTCCACTTTCAAGAATTTACAGATTTATTAAGGACATATTTATTCATCTTGATTATTAAAAACTTTATGCGGGCTCTCCCTTTTAATTTTTTAGATTCGAGTGAACTTGTCAATGGTAATGAATATTACTTGTAAAATCTTATTTGTATATGATATTTATATTTTAAGAATCAGAGACGGTGCTAGGAGGGAGTTTGTGGGTTCGAACGAACCCACTAGTATTTCTGTAGATCTTGTACTAATATATATGCATATTAACTTGTGAACCTCTATTAAAATTAATTGACAACTCATTGGTAGGGAAGGGGCGTTGGAAATACCTTTCACACTAGTGTTTTGGGTTCAAACCCCACTTTCTCTTTTTTTAAAGGAAGCATGTTTTGCGATATTTTTCTCCTGTCCTAATATTTAGAACCCACAAACTTTTAATCCCGATTCCGCCTATGTTAAGAATATTAATTTGTTCTGGTCAAGTTATAAATTAAGATGATATCATCATATTAATCAATTAATAATTTTGCGATAAAAATATGTGCCATGTTTGCAATTATTGGTATCAACATCCAGCGTCAATATACAATCAGTATAATTTAGTATACTATAAGAATGAAGTAATAATTAATACAGAAGAGAGCAATTGATATTACTAAGTTCATTAGGACTCTACATTTATATGATAAATGAATTAATCTATATAGTCGCCTCTATTTAAATTACAACTCTAGATTCTATTTTTCTACAATTTCTAATTCAAATCTTGGCATAAAAGCTCAAAAAAAAAAATCTTGTTGGATTTTCCTCTGAGGGTCAAATGTGAAAAGTTGGATATCCCTTAGATTTTTAAGGGATATGTGGTATTTTTAATATGATTCGAATAATTCTTAATTCAACTAGTTTTTGGGGCTGAGTTTAGATCTAATGAATATTTTCTTTATTAATGTGGAATGGTCCTGGGGATCCATCACCATTCTTATCCCAATCTTCGATCCTTATATTAGATTGATCATTATAGACCTAAAAATGTCTACGCATTAGTTATCTAGTTTTGGGTCTGAAAGGGGTAAAGAGACTCGTATCGGCCTTCAAGGAATGTGGGGTTTCTTTAATGGGGAACTTTAAAAAATGACTATAGTTTGAACTTAATTAGAGATTTATAGTTATAATTTGCTTGATTACGATTCATAGCTATATATTAGCAGGAGGAGAGAGGAGAGAGAGAATAAATCATGATGTCTTCGTTGTATCAGGTAAATACAATTTATTTGTATCACGAATACAATTGATTTGTATCAACAAATACATTGTGTATTAACTAATACAATTATATCAAGGTGTATCATAGTGTATCAACAAATACAATTTGTGACGACGAATATCAAGTGTGTATATTGCTTGTGTATTTACTTTGTATCAAGTGCATCAAGGAATACAATTGTATCAAGTTGTCTCAACAAATTTACAATTGTATCAATTGTCTCAACGAATACAATTATATCAAGTGTATTTGTTCCTTATATATTAATGTATTTGAGTGCATCACTTGTATTCATGTGCAATATAGGTTGTATTCATGTGCAATATAGGTTGTATCAACAACCATTAGTGTGATAGAGTGTAATTTATGCTTCCAACTAAGAAAATCAAGATCAAAATCAATTTCTATGTAGTAATGCTATAAAATCCTAAATATTGCTATGTAGCATAATTTTTTAAAACTATAACTATGTATAATATATATATATATATATATATAGATACACACACACACATATTTACCTTACTATGTAATTTTTTCCTCTTTTCTTTAATATGACGTGATCAATTCTCACTTTTTAAGCTATATAACTTTTAAAATTGAGTTAGCTCAAAAATGTGTTACTTTAGCGCAAAAATAAAAATATATACTAAGTGATTATTTTCATCCCTTAGTTTTAAGCTCATAAAATAATGGAGTTACATTATTATCATTGAAAAAAAGGCTACATAAACTGACAATAGATACATTATTGAATGCCATAGTAACTTGATAGAAATACACCATAGAAACACATGCTTATAATAACTGTAAAATGAATGGTTGAGGATAGTTTGTTAAAGATGGATGTTGACTTCTTTTCTTTTCCTTTAGGGACCATAGCAAACTGCAGTGCCACAGATCAGAAAGGCAGCAAATTGTGGTTCATATAATACAGAGAGAATAAACCATAAAGATATATCTCTGAGGGATGCACATCTCATGATTATAGAATTCCAAATATCACAATGGACAAATATTGCAAATGTGTACTATAGATAGAATTTTTGTTACTATAAGGGCAAAATTTAATGAGCAACAAACTATAGTACGAATTATGGATGCATTTTTCAATTATTTTTAATAGTCAGAATAACTTTTCATGGGACAAGAGGGGTTGCTTGAATGATATACACCCTATACCTTCAGGCTTCAATCCTGAGGTTGTGGGCTCGAATCACTAAGACCATCTCCAACCCACTTTTATTTTACTCTCTATTCTTTATATTTGAAGAGTAAAATATAGAATGAGTTTCCCAACTCCTCTCTATTCTCCATTTATAGAGAGGAGAGGGCATTTTAACTCTACCCTCTATTTTACTCTCCAAATATTGAGTTCTTTATTTTTTAGACAACTAACTTCAACCAAATTCTCTATTTTACTTTCTAAAAAAGAAACTTATTCTCTTCCTCAATATTATATTATTATTCTATTTCATTTATATTTTATTATTTCATAATATAAATCATTTCTTTCTTTTTTCCCCAAATAATCACCCTATATAATTTTCATGTAATATAAAATTTCATTTTTTTCAAATTCTTTTTTAAATATAAAATTATATTTTATTCTAAATTTCTAAATAACACAATTGCAAGTGAAAATTTATATACATTAATGGACAATTCAAACAAAAGTGAAATCATTAATGAAATACAATTACATAATATAGAGTTCTCTATTTTTTCCAGACAACCAACTTCAACACAATTCTCTATTTTAATCTCTAAAAAAAGAATCTTCTTTTATCTCCTCAATATCATATTATTATGGGGAAAAAAGACAAATATACCCCTAAACTATCGTAAATGGTATCTAAATACCCTCTGTTATACTTTTAGAATGCCCATGTCCTTGCCCTCCAAATTTTGGTGTGTATATACCCTTATGATAGACGGTAGGCCACGTGCCATCATCTCAGTGACTTACCCAAAATTATTTAATTTTGACCCATAATTTTGAAGACCCACCCAAATAACATAATAGCTATCCCCAAATTGAAGAAGGAGAAGATGATGCTAACAAGATTGCTATAGTTTACATTAGGTTTAACTTGAGCTTCAGCTACAATGACCCACTTCATATTCAGAGATTTATGGGTTGATCGACTCTCTCTTTCTTCCCAATTGGAGGAGAAATTCGGCGTCTTGAGAACTAGGGTTTCCGGTCTTGAATCAACGGTTCATGATATTCCCAATGCTGATCAGCAGGTAGAAGGAAACTAAGTATAGCACCATCGTCAAATCATTTTCTTCAGCATGAGTGGATACCGTTTCTTGATTATGTATCTTGGTGATGTTTGATATCAACAGACAATCTGCAAATACGAAAATGAAATTTTATATTCTCCTTTGGTGGTGCAAATTTATAATCCAGTTGTGATCAGGGGTACCCTCTTAAGTTAAACAAGATTGTTATACGAAAAATAAAAATCACCCCCAAATTATAACCAAAACAATTCTCCATCTTCTGTAGTTATAATGACTTTTTCGATTTCTCAAGAACTTCTGGCCAAGTTCTTCATTTCCCAAGCTTCAATCAATTACAATCTTCAATTTCCTTCCCATTAAAATCCTATAACACCTCATTCGCATTCCCAAACTCCATTAGCACTGAGCAACTTTCGCTCTCCCTCTTGCCACCATCAGAGCACCAGAGAAGGTAGTCTTGCTGCCATTGTCGCTGCCCTGGTAGAGCAGCAACAAATGCTCCAGTTGTGGATGAGGAGAAGACATAATTTGACATAATAATCAATGGTTGTATTGAAGAAGATGAAATTTTAAAGATGCCATTGAAGAAGAAGTGAGGAATAGATGAAAGAGGCAATGGTTGTCGTTGCCTTTTTTTTTTTTTCATTTGGATCAAGGTGTCTATGGGTTATAATTTGGGTCAGGAGGTTTACGTTATTTGGGTCAGGGGGTTTAAGTTATCCGGGTTGGATGTTTTAATTTTTGGGTTAAAATTAAATAATTTTGGGTAAGTCATTGAGATGATGCCACGTGTCCCGCCGTCTATCATAAGGGTATATATGCTCCAAAATTTGAACGGTAAGGATATGGGCATCCTAAAAGTATAACGGAGGGTATTTAGATACCATTTACGATAGTTCGGGAGGTATATTTATCATTTTTTCCTATTATTATTTCTATTTCTATTTCATTTTCATTTTCTTATTTCATAATATAAATCTGTTCTTGTTTTTTTAAAAAAAATAATCACCCTATATAATTTTCATGTAATATAATTTTTTTTTCAAATTCTTTATTTAATATAAAATTATAGTTTATCCTAAAATTTTAAAGAACAACTACGAATAATTGAAAAAAGAAATCAACAAGCATAACCACAATCACAAGCACGAAAATTCTCTGAAGCATACATTGTTTTTTTTTTTTGGAATATTGTTAAATTTGAAAAAAACTTACTGGATTACCCAATTATTGTTGTGATTTTTAAAATTATTATGTTATTTATTTTATTTTTAAATTAATTTTTTCACTTTATCATTTAAATTTTGTGCATTCTTTAGAGTGAAAATTAATAATAATATCAAATCATCACTTAAAATGAAGAAAACTGAAAAAATATTTGAAATATTGTTAATTCGGGATGAAAGTAGTATATAATAAATAATATATTTTTAAAAAATATTGTATTACATTAAAAAAGAATTACAAATATTAGAAATTTAATTAATAGTCTAATATGAAAAATTATATGTTAATTACAAATAATATAAATAATATTAAAATAATGAAAAAGCAAAATAGAGAATAGAGAGTTTCTTAGAGTGTGGTTGGAGACCCAATTCTCTATTTTACTCTCAAAATGTAGGAAGTGGAGAGTAAACTAGAGTGGGTTGGAGATGGTCAAATAAAGAATAGAGGACTTTTTAGAATGTGGCTGGAGACACAATTTTCTATTTTACTCTCCAAATACAGAGGGTGGAAAGTAAAATAGAGAGGGATTGAGATGGTTTGAATATCATACTCTCTATTTACTTTTTGATTATTTTATTGTTAATTCTATTATATAATATTTATAATTAACATATTATAAATCATATAAGGAAATCTCTAATATTCGTAATTCTCTTTTAATGTAATATAATATTTAAAAATAAATTATTTAATATATACTACTTTCATCATGAATTAATAATATTTCATTTTTTAAAATTATCATCACTTTAAGTGGTATAATATAAAATTATTATAATTTTTCACTTTGAAGAATGCGCAAAATTTTTCACTTTGAAGAATGCGCAAAATTTAAATGATAAGGTAATTTTTTTAATTTAAAATGCAATACATAACAAATAATCTAGGTTGAAGTTATACACGGCCCCTTAAAGTTGTCCTCAGATTTCATTTAGCCACTCCAATTCAGCCTTTTACCTATTGAACATCTATACTACAATAAATTTGTACCTATTAAATATTTTTTGCTGACATGGCAGCATGTGTGTAATACACACACCAGAGGAGCATGGAAGACATCTTTACATAAAAAAAAGATTTAAAAAATAAATAAATTAACATCTCCTCTTCTTCTTTGATTCAACTCAACCACCATTGCTACCAACTTTCCGCCATCCCAATCGCAGTGATCACCACCATTAAAGCTAATTCACATTCTTTCTTGAGGTCCAATCGTTCCTCTTCTCCACACAATCTTATTTTTTACCAGATTTGTTGTCATCATATCCACATTTACTTTCCATTCTTTCTCTAGTCATCTTCTTCCTCTTTTATTTTTCAAGCCATCATTTTCTTCCCCTTCTTTCACCACCCACCACCGATATCACCAATATCCAAATCTATTGTCGTCAAAAATAGAATCAAATTGTATCAAAAATAATTTTGACGGAACTCCATTTTTTTTGACGAATCTGAAATTATTTTCTTCGAAATCGTTAAAAAATTTAAATCCTAAAGAACTCACAACATAGAAGAAAAATAAGTATCAACAAATCTTAATTAATGTTTAAGAAAATAGTGAGATTGGGAGAAATACCATTTTCAATATTGAATCAGATTCAAGGAGAGGGGTAGGTGGGTGGGTCGAAAAAAAAACTCATATAATTTCAAATTGATAGGAAAAAAGCCGAAGTGAAATGGCTATCGGAATATGCTTCGATTTTGTGTCTTTTGGTAAAGAAAATGTGGAACGGACGTCAGGGGGTTGGATGGGGTGTTCTGGGAAGAAGAAGAAGAAAAGGGGAAAGAAAGATTGTTTTTTTATAATTATTTTTTTTACTAAAAACATAGTTTTTGTTTATTTCATTTTTTAATTTATTTTTAATTGTTTTTTATGGACCCAATGTCACATGTTTCTTTTTGATTAGCTACTATGCCATGTCAGCCGCCACTGTATGACACACTATCTTTACTTTTAGTTGATTGTCAAAATATGTTCAATAGGTATTTTTTTTTTACTAAAAAAGGTGTTCAATTGGAACAAGCCTAAGATAAGGTGTCTAAATGAAATATGCGGACAACTTTAAGTGGCTATAGATGACATAAGCCAATAATATACAAGATAACAATACAATACATAACATAATAATTAGAAAAATCACAACAATAATTTAGTTTAGTATTTATGTAATCGTATTTCATTGATGATTTCACTTTTATTTGAATTGTCCATTAATGTATATAATATTTGCTTGAAAATATGTTTTTTAGAAATTTAGTATTAAACATAATTTTATATTAAATAAAGAATTTGAAAAGAACAAATTTTATATTACATGAAGATTATATAGGGTGATTATTACGGTAAAATTGTGATTTACCTAGTATGTGTTTCTTATTCCTCATCATCTTCCTCTTTATCTTCTTCTTCTCTCCTACTTCTTGTACTTCTACTATTCTCTTTCTCATTTGAACAAGTAGATACTTGAAATTTGTAGGGTCCTATCATCTCATAGAATAATTTTAAATCACAATAAATGTATTATTTTGATCTATTTTTAGAGCATGTATTATGTCACATTTGAGGGACGTGTGAATGAGTAAAAATTCACTCCAAAACTAGTGTTTTAGTTCCACGTGTCATTACTAAATTTTTTTTCTTTATTAAGTAAACCCACTTTTCATCTTCTCTATAACCTCCATTTATAGCAATGATAGAGTTTTCCTTCTATAAAAAACAATATCTCTTTTTTGAAATGTTTTTTTTTTATATCTAAACTCAATCTACATACATTTGGTAGAGATGAGGAATTTTTGATAACCGACTAATGTGAGACTCCGTCGGGAGAATAAGATTACAAATGGATCGTAATATCAAAGAACTAAACTAAAATTTCAGGTAAAAAAATCTCTTAAACAGAGGTTTAGGGTTAAAAGAAATGGCGTGTGTAGTACCCCTCCCATTCGAAAGGTTTAAATTAGAATGTACCTTCGATATAAGACTAAGAATGTCTAATATGCTACAATAATGTGTTATGGGGTATTACAATAGCGCACTGATAGTACTTCACACACATAAAGTCTTGTTAGAAAACCTCTTTATTGTTGAAACATTTTTGAAAGAGACATACGTTGATAATTTCATACTTCACAAATAGATTTAGTTGGAAAAGTAGATGTATATAAGAGCGAGTTGAGAACTAGGCATATCTCAAATACTTGGTATGAACGCCCTAGGTGTGCTTACAATTGATCAACAATAGCTCTTGATACGTCCAAACTTACACTTCAAATAAAAAGTGTAAATGATCGATGTCAATTTACAGAACTCAACTAGAATTGAAGTCGATCCCACAGAGAATTTCTTTACAGATAAGGTTTCACTGTCGTGGTTATTCGAATGCTGTTATTATTTCCTAAACAGACAATTGCGAAAAGTAAATTGGGTTTGGTTGAGATGTTGTAATTACTAAAACTTGCAATCAAAATCCAAATTAATGACTAACAAACTATTACAATATAAAGTTGATTCAGAGAAACCAGGATTGTGTTCACCATAACGTTAGTTCTAGTGTTTTTCCGTAATTGAGTTTCAGGCGATTCAATGTTTACAAGATCATTGCGAGTTAATTTTATTTGACACTTCTCAGTCTAATCAGACGATTTTCACTCACGTCTTCTCAGCCCTAGAGTATTACTAACATTGATCCTTGCTTACAATGGTTTGAGGTTAAAGTACTTTTCTCTCGAACTCAAAGTTTAACTCCAATCCGTTAGTTAAGTTAAGCTTATTCCTAACTGGTATTTTTCTCTCGAACAAATACCAAATACAGGCTCAATCTAATGCGTGCACTCATCAGATTACATATATAACAAAAGCTAAAACTATAGATTATAAACACAGATTGCCTTTTACTTGTTTTATGAAATTACAGTTTAAACTACGTCATGGATCCTACAACCCCAGTCGTGGTATTTAGCTGCTCATATTTTCATGCAAAGAATTAGAGATATTGAATGAAAACATGATATGAAAAACTTACGAAAATAGTCAGCAAATCAACGCTCACTTTAATAATCTGAGAATCAGAATCCAAACTTCAAACTGATCATAATAATTAAAATCGAAAATCAAAGTCTAAGAATAATCCAGCGTAGTTTGTCGTCCAACGTCAGATGATATATAGAAATGAAAAGCGACCTAATTAATTCAAAATAGAATGTTTAAAATGAGTCGTAATCGAACTAGGACTGAAATGTCGGGCAACTCTATGACCACTTCTACGGCTCGTTGAGGGCTTCACGGGTCGTGAAGCCCTCCATGGTCTTTTCTTTGAACTCCCCAACATTGGTCTCTGCATCACGGATGAGACCACGGACCGTCATCGGGACCACAACACGTGAAAACGTTCGTGGTCTTTACTTGGACTTTCCCAAAATTTGGGTCTTCAATGCCATCCATTGGAAAGGGGATTATGGACTGCACCAGGGACCGTCATAGGAACCACGGCCCGTGAAGGTGTCCGCGGTCTTCACTTGGCTTCAACATCTTTCAGCTTCTAAAGCCCCTTCACTGCCTCAGTACCACGACAAGCACCACGGAGGGACCACGACCCATGAAGGCGTCCGTGGTCTTCACTTGGCTTCACATCTTTTTTAACTTTTCCTTACCCATTCACTATCTCAGCTTCACGACCAATACCACGGGCGGTGACAAGGACCACGCCCCGTCTATGTGCCTGTGGTCTTAACTTGATCTTTCTGACTTTTTCTTCATTTCTCCCCTTTTTTACTTTACATCTGTTTCACCTGTACACCACAATCAAACATATTATATCCATATAAATGCACTCGATTCTATTAGTAATTCTTAGTTTTCAAGCATCAAATGTGCCACAATTTCACGGCACATCAACACCCTCAACTTAGAACCATTACTTGTCCTCAAGTGATGATAACATAGTACAATCAACCCTCAATTCATTTACAGCCTTTGACACTATGCAACAACTATTTCAAACATAATTTATATCCCAAAACCCTGAATCTAACATGTAAGGATCAAAATATGACATCTTATTACTCACAGTCAATCATGCTTATGCCTCCGAATTATTAGCTCACACAATTTACTTTCAAATGCAATCGTTGTGTCCTCAAACCAAAGAAGTCCCTCACTCATGATAGTTGGGACTGAGTACTACGCTCATGCCCTCAAAAAAACTTCTAACACTAACAACAAACTACTATAGGCTTGCCCTTGCTTTCTACGCTCTAAGTTTCAAACACCCGAAATAGGATCACTGTAGGACTTAATTGGCTTGTAACATAGGCTCGGGGCTAGGAAATGGATATTTGGTTTCGTGAGTGACTAATCCCTTGGTTTTCCAGAGTTTCGTTTTCACATAACTCTTTTCTGAATGATTCCCTCTTTTTCTTTATTTCAGCACGACCTAGTAGCCATCATTTTCTTTTTCTTTTTCTTCTTTTTCTGTTCATTTCTCTCTTTTTTTATATGCAATTTTGATATGCACTAAGCTCACTGGTTGAACTTTCTTTTTCCCTTTTTCTTTCTGTTCGGATTGCAATCACCCTCAACTTAGGCTTTTGGCCTGAGTTGTGATATCGTACCTTCGGAGAACTAAGGATATGGTATGTGTGGAGTAAGAACAAAGACTGATTTAAGGTTCAAATTGGGTTCAAGTGATAAACTTTTCATTTGGTTCTTTTATTTTTGGCTTTTTAATGGTTTAACAAAAATGGCCTACTAATCCTTTTCTATCCGGTTATTCTCAGATTCAAGCAAGACTACTTGGGCAAGTTTTAGTTTTTGTTCCTAATGTTAGACTTTAGTCAACACTTACACGCACATGACACAAGACTGCATTTTCCAGTTTCTTGGTTCACCAATTAATTGGTCAAGCTAGCAATGTTCAACCTATAAGTATCTAAAATGTCATCTAAAGATCCTAACAGTTAAACTCATATTCGAGTTCTCATTTTTCACAAACTAGCTACTACACAACTCAATACACAAAACACCTAAAAAAATAGTAACACAGAGTAAACCTTCATTTTTTAACAGCTATGGCAAGTTGCTCACAATCCTTTCCCCAAAAGAAAGGACTTTGCCCTCAAAGTCAATACAGAACAATAAAACACACAAGGCTATGATGAGGGGTCATACCTACGATGCTCTAGGCGCCAGTCTCCGGATTAGCATTAGCACCCTTATCAGTGGGTTCACTCTCAGAACTCGATACATGATCAGGTTGGATTTCACTTATCGGGGTAGGTGCTCCACTGCCGAAAGCTCTGACTAACACCGCCTCTCATTGTTATTGCTCACTGGCTTCTTTTTCTCTAGCTACTTTCTTTGATGCCTTTCGGGCTTTCTTTTCCTGCCTTCTTGCCTCTCTGGCTAAGTCATCAGGTGTCTTCTTATGAGATTCTTCGGCTCTGTGTTTTCTCTTGCCGGACTTGCTCTTAGGTTGTTCTACCCAAAGATCATCAATCGATTGAATGTAGGGTGCCTGTAGCATTTGCATTAACGAATCTGGCAGCATCAGAGTGGGTCACTGGCTTTTCAGCCAGTTTAGCAACCTGAGTTCTCATCTCGGCCAACTGTGCTTTGAACTATTCAGTATCTACTGACCCAACAGCCTGGAATCGATCCTTAACAAGGTTCTCCAAATCATCAATTATGTCTTTTAAGACATACAACTTCTTCCACATCTCATTTTTTATTTCCTTTTTTGCAACTAACAATTTTTTCTCTATTAGCTGAGGCATCCTGATGACTATTTGATCGACCAAGGTCTTGGTTTGGCGCTGATCTGCAACTAATTTCTCAAGAAAAAGCATATGGATAATGAAAGGTACCTAGAGCCTATACGACAGACACTAGTAGTAGTGGTGCCTCTGTGGAAGGCTGTGATGACTCCCCATACTCTGGCCTCTTTCTGCCTATGGGATCTCAAGTGGGACATGAGGAATAATAACTAAAGTACCCACAGTTGCAGATTTTGCGCCAAAGAGATGGTTCGCGACATCCTTGATTTTAGAAACTTGGATAAGTCTGAATGCATCACGCCATTTGTCAATCAGCCTTTTTGGGGAAATATCTGCTTGTCTACACAATTTTCCTATTAGACAGGGAAATGAAAACCCGACTCTCTTATTCAATGCTCTGTCCCTTATCTCAGTCGCTATGATCCGCCCCACATTTATTGGGTAACCAACCATGAGGCAGGCTACCAAAGATGCTAAGGAAGGAGACAAGGTATTATCATTACTTGTAGGTCTCAATTGTGCACGAACAACAACCCACCATACCTTGGCTAGAAATGATAGTAAAGCTTTTGTAATAAGTGTTGGCATCGTGATGACCCAAACTACATTCTTCCCATCTAGAACAATTTGCTTTCCAATCTAGCGCAAAACCTTCTCTCGAGAACTCTGAATCTCCATAGTAGTATCACTGGTGACTTCATGATGTTTTCCCTCAAAAAGGACAATTGAAGCTGGAGCAGAGTATTCCGGGCCAGATAACATCCTGTTAATAGTGGCCTCAGAGATATCGATCGATTTGCCTCAAACTATAACTGAATTGAGTGGACCCCAGGTAATGGCCATGTCTCTCTGTCCACGTTTAGTAGTATTTGTCTTTGCATCAAAGTTCATCAGTGTAGCTGCATAAGATGGGTAAAACTCTCTAGACGGGTGGAAAAAGTATTCTCTCGGTGCATTGTTCATCTAGTCGAACTGATGAAACTGAAATGTCCGATAAATGTCAGGGAATGCTTTAATGTCAGTTACCACTACTCTAGTTTCAGGCATGATTGCGCAACTCTTGAAACTACCATTCTTGGTCACAATACCTTTTTTTTAAAATTCTTCGGACCGGTTCACAGTCCACATGGAACGATAACAAGCAATTAGCTGCGGTCTCGTTGCGGGATCAGGTTCATGGGCAGAAACATACATCGCTATGGTATCATCATCAGTGATCTCTACATCATTATTTATAGCGTTTTCCTCCTCTCGTACTCCAATCTCAGCTTTTTTATTTACTGCAGGTGGAGAGGTGTTTGCATCTTTCTGAGAGCTGCTTTCAGATTCTGCACTGCCTCTCGAACCATCTGATTGGCTACGAGAAACAATATTAGATTTATTTCCTGAGTCCTCTCTGGTGCCAGAACGACTCCCTCCCTCTTCAAACTGAGGATGAGTGTCTTTGAGGATAGCCCTCGATGCTCTGGATCTAGTAGCTCAAGGTGGATGATCATCAAGCATGACATTTATTTGCACCTCTGAATTACTAGACTCAGAGTCGTCATGACCCTCTGATTGAGAAGTAGTGGGGGGGAGGTTTGGTTGCGTTCTTTCTTTGAGGAGGCATCGTACCTACAAAACACAAAACTCATTAATACACAACACCATAAAATGACACACTATCGGGTACTTAAACTTCCTTTGTGTAATTACATCATGACGCCTTGCCTTAAGAATGTCGTCACCGAATCTTTCATTGGGAAGGGCCACGGAATCAAACAGATGACAGAAATTAAAGTATAGAAAAATTAAAATTTTAAAACACCAAGTAGACTCTACGGGAGCTTGCATGGGCCGTGGTAAGTACAACGGTCCGTGAAACCCCTCGTGAATTTAAGACAGAATTAATATGCAACAGAACTTTGACCACGGCCCGCGATACTGGTCATGAACTTACCTACTGGGTAAACAGGATTCCAAGTGTGGTCCAGGATTGGTTTCACGGTTCGTAGTTACTTCCACGATCCGTGAAGCCTATCGTGGTCTTACACTTGGCCAGTTCATCAGCTATCTTCATCCCTCATTCACTAAATTGCACAATTACAGTGCTAAACTACCATTTTTACACAGCTTCAGAACTCAACAACTTCTACACATCAACATAGTACATAATAAACCCAATTAAGTAGCCTAAAATCACAAATAAGATGAGCACCCACCAATTCGACCCTCCTATTGGCATACCCACATTCAAGAACAACTAAAACAACCAATTTAATCTAATGCAATTGCAATCTAACCCACAACAAGTCAATATCACTTTAAACGAACACAGGTATGTTAATTTCAACTAATTCTAAGCAAATCAAACTTGTTTTTATATGAGAACAAACTTGCAACACAATATGAATGGACTTACTAGGAAATAATGGAAGTTTCGCACAAACAAAAGAAGATGAAATTGGCTTGAATCACTAGATCAACTTAGAACTTAGGGTTTCGATTCTTGAACGAACTTAGGATTGATTAATGATGGGAATTGTTACTATTCTTTGAAGAGCCGTTACAGGAAAGAGAAAAGAGAGAGAAGCTGACCTTTGGCGATTTAAGAACAAATATACGTTTAATCACAATTTGGGTCACGTGCAGGTCGAGTTGAATACAAGTAGTACTGGGTTATTGACTATGGACCGTGAAGTGGCCCATGAAGGGCATCACAACCCGTGTAACAGTGTGTGACCCTAACTTAGATAGGAAACTTACCTGTGGCAGACGACGGGCCATGAAGTTGCTCGTGAAGGGCATCACGGTCCGTGAACTTGACTTAGAAACTAGAATTCATACCTGAGGTTCATGAGAGGCTAGATAGTTTGTACAAGCTCTGACAGACCGTGAACCCTTCCGTGAACCTTTTTCTTGTAATTTCTAGTAGTTCTTTTAGGTTGGTCCTTAAGTTGACGGACCATGAAAGTGCCCGTGAAGGGCGTGAAGAGTAGTCTGCACCTAGTTTCTGCACATTTCAACCCTCCTAGTATAATTACATCTTGGGTTGCCTCCCAAGCAGCGCACAATTTAACGTCACGGCGCGACGTAGGTTACTTGATTAGTGAGACTTCATCAAGTTTACATTCTTGCACAATCTTCACATCCTCTGGAACACCCAGATATGCCTTGATTCGTTGGCCATTAAATTTGAATTTCTCGCCCTTATCATTTTCTAGCTCAACAACACCAGACTGAAACACTTGCGCTACTTTATAAGGTCCAGACCATTTAGATCTCAACTTTCCCAAAAACAGATGAAGTCTGGAGTTGAAAAGTAACACCAAGTCACCAAGAGTGAAGGTTCTCTTTTCAATATTCTTGTCATGGTACAACTTCATCTTCTCATTGTACAATGCAGACCTCTCATAAGCTCTCAAACAAAACTCATCCATTTCATTTATCTAATCCATCCTCAGGTTTGCAACATCGTTCCAACTAAGGTTTAGCTTCTTCAAAGCCTATAATGCTCTATGCTCAAGCTTAACCGGTAAATGACATGCCTTTCCAAACACCAATTGATATGGAGACATACTAATAAGCGTCTTAAAAGCTGTCTGATATGCCCATAGAGCATCATCTAGCTTATGTGCCCAATCTGTCCTATTGGCATTTACTGTCTTTGCCAAGATCGCTTTGATTTCCCTGTTGGACACCTCTACTTGTCCACTGGTCTGTGAATGATAAGGCCTGGCAACCTTGTGTTGTTCAACCCCATACTTGGTCAGAAGCGCATTGAACACCTTGTTACAGAAGTGAGAACCATCATCACTGATAATAGCTCTGGGTGTGCTAAACCTTGAGAAGATATTCCTCTTCAAGAAACCAACTACACTTTTGCCATCATTCTCAGGCAATGCAACGGCCTCAACCCATTTGGACACATAGTCCACTGCAACCAATATATACTTCTGCCCATAAAAACTCACAAATGGGCCCATGAAATCGATGCCCCACACATCAAATAATTCCACCTCCAGAATAGGCGTCATGGGTAACTCATGGCGCCGAGAGATAGTTCTTTGCTGCTGGCACATATCACAACTCCTTACCACATCCATCGCATCCTGATGAATTGTGGGTCAATAGTACCCACACTGAAGTATCTTGTGGGCTGTCCGAGCACCTTATGATGACCACCTATCGGAGATGAATAACAAGCTTTTAGAATGTGCAACATCTCAGCTTCAGGAACACATCGCCTAATTATGTTGTCAGCACATACCTTGTACAGATAAAGTTCATCCCAAAAGTACTTACCCACATCATGCATGAACCTTTTCATGTGTTGATATGTCTGCTCCTCGGGCATTAAATCACTAACAAGAAAGTTAGCATAATCAGCAAACCAATGAATAAGATCAAGAGTTACGAATAATACCTGCTCATCTGGAAATGAGTCGTTTATTTCAAGCTTCAGTTCTTCCTTCTTTTCAGCCTCCAACCTGGATAGGTGATCAGCTACTTGGTTTTCACAACCTCTCATATCCTTAACCTCAAAGTCAAACTCCTGGAGAAGCAACACCCATATGATTAACCTTAGCTTGACATCTTTCTTTGCCATGAGATATCTCAGAGCTGCATGATCTATATGAATTATCACTTTTATGCCCAGCAAGTATGCTCTGAACTTCTCAAAGATGTACACTACAACTAGTAGTTCCTGTTCTGTGACCGTGTAATTTCATTGTGCTCTATTCAATGACTTACTAGCATAGTAAATCGAATGGAACATCTTGTTTCTCTTCTGCCCCAATACAACTCCTAGAGTAGTACCACTAACATCATACATCACCTCAAATGGTTTGGCCCAATCTGGGCCAATGATCACTGGAGCAGAGATTAGCTTCTCTTTTAGGCATTCAAAAGCTTTGAGACATGCCTCATCAAAAATAAATTTCACCTCCTTCTCTGAAAACTTGCACATGGGGTGTGCAATCTTAGAGAAGTCCTTGATAAAACACCTATAGAACCCGGCGGGTCCTAAGAAGCTTTTAACACCCTTTACACAAAATGGCGGATGTAACTTTTCAATCACCTCAATCTTGGCCTTGTCGATCTATATCCCCTTTTATGACACCTTGTGCCTAAGGACTATGCCTTCCTTGACCATGAAATGACATTTCTCTCAATCCAGCATTATGTTGGCCTCCTCGCATCTCTGTAGGGACTTACTAAGATTAAATAAACAATCATCAAAGGTATCACCTACCACTACTAAAAAATTATCAATAAATACCTCTAGAGTATTCTCCACCATGTTCGAGAAAATGGACATCATACACCTTTGGAATATTGCTGGACATGTGAAGGTAGTCTTTTTCGAATCTTCAGAAGCAATTGATATTTGGTTGTAGCCAAAGTATCCATCTAAGAAACAGTACCACCCTTTACCAGCTAACCTATCCAGCATTTGGTCCATGAAAGGCATTGGGAAGTGATCCCTCAAAGTCCACCTGTTCAGCTTCCTGTAGCATGCACACTCGCCATCTAGTGACTGGTCTCTGCGGGACTAACTCATTCTTGGCATTTGCCATGACAGTCATACCTCTCTTTTTTGGGCACACATTGCACTGGACTGACCCAGTGACTATTAGAAATGGGATAGACCATCCCAACATCTAACCACTTGATGATCTCCTTTCTGAACACCTTTTGCATATGTGGGTTTAACCTCCTCTGGTGTTTAATGCTTGGGTTACAATCTTTCTCGAGTTGAATCTTATAGGTGCATATGCCTGGAGGTATCCCGATGATATCAACAATGGTCTACCCAATAACCCTTTTGTACCTTATCAACACTTTGATTACGGCCTGAACCTGTTCATCATCATTCAAATCTGTAGCCAAAATCACAGGTAAAGTGTTGTTAGCTCCCTAAAATATATAACTTAGGTGATTGGGTAGCTGTTTTAGTTCCAGCATCGATGGCTCCTTAATGGATGGTTTTATTGGAGGACTTGGCCTGTTTTTCAAGTCCAGGTCTAGTTTCTTTGGAGAATAAGAGTGTCCTCCCATACCCTACAAGGCATTATCAGTCTCTATATAGTCAGACTGAAAATCAGCATCAAAGTTCATCAACACTGCAACTAAGGTTTCAACAGCCATCCTTTTTTTGATAGGTACTCTCATTCCTTCTTCATTAACCACCTCTATTGCAGATACTACATTTATATCATGTGGCTGCTTCATTGGCCTGCAAATATTGAAATTTACCTCATCCTTGCTGAGTCTGAACTTCATCCCTCCTCTCTCAACATCTACCAAGGCTCTTCCTGTGGCCAAAAATGGTCTTCCCAAAATGATGGGAACCTCAAATTCCACTTCGCAATCCAAGATCACAAAATCAGCCGGAAAGATGAAGGTGTCCACCTTAACAAGCACATCACATAAGATTCCCACAGGCCGCTTTACTGACCTATCAGCCATCATCAACCTCATTGATGTGGGTCTTGGAACTCCGAATCCTAATTTCTTGTAGATAGCTAATGGCATCAAGTTGATGTTGGCTCCAAGATCACACAAAACTTTTGCAAATTTAATTGACCAAATGGTGCATGGGATAGTGAATGCACCTGGATCTTACTTCTTCTGAACCAGAGATCTGGTACCAATGGCGCTGCAATTATGAACATCGTTAGTAAAATCAAGACTTACAGCTCTCTTTTTTATAACCAAGTCCTTCATGAACTTGGCATATCCTGGCATCTGTTCCAGGGCTTCTACTAGTGATATGTTTATTGAAAGCTATTTCAACATGGTGATAAATTTTGTAAACTTCCCATCTTCAATTTTCTTTTTGAGCTTTTGAGGGAAATGAGGATGTGGTCTAGGAATCTGTTATAAAGGCATGTTTTTCTCTACCTCTTTCTCATTTCCTCTCGCAGGTTATGCTTTAGGTTGAGGATCCTTCAAGTCATCTACCTGTTCATCTTCATCCTCTTCTCTGCCAGCTTGCTCCAACACCACGTTTAGTACCTGCAGAAATAGGATCAGTAAGAACTTTACCACTCTTGGTGGCGATGGTTATGCAGTGACCGTCCTTCTTAGGATTTTGGATGGTGACACTTGGTAGTGACCCATTCTTCCTCTAATTTAGTGAGGCTGCGAGGTGCCCCAACTGTTGCTCAATGTGTTTAATGGAGGTGGTGTGAGAATCCACCAACTGACTCATGCTCGAGAAATCACCTCTCATTTTATTTACCCCTGTATCAGTTGATTCAACTTTCTGGAGTACCTTACCCATCATGTCTTCCAGCTTAGACTCGCTAGAAATACCACTTGCCCAGTATCTATTACATGGGGCACATAAACACCACTGCAATCATTCCTATACCCATTTATGTTCTGCCAGTTTCCCTGCTTTCTATTTGCTGGCCTATCATATTGACCATCCTTAGAATAATTTCGACATGTATTTTCAGAGTTGTAACCCTAATTTCTAGAGTTATAATTCCAAAAATCTCATTGGTTACCCAATTAGTTAGCCTTCTCATCTAGATCGATGTCCTGATCCTCATACCTATTTTGTTGTCCCATATCATTTACCTATTCAGACTTGGCAACAATATTTTTTGTTAGCAGATCTATTTGTGTCCTCACATGTGCCATGTCTTGGTCCCTTTCTTCTTCTCTCTTTATCTGTTCAGCTGAAAGCTCAAATATGTACCTAAGCTCTCCTACCTCTACATCTCTAGTGTATCATCCCCTGTTATTCTTTGATACCTCATGCAATAGCTGCATGCTCTCTGAGATTGGCTTCCTCATGAATGATCCTCCACAAACTGAATCAACAACATGTTTAATGACATAGTTTAAAGATCTATAGAAAGCTTGTTTCAAATGTCTCTCAGTAAGATCATGGTTAGGACATTTCTTCAGCTTTTGGCTGAATCTCCACCAAGTGTCATGCATTGCTTCTCCTGGTAGTTGCTTGCGTGTACTTATTTCATCCTTCATTTGCAACTCTTTTGATTCTAGAAAAAATCATTCCACGAAAGCGTTTTTTAGCTCAGTCCAAGTTTTGATGGAGTCGTCTGGCATCTCATTCAATCAGTTAGTTGCCTCTTTAGTAAGAGACAGTGGAAACAACCTCAATCTCATTGCTATTTGGTTGACTTCAGGAATCTCTTGTGACTTACAGATTACCACAAAATTCATTATGTATTGGTTCCCATCATCACAAGCTGGACCCCTGAACATGTCTTTCAGGTTCAACAATTGAATCATAGTGCTGGTGATTGTGAACTTAACACCTGGAGGTAGTGCAGGTAACACTATCGCTCCAGTGGCTCCAGCTCCATCCAAATCTGCATCATCCTTGTCATACATCATGTGCGCTGGATGATGAGCTCTACCCCTTGGAGCTATTGGTTGGAGCTGGAGAGGGATCAATCCATCCACTTTTCTATTTTTATTTACCACCCTAAGTTGGTTGTTCCCGCCGTTCTGCTGAACACCACTTGCAGCGGCTTCAACTTCTAGTCCCAACCTTTGTCTTTGCGCCTCAAGTTCTTGTGCATTCACCATTTTTGAAAAGTCTTTTGGAGTTTTGAGTCATAAGGGATCAATGGAGCTCCTTTACTCCTGATGCTTGGCATACACAGTAGCACTCACCTGAAAAAGACACAAACACAAAACAAAACTTAAAATTAGGAAATATAACTACAAATAAAAAAAAAATCTAGTAAAACACTTCTGAATTAAAATTCCCCGGCAACGGCGCCAAAATTTAATACGTCTAAACTTACACTTCAAATAAGAAGTATTAACGGTCGATGTCAATTTACAGAATTCAACTAGAGTTGAGGTCGATCCCATATAGAATTTCTTTACAGATAAGCTTTCACTGTTGCGGTTATTCGAATGCTATTATTATTTCCAAAATAGACAATTACGAAAAGTAAATTGGGTTTGGTTGAGATGTTGTAATTACTAAAACTTGCAATCAAAATTAATGACTAACAAACTATTACAGTATAAAGTTGATTCAGCTGATTAAGAGAAACTAGGATTGTGTTCACCATAACGTTAGTTCTAATGTTCTTCCGTAATTGAGTTTCAGGCGATTCAATATTTACAAGAACATTGCGAGTTAACTTTATCTGATACTTCTCAGTCTAATCAGACAATTTTCACTCACGTCTTCTTAGCCCTAGAGTATTACTAACATTGACCCTCGCTTATAATGGTTTAAGGTTAAAGTACTTTTCTCTCGAACTCAAACTTTAACTCCAATTCGTTAGTTCAATTCAAATTTTTCGTAACTGGTATTTTTCTCTCGAACAAATACCAGATATAGGCTCAATCTAATGCGTGCACTCATCAGATTATATAGATAACGAAAGCTAAAACTACAGATTGTAAACACAAATTGCCTTTTATTTATTTTACTAAATTACAGTTAAAACTACATCTCGGATCCCACAACCCTAGTCGTGGTATTTAGCTGCTCATATTTTCATGCAAACAATTAGAGATATTGAATGAAAATATGATATGAAAAACTTACAAGAATGTACAAAAAAAATGATCACTTTAATAATTTGAGAATCAAAATCCAAGCTTCAAACTGATCGTAATAATCAAAATCGAAAATCAACGTCTAAGAATAATCAAGCGTAGTTCGTCGTCCAACGTCAGATGATATATAAAAATGAAAAATGACCTAATTAATTCAAAATAGAATATTTAAAATGAGTCATAATCGACCTAGGACTGAAATATCGGGAAACTCTATGACCACTTCTACGGCTCGTCGAGGGCTTCACGGACCTTGAAGCCCTCCGTGGTCTTCCCTTTGAACTCCCCAACATTGGTCTTTGCATCACGGACGAGACCACAGACCGTCATTGGGACCACGGTTCGTGAAGACGTCTGTGGTCTTTACTTGGACTTTCCTAAAATTTGGGTCTTCAATGCCATCCACCGGAAAAGGGACTACGGACTGCACCACGGACCGTCATAGGAACCACGACCCGTGAAGGTGTCAGTGGTCTTCACTTGACTTCAACATCTTTCAGCTTCTAAAGCCCCTTCACTGCTTCAGTACCACGACAAGCACCATAGACCGTCATAGGGACCACAGCCCGTGAAAGAGTCTGTGGTCTTCACTTGACTCCATATTTTTTTTTAACTTTTCCTTGCCTATTCACTGTCTCAGCTTCATGACCAGCACCACTGGGTGTGACAAGGACCACTCTCCGTCTAAGTGCCTGTGGTCTTAACTTGATTTTTCTGACTTTTTCTTCATTTATCCCTTTTTTCACTTTACATCTGTTTCACCTGTACAACACAACCAAACACATTATATCCATATAAATGCACTTGATTCTAATATTAATTCTTAATTTTCAAGCATCAAATATGCCACGATTTCGCGGCACATCAGCTCTATAAAAATTTCATGAAGTTCCACTTCTATGATATATAATCAAACTTTAAAAAACTATGAATTAGAATGATGATTCACACGTTAATTCGTGATAAAATCGAATGAATAGAGTAGAAGCTCACTTGTGTTTTAGAGAAAACTTAGGGTATTTTCTCTAAAAAAAAGTAATCTAAATAATAAAATTGCCAAGTTAAAAACTTATTTATAGAGCATAGATCAAGTCCCA
This sequence comes from Solanum commersonii, assembly GCA_029007595.1. Taxonomy (NCBI): domain Eukaryota; kingdom Viridiplantae; phylum Streptophyta; class Magnoliopsida; order Solanales; family Solanaceae; genus Solanum; species Solanum commersonii. The sequence continues at coordinate 907,896 of JAJTWQ010000118.1, forward strand.
CTAGGATTGGGATATTTTGTCAGGTGAATACCAAAGGGATAAGAAGGGGCTCACAGAGTAAAGTGTAAGGAAAGATCCCTCATCGCTCTGACCCTCACCGAGCAAGGTCCATAGCGAGGCCAACCCCATTCTCTCAACCTCATTGAGTAAGATGATACGAACAAGGTTAACACAATTCATGTTAGATGTATACACCGAGCTACACAAGTCATGATGATATAAAAGAAGATTGGGAAGATCTTATAAGATACCAATAGAAGAGCTTCCTTGTGTGGATGATAGCTTGGAGTGTGGAAGGCCAAAATTGTGAGATTCGAGATGAGGAGATGGTGGGAAAGATTAGCCATTTGTGGCTACATTTTAAATAGTTTGAATAAGTCACTTTAGAGTTATTTGTGTAGAAAGTCTACTCTTGTAAGAGCCACTCCTATAAATAGATGCCTTAGCCATTTTTCTAAAAAAGATAAATTTTGAATGTTGAATGAAGAAGCTTTTTGAAGAGTGTTGTGGTTCAAGGGTGGATTGCCTTTAGGTTAGTCTAGTTTAGTGTAGCTAAATCTAGATTAATGACAGGTGGATTTTCATTGTTGATTTAGAATTTCTTAATCTTGATTTCATTTGAGACTACTCATTTTGTGGATTCAATTGAGTTGTTTCTTTTTGAATTCAAGTTTATCTTCTTCTTATAATAGTGGATTCAATTAAACCCTACTTTGTCACTTCTCATCCCATATTCTCATCTGTCTTACTTTTATGTTGTTTGAATTCCACAGTTGATTTCTGTAACATCCCGCCTTAGAAAGAGCTAATTTTAGAAAGAACTAATTTGGAAAGAGCTAAATTAAGATTTGTTCAAGTTAAGCTTAAGTTGTGAGTTTGGGTCAACTTCAAACGACCATAACTTTCAATACAGGATGATTTAAGTGGCCCATAAGATATCAAATGAAAGGTCTTTGAATTCTCTTTCCAACGCCACCAAGTTTATTAAGTTTTGAGTTTGGATGAGGGAGATATGCTCATTTGAAGGTAGTCTATCCAGTTAAGGAAAGTTACCCGAATTAATGAGGGATATTTTGTTTTTTTCCTTACCCCATTAGTTTTAAACGCTTTAGTAAGGTTTTAGGGGTCTAAACTGATTTGGGCCAGTTTTCATAATCCTAAATATTCTTAGGGTTTTAAAAGAGAGTTCAAGAAGAGAAGAGAGGAGAAAAGGAAGAGCGATCGAGATTTCTTGTGAAGCAAGGATTGGTTTCACCAAATCGAGGTATGTAAGCTTTCATAGTGTTGGGTTTGTTCACCCACACGCCAATCATGTGATTTTTATCTGTAATTTCTTTCTTGAGGTTGAATGCTTTGAGTTCTTGAGTTTTTGTGCTTCGTTCTTTGATAATGAAGTTCTTGTTGAGTTCTTGAGGTGCGAGTTGCGAATGAACGTAGTTCTTATGTGGGTTTTCGCTAAAAATGTTATGGGTTATGAAAATTAGTGTATTTTTACCTTATATTTGCAGTGGGTATGAGTTTAATCGAGATTGGAAAGGGGAAGAAAAAATAAGACAAATAATTGCGCCCAGGTCCGTGTCGCGGAGGCGCTTAGAATTTTAGTTCAAATAACTACCCCCCTCTCCGCACCGCGGTGAGAATATGGAGTCATTTGCCTTAAAAATTATTTCACTACCAAAAATTTAATTCCATCTCCGTGTCGCGCCAGTGTTTTTTAATTTAGGTCTTCGCTCGTTCTTATATTCAATTATCTTGACCTTCTTAAATCATTGAGAGGTTCTACATTCCAAAGCATAATTCTTGGATTCACATTTCAAATTCAAGATAGAGTTAAGAGTAAAGTTCAAGGGAGTTCTTTTGAGTCATTTTGAGAAGTCTTTTACAAACTTTTTAAACTTGTTTTAAGACTTTAGTACTTGAGTATGAGGATGATTAGAGTTGAGTTTTATTTTTCAAAATGAATATATGAGAACTAAGTATTTCCAAAGAGTAAATGTTTTTACATTTAAAATGAGGGGAAACATCGATTTCCAAATGAGTTCATGGGGAGTAGTGAGTACTATCTCTTTTAAGAGAACCTTTTGTAATAATCTCAAAGTTTGAGGATGAGGAAATGTTTTTAAACATATGACCTGAGTTATATTTTGGGAGTAGTATTGAGCACCGATATGGGAACGAGTTCAAATAATTCAAAGTCTTCATAAACCATGTAGCCAATGTGGGTAGAAAAGGGTCATACTTTTTAGATGATTCTTTATTGCTTTTTAAGCATAGCTTAGTGGATCTACTTAGTTAAGGATGTCTTATACTCCGGCAAAGTATAAGATAGTTCTGGTAACGTGGGCGAGACGTTATATCATCACATAGCTCATAGTGATGGTTGTCGGTTAGAGAATCTTTCAAATTGAGTAATTTGTATCTTTACATACAAATAAGAGTTTTATTGTATTTTAAATACATTGAATTTAACAACTTTCTTTATGATGCATCTTATTATTGCTTTTATATTGAACTGAGTTGAGTATTTCAGAGTTCTTGAGTATCTTTGAGTCTCTTGAGTTAAGGTTAGTATGGTTTCCTTTTATCAGTTCAAGCTTATAGGTTGCGTTCGATGTTCCTCTTACATGCTCGCACATTCAATGTATTGATGCCATTTGACCTGCATTATTTTATGATGCAGATACAAGTAATCATGATAAGTAACTGGCGCTCCGTTGATCCATTCAAGTTCCAGCTAAACTTGGTGACCCTCCTTGTTTTCCGGAGGGTTTCACATTTAGTTTACATTTCAATTTTTGTTTATTAGGATGTCGTGGGTATTGTCCCGACATCCATCTCAATTAGTAGAGGCTTCATAGATAGACAATAGAGTTTTGAGAAGTCTGTTTCAATTCCATTGTTGACATTCTAGACTTGAGTTGCCTCTTTGGCCTGTGAATGTTTTATTGAAAATATTCTGAGTATCCATTTTGAGATTGTGAAAGTTTTACTTTTGAGTTCACATGTTGTTGAGCAAGTCTTCCGCTGAGAATTGAGTCAGGCCAAGGGTTCACTTAGGGCTAGAAATAGTTCTCAAGTGTTGGCCACGTCCAGGGTGTAGACTCGAGGCGTGACAATTTCAATTGGATTCATCCCCAATTGGATTCTTATCACGAGGTCACCCCAATTTCACACACTTGAATGAATTTTTAACTTTTGCACATAATTTCATAAAGTACTCATAACTTTTTGTACAAAACTTCAATGGATGAATGATTTGATGCGTTGAAACCCAAGTTTAATTTTTCATAAATTGAGACAAATATCTAACTTCACACATATGATTTATCATAGTTTGGATCAAGTTACATGCATTTTACTTAGTTCAATGTGACCCAAACTTATGAAGTATTACACTAAGCCACACTAAGAAAGTTTGAAAAAGGGTTTTGAAGATGAGAGTGAAGTGGGGTGTGTCCATTTATGTGAATAAATTCATATGCATGTTGGGAAGATCAACTACAGAAGTCATTATCTTTTGAATATACTAGTGAAATATAGAATAATGAAGAGAGACTTACATATAATGTTAATTGATTTTTAAAAAATCCCACAATTAAGTCCCAATAGAGGTCCTATGGAGATACCTATATAGTACAAATGTTTTGTGGTTTACATTAGGGAATTTAATGACATGTATGATAGAGACTCAAAAACACTTCTTAATTGAGATATATTGCTCTAGGGATTATCTTTTTATCTGCTTTTATTTGCCTTGGTGATTGATAAATTGACATATTATATTTAAGGCAATGTGCCAAGGTGTATGTTATTTGTAGATGACATAGTACTGATTGATGAGACTTGTGACAAAGTTAACACTAAGTTGGAGGTTTGGAGACATACCTTGGTGTTTAAAAGGTTTAGGTTGAATAACACCAAAAAATAAAATATTTGGAGTATAAGTTCAGTGATGTAACACATGAGTCTAGCGTGGAAGCAAAAATTTGTTGACCATACCATCCCTTAAAAGAACATTTCAAGTATCTTGGTTTTTTTATCCAAAGAAACCTGAAGATCGATGATAATGTTACATTTCATGTTGGTATGAGTATATGACATGAAGACTTGCATCTAGAGTCTTGTGTGATGAAACTATACCACAAAAACTTAGAGGTAAGTTCTTATCATGATCCAGACTGCCATGAGTGACACTTACCCAAAACTTTAAAATAGTCAAGAATAGGAGATGCAACCCCGAACTAGAAATCAATAAACTAAAAATATCTAAGTCCGAACAGATGATTAAGACACATAAAAGAATCCATGGCAGCCCAGAAGAATAACTTACCCTTTGATTCAGATAATATCGGTCTCACAATTGTAATCTCGTAGCAGCCGCCTGAATATGTTATGTATTCAACAAAGAAAGAGCAAGTGCAATATCAGTATGCAACTATAGTGTATTGGTAGGATCATTGGCAAGTTCCAAAGATATAAATGTAAACATGAAACCAAAATATAGTAATACAAGCCAACACGTATATCAATGAGTCACAACAAACATAGACTCCTAGTCAAAACTTTAGACTTAGCAAACCCATGAAACATACCCACATGATCACAACAACACATACCCGATACTCATGAAACCCACTCACAAACTGTTAATGTACTAGCGTGGCACCTAAACCAACCAAATGATATTCTCTATCAGGCGTGATATTCGTGCCAACGGTAAGTACATACCCCGTATGGTATTTGAGCCAATCATTAGTAATCTATATTAGCGCAGTACCCGAGCGAACCAACAATCACAAATAACATGCACAATCGCACTTACAATGAACAGTCACACTTGAAGTAACAAGTAAATTAAACAGGTTCACTACATGAGATTTATCAACATGATGTCATTTTATATTCATTCCTTGTGTTTCCCCATATGAATTGCACAAGTACTACTACATAGCAGTTAATATGCACATGTCACATAACTTGAAAAACAAACAACAATCACCTATCTCGAATCAAGCCTTGAAAACTCTAAAGAACTTAAGTTTTGCCCTTTTGTAATGTCTTGACTTGTTATAGGTCTAAAATAATAACAAAACATGATAATCAATGAACAATGAGCTAAAAACAACTGGATTATACTCAATCCTAAACCCTAAACCATTCTCATGATCATCCTACCCAAATTAGGGTTTTTTCCATCATTAATTCAAGTCAAAATCCTCCCCTAAGAGTACCATCACAGATTCAAAGGCTTAAAAATCAAATTACAAGTTAGGGAAGTAATTAACTTACCTTTACCTAAGAAAATTAGTGGAGAACTGAAGAAATATGCCCTAAGTCACCTTTTCTTTTCCTAAGAACGAAATTGCGAAATAAAGAGAGGTTTTAAGACTTTTCTTGCATTAATTCATGACGAACCCGTTATACCGGCCACTAGCCTGCTATAGTGGCCCCACCATAATGGTATTCCACCCTTTATAGCGACTTGCATGTATACATAAACTCATAAATCTTCTTCAAAGTCCTTATTTCGCGACACACCCTTGAACCTTGATGTTGTAAAATAACTCTTTCACACTGAGTTCAATATCAGGAGTTCTACTCACCCAAATTCACTTTTAAAAAGTCCTATGGACTCCTTAACTTCTTAGCTAAAAGAAAATTCATCCGATACTCAAATGTTAACCCCAGTCCTTTCTCTAATTTCCTTGGACTCCACCTTGCTCAATTTCATCTAAGACTGACTTAGCCTAAAATTTTCAAGTCACTATCCAAAAAATTTTCTTACCCAATTGTTTCACTATTGGTCTATCCATAATGATCGAAAGGGATTGTTACAGTTCTACATAGTAATGGTTACATCAACCTTGTTGTATGAGCGGAGAGTTAACCAGTCAAGAACTTTTATATTTAGAATATGCATGTTGTAGATGTGTGAATGTTGAACTGGATGTGTGAGATATACTCAGAGATATAATATTATAAATAAAGATATTCGAGATAATTTGGAAATAACCTCTTTGGTGGACAAGATAAAAGAGGCGAGATTGAAATGGTTGGGCATCTAAAGAGGAGATGCATATGCTATAGTGAGGAGGTGTGAGTAGTTGGATATGATGTAAATGATGAGAGGTAGATGTAGGCCATTTTTTTTTAGAGAAAGTGATTAAGCAAAACATGACACAAATGCAACACTCTAAGGATATGACCTTAGATATAAAGACATATAGGTAGCAAATTATGGTAATATGTTGGTAGGTAGTTAAGGGTTATCACACTTTTTAATTTGACTTGGTAGCAGTCTAGAGCACAATGTTTGTTGTAGTATTAGCCTTATTCATATTGTTACCATATGACGTTGTTACTATTCTTTATGTATTATTTATATTGCTTTCTGTATTAGTTGTCATATTTTCTTCATTGTCATATTTCTTTGTTTTTGTTACAATGAGTTATAGTTCCACATTGGTACGATAATAGATTGGTGGTCTATTTATATGCACTTGAGCGGTCTTCCCCTGATAAGTTAACTTTTGAGGTTGATTTAGATCCATGTACCATATCTATACATGGTATCACAACAAGATCTGTCATCATTTTGACTCCCGATTTACGCTCCTGTTGATCTTGGGCGTGAATGTGATATTAGAGTAAGTTAGAGTCCCACATTGATTAAGAAATGGACAGACGATGGAAACTACCAAGCTGGAGTACGGTAGGGGTAGAGGGAATTTTTGGTGGAGCGATGAAATGCGTAGAGATCGGAAAGAACACCAATGACGAAAGCGCTCTGTTGGGCCGACATTGACACTGAGAGACGAAAGTGCTACTGTCAAAATATTGAATTTCTTTTTTTACACTGGCGTGGATGATTTCCCCTAAGGCACCGATGGACCAACGCCTTCGTATGTATATCACTCGAATTTCTTGATTCACGGTGTCGAGTATTTGCATTTTAGAACTGGGACTGAGACACGGCCCAGACTCCCACGAGGGGCATTAGTGGGAAATCTTGGACAATGGGCGAAATCCCAATCCAGCAATATGGAATGTCCTACTCCTGCCTGAGCTTTCCGATGAACCAATCCCCTATTTCAGGGACATCTGTGTTAGGTAGGCCCAGTGATAATTGATTAGTCAACTCGTGTCTGTTGATCTGCTTATAAAGATTTGAGCAATTGCCTCCTTATGAGCTACATAATGTGTGCATGTACTATATTTGTCCCATATTGCGTTTGTGAGATTCATATATTGTAAATGTTGTATCATAACATATTGCGTTTGTGAGATTCATATATATTGTTCTTGTTGTATCATAATATATTGTGTTTGTGAGATTCATATATTGTTACTGTTGTATCACAACATATTGCGTTTGTGAGATTCATATATTGTTATTGTTGTATCATAACTTTTAGAGAGAAGTATTGGAAACATCCCTGAATCTGGTACAAATTATTAATTTCGTTCCCAAACTATTGACAACCTTAAAAACATCCATCTACTTGTCTAACTAAACTTACATACACCCCCGATTTGCTACATGAAATAGCATGTGGTCTCAAACTCTTGTAATAGCATGAAGTTCTTAATAAAAAATCAAAAAAAGTGTTGAAAACACCCCTAAACTTGACTAGAATTTAAGATTGTATTTCACTCATGTTGTAAGATCGGATGCGTATTTAAATTTAGTTAGTCAAATTAAGGAGTGTTTTTACAACGGTCAATAATTTAAATATGAAATTAATAATCCACACCAACTTCAGAGATATTTTTAATACTTCTGTCTAAATTTTTATGAGTAGGAAACTTGGAAAAATATATTTTTTTCTTTTAAGAATAGCGTGAAGGAACACGTGATATTGTTGGATGACCCAAGACGGCGACGACTTTTTTTGTTTTTGTTTTTTTGTTTTTGTGTGCAAAGAATCAAATGCGAATGATGTCCAACGCAACCAACCAAGGGTCACACACCGCTTTTCTCGTTTTCTTCTTCTTCTCTGGGAAAAAGCCATCATTTTCCCCCTCCCCACCGCAATAGCGCTGCTTGCATTTCTGACCTAATTTATCACAAAAAAGAAGAAGAAAGAATCATAGACAGAGGTCAAGAAACTTGTACAGTTTTCTATTTGGGAGAGAGAGAGAAAGAAGATCTTGGTTTACCTAAATCTCTCATGGAACAACTTGTCAACTTCATTATTCGACCCCCAAGGTATGAATTGATAAACCCTTTTCGAGTTGACCAATTTTTTTTGCTAATTGCAATCCCTATGATATGTAAATATGTTTGTTTTTGTTTTTCTGTTTGTTAAGTTCGAATCTTTTTCCCAAATTCTGATGTGGGTTAGTTCGAATTTGATGTGGGGGGTTTTCTTTTATGGCAATTGCAGATGTGGGGCTCTTCTTTTTTATGGTTCTATTTATTGCGCTACTGGTTTAGGTTTGTTGATCTTAGGAGTTATTATTTTGTACTTCATGTGCTAAATGGGTAGGTGTAAATCAATGAGTTGTGGATTTCCTTTAAAAGTTTGGAAGTCCTGGCAAGGTCATTAGTTTGTCTTTATTTTAGGGTGTGATATTCTTTTGACATTTGAAAATGAAGTGTTCTCATCCAGGAAATGAAAATTCTGCAGTAATTTAGGGAAATTTGCAAAATGTTTGTCTTTCCTCTTTATCTTACATTGGATAGTGCATGTTTTGATTGGAACACGTATCGGAACTAATGACTGTGTGTGTAAGGTATGTTTCTGTAGTTTGGACTTTGGAGGTGTCTCTTAATATTGCTTTTCTTGAGGGAATCAACTTAAAAAAGCTACATTCGTGTTATTTATGAAATGCAAACATGTTGGGTAGGTGATGAGGACTTCATATTTAGTAAATTATATCCATCTCATATAGTGGGAATCCTCTTTTCGTTATATGAAATTTCTTTCTGAAATTTTGTATCTCTTCCACGTGCCAATTTTCTGTAGTTAATTCTGGACGACTTCTGGCTCTAAGAATCTAAAAGAGGAGATATTTCTTAGACTTAGGGTTCTGATTCGTCCATGTGGTACACGATAAAACTAACTTTGGAAAGGATATTTCCAGAAATAATCTGGAGAGATTTTTGCTTGTTATGCACTGGGAGTCAGAAAGGCGCTTGAAGCAGCGAGATATCTGTTTCTACGCAAGATAATTGAGGTTACTACCATCAGTTATCTGTCAGAAGCAAAAAGTTTTTTGATTTCCTTATAACATAATATGTCTTGACAACTTATGGATACCAATATTCTTCTTCCAATCTCTTGAACTATAACAGATGTAAATCTGAAACTAAAGACCCTACTTCCTGTGGATTGCAGGGCTGAGTATGACCCCAAAAATGATCTGCTTGATGAAGAATTCATGCTTAAAGGGAAATGGTACCAAAGGAAGGATCTGGAGGTGAGTACATTGGTAATTAATAGCCTATTGTTTTCAATAAAATTTAGGTCTCTGAATTACTTCAATGTTTTATGTACTCATAAATAGACTCTGTTTCTTTACCCTTGTTCACGCGTGTTCTTCATTTGACTTAGTCTTTGTTAGCAACCAAGTAATGAATTGGAGAACTAATATGAGACAGTCGATGTTGGACAACCAGAAACTGATCTAGAAGTATATTTACAACCTATCAAGTAGGTTGAAAGTGTATAACGTGAAGACACATCTAGTATTCTATGGGAGTGAATGAAAATGAACCAAGTAGAGACATCTAATATTCTATGGGAGCAAAAGAAAGAATTATAGTCAGCTAATCAATTCTCAGGCCAATGTGTATTCAAATATAAATTGTTTGTTCATAAGACAACAAATGCAAGCAAAAATAATAGCTGACACTTTTACTTTGTTAATTTGACCAACTGAAAGAAAAATCTGTATGATTATTTTGTAGTATCAATATCTTAGGAAATGTGTTAAATCCCTTTGCTCTTTATAATTAGGGTGTAGAAACTTGCTTCTTATCTTTCCAGTTCAAAATAATAATAATTTAGGGTGTAGAAACACTGAACATATAAGAGGTATGCTATTCTCTAGCCTCCGCTAGAATGATGTATTGAGAAGCAACAAGACAATTGTTATATAAGTAATTCCCATTGAGGAACACGCGTTATGGAGAAGATTCATAGCAGAGAAATGCTGTTTGCAGCTGGGGAATGGAGGATCAACCAAATCATGATGCCAAATTTAACTGTCTTATGGAAACACATAATGAAGGATTGGGAGACTTCTACTGAAACATCTAGTGTGAAGTGTTTGGGGGGGGGGGGCAAGAATTAACTTTTGGAAACACAGATTGTCTGATGACTTCCTTATGTGGCGCTCTCCTAATAATCTTCAGCATATCGTGCCACACGGAGAAACCACAATATGAGACCTTAGATTCTGAAGAATTTGCTAGAATGGGGAGAAAGAGGAGCTTAATGAACTTTGGTTCAATTTTTAATGTCAAAAAAAAAAAAAAACTTTAATTCAATTTTCTTTGTAAAAATAGAGGAGCTTAATAAACTGTTCAAGTCTTATATACAAGCTAAAGATTTCCCCTACGTAAAGAAATAGTAGGCATAGACTGAACCAATTAGGGGCAAATTCACAGGTGAAATTTTATTTACTTGTGGCTGTTGAGAAGGGATGAAGATACTTCCCTTATTCATCTTTGTGGATCTCCAAAACTCCCTGAAAAGTTTGCTCTTTTTCATGAATAATTGCTTGAGGAGCAATTCTGAGCAGTGAACATAAGAAAAAGAAACATCCTCTGCATAATTTGGTGCTTAATGCATACAAGGAGCCATGAGAAGAAGTAAATAATTTGTTACCCCATTGCTCCATAGCATATCTGTTATGGTGTGCCATATGGAACATGTCTCGAGTGGAATAGGCGAGACCAATAATGCAAAAACTGTCAGAGAACATTAGCAGGATGTAACTGTGGGAGATAGCTCCATTCCTGATCACTAGGACTATATGGAAATAGAGAGTCATAACTCATAAGTGCATTTAAGGACCTTGGGCCCAACTCAACCCCGAAATCTAGATCATGGGGGGAGGATTGCCCAAGACCATGTAAGGAGACAAGGACCAATCTCACCAATGAGGGACTCCAACAATATTGTCTTTCTACCTTTCTGAGGCAACCTGATCTTTGTAAATGGTGTAGATTCCAGTTAGCAATTGCAGATATTTGCACAATCTGTAACTTTTAAAGCATTATCTTAGTGTTGTTCATTTTTTCTATAAAATTTACCTTTATCATAAAAATGTCTTTGGATGAAGATTCTCCACCTTTTGGAAATCTTATTTGTAAGATTTTTCTTTTCAATCACTAAAATAACTTATCTTGTAACTTAAGAAGTCACTCCACAAGGTGTTAGATGGATACCTTAGATTGGAAAAAACACTAGAGCTTTAGAAGGCAAAGTCGATCTTGCAACTTTGTACGACTGCACTGCCATTTTCGTTATTTGAGTATAACACCACTACTTGTATAGATGATTAGGTGGAGTTTGTAGAAGTTAGAAAGAACTTTAATGTAGAGCTCAGTTTTGTCAAAGGCTCATTTGAGGCACACTTAAACCTTGAAGCTCAGGGAGGGCTCTTCGTGTCGCTTCTATGCTTTAGTTTAGTCTAGGGCCACTAGGCACTAAGGTGTGTGCCTCAGTGCACGTGAGTTCTATCTTGAATTGACTACCTTATTAATTGTTAAGGAAAATATTATGAATGAATTTGTTACCTTAATGAAGTTCTGTACCAGAATCCTAACATTGTATTAGTACTGCAGAGTTCTATGATTCTTTCTTATATTGAAGTCAAGCGAGCCCTCAATGTATATATGTACATGGTTTTATGACAAGTAGAGTTTTTTAGAAAATCAGCCAACCGTAAGTTAAGTTTAAGAGGGTTTTTTCCTTCAACTGTTTTTTTCTTTTGGCAGTTGAAAGTTTGACATTTATTATGACCACTTTTAGACAAGATCAGACTTTTCTACTTCCCTATAGCCATATAATGAAAGAATTATTTTTCTCAAAGAACATTAGGTGACTTTTTCCCATCTGCCTAAGTTTTGGTGAGCAGAGTAACCTGTACCTATGCTAGGTACCTAGTGAACTGGTCGAGGTGCACAAAAACTAGTTCGAATACCACCTTCATAAAAAAAAAGTGAAAGCTTTTTTCCTTAAAATGATTTTTGTAGTCTCTCTACTTGTTTGTTATGTAGACTCCGGCGATTTGTGTGGTTACCTAATCCAAAAGCAATATGCTTTTACTACTGTTACTGGACCAAGCTCGTGAAATGGACTGCTGTAAGACTTGAGCTCATAACCTTTATAGGGGCTCTATCATGATGAATTGTGTGACTACTAATATCGGAGCGTTTAAGATGATGCAGAATTTTTTCTTACTTATTACATACTCGTCAGATCATTGCTAATCTTCTTGAACAGTTTACCTAATGCTTGACTTTCGAGTTTTTATCTAGTCATTTTAGATTTAAGGGCCTTGCTGTTTTTGCAGGTTAAAAATAGTAGGGATGATGTTCTTAAATGTAGCCATTATATGCCTCTTATTCGTCCAGAAGGAAAGCCGCTACCTTGTGTGATATACTGTCATGGGAACAGGTTAGTGAAGGTTAAGTAGCACTCTTCCCACTGTGATGCTAGAAAATTACAGTACGTTTCCTCATGCAGCAAGTATATGGAGAAGTTTTATTATTTTAATATGACTCCATTTAAGATTTTATTTTTTCACTAAGTTGTTTTGGATGATTCTTTGGCAGCGGGTGTAGAGCAGATGCCAGTGAAGCTGCTATTATATTATTGCCATCAAACATCACTGTTTTCACCCTTGACTTTTCTGGATCTGGACTTTCTGGAGGAGAGCACGTTACGTTGGGGTGGAATGAAGTGAGTAGATGATTATTCTATTTGAGTTCAAGTGAAAAATAATGCCTTAGGTTTTGGTACTATTGTTGGCGTTGTTTATGTATTTCTTTTCCTTCTTTTTATTACAAGTCAGGATTCTTCACACTTTTCTTTCTCCAATGTTTACAAATATGGTGGAGGCAACATAAATGGATAATTGAAGTGAATATTATTTTTTTCAAAAAAATATTAGGCTTGATAAGTTGGTTAAAATATGCTCTGCTTTATTTTCTGTTTCTCAAAAAAAAGGTCTGCTTTATTTTCTACTTGTATTCCTTCTTTTTTTGTTTGTTGCGTGTTAGTGGATTGAAGTTTATTGTCCCTTTCTTTCAGTGATTATTCATCGTTTTTCCAAATTATAATGCATGTTACTAATAATTTGTTCTAATTATATATTGGATGAGTTTTTGGTAAATGTTCTTCCATGCCCTAGTTTGTGGATGGTGGAGTTGGAAATCTCTGAAGCAAAAAGAATATAGAATTTGATTGTTTAGCTGAACCTATGTTGTTATGGTGGATGTTGTTTCAAATAATGCTCACTGAATGGATGGTGGTGATAAAGCGAGGACTATGGCGTTGAATTCTTATCTTGTATAAACTTCACCTTCTTTTTCCAAGAAAATAAAAAAATGGTCCCTTATGTTTGGGTGTAGGTTCAATGTAGTTCCTTGAATATATTCCTAAGAACTTTTGGTCCTTTAAGTTTTCCAAAAGTGAGCATTTTGGTCTCCATCAAATACTTAACAAATTGTCTTTTAAATTGACGTGAACTGTGAAATGAGAAAACTCGCATGTGAGGTGAAACTTCTACTATTTTTGGTCTATTTTCTAGAGTCCGGTGCTGTTTTCTGAGGTGCAACTTCTGCTATTTTTGGTGCCTAGTGCAGCTTTTGTGTGGTGATCCTGGTGGTTAAATTTTTTTTTTCCCCCAGTTCCCTTTATATCTAACAAACAATGTTTGTTAAAATATCTAACGGAAACCAAAAGTGCTCTCTTTTGGCAAACTAAAAGGACTTAATCTGCCCAGGAGTATATTTAAGTGACTATTTTGAACCTATCCCAAACACAAAGGACCATATTTGTCGTTACTATTATTATTTTTTCAAATACTTTTCTTCTTTCCCCCTTCTTCTCCCTGGTATAAGTAAAAGAAGATGGAGAATATTTTCCCTACATGCTCTTACTTCTTTTCTCTTCACACACCAAGCTGGGTGACATTTTTTCTCTTCTACTATTAAGGTTTTTTGACATTTTTTGCCTGTTTCTCAGAAGGATGATCTCAGAGCTGTGGTTGAATATCTGCGGACAGATGGCAATGTTTCTTTGATTGGCTTGTGGGGCCGTTCAATGGGTGCTGTTACTAGGTAATCTGATTTCCTTGCTTTTATGTTGATCATGCTGCCTCATGTGCACTGCTTTGCTTTTAGATTCTTTGCAGCAGGGATGGCTATAGTTTACAACAGGTGGATCATCAGTGTGTTATTGGTGCTCCAGTGGCAGGAGTTGATGTGCCACTTTTCTTTTGTTTTTTTGAATGGACTACAGAAAAATGTTGCTACTTTTTATTGGATTACAACAGAACATTGTTTTGTGGACATAATAACTTTTGTTTTGATGGTCAAGTGGCCATATAGCGTCTTAAAAGAGGGACTGGTATCTTGTAGCAGACCCTAGGTGAAGGGGTAGACTCGCCAGATTGAGTTGAAGAGAGTATTTAATTTTTTTAATGAGCTGTAGCAGTGAGCATGGAGTTAGCATCTTGATCTGGCAAGCATAATAGCTTATTATGAAGTTAAGGATTAGGGGAAAAGTATCTAGATCCTTACTCATTGAATAACCTGCTGGTCATCCGAATTGTTGAACAACCAGGGAAATATAAGGCTTGGAGTTGCTTTCCTCAATTTTAATTTCTTGAACTAATATGAGACACTGGTGGAGTTTTTTATGTTGTAGTAGTACTGTATGTTGCGTATCAGATGGCCCAGAAGGAAAGTGTCACATTTATAGATATCGAACAATTGAAGGCATACCAAATCCACAACAGGGGAGAACATTGTTTAGTTGTATTTCTTTGACATCCATAACAGGCCATTCTGGTATATGATTACTTTGACCAGAAGTTTGTGCTCCTAGTAAGATGTATTTAAATTCAAAATGTCTTGTTCTATGATGTGGTCAGGTTTAGGGAGCCAAGCCTGTGCGTATAGGTCTTAGCAGTGTTATTAAAGTCGTAAAGCGCAAAAGAGCTCTAAGGTCTGTGGGGGCTTTAAGTGCAAAGTGCAAATAAAGTGTGGGCTTTAATGAAAAAGGCGCAAAGGGAGAAAAAAATACAAATGTATATGTTTAGTCCAAGACTAGTAATTATAAACATGAATGACAAATATATGACCAAAGAAATAGAAAAAAAATTATGATAAAGTGAAACATCAATTGTTTAGTCACTTCTTCATAAGAGGCTCATTGGCAAGGGAAAGTTTGTCTTAGAACCTTGATGACGACACTGAAGTGCACATAAAGTGAGGCGAAGCGCTCAACACGTTTTGAGCCTCGCTTCAGGGCTTAAGCGCGCCTTTGACAACACTGGGTCTTAGGCATTCACAATCTTAGTCATAGGTGCATTGTGAGTCAAGTTAATGGTTGAGACATGAAACATGTCAAATCTCCCAAAACATATTTAATTAATGTGTTTTAGGATCACATAATTTGTATTACTAAAACATTTAACATGTCGCGAAACATACTTAAATTCAATATTTTAGGATCAGAAATTTGTATTACAAAACCATTTATCACACCATTCATGTTGCCTTTAGCTCAAGAAAGGTTTGGTTGGCCAAACGTAGTAGTTGTCAACTATAACAGGTGATGGTCAAAATTGGTCTTGATATGCAAAGTTATCATTAGATGAGAATTTTATTTTTGATTAGGTATATCAAGAGAAGATGGGATGCTTTGTGCGCAAGATTGTCTTCAAATGGAAAGTGTTAATATTACTTTGGAGAACGGTTTTCTTTTTCTGGATAGCTACCACATGGGGTAATCAGTTTGTCTTGATATCCGAGTGCATGTGCATGCAACCTCTCTACCTCTTTGTTTTCTGTAGTGTCTATACCTATAACATTGTGCTTCAGTGGCAGCAGTATTGAAGTGATTGACTTAAATATCGATTTTGCAGCCTCATGTACGGTGCTGAGGATCCATCCATTGCTGGAATGGTTTTAGACAGTCCCTTCTCCGATTTGGTTGATTTGATGACGGAACTTGTAGACACTTACAAAATACGGCTGCCCAAGTTCACCGTAAAGTTTTATAGTTGAAATCTCTGTTGCAGATTGAAATTTACTTTGTGTTCTTTTCTTGGGTTATTCTCAAATTTTCTCTTTGCAACTAAAGGAGTGTGGCCTCCTTTTCTTCTTTCTCCTAACTCATTACTCTTTCTAAACATTCTCCTTTTCTGTTATTTTTAGGTGAAATTTGCAATCCAATATATGCGCAGAGCAGTTTTAAAAAAGGCAAAGTTTGACATAGCTGAGTTGAACACAATTAAGGTATTTCCTTTGGGAAGTTTTTTTGTGTATGAGTTTTGATGATATAAGCTTTTTCTTTTTGATGTTTGAAAACGTTCAGCAATTGATAAATGAACAGTGTTTAAGTGAAGATATTGTAGGAGATTTTCCTAACCAGTTTCAGGTTTTCGTGTGGGTGCATTTTCAGAAGTGGCAGTTCATTTTATTTTTAGCACAATTTTGTTTACCAACTTTGATCTTTTCTTAACGCTAACTTTTATGTAGGTTGCAAAGTCATGCTTTGTTCCTGTTTTACTGGGTCATGGTGTTGAAGATGATTTTATACAGCCCCATCATTCAGATCGTGTATTTGATGCTTACATGGTAATTGTCTAATTTATCCCCCCCCCCCCTCCGGAGAAAGGACTTAAAGGCAAAAAATGGATAATTTTTTTCCTCTGTTCTTTTCTCTACATACCTTATGTGTTTGAATGCATTTCTAATGTTCCTTATTCTTCTTGAAGTAGATGCATAGGTTTGGACCATTAGTTCCTTTGTATGTTCCTATGTATACTCTATCCGATACACTTGCATTGTTATCTGTGAAGTTGAATACACTAAAGCAATATGACAATATGTTCTCTCTTGAACATTTGTACTGTATGAAATTGATTTGCAATTTGTTGGACATAAGATTTCAAGCAGTTCTCTTTTGTTTTTACATTACTTATCCTTGTAAGTGGTCTTTATTGCTGTGTTCCCACATATGGCGTATGCCAGTATATCCCATCTATTTTTTTGGTTATTGTACTTCTAATTTTGGCAGGGAGACAAGAATATTATAAAATTTGAGGGTGATCACAACTCTCCGCGCCCACAGTTTTATTTTGATTCTATAAGTATCTTCTTCAACAATGTTTTGCAACCACCAATGGATGAAGCTGGTGCTGCATTCTTTGACATGCCACGAGATTATTTTGGCAAGGTATAGTTCTACCAATATCCATGTCATTGTTGGTTCAAGTGTGAGGAACTGCTGAGTTGGTCTCATAAAACTCACTGGATTTGAATTCTAAATTATTTCCAGGGCAGTTGGAGTACAGTCCATGAACTGGACTATATGGATGATGTCCATGATGGTATTACTCTTCTGTTCTCTTTAATTTGCCGCAGGTGTTTCGTTTGCTTCAGTTTCATCTTAGAAAAGGAAAAACAGGGTTTATTCTGAAGTTTCACGCCATACAACTATCGGGTGTGATACATGTTTAATTTGTTATCAGTTGCAGCTGCACCAACTAGTAGCACCGAAGATGTAATAAAGCAAGTTCGCTCCAAAAGACCCATGAGTCGGATAGAGGTAACAGAAAAACCTTCCAGTTATTGCTTTTGATTATTGGTAAAATAGATTGCACGAGCTCCACTAGATTATGGGAAGATCCAGATTTTTAAGAGGACAAACTCAAGCATTGGAAAAGAAATTTATATGCGGCCACGTTTGCTTGAATTCCTTGTTCAAGTTGAAAAGGAGTATGGATGAAAATGTGTAGTTACCGAATGCTGGAGACAACTAAATACAGGGAAAAGGATCAATTTGTCCCTTTACTATGCTAAAAGGATCAATTTTACCCTCTGTTGTACTATCTGTACGAAAATACCATTGCTGTCACCTAAATGGTTCAAATATACCCTTCCTCCGTTAGGGTTGTACAAGGGGGACACTCAATCCCATGTGGCACTTACATTTTGATGAGGTGGATGCCACGTGGTATACCACCTCAACACTCCAACCCATTTTACCCTCCTTTCTACTTGTTCTTCCTACTAGCATGAATATGTCTCATTTGTGTGAACTTTATCTACATTAGTATGAGACCAAGGACGAAAGTCCAACTAACCTGGCTGATGATAGAGGTTAGCTCAATGCCTAGATGTAGATTATCGTACCCAGTACGTATTTTTTCTAAATTATTTCAGTTGGGAATTTGAAAATAATAATAGTATGGATTTGAACAAATTAGCTGATTAAGGAAAGAAAGGATTAATCCCAAAACATGGGAGCGATGAGAAAATCCAAAAACTGTTGGGAAGTATACAAATTAGCTATGCAGCTAAACCAAAGTGCAGAATCATTGAACTGTGGTGAACTTTAGCATCTCTATGAGTAATGAAAAATCAAAGGTATCATCTGTTACAGTGAAAAGTTGAGGGTTAAGAATTTAAGATTGATTTTTCTTGTTTCTGATCAAGTAATGGACAATGAATGATATTACAGTTAACAACAACAACAACAACAATATCCACAATTGGGTAAGGTGAGGGTAGTGTGTATGTAGATCTTAGCTCTACCTTACAGAGGTAGAGAGGTTGGATAGACCCTCAGGTCAAAATATAGAAAGGTTGTTTCCGATAGACTCTTGGCTCGAAGACAACAATTCAAAGCAGTTTGGAAAGCATGACAAATAATGAGTAAGCATGGAGAACAATAAGGAAGTGAAGAAGCTATGGAAAAAATAAGGAAATCAAGACAACATTTTGCAAAAGGGACAGTAGTAACAACAAATGAATATGATAACCTTAGTACAAGGAACAATAGATAATAATAGAAATCAAAGAACA
The DNA here is from genome assembly GCA_029007595.1 of Solanum commersonii. NCBI lineage: Eukaryota > Viridiplantae > Streptophyta > Magnoliopsida > Solanales > Solanaceae > Solanum > Solanum commersonii. The sequence continues at coordinate 926,953 of JAJTWQ010000118.1, forward strand.
AAATACTAAGAGAATTATACTACTACTATTGGTATTGAAAACTAAGAGAAAGGTTTGTTACTAGTAGGGTTTATGTATAAATCTTTAAGGAACCAACCAAAGGTAGTAATTTGAGCGGAAGAAAAAACAAGAGAGAGATCAATAGAGGAAAAATAGCCAAACGGAGAGATCTTTGTTATTTTTAAAGATGTCTCAAACAAGTTGTGGTGATGAACATAGGACTCATATGGGAGGCAGTTAAGGGGCCAAAGTGCGACCAACATGTTGAAGCACTCCTTATGATAGCCACACGATTGGATGATATTAATGTCACCATAGCTGATTAAGGAGGAAATATGTTTTTCATACAATGTGTGAGATAAAGGGTAAAATTTGCTTTGTGATTATTGGTAGTGCAAGTGGTGCTATTGTGGTGAGTTCATACTTGGTGAAGAAGTTGGAGCCTACAATGCATCAAACACACTTTCTTAAAAGCAATAATGGTTGAATGGTTTTGATGACCTTATACTGACTAAGCAATGCATTTCTTTCACCATTGTGAGATATTATGATAATGTTTTTTTGTGATGTTATTCCAATGCAATATTGTCATATCATGCTTGGGCGACCATGACAATTTAATAGGAATGCAACTCATGATAGGAGAGAGAATAGAGTTTCTCTTGAGCTAAATAGGAGAAAATATGCACTTACACTTTTAACTCCATCACAAGTTTATGAAGATCATAAACGTTTTGAGGAAACAATGAAATTTTTTGAGAGAAGAATGAAAGGAGTAAGGGAGTACATGTTGACATCCCAAGAGCGAAAAATGAGAGTATCTGTTGTATGAAGAGAATGTGATGTCAAGTGTAAAAAAAGGAGGAAGAGGATCATAAGATAGAAAAAAGGGAGGGATGATCATGAGATTGAGAAAGAAAAAGAAGTGAGTTTGAGTGAGGTTATTTTTTATTCTAGCTCTGACATTCTTACTTCTTCTAGTTATTTTAACTCTCTTACTCATGGAAAAGTTTGTATTAAAGAACCATCATTGGATGAACTTAATCTTAAAGTGGTCGAAACTACATGCCAAGTGCATGTTAATAAGAAGGATAAAGATGAAAAAATTATTATGGTGTTGTCCAAGGTAAAACTCATGACAAGAAGTCCAACAAGGCAGTTGTGGATCTAGGGAAAATGAGGTGATGTTGTTCCTTTGCTACCTAAGACAAAGTGTAATAAGCAGCACATGGAGTCCAATAAATGTGCGAGAACTCTCCCTTCAACATTTTCTCTCGATTTATTTAAAACAACTTGAATAACATTTTCTGCCCCAATCTTCTCTATAGTGTTTTGAAACAAGGAGAACATTTTGATAGAATAAGTAAACGAATTTCTTTTTTTTGAGAAATGTAGCAGTTAGTCTATATTTATCCACAGGTCCTCAAAAGTGTAGTTCCCCTCCAAAAGTGTTGTAATTACATAGGATCCTATACCTACCAAGTTACAGCCAGTCTATAGTTGTGCTGATTACTTCTGAGCTATCTAAGACTACTTGTTTACACCAAAAAAGTAGACGAATTTCTTGCATCAATAGATTCGAGAAATACACTTCCTTTTGGAGAATTCACCATCACATTGATGATCGTTTTTTTTCGGTTCTTGCCGTCCACTTATTCATCACCATGGAACTTCCAAACATGTTCGATTCTACACGATCATCCTACACATTTTTTCTCTCTCTCTTCCCCTTTAGTTAGATAGATAAGGACCTCTTAAGTTCATGAGAAGTAGGGCTTCATTCCAAATTAGTCTACGATCTCATCGAAGGCTCCAAAAGTGTTGGTATGATTGACAAAATTGAAGGAGAGACCTGCCTTATTCACCCACCATGAAAAACATGCAACTGCACGATCCCTCAAAATATCCATGGCAACAATCATGTAAACTTTAAAAAAGAAATTGTTTTTCCCTACATTATCTCCTTGGAATAATGTTGTTCATTCTCTTAAAATTGAAACAAAGCCGCCCTTAAATGTGTGTAAAGGACACCCTTTCCATCAAATATGTCAAACTTTGGTGGCTTGTACCCCACAGGCATATCAATGTCTGGATGGATGCATAAGTCATCACAATCAAGGCTCTCCGTTCCCTTAGTGACTTGCAAACTGTTTAACGCCTTTCTTAGACCATGAAGTTGGACGTTTGTCGATGCATCTTCTTTCAATCAAGCATCTTTCTCCATTTATACATATTGATTGACCTCATGCAGGACATTGACCACAACTGGCGTTGTGAGGGTAGGAGCTCCAATGGCATATACATGTGGAACAAGTGGCTTGTAGGGAGCGACGATGTGTGCCCCAAATATTTGTTGCATTGGCAGGTTGGTAGGTATGGCAGGTCTTGAGTAGAAAGGTCAGGAAAGGAAAGTCCTGATTGCTAATGGAGAAGCTGGTGGGGCTTGACCATGAGTAGGAGCATACTGAGTTTGTTTAGGCTAAGTCAGTAGAAGGTAAGTCGGTTTTTGAGAAATAGATGGGCATCTTGAAAGTTGGGGAAGTGGTAGCCAAAAGTTTGGCCAAGTCTCGCACTTAGCGTAATTCCTCCCTTAGGATCTCAAGCTCCTGTGCCTAATAGATGGTTCTTGTGATTTGTGATTTTGGATATCTGCTATATTTTGAGAACTCTAGGGGTTCTCTATAGGTATCATTATGTTTGCAACAACGTTGAATTCTTCTTTGTCAGAAACAGATTGGAGGTTGGATTGTGAGTCAGTTTGCAAGTCGATACAAATCAACGTTCTTTTGGGGAATAATGATGAACAAAAAGAAAGAAAAGGGAACCATGTTAGTTTGGGAGATGTTGAAAGATGTAACAAATTTGTAACACGCATATACTCCAAGTTGGCGACATTCAAAATGCGTCCTAATATGGAGTCTCTTTTTGCTAGAGGTAGGCCTACATTGCAATCCGTTTGATGATAAATGATCCATTTACACACATTTTGAATTTGGAACAAAACATAACTTTCATTCATCAAAGGCGGTTTGGATCTTACAAATGAAGTAGGCGAGTAAAAGCCTAAGAAATGGAAGTACAGGGATGGCCACAAGGCACACAAAAGAGATAGATCATACATCTCTTTAAGGAAATATGATAAAGTATAAATGGGAAAAGATAATCTAAGGCCATGTTGAAGCATCATTGTCATCGTCGTAATCACTCATATATCATAGTATGGCCCCAAGTGGTACTTTGGAGACTCATTGAGGCTATACTCAGGTGCCGTGTCTATCACTCCTCCATCTCTCGGATTATAGATGTTGGAACCCGTTTCTGAACCTTCTCTATGGTCTTCTACATATCTTCATCTGGGTCCTTGGGATCCTCTTCTAGATCTTCTTTTGGGTCCTCTTCAAGATCCTCTTCTGGGTCTTCTTCTGAATCTTCTTCCGGGTCCTCTTCAAGATCCTCTTCTTCCTCAACCACCTATATTAAATAGGAACTCTCTGATTGTACATAGGTGTGGTGAGTTCCATGAGAGGAAGTACTTATTCTCTAACCTTATCGACCCATTGGTTGTTTGCAAACCCTATGATCTCCTCTGCACTTTTGGTTGAGTCAGATGGCTCACAGTGGTTCGCCATGCGTAATACATTGGCGTGCACCATCTTTCTTCTCCTATGTTCAATGGAATCATGTAATCCCATTCTGATTGCAAGTTCCTTACCTGTGCTGCTGGGATTGAGGTAAAACCATCTCCATGTAATGCCATGGTCAACCATAGCAGTATGTCTTGGACAATTTCAAATTGTTGCAAAACTCAAAGAGGCACATATGGTTGAATGCCTCCTAACCCAATCAACTTGATAAAGTACAAGTGCCGAGTCTTGACAAACGCCATCCAAGGATATTTCCACCGGATGGAATCTCCAGTAAGGCAGGTCAAAAATGTGCGCCACTTTTTCTCTCCAGTGGGCACATTCCAATGTCTGAGGCGATTCTCGTGGCTCTGGATCCTGTTATGGGCATCTATGCAGTAGTCCATTTGCGGATGACACGAGAAAAATGTTCTATTGCCCAGATCTGTAAGAATAGGATGCAGCCTCCAAAGAAGTTATGCCGTCTTGTGCATTGTGATAATGACCGAAATACCTCGGCAAGAATCATATGCACCAAGGAATGTCTTTGCGGCTTTGCGAAGAGGTTCATAACTATCGGTAAAATGTTGATGTTGATGGAATGATATCTCATTGGGAAGACCATGGCTCCCAAGAAGGCCATCACGAAGACCCTTGGCCTTATGTATACCTATTGTCTACGGGTGCAAGCGAATTCTTCTCGATGTTCGTTGAACCTTTCCAACGTTACTTGGCTTTTCTGAAGTCAAGGTTGAGAACATTCTGTTGAAGGTTATATGATGCTTGCTTTCTTTTATTTTGTAAGAAGAGATTTAGCGGAGAGATCCATGATGCTGAGGATTTTCGTGATGGAAAAGGAGTGGTCCGAGGCAAGAATACTTAAGGGGTAGTTTCTGGTGACAGAAAGGGAAGGGAAGGGGTAGGCATCTACAGGGAGAATTCCAGGGATAGTTTCTGGTGACATAAAGGGAAGGGAAGGAGTAGGCATCTACAGGGAGAATTCCAAGGGATAGTGGATGGGGGGAGCAGTGGCAGAGCCATGATTTTCACTAAGGAAAGTCAAAATATAAAGAAGTATTCACACGAAAAAGCCGAGAGGATTCAACATATAGTATACATTTTTTTTTTTTACCTATCTACAATGTAATTTTCCAGGGGTGTTAAATGACATCCCTTTATGCAAGGTAGCTCCGCCATGGGGGATAAGGGGGATGAGATAAAAAAGAAGAGATGTTGAGGATAAAAGAGAAATTATTTATTTATTTTCAACTGTGAGCTGTGCTAACCCCAGTTAATGTATCTGGTTGGATTCAAGTGGTTAGGCTTCTATGTGTGTCCACGTGGTCTTACGAAACCATTCTTCTAGTAAGTCTGTGTTGCATATTTGCAGTCTGTTAAGTTAATGTAATCATTGGTGAACACAACTTTGCCAAAAGATAAGTTCTTTGGTAATAGTGTATCCTATATTTGATGTCTCATTCTTGTTTATTTAATTCTGTTCAGGTCCCTTCTGATATATCTGCTCAGGATAACCAGACTGCAGACCAGGTAATCCCACAAGTCTCAGATTTATTTTACTATGGAAATTAGACACAGAAAACTTTCTTAGAATGTTATATTCCTCAAATGCTCTTCCATTTCATCATTCACTTGAAATATCACACTCTAACCGGAATAGTTTGTCTGTTTTAAGAATTTATGGAAATTTCATGTTTCTTGGCAAGTTGGCCTCCAATAGAATATAATTGATAACAGACGCCCTTGTTACTTTTCCGGGGTCTGAAATGTTAGTATGGCTTGGCAAAAGTAAATTGTGTTGTTGTATAACTAATTCATACTTTTTCTTCTTCTTTAGGAAGAAGGTACTGGAACCTACTCTGCCCCATCATCTTCAAAAATGATCAGTTTTGAACTTTCCAATGGTGATCCATTTGGTCCCAATGTTCCTGCATCAATAGATGATGATGACTATGTGGAATACCCACTTGATAATATGGCAAATTTTCCAAGTAATGTAGATGAAGAAGAAAGGGTAAGTATGTTGAATTTTACAGAATTGCATCACTTTAGTTTTGGCTTCAGTATTCTTCCTCAGCTTTGACATTTTGACTGGTGAAAAAAAATCAGATGTTAATGAAAGCAGTACTCGAGTCTTTAAAGGACCTGGAGGTTAAACCTCCTCCGGCTGAACAAGCGTCCTCAGATGCTGTCATAGAACTTCCTCAACCTCTGCAGGACACTAGAGAGGAGTTGTCTACTGCAAAACAATGTACCCCCTCAAAAGAAATTAGTGCTAGTGCCGTAGTTTTTAATGAGCACGATTCAGACGCCAAAGTCCAAGTTCCAGATACTAAAAAAGTATCAGTAACTCCAGCTAGTAGTACTTCATCAGTGAAAGAAGTGGAATGCAATGGAGCTTCTCATTGTGAGAAGCTCGTCAGCAATCAAAGTTCGTCCAGTGTTGACACGGTTGATGGTACTAAAGCTACTGTGACTGTTATAAAGAACCCAACAAGTAATGTCATGGATGGTTTGTGGCGTCGTTGGGATCTCAACTTCTTCAAGAACAAATAATGATATGAAAGATTGACTTTTTACAAAGATACATTTGGAACAGATTACGGGTAGCAGAAAAAGTTATAGTGGTTATACAAATTTGCTGTTTGCTGGATGTACATTTTTGGGGGGAGTAAATATTTGTTCTTTCTGTCAGGAGTGATGAGCAAGTTGGGGCAGGTGGTTGTGGGAATTGAAGGGGGGTTGGGTTCGTTTGTCACTAGTTTACATAGGTCTTCCTTCTTTGTGTACAAGGATTCAGCTATGTATTTACTCCCCTGTGAAGTAATTAGGCCCATTGTTTGTTGTAAATTATGGACTGAGCAGAATGTGTTTTGTATATGTACCATGTGATTTGCACAATTTTTCTCGACAAAATTGGAATTGGTAGCGCTGTCAAGTTTTTCTTATTCATTCCTTTTTAAAGTGTTTGTGTATTGTATGGCAAATGGAACAACTTTGAATCATTCAACATGAAACATTGTTTTTACCTTTCGAGGTGTCTGAAATCCTGTTAATGATGATTTTATTTGTTTGAAGTCTTTTTTCGATTTGCAGGTAATTAATGCTTATCATAATTTAGAAACAACTATGTTAAAAGTCCTGAGACTCTGCTACAAGTTTTGTTGCATCTTTGGAACAATTTGTTCTCAAGTTTTGACGGAACACAAGACTTGCACCTAAATTTCACCAAGGCACATTTGCTTTAAATTGATCCAAATCAACTCTAAATGATTTCAATTTTGATATTGAACCTTTTAATATCAATCCAAACCAAGTACGTTTCAATCTAATTAAAGTTTGTATTCCTTGAAGCAATAAAGTAGTATTCTAATTAAAGTTTGTATTCCTTGAAGCAATAAAGTAGTATTACATTGGAAAACAGGGAAATTGTTGTAAAATCACGAAATAATATCTCTTAATGTTATATGTTACAAGTTCTATACATAAATATTAAATTATAGAAAAAGAATGATCTACCATATATTTCAATATGTACAACATTACTGCCTTCCATTGGTATACATTGTTGATGCAAGAACTGTTGAGGCTTCTATCATTCCTTTTCACCAGCCAACAACTTCATTGCAGTATCCACCAGTGAGTGGATTGTCACGCTGTGTCGATTCATTCCAACTGTTCCTGAGAAAACATTAAAGCTCTCTAGCTCTGATGTTGTTTCTATGATGTACTCGAGCTCTGTCTCCATTCCCAGATTTCCCAACACTTGAATGTTTGTTCTTTTATCCCTCATCATCCAGATTGACAACTCCATGACAAACCTCCTAATTCTTGGAACTTTTATTGATGGATGTTGATGCTTCCTAAGAATCTCAACAAGCTTTGCAGCCAATTCAGATTCTTGAATTTTCGCGCTCTGTAACATGATGATTGATTCCTCTGGTGTTATAAACTTGAATATATGCGCGCCTAGTCCCATCATTACTTCTTGTAACTTGTGTTCCTCTGTCATAATTGCTTTGAGTACCTGAAATGGTTATAAGTTTATGTTTGTTTCTGGTTTGAGAAATTCGATTAAGTAGGAACTGAATGAATAAGTTTTTGTGGCACTTACAGTTGGTCCTGCAGAAGCAATCTCCCTCAATTCTTCAATGTAACCTTCTCCACTGTAGACACACAAGTTTCTCAGGATTCTTGCTGCATTTATTCGAAGCAATGGAACTTCCAATGCTTGGACAAGCTTGCCAGTCACCTTCAGTTTCAATATCCTATGGCAGTTGTTCTTGCTTTCAAGTGCCAGCATAGCTAAGGCTTCTCCTGCTGCAGTTCTTACATTACTGTGATGATTTGACATGGCCTCCTTGAGGAAGATATTGCACAATTCCTTAAGGATTCCACCGGTGCCTCCAATTGTCTCTGTTGCATCTTCCTCCAATCCCAAACTTTTCAAGATCTCTATTCCCAATTGTTGTAAAGTAGGGTGTCCCTCTCCATATCTTAATATGTCTCTGATATTGCTAATGGTGAAGACTATTTCTGAAATTTCTTTTCTTAGCTCCTTACCTGTGGCGCCTGCTGTGCTTACAAGCATCTTCACGACCTGGAGAGACCGTTTTAGCGTCAATATCTGTGTCGGTGTGGCTGATTCCTCTCTTAGTAATCTCTCTCCTGCTTGTGTGAACTCTATGATTTTGGGCAGAAGACCTCTAGTATTGCCAATCTTCCCACAGTTGTCGTGGTCGCGAGCAAGTTTCTTCAGAATGAGCAGCCCCAAATGATTGAATGTCCAAAATCCATAGTTCTCATTGTCAAAGATGATCCTCTTTTCACATATTTCATCACTTGCTCCAGTTGGCATCCTGCTGATTTGAAGAAGTGAAGATATGGACTCCATAGCACCAGGTATCCCCGCAACACGAAGAGAATTTTGCTTTTTACCAGTAATCTTCGATATGATCTCTGCTGCTGATAGCCTCAACTCTTCTTCTTGGATGTCTTTCCAATTCAACATCTCAACCAACCTCTCCATTACTATTATGTCTGTTCCAATCTTCTGAAGGGTGTCATAACAATATCGTGGACTTGTAGCAAATTTTCTTAGGATTTGAGCACCAATAAGCTGTTCATCTGGTGAGCTAGAGGCTAGGAGTTCCATAGCAAATGAAACCATGTCCATCTTAAGACCATCAAATATGCTCCCATTAACACATCTTGAATAAGCATCATAAAAGAACCTCCTAACACAAGTCATACCTGATGGCCCCAATTCACATTCTTTGTTCACCTCCTCCAACAGTCTACAAAAGTTGATCTTCCATTCCCAATATGCTTTTTCCAAGAGAAAAAGCAATGCCTCCGTGAACGCGAGGGAATAGAATATAAGTAGAGCACTTTTCCTGTTCTTCTTATCGGTATCTCCTTTCGCCACTTCACCAAAGTTCCTCAAAACAAGCTTCATCAACGAAAGCACCAAACATGCTGTTGCAGATAATATTTGGAGCCAGTACAACATCTTACTAACATTTCTTGCTATGAACATCCATCGCGCATATGGAAGCAGAGGAACCTCTGAACTAGTCCACATTCGTGTTGACACCCTCCGCTTATCCCATTTCCCACGAGCTGTCTGTTGTGAATTCCTTCCAATTTCCCTACTGCTTGCCTTTGTAACATCAGAAAAAGGCTTGAAAACTGCTTTTGCAGCCTTGACAATGCTCCTTGTACTTGATTTAATCGCGCGAAAGCTGCTGATCCCCACATCAGCAATAGACCATGTTGCCTGATGCTGCCACTCAAGCTCATGACTCCTACTAAAGATTCTTGTTCCTTCAATCAACAGAATAGTTGTTATGACCCAAAAGTCTGTTGTGTCTAAAGTGATCGCAAAGCCACCAAGAAGCACAACTGTTGCCCATATGAAACCAAGTGTCCCTAGTCCAGTTGCTGCCTTTTCCAACACTGCTAGCCTTAGAGCAAAAAGAGTAATCTTTTTCTCCGGTGCACGAACCTCTCCCCTTTTCGGAGAAACAGAATTTGATGTACTGCTATTCTTTGTCTCAATTGTACTATGAGGTTCAAAGATAGTTGGAACACCACTTTCTGTTAAACTTAACATCCCATTTATCTCTAAATGAACACTTCCTTCACTCTCTATTGATGATCTACGATCCATTTTTCGATCTCTTTTATCGTGTTGTTGTGTTCATAAAAAAAAATAGTTAGAAATATATATAGGGAAAGAGGGGAAAGTGAGCTTAGAGTACACGTTTAAGTTGTGGAAATGAAGAGGAAAGACAAACGTTAAGTTGTGTTTCTTTCCGCTATTATTTCAAGGAAAGTTAGTTTATAAGTTTCTGCTGCTTAAGTTTGTTTGTTTTGGCTGCCCTGCTTTTAAGTTTGCCAACATGCTTTTCCACTTCTCGTCAAAAAATTATATTGTATGCTTCTAAAAACTCTCAAAGGAAATTCATGACTTCACTATTGTTGAAGTTGGTCAGTCAAGATAGGCACTTCCCCCTCCACCTGAAAAATTCACAAATAGTCGATTTTAAAAGATGAGTTGCTATTTTTGAGTCTTACTTGTGAAATTTGAAACTCCAAGATGCTATTGCCATTTCTACTCCATTCGCTCCTTGAAGACCTAATTAATATCTCACAAAAATCAATATATAAGGTGAAAGTTACTACTAAAATTCCAATAATGGTTACTAATAATAGATACTCAATCCGTTTTAATTTATTGTCTTGCTTTTATTTTTAGTCCGTTTAAAACAGAAAATATTTTTTTTCTTTTTTACAACTATTTAGTTTTAACTTTTCATATGTTATGTATAAGATCACGTAGATTAAAGGATATTTTGATACATGTACATATCTTTAGTTCAAGACCACAAAATTGAAAAGTTCTTAATTTCTTAAATTTATTGTCGAATCAAAATGAGATAAATAAATTGAAACGAGGGATTACAAGAATAATTGACTAAGACAAAAATAGTAGGGGTAGCTAAAAAATAAAATTCAGAAAGCAACCTTCAACCTTTCCCCCTAAGTTTGGCTAAAGTAGTTTCCCCTCTATGTAAAAGTGTAACAAATTCTTACTCCTTTTTTACCAGATTTTTCTTTATCACAAGGTTTTTCTTGTGGAAAGTAGACTTTACAGATATGACAGTTCAATAACAACACTAAGGAAGTTTTTTTCTTGGTTTTCATTCGGTGTTCGAAGCTCACATTAACACTCTGACTAAATTTGAATCGCGCATTGTAGGACCCATTTGAAGGTAATGCTCCAAACAGGATATAGGAAGTTAAGCCAATTAAAAAGTAGCTTGAGCCTTCCCATGATGATGTAACAAGTGTAACTTTCTTGGAGAACAAGTTATTGTAAGATGAGAATTAAATTTATTAGCCATTCATTGATGATCCAATACATCATTGTTTTGAAGTACGTATTAATATTACGATAGTTCAGTGTATTAAGTTTTTACTAGCTAAAGGAAAGATTAAATTATTTTACCTATATTATACTCAATTTTATCATGTATTTTATAAAAGGTTATTTTCACCGTTTAAATTCATTGATTATATTTGTGAAATAAATATTTAAAACATTGACAAAGATATTCTCAGTGTATTCGCAAACTGGTTAGTATTCTCTTATTATATTATATTATATTATATATATTCTATAGTTTGAGACTGAAGGAGGTACCTCTATATCGACGTACTTGTTTCAGCAAGGATATTGTGGAAACAATGTTTTTTGTTCTACTTTAATTTAATTAGTGTACAATTTTTTTGAAACTATGAGATTCCCTTTAGCTATTTCTTTTAGTTTTAAATTTATATTCTTTAGTTATAGTTTTATTACTTTGAATGTTGGTAATATTAGTGTAAATTTTATAACTACTTTGAGTAAAAAGTAATTTGTCGATGAAGAAAAGTACTTTAATTATGGACATCCCAATGACTAGGGGTGTCAAAACAATATGAAAAATCGATCAAACCAACCGAAGCGAACCGATTTATGCTATTTTTTCAATAAAATCGTGGACTTTTATTTAAGTGTATAACCATCCCGAACAATTGGGATGGTCTTTTTAATTTAAGAAAAAAACCAAAAAAATCCCAAACCGAATCGAATAACCTTACATGTAAATATATTTTATATATTAACAATATGTTAAATTTAATATATAAATATATTTTATAACATTTTTCAAATATAAATATAACTTAGGTCCTAGGTCTCTGGTGACTAGACGACTTTGGGTCTTTGCTCTTTAATTAGCCTTTACTTAATTAAGTTTAAAATTAAAAGATACTGTAATAGATACTCTATCAAACAATACAACAAAACCTATCCAAACACTCCTATTAAATATTTAAGATCAAACAATACGGCAACAAGATTTTTCATTCTTGTCTTTTTGGTGAAGAATTAAAGTGTTTATTCAAGAACATATTTGTCAAAGAAATATATTAATAGTAGTACATTTTGAGGTGATATTTTAAAAGTGAAAAAAACCAAAAAAATTAACCGAACCATACCGATACCAAATATAAACCGATATGACTGGCAGGGGCGGATTTACGTTGAACCATGGGGGTTCATTCGAACCCCCTTCGTCGAAAAATTACACTATATATATAAAGATTAAAGTATTAATTTACGTGTATATATATACTATTGAACCCCCTGAACATATACCAAAGGCGTAGCTCAGTGGCGTTGAGGGTTCAGGAATTTGCTTTATTGCATGCGAGGTCGCGTGTTCGAATCTAGGCAAAGGCATTTTTTTATCAGCTTATATTTTAGACGTTTTAATTTTTTTAAAAAAAGAATAATGCAATCAGAAAATGATGTTTAGTTCCAAAAAATTAAAACGCTGATTGGGAATTTAGGATTTATTAGTTTAACCCCTAATTACAAAGTTAAATATTAAAAAACTCTTTTCTTCTTGATTCGATCCGTTTAATCCGACCCGTTTATTTGTGGATATTATTTACGTGATTAATTTTTTTTGAACCCCCTTGATGAAAATCCTCCCTCCGCCACTAATGACTAGGATGGTTTTAAAAAGACTAATTTTGGTTATATATTATAAAATATCTGAAAAATTGGGATGGTATAATTGTTAAAAAATAACTGACTGAACCGTACCATTGACACCCCTACCAGTGACCTCTTCACATTAGATTTGCGAGAAAAGATAATTTACCACCACACAAATATATCTTATAATTTATTTTAGAGCAAAATTTTAAATCATTTAATCAATATCACTTAAAATTTATCAATATTAATAATATTTATCATATATTTTTTTTACACTTGGTAAAATTGATTTAATATCGTTTTTTAGGCCACGTCGATTAAAATACAAAGCTAGTGGTTCAAAGTCAAGAGAGATTTATCGTTAATGTCTCTTAATGCATTTACCCAATTTGACATAAAAACAATTAACTTAATTGGGTACTGTTTTAGGTTATTTCTATGATAAATTGAGCATAATTTGACTAATTAATTATGTGATTATTAGTGAAGATCACTTAGATATGGTCATAATGTGCAAAACAGGCAAATGAGCTGGTCTTCTGGCTTGCAAGACTGGACTATACAAGAAGTCTAGCTTATGTGTCAAATTAACGTCTTATAATTAATGAGTCACTTTTTAGTATATCACAAACAAATTATATTACGTATTTAAATACATGCAAAAAAATAAAAATAAAAATAGAGATTCAAAAGTTATTTTTTATTTATGTCCAACGAAAGAAATAACTAAAAAATTTACATTTGTCAAGGGAGCGTGTAATGGTTGAAATACTACAATTTCAAATCATAGTGTCACGAGTTCGAATTTCAGTAAAAAAAATTTGTTATGGTTATGTACACATATAGACGTGGGGAGATGGTTATGCTAAAAAAAGGCTTAGAAGATAAGTGAATTATTCTACTTGATGGCTGCAGTTTCCATTTGTTTATGTGTCCATAATATATGTACATATTACTTGTCGTCTAATAAACAAATGATTTATTTTTGTTTAGGTCATTAAAATTGGTTGCTTGTACAGCTTTAACAACATCCAATAATTAGAAATTTTCAAATATAAGCAAGAAATAAGCATGATCTGGACATTACTATGTAACTCAATCATTCATCAATTGTGTGGATGTATTGTTGTTTATCCATTGAATAGTCTCCTAGTTAATTTAATTAAAAGATATATGATAGTAGTTATTAGTAGTTATTGTGCTGAGAGTAGTAGTTGATGGTAGTAGTAATTGGTGTTGGCTGCTAATAGTTGTGACGGATAAAAGTGATAGGTGATAGTGGTGAATGACAACGGTGGTTGCTGATAAATAGTAGTGAGTAATGGTGATGATTGTCGATAATTATTAGTGATGTTTGTGATAATAGTGGTTAATGGTAGTGAGATACAAATACTAACAAAATTCATCATATTTGTATTAAGAAGTTGTGTATTATAATCTGTTTTGTTCCATCATTTATACAAACATTACATTTATTTGAATGTTAGTTATTATTTTCAACAAATTTAATATATGTATTGTTTGATTTGATACACTCGTTCAATATATGTACACCAAATTAGTTAGATAAAAGTGCAAAAGCCAATAGAAAACACCAATTTACTCATACAACCCAAAGTGATCAAGCCATGAAGATACTAATATTTGGAATACAAAATACGATACACAATATTTGTTTGAAATTCTTAAAAGATAAGATTGAGTAAATTTTTAGAAGATGTTTTCATCTCATCTAATTGCTTGTACTTATTTAAAAGAATATGCATTCGTCAAATATATGCATTCTTAGTTTTTCATTTTTTGATTAAACAAGGAGTTAAAGATAAAAAAAACACATCTAAATTATCCTTATTTCTGAGTCTCTTCTAATATGGCTGAAATTGAATTCTTTCAAAGCTTTTAGGTCACTATGTCATGACCCGCCACTTAATCATACCAATTAGTTATAAAATTGTTCATATGGAAGCATAAGTATGCTAGCCTTAGTGTGAAGATACGGAGAGATTCTTGGAAAAACTCTAGAATAGCTCGGAAGAATTCTTGAAAAACTTTAGAATATTTCAGGCATATAGAGAATTTTAGAATAAGTGTATATTAGTAAACATGTAAAGACTTGTATATCAATTATTATTTGCATCTTAACCCTTATGTGTAGTATAAATAGAGAGACATTCATCTGTAATACAACCAAGCAAGGATCAACAAAATCCTCCAAGTCTTTGAGTGAAAGTCTTACTTGAGCTTGTAAGATCGTGAAAGATTTGTGAGCGAATTCTCAAGTGCTTAGTAGAAGTCTAAGATCGTGACAACTAGGTCCTGATGGAGACCATCCTCATTTTTTTTGGTCAACGGTCAAAGACTCGATTAATAATTAATTTTTGAAGATAATATGTCATATGGTCACTCAATTATGGATATTTTTCTCAAAAATCATTCGATTTTGATTATTAACTCAAAAATTACTAAATAAGTGTTTTACTTACAAAGTCACTCAATCTATTTAATTGATTTTCTTAATTAAATTTTGCTGACATAAATTTTTTATTTCCAACCAAAAGTTTTAAAAATGAAAAAAATATCCTTTTACATCATTTAATAATTCACCCACTTGATCTGATTCGCTAAAAATATGACATTGATCCTTTTATTTTACCTTATTCCCCTAAATAAAATTTTAAAAAATAGAATAAAAGGAAATCTTATAAGAAATTCATGTTGTTGTTGTTCGTCAACCTTAGCGGTTCCAGAAAAAATCTTGTTAGGATTTATGCAGTTTTGATGATTGATAAAGCAAGAATAAACACGTCAGTCAATATGGCCCAAAGGTACACTCATGGGCGGATTTACGTTGAACGAACCCCCTTCGTCAAAAAATTACACTATATATATAAGATTAAATTTTTAATATATGTGTATATATATACTATTGAACCCCCTGAACATACACCAAAGGCGTAGCTCAGTGGCATTGGGGGTTCAAGAATTCGCTCAACTGCACGCGAGGTCGCGTGTTCGAATCCGGGTAGAGGCATTTTTTTTATCAACTTATATTTTAGGCATTTTATTTTTAAAAAAATAATAATAATGCAATCAGAAAACGATCTTTAGTTCCAAAAAATAAAAACGCTGATTGGGAATTTAGGATTTATTAGTTTAATCCCTAATTATAAAGTCAAATATTAAAAAACCCTTTTCTTCTTGATTCGACCATTTAATCCGACCCGTTTATATCCGATTCAACCCGTTTATTTGTGGATATTATTTACATGATTAATATTTTTCTGAACCCCCTTGATGAAAATCCTCTCTCCGCCACTGGGTACACTGTCACGAGCAGTTGAATTCATGATAGCTTTTAAAATGAATAAATACAAGAGTACAAAAGTTAAGAAATGGATAGTGCTAATTTCGTGAAAAAAAATCCAAGGAAACAAACAAGTGATGAATTGAAGAGAAAGAATCTATGAGTTTGATTTGAAGAAGGAGTCTAAAGAGGCAAGGATATTGAATTGAAGATGGAGTCTCACTTGAAGTAGAATTCTTCAAGTGAGTGCTGAATTGAAGAGTTGGAGTTCGACTACAACACAAAAGAATCAATAAATTTGATTTAAAGGAGTCTAAAGAAGCAAAGAGCTTGAATTGAAGAATGAGTCTCACTTGAAGCAGAACTCTAAGTCAAGATAGTTCGAGTCAATGTGGAGTTTGAAGTGTAACTCTATGAAGAATTGTGCTTAATTAGAGGTGAAATCATACGGAATACTTGTGCACTTACATAGCAAAAACTGCAATTGAAAATTTGGCTTTGCAAGTGCTACCAGCGAATCGAAGGAACACATCAAAAAACATGTTCATATTGCAGAGTTTATATATTATGAGTTCTTCTTTGTGATTGAGTCTTGATGTAATCTTAGTTCAGTGAGTTATAAACTGATTCAGTGAGTTATAAACTGAATTAAGAGTATTGTCTTCAAGTTAGGATAACTTGAAGAGTTGGAACACATACCTTGAGATGTTTGTGTTAAAATTTAGGAATTAGAGTTAGTTCCTAGGATTGCAAGAATTGTAATCTGAATTCATAACTTGAAGTTTAAGATTCAGAGTTAGTTCCTAGGATTGCAAGAGTTGTAATCTAAATCCACAACTTGAAGTTTATCAATTAGAATTTGTTACTTAGGTTACAGAATTTGTAATCTTAAACTGTTGAGGCTCATTGATTTAGTGAAGTTGGAGTTAAATCATGTAGGGGTACATGTCGTGATTTTCTACACCTTTTTAGCCGGATTTTTTCCACATAAAAATATTATTTTTGACTTATTGTTCTTACCGCTTTGTTGAAACAGGTTAGGCAACCTGTTTCACACTTGAGCGAAAAGTTAAATTAGTAAATTACTAGGTCGTGCAGACTATCAATCTCCATCATCAAAACCTCAACAAACACCCTTTTGTAAATTTTATTATTTTTTGTAATAATCAGACTAAAAGGGTTCCTGTCAAACAGTTCAAGAAAGAATACTATATCAAGATTCAGGAACTAGTGATGTCTTAAAAAAGGTATCTTCGTTTTTTTTGGACGAAAAGTTAATGAGGAAAATCATAAAGTTAGAAAGAAAAGTCATGGAAATGGCCTTAAAGGTTGAAAAATGAGTAGAGAAATAAACAAAAGAAGGCCATAAATACTGGCCTTGCCTTTATTATTTTAAAAGAAAATTAGGATAAAATAAAGGCGGAATGATTTGGAAAGCCCTTATATTTAACTTTGTAAGTTAAATTCTTATACTCATAATTTTATCCACTGAATTCTTAAACTTATCAAAACACAATATTTTAAACATTTTTCTCATTGGATGTATATTTGTATAATACACTCATTTTATATGTGTAATTCCACGTCATTTTTAGTAACCTATAAGATATTCACTGCTTTTAAAAAAAAAATACTTTGCACATTCCATAAATGTTAAATAATATGTTCATCATATTTGCTCTCAAATTGAATGTCAAATTCATGTTAAATAGATGAATTTCTTGTCTATTTAACTTGAATTTCACACTACAAGTTCAAAAACACAAAACCAACAAATTTTCATCACAATTTTAAATTAATTTCAAAAATTCACAAAACTCATTTATTGTTCCTCAAACTTCCTCAAGCTTATCAATGAATTTTTTCAATGTTTCAATTCCTAATATCACTCTTTACATTATTACATACGAGATTAAAAAATATTCATGAAATTAAAATTATGGAAATGAAAATATGGCAGAGCGAACAAATAGCCAGAAATGGTATTAATTTTACAGCAAAAAGGAGAATTTTGAAAAAGCATTTTTACGAGTAGGGATAAAAGATTTGGGGGGGGGGGGGGGTTGAAGGTTGGGAAGAAGATAGGTTTTTCCTTTACTGTTTCCTTTTATAAAGCTTTTTTCATTTTTTTTTAAAATTAAATATTTTTTAATGTAAATATTCTGAATTTGTTTGCTTTAGAACACGTCTAGTGACGTTCACTCAGCAATATTAATGCCACATATATTCGGTCAATGGTCAAAGAGGTTTAAAATATTGTGTTTTAGTAAGTTCAAGGGTTCAGTTGGTAAAGTCGTCAGTATTATGATTCAACTTACAAATGGAGTCAAGTACAAGAGTCTCACAAGTCATTCTGCCTAAAATAAATGACTAGTTTCAAATACATACAATAAAGTAGGGAAAATACATAAAAAAAACCCTGAACTTGGCACGAAAACTTACTTTAGTACTTTAACTTTACGGGTAATTATTTACCCCCCTTAACATATTTGAAGTGAATTAATACCACCTTAAAAATATAATACCAGTCTCAAGTTGACAAGTGTATTACACACGCGCCACGTCATTGACACATTAGAACCACATAAGCGCCATGCATGACTCACATTGGAAATTCTTTAAAATTTGATTTTTGATTTTTTAAATTCATTTCTTTCTTTTCTTTTCAGAATATTTAAATACTAGTTAATCTTTAGTTCTTAATTAGTTTAAGAAATATTGAAATCATTAGCAATGATTTTTTTTCATTACTCAACGTCATTTACTGCCATGTCAATTGTCGGTGTTCTTTATTTTTTTTATTTTTATATACTAATAAAGGTCTAATTCTTAACTAATTCAAGAAAAAACACATTTATTTGTAGTGATTTTTTTTAAATTTTTTTTTTTCTCTACCCATTGCTTCAATTGCCATTGCCAACCATTAACATTAGAGATCGGTTGACAAAACCTCATCTTCTTTTATGCCCAAGTCTTCATTTTTTAAAAAAAATCATAACTTTTTAAGAAAAATCAAATCTCCAAAGTAAAGAGTAAAAAAAATTATGTGGGTTTTGAATGTGATTCTTTTTGTTTATGTGTTTAACGAAAAAATGTACTTTGAATGTAGAATTTGAAGAAGGAGAAAGAGGATGGGGTGGGGTGGGGTGGGGATAGGGTGGTGGGGAGTTTGAGGAAGAAAAGACAAGCAGGTAGAGGGGGTAGGTGGGGTTTTGAGAAAGCGGGGTGAGGGGTTTGAAGAAGAAGAAGAATGGGGTGGGTGGGTTTGAAGAAGAAGAAGAATGGGGTGGGTGGGTTTCATTTTTTTTTAATTATATATATAAAGTGGGACCATTACTTTTTAAAAAAAAAACTTAACGCGCTTTCAAAAAAAATACTTTTCTTTTTTTGCCACGTCATCCGTTAGGATAGTATTAAATTCACGCGAAATGAGATAAGGGGGGTAAATAATTACCCGTAAAGTTTAAGTACTAAAGTAAGTTTTCGTGTCAAGTTCAGGGGGGTTTTTATGTATTTTCCCAATAAAGTAATTAGTTTACAACAAATATAGTCATGTTTTATTTACACAAAAAAAAAAAGCCAAAAATCATAGGAAATATACGCCGAATATACAATATAGCTTGTCAAAGGTCATAGAAAATATACACTGACTATACAATATAGTTTGACTATACAATATAGTTTACTTATACATGAATTATATACTAACTATACATTATGATACACTAAAAAAGTTTTTAATATAGCTTAACGATACATGAAGTATACATTGATTATATATGAAGTATTCAATAAAGATTTAATCTTGATTAACTCAAAATCGTCTCTAAATAGTTCCAAATTTAGATACAAAATCCTCTTGATTTTGTGAGTTTTTATATATGAAGTGAATTCAAAATTTCGGTACATTGAATTTGAAAAAGAAAATGAAGAAGAACAACAACGACGACAAAGGAGGAGAAGGAGGAGAAGGAGGAGGAGGAGGAGGAGGAGCAGGAGGGGGAGCAGGAGGAGGAGATGAAGGAGGAGGAGAAATAAAAAGCTACTTTTTATAATTTTTATTTTTGACTTGAAAGTTACTTTTTTAAGCCAATCTAAACGGTCTTTAAGTCTTATTTTTAAAAAATAAATATTGGTGCTTATTCCACTCATTAAGGTTACCATGTATTCTTTACACGTTTTTCATTGTTAACGACAATGACATTAGGACGAGGTAAACTCAGATTTGCGACCAACACTTCTTTCTTTTTTCTATAATGCTTGTTGCATCAGGTATGTCTTTTATAACGTCTCCTTGATAGATTATTGTGTTAAATTCATGATGTCCATAACGTTTAAGCTTACCAGACTTTCAATTAGATGTGTCCCGATCAAATCATAATGATGGTTTCCTGCATACATACTACTTTCAATTAAATTTTCTCTCATTTACCTTCTTGATTGATAGATAGTGAGTCCTAGGACTTGCTTTCTTAGATCTGTTGAATTTACTTTGTCTTCACGAATTAGATTTGAACAAATATTTGTGGGTGACTTTAGTTTTAATTGATCGTGTGTGCAGTTTCCAATTTATTACTCAGGCAGAGTGAAATGACTACGCTCTTCTATCACCTTTCCTTTCGGTGATATATATTTTGCATTAGCACTTGTGAAGTAGACACTATTTATTGAGCTAAAGTGATGAGACGATTCCTGTTGTAATTTGAGTTCATAAATGTTTTAATAAAAAAAATGTACATCTAAGTCGATGACATTGATTCGTTTAGGTAGGGGTGTACATGACTGAATTGGTTCGAGTTTTTCAAATATCAAATCAAATTTTTTGTGTCAAATTTTTAAATTTATAAACCAAACCAAACTAATAAAACTCGATTTTTTTCAGGTTTTTCAACCTCGGCTTTTTCGGGTGGGTTCAGATTTTTTAAATACCAAATCAAACCATTTGTATAGAATTTTTAAAATTTTAAATCAAACCAAACTAATAAACCTCGGATCGAGTTTTTGAATTTTTCTGGTATAGTATTCATACAAACATATAATTAACTTGAGCTCCAAATATTTCTTTAGTCCAACAAAAATACAACTATCTAAGGTGTTTCTTAAGAAAATAACACAAGATATGAGATGAGTGATGACACTAAAATATTCAATAAAAAATAATAATGAAATCGTATAAAAAAATATTGTTAATTGATAAGTCATAATGAAAATGATCATAATTTAAAAGTACTAAATCATAGTAAAATAAGTCTAATAAGTATTAGTTACATGATTAAATATTAAAGAAAAATTAAAATTAGATTGTCATTTTAAATGTTTAAACCAAAAACTAAAGAACAAATATTCAAAATTATTGTCATTCTTAGAGCCTGTTTGCATTGATGTTGGGAAGTCAAAGTTATTACTTTTTTTTAAAAAAAATGAAGTGTGTGCCAAATCTTTAAAACTGCTTTTAAATGGAAGCAAAATCAGTTTTTCTACTGTTAGAAAGAAACTAAAAAAAATCTGCCTCTTAAAAAAAGAAAGGGTAAAAGTCTGAAAAATACCTAACTTTGGTCGAATTTGTTGTTGCGATACTAAACTTTCATGAGGACCGATTACCTCCCTAGACTATTTAATACCGTATTTTAAACATATATATTTGCCCACGTGGACATAAAAAAGAATTCAAAATTATAAATAGTAATGTGTCCACGTGGGCACATATATACCTTTAAAATACACTATTAAATAGTTCAGGGGGTAAAAAATACGGTATTAAATAGTCTAGGGAGGTAATATGTCCTTATGAAAGTTTAGTATCGCAACAACAAATTCGACCAAAGTTGAAGTATCTTTCAGACCCTTATCCCAAAAAAGTAGAAGCAGAAGTAAAAAAAAATTATTTTCTTAAAGACTAAAATATGTCTTTCATATATACGTATTTACCAATATATCCCTTATTGATTAATTAACATATCTAATAAGTTTATTTAAGTTTCTTTCAAGAATTTAATTTTTTATTTTTATATAATAAATTTTTATTTTATTTTACGTTTATATATTATTATTTATATTTTATATTTATATATTATCTTACACATTATTTTACAGAATTAGAAATAAAGGTAACAACAATCATTTGCAAGAATAAGAAAAAAGAAAATTTATCTAGAATGGTTTTTAAGAAAACAATATTATTTTTTCGTATGTAGTGATTTAACCTGTGGAATGATTTTTAAATTTATTTTTCTTGATATTTTTAATTATATTTAAATCATCATATTAATATTATATTAATATTTAATTTATTTATTAATCTATGCATAATATTGATTGAAGTTTGAATATGTACATATTAATTCAATTAAAACTTTTATAATAGAAATTCAAAATAGTTTCTCTCTATAAAATAATCTTAATATTAAAAGGACATTGATACTTTCACATTTTCGTAATTTGACTCTCAAAAGCATTTTTTAGAAAAGATTAGTCAAACACAATTTGCTTATCAAAAGTATTTTCCAAATGAATTAGCCAGATACAAATTGTTTTTTTTTTATAAACCATTTTCTGAAAAACTATTTTAAAAAGTGTTTCTAAAAATAAACAGTGTGCAACAGCAATGTCAAACAGGCTCTTAGTGTTGAATTAATTTAGTATAACTTACATAAATCCCATAGTGTAAGACCCTAAATTACAATTTATCCCTACTCTTTTCTATTTCACAAAAATCCCTTAAAATATTAATCATCCAAATACATTAATTGTGATACATTATAAAACTTGTGTGTTGAGGTTAATATGGAATATTAACGTAAAATTGATTTTTCCCCACAAATCACGCATAATTGATTTTCTTTCCCACAAATCACGCAGAACTTATTTATATCAACCAATTCAAATCTGTAAGAGCTTCACAAAATTTAAAAATCAAATCTTCATCTTCTCCATCAATTCGAAATCTTGAATCTCAAATCCGCCATTGTAGATGATTGGACAAACGATTCATGATTTCAAATCATCAATTCGAAAAACGTCGAGTATAAGAAATCGTCGAATATAAGAAATCGTTCAAAGCATAACAAAGAAACGGAAACTTCTTTTGAGTGGTTTTAGCAAATGGGTTGCTACTATTTCCAAGAAACAATTTTATAAGTTCAATTCTTGGAGAAAGAGATGGAGATACTACTGCAAATGGCATTCGGCATTGAAACATGGCCATTTTTTGTGGCACATGAAGTATAAAACAGGTGCTTCAATTACCCAATTTAATGAAGTGAAGTTGAAGAAGGGATTGTTGGTACAATAAATATGGAGAAACAAATTGAGTCCTAACAGAATCAACAAATTCAAAACTCTAATTTCTTCTCCTTGTTCATCGAAGAATCTTTTAAATTTATCGTTAAATTGTACTAATACAACATGAACCTATCAATCTTGTTGAGACATTTCGAAATCTGAGAAAGTAAGGTGAGGTATGAACGATACAAAAGTGATAGAATTGTTGTTGGTCAAAACTTTAGTTTGTGAATCTCAAATCAGTCATTGCAGTTGAGTTAGAGATCGTGAGTTGAGGAAAAATTTGAAGATTCGATACATCATTGAGGTGAAGAAACAAAAGACTAAAATTTTAATGTATCTGCTATGTATTGATACAACAGATAAAAAGGCCGAAGAGATACATAATTTTGATGGATCATCCATACCTTTTATAATGTTGTGTAATCATTTTTTGATTTGTGTTTTCGAGATGAATAGATTTATCAATACACTATATATATATCTTGTTAAATTGATAAGTATTGTATTTCTACTAGATACATAAATAAGTAATTGTTGTTTATAAGATGTTAGGTTTGAAATCGATATATTACTATGTGAATTGTGATAGTTGTCATGTATTAGATATGTTTAGTATAAATTTAAATTTACGTATCATGTCAAAAAATTAGTGCATGATACATTACTATTTATGTATTTTATTTTGTTTGAGAAACACTGTAGTTTATAAAAAAGATACATACATGTAATTGGTCCTAATAGCATTTTTTGTGTGATACATAACACAATAGTGAGTTGATATGTATGTGATACATCTAATGAAGTTTGAAAACTGTTGAATTTGATATATATTATGTATCATGTACATATTTGATACATGACATTTTATCTATAGAATATTAAGGTTTATGTAGCAAGTGTATTTATTGGGTAATGTGTACAGTCACATAATCTTCTAATTTAAATAAGTCTGAACAAAAATTAAAGACTGCAGATACATAACAACAATTGATACGTGGTAGATTATTCAATTTGTCATAATTATGTATCAGATAATAATTAAAGACATGAGACACACATGTTTAGATATGAAAATAAACTAGAACCTATATGTATTAGAAAAAAGATTAACAACAAAAAAATATAATGTATCAGATTGTTACTACATTTTAAAGAAAGTATCGCATCTTCATAAACACGACCAATATCGATAATGTATCAAATTGTTGCTGCATTTGTGAGAGTCCATTGGGTGTACAGTAAAAAACCTTGTCAATACATTGGCATAGCAAGTCCACCAGTACTGGCATTTGAAGTAGGAGGGGATGGACCACAATATCTCATATTACCTCCAAGATTAAGGAAAAAAAAATGCAGACCACTTTGGAATGTTGAGCCAGAATGTCTTGGCTATGCAGAATGGGTACTTAGATCCGTGAAAGATCCATCAACAACAACAGGTAAATTTGCCGATGTGGTAGGTGGTCGAGGATAGTTAGACTAAAAGGTTGGTTATGAGGATTGATGATGAAAAAAAAAAGGCAAACAGAAAGTTGGAGAACATGAAGAATGTTATTTTTAGTGTTGAATTCAATTTGATTGGAGAGAGAACGATTTTGAATTTCAAATTGTAATGAAGGAATTAATTGATAAGATTGTGGGAGGGAAAATAGGGAGATATTGATGGAGTGAAATAAGGAAGAGAAAATGTGGGTTTTGGGAGTGTGAAGTTATGTATCGACTGTTGGGGTTTGGGAAGTAAAATAAGGGATTTTGGTAATATTTTAGAATGGTAGGGAATAATAGAAATTATGAAAAATAAAGGTGTATAGATAGGTAATTTTTCCATTAATTTATTTTGTTAACATTAATATTGGTTTGATTTTGAATTGATCTTTATTAGAGTTACTAATATCTATGGATTAAAACTTTTATTGGACCATTCAAAATTCCAAGTTTAAAAAAACTTGAAAATATATGTTCAAAGATAAAAGGGAAAAAGGACAAATATAACTCCGAACTTTCAAAAATGGTATATAAATACCCTCCGTTATACTTTGAGTTTATATATACCCTTACCGTCATATTTTTGGATCAGGTATATCCTTACACTAAACGGAAAGACACATGGCGACATCTTAAAGATTTACCCTATTTTATTTTGTTTTATCTTTCACCTACAAAACTCCGAATTAAAAATCCCGACCCTATCTAAAATATCTGTAAAATGCATTTCTGAAGCAAATCCCTCAATCCCGTCATCATCTCTTTTCGTATTCTCAATAATCAAGAAAATTCATTCCCTAGAGAAACCCATTACACTATCTATCAAATTTGTTTCCAAATTTACACTATTTAAGTTGAAAATATAAAACCTTTACACATAAACATGTTACAAAAAACTCTTTATCAATCAATCACCATATATCAAAATTAAAACCTCAATACTACAACACATAAGAAAATTTCAACAAGATTTAGAGCTCAGACCAGTTGTCACACTAAGAAATCCATTACACAACTGGAAAAAAAGGTAAAGAGGGAAATGACCAGAAGCCATCGAAAAGCTCTCTGAAACACTTATCCCTTTTCCCTTTCCTACAAATTTCACAAACTCTTCCACTTCATCGTACGCATATTATTGCTACTGAACTACAAAAGTCACGATAGGATGGACGCCCTAAAATATGATGTTCACCAAATAGAAGTAGAGGTGAACGTCTTAAATGTTTTAGGTGGGCTTTTTGATTTTGTCGTCCCCACTCTCGAATTGTTTGTGTGCGTGCTTACAATGTGTATTTGTAGAAGCAGAGAATGAGTGTGTAATGAATTGAACAAGCACTCGAGCAAGTGGACCTGAAGTTGGAAACAAGAAGAAATGAGATTTTTTTTGTTTGGAAGAAGAAGAGGAAATTGAAGTTTAGTATTGATTTGATGATGAAGTTTTTCATACGTATTCCGCCACTGTCACTAGCAGCAGAGGTGCCATAGGATTGATCGAGAATTTGGGGGATTTTGATTTGGGTATATTATTAGTGAGTAGGTGGAGAAAATTGAACAAAAGGTGTCCTCTAAGTCTTTATTTAAATTTTGGTGACTATTTTGACCAAAAACAAGTCAAAGATATTTAATTATTAGATTAAGTTAATTAGGACTGAATTAACATTTTCAAAACTTCTAATCTTTTCAAAAATACAAAACAGTCCAAATTTTAAAATACAAAATAATCCAAAATTCTCTCCTCTTTCTTGGGATTCACTTTCTTTCTTCTCCATTTTCTTCAACTTCTCTTCTTCATCGTTCTTCCTCTCTTCCGACTCAAAGCTCTTCCTTAAATCTGCTCCATCATTGCTCCCAATCGACTTCCGACAACTTTTCAATTTTCGGCAACTACTTTGATTCTAAGCATCAATTTTCTCTCTTCTCAGGTAAGAACTTTTATTTTTGAAAAAATTAGGGCTTTTTAATATTAAAGAAAAAGATGAACTTGAGTTGTCTTTCCTTTATGTATACACTAGCAATTTTAGAATTTGATGCTTGAAAAAGAAAGACATCCGAAAAAAACCTTAATTTGTTGTTGTTGTTGATCTAGAAAAATCCAAAAAGAAGCGAAATGTGAATTTTTTTTGTTGTTGTTCTCCATCATTGTTGTGTAATAGTAATAGTTATTGTGAATTTTGAGTTTTTTTGGAGACATATTTATTATTTGTATTTCTCAAACAATTATTGATATATTGACTTGTTGTTGATATTTGTGTTGTTGTATTGAATCAATTGGTGTTGTTGGTATTCTTGATTTTGTTGGAAAGAATGAAGAAAAGAACACATAATCAAAACATCATAAATAATTTATTGTCTCCAAGAACAATGCTAAAGTCAATTTTCTAGAGTTCACATGGTTTTTACTTTCGACAATTCCGGCAAAGAGAAGGGCTTTATTCTTCTTCATTTATAAACTCTTACATATATGGAATAAGATCCATGTGACTATAATATTTTTGGACCAAAGCAACAAGTACAGGACAAACTGAATTATTGGCTAATATACAATTGTTTTCTACACTTGGGCTAAGTTAAAATGCTTAAATTTTTTTAACCAAACTAAACTATTGGTTAATATACGATTTGTTGTTCTAATTTACAAGTAGTTATGTTGCAATTGGAGGAAGATTAGAAGAGTTTGTCATAGGGCCATGAGTTTTTCAATAGCGTAAGCTAGAGATTCTTCCCAAAAGAAGAACTTTATGTATTCGTTAGTAGTTTCAAATGTGAGAAAGAAGTTTGATCTCTTTTCCTTCTTAGTTATAAAGAAAAAGAAGACTTGAGTTGTCTTCTCTTTATGTATTTGTTAGCAGTTTCAAATGTGAGAAAGAAGTTTGATCTCGTGAAGAGTCCTATTTGCATCAATTATATTTTCAAATGCATTCTCAATTTTTTGATGGTCATCTCTTTGCATCAATTCTTTGTTTTGTTGGTATTCTTATATTTATCTTTTGAAATTAACTACATTAGGGCCTCCCCTGTTGCAATAGATGACCTATTTGTTACAACATATGGGTTATTTGTTGCAACAAGTGAATTATCTGTAGAATATTATATTATGTTGAATTTATTAAATTTATTGATTTTTTTTTTAATGATGCACAATTTATTGTAAGTTTTTTCATTTTTTCTATTTGTAGATAAAATGGCTTCCAAAAGAAAAACAAGTAAATTAGTCTCTGATAAATCAAGTAAAATAGCTAAAGTACACACACCATTAGAAGAACTTGTCGTACAGAAACATAATGAAAATATGAAAATTGTAGAGGAGGAAGATAAAAATAAAAATGAAGAAGAAAAGGAAATAAATGATGAAGATGGAGATGATGAAGAAACTGAAAATGATAAAGAAGATGAGGAGGAAGGTGAAAAAGAAAGTGAGGAAGGAGATAAAGAGGATGGAGATGAAAATAAAAGTGATGAAGGAGATAATACTGAAAGTGAGGAAGGAGATGAAGATGTTGTCAAAACTTTTAATATAGACAAGTTTCAGGTAGAGATGCCTATAGATGACCCTACAAATTTGACAGGTGATTTTGTTATAAAATTAGCCATGGGCGCCAAATTTGATGCTTTTAGAACGATATTGATGAATGAAAAGTTGGAGGATTTCTTTAAATCTAGCTGTTTTGGATACTTTCTTGATCTGCCGGAGGCTAACAATGCACGTTTTCAAATGAGCATGGTGTATGATCTTCTCAAGCGCAAGATCAAGTATAATGGAGATGATTCTTATACTTTGGAGGATAAGAACAAGAAAATGGATGAGATTTGGATAAACTACTGTGGCATGCCAGTTTGTTTTGGCATGAAAGAATTTGCCATAGTGACTGGACTGAGATGTCATCCTCCTTCTGAACCTCTTCCTAAAGTTGCACGCTTAAGAAAGCCAAGAGAAAAAAAGATATCTAAATTAGTCAAGGTTGACAAGAAAGGTAAAAAGCCAGTCAACACCAAAACCAACAAAGGCAAAGAAAAATTAAATAATGAAAATAAGTTGTTGGCTATTATTGGACCTAGTAATAAAGCCAAAGATTTGATAGAAGATCTCCAGAGCAAAAAGGTTTTGAAGAAGCACAAAGAGCGATTGTGCTTAGTTTGGTTTGTGCATGCCATTTTATGGGCTAAAGACATCAACAATGTATAGATCTTAGTTTGTTTGTGCTTGCTCAAGATTTGGATGCATTCAACAATTACACATGGGGTAATGATAGTTATTTCTTGACTGTCGAGTATTTGGTGTCAAAGTTATCACCGAAGACTAACAATTTATATGGCTTTCCTTGGGCTTTCATGGTAAACTTCACATCTAATTTTAGTATTTTATTTATTTGTGTTATTGAATAATTATTTTAAATTTTTATTTTCATCATCTTTATATTTTTAGGCTTGGGAATTTGAAGCAATACCTTACCTCAGGAAGCAATTCAATGATTACTCGAAAGAAATTTCTCAACTAATGATTCTTAGGTGGTTGTCTGCCAAGAACAACCCAAAAATAAATTCTATTGATCTCTTCAATCCTCCTCATGATATAGTAAGTCTCCTATAGAATAATATTTATTTAAATTAACTGATTATCTGTTTTTCTTTCGTTTAGTTTTCTTCCAATATATGACTCATCTATAATCATCTATTGCAATAGATGGGTCATCTGTTGGAAGAAAACATAAGAGTTTGCTACTGTTTTGCTTTTTCCCAACAGATGACTGATCTGTTGCATTAGATGTGTCATTTATTGGATGAAAACATTATCATTTGTTGTTGTTTTATTTAGGTTCAACAGATGACCTATTTGTTGCAACAGATAGGCCATATATATTGGACAAAATCTCAATCTTTTTTTGTTATTTTGCTTTCGTCCAACAGTTTACCGATCTGTTGCAATAGATGGGTCATCTATTGGACGAAATCTCAATAGTTTGCTGCTATTTTGCTTACTTCCAACAGATGACCTATCTGCTGTAACATATGAGTCATCTGTTGTAAGAAAATTTGATCATTTGCTACTGTTTTGCTTTCTTTCAATAGATGGCCCATCTATTACAACATGTGGGTCATTTGTTAGAAATAAAATATATAGGTAAATATTACAATAAATATTTTATCTATTATAATTTATAGATTAGTTTTTAATATAAACTATTTTTGTTTATAGATTGTACATCCATGGCTTGTTCCCACAGAGCAAAAGTTGCAAATGTCATTCTTTTTAATTCTAGGAATTATTGACATAAAATCAGACTTTACAGTGGATCTGATAAATAAAGAATTGGCTGGAGCAACAACGATCAGAAGGGAAGCACCTATTGTTTCTGGTGATGCTGATGATGTTGCATTAGATGTCAATGTTGATGTTAATATTGGTGTTGATATTGGTGATGCTGGTGCTAAAAGTGGTGGTGAGCATGTTGATGATGTTGGTGGTATATATGGTGGATTCATCCCTTTCAGTGAACATACCACATCTTTTGCTCCTTTTTCTAGCTCATGTAAATGTGAAGAATGCAAGAACAAAGAGGCTCAGTTAATATCTACTGGTGAAGATGTGAAGAAGTCTCTTGATGCTCTTACTAGTGCTGTTAAGGAATTGATATCTAAGAGAGGTGTTATACCATCAAGAAAAATTTCGGAGCCATTCACACCATTGAAGATTAAGAGGAGAAGAAAATCAGTTTCCAAGATATTATCAAATATGAAAAAAAAGACAACAAATTGCAACTAATCCCCTTCCTTGCAATGTTGAGTCATCTTCAGGAGCCATAGAAGAGCAGCAAAAGTTGTAGAGGGTATGAGTTGCTGAAGTCATATTTTGTAAGGTGAAGAACCTGATATTTTATAATTGCTCATGACAATATTTTATATTTAATAGATGTCCAGTTATTTTATCATGAATTCTATTTTGTAAGCTGGAGAATTTTATATGAATTGTAATTCATGAACACTTAACATATTTAGTTAATCATATTTTGTAATAGCCGATGACAATATTTTATATTATATAGATGTTCAGTTATTTTATCATGAATTCTATTTTATTCTTAGATTTGTAAAAAGTTAAATTATACTATTGAAACATATGTTGCAACAGGTTATAATATGTTGCAACTCATCTATTGCAACTAATGAATCATTCATTGCAACAGATGAGTATATATGCTTGATTATTTTCAACGGATGGGTCATCTATTGCAACAAATAATACATATTGGCATAATACATATATTGGACCCAAAACTTGGCTTCAAATTTCAACTTTGACCTCCAACTTTCATAGTGCACAAATAAGCACTTTAACTATCCAACCTTTTAATAAATAAACACGCGTGTCCTACCTGGCAAAACGCATGATGTGCACGTATTTTACGCGAGTTAGGAGTAATTTTTGAGGCCCACAACAGTAAAAAAAATTCTGAAATGGCAAATCTACCCTTAATCAATCCCTTTTATATAATATCTTTATATTTCCAAATCAAAATCTCATTTCTCTTTCCTCCTCTTTCAAATCAAATTTTTTTTCCTCTCTTTTAAAACGATTTGTGCTCATATTTAGTGCAAATGGCTTCTAATTTTTTTGTTATTGTGGAAAAGGAGCTATAACCCTTGTATATTAATTAAAAGTAATTTTGATTTTTTTTTTTAGTTCCAAAATGGAGGTGTAAAGTATTTAATTAGTTGGCAGCCACTGAGTGGCTCAATAGTGCACGTGGGAGCGTTTGCATTTCACGCTCTTTACCTCCAAAAATCGCGTGTTTATTTATTAAAAGGTTGGATATTTAAAGTGTCTGTTTATGCACTATGAAAATTGGAGGTCAAAGTTAAAATTTGAAGGCAAGTTTAAGGTCCAATATATGTATTATGCCATACATATTAGACATTTGTTGTAACAGTTTTCTATATTTGTTGCAACAAATGATTCTATTTATTTGATTATTTTCAACAGATGAGTTATCTATTGCAACCGATAGGTTATCTATTGTAATTGAACTTATAATTGAACTTCATTTATCACTAATTATGGGTTAAAGAAGCATTTCATATCAAAATAATCAATTGATCAGTTTATTTGAGACGAATACAGTTAGCTGATCATGTAATTACTCCATAATACATCGAAAATGTAATTGAACTTATTAATTGAAAGGTAATTATAATTAAATAAGTTTATTTATCACTAATTATGGGTTAAAGAAGCATTCATAACAAAATAATCAATTGATCACTTTATTTAAGACAAATACAGTTAGCTGATCATGTAATTACTCCATAATGCATCGAAAATGTAATTGAACTTACTAATTGAAAGGTAATTATAATTAAATAAGTTTATTTATCACTAATTATGAGTTAAAGAAGCATTTCATATCAAAATAATCAATTGATCACTTTATGTAAGACAAATACAGTTAGCTGATCATGTAATTACTCTATAATGTATCGAAAATGTAATTAAATTTATTAATTGAAAGGTAATTATAATTAAATAAGTTTATTTATCACCAAATATGGGTTAATGAAGCATTTCATATCAAAATAATCAATTGATCACTTTATTTAAGACGAATACAGTTAGCTGATCATGTAATTACTTTATAATGCATCGAAAATGTAATTGAACTTATTAATTGAAAGGTAATTATAATTAAATAAGTTTATTTATCACCAATTATGGGTTAATAAAGCATTTCATATCAAAATAATCAATTGATCACTTTATTTAAGACGAATACAGTTAGCTGATCATGTAATTACTCTATAATGCATCAAAAATGTAATTGAACTTATTAATTGAAAGGTAATTATAATTAAATAACTTTATTTATTACTAATTATGGGCTAATGAAGCATTTTATATTAAAATAATATAGAGTCGATTGAAAATGATCAAATATATATGCTCATTTGTTGCAACGGATGCTCATATATTGCAACCGATGAAGCATCCATTGCAACAGATGAGCATATATGCTTGATTATTTCCATTGGATGGGTCATCTATTGCAACAGATAATACATATTAGATATTTGTTGTAACAAATTCCTATAATTGTTACAATAGATGATCATATTTATTTGATTATTTTCAACAGATGGTTTATCTATTGCAATTAATAATGCATCTAATGCATAATATGCAAAGTTTGTTGCAACGAATGAGCATAACTAATATATTATATATAATAAGTATGAACATACAAAATTAACCAAAATAAATTACAATTATTAGATTCATAACTAAGTACAAAATAGCTATTTCACTATTACAATAATTATGGAGCATTTCGAACCGGGCATGTTGTTCTCTTGTGTCCAATATTTTTACATAGTGAACACTTATTTTTTCTTGTTGGAAATGATTCCCCGACTCCACGCCTGCTCTTCATTCACCTTCTTCCCGGTTTGCTTGGGTCAACAT
Source organism: Solanum commersonii (assembly GCA_029007595.1). NCBI lineage: Eukaryota > Viridiplantae > Streptophyta > Magnoliopsida > Solanales > Solanaceae > Solanum > Solanum commersonii. Next base: position 960,174 of record JAJTWQ010000118.1, read on the forward strand.
ATGAAGGAGGTATTTCTCTCTCCAATATCTCCAAAGGAACAATCCAAGAATCTTCAGGAGGCACCAGATTAATTTCCTCACAATATGCAATTATGTATTTTTCCACCGAATAATATGAAGACGAGTACTCATATATCTGATTTCCAAAATGTGCACCATATTGGGATCGAAGTGCTGCCATAGCATGTGGACAAGGTATTTTGTCCAAGTAAAAAACTCTACATGTGCACATTCTTCTTTGAAGATCGACCGTGGCAACATCACCATGACCGTTGATACTAAACTTGTAATTGGCTATTTGATGGGCCAATAACTTATTTCCCAAATTGATATTCTTTGATATTTGTTTTTCCATTGAAGGAACAAGTATGTTTGGTGAGTTGACCAACTCCATATGCCTTTCGTGAAATAATTTTGCAAATCTCATATTTATTTCGTCAAATAAAGCGATGATAGGAAATTCTCTTTTAACTTCAAACATTGCATTCACTGATTCAGCAATGTTTGAGGTCATAATATTATACCTATAAAAAAAATAACTTAATAAGATATATAATTATATTAAACTTAAACAAGATACTCAATATATAATATTGTACCTATTTCCCAGACAAAATGCCCTGCTCCATTTATGAAATCCAACTGATTCGAGAAGTTCGGCTGCCTTGGGTACCATATCCCTTATCTGATTGAAATGGTCATAGAACTCAACTTTATTGTACGCTTTCGCTGCATTATAAAAATGAGATACGACCTTTGCATTGTGAAAATTATTTCAAATATTTTCTCCAAGGTGCCTTATGCAACAACCATAATGAGCTGATGGATACACAATTGAAACCATCTTTCGAATACTTGAATACCTATCAGAAATTATGCACAGCTCATCGGTATCATTTACATAACTTCTCATTTGTTCAAAAAAATATTGATATGAGGCATCACATTCTTTATCCACTACACAAAAAGCCACCGAAAAAATATGATTCCCTGCATCTTGCGCCACCGCCGATAGTAAAACTCCTTCATACTTGCTCTTCAAGAATGTCCCGTCAACGGCTATGACTTTTCTCAATTGTTGAAAACCTTGAATCCAAGGCGCATAGGCTACAAAAAAGTACTTGAACTTTCCATTTTCATCAACCTGTAATGCCGTCTTACTTCCTGGATTTGCGGACTCAAGCATATAGCGGTATGCATCAAGCACTCCATACCCGTGCTCATGTGTTCCCCTAACCAAAGACTTTGCAATCTCCCTACCCTTATATATCTTCCAATAACTCACCTTACAACCCAATTCTGTACGGAGTTGATTGGTCATATCTCTTGTGAATGGACCCTTACCATTAGGAAAGCTATTTTTGAAGTATTTACCAAGGACTTTTGTTGTGGCATGTGGATTATGACTCGTAATATGCTCTGAACCACATGTGTGATACTTTTTATAAATTTTAATACAAAATCTATCAGAACTTTTGAATTTCACAGCCCTCAACCACCACTTGCACTCTAGATGTGCACATTTAATACAATACACACTACACGAATTAGTCACCTTTGCAAGTCTGAAATCTTTTTTCAAGCAAGCAATATGCAATGAAGTGACTAGTTCGTCTTTGTTCTTAAATGTCATTCCTATGTAAAAACCTGTCTCATCATCTTGAAGATTGTTCAATTGTTTTAACTGAGAACTGCCCTTTATATCAACAATAGGTATAGGTATTTGGTCCTCCTCCACATCATGTCCAATCTCATCATCTAGAATATTCATGTTCATCCCATTCAATTCATCATTTAACAGATTTTGTTGGTCTTGTCCTACATTTTCATTCTCTATCGGTTTTTCAACAACGTACACCCTTAAAACGGACCTAGTTGCATCACTTAGATAAGCACTCAAACGAAGTTGATTGCTTATCTTAAAAGGCAGGACCCTCTGATTTTCAAAGGACTTGTGCATGTAACTGATGACAAGATCATTTGGTTGACAATTTAGTCTACAATAGCTAATGATTGAGTTCACAAAATCATTATACAAAATATCCCTTTGGACGGTCATCAATACTGACTCTGACATGTCACCATCCTTCCAACGCCAAATAAATCGATTGTTTTTCTCAATCCATTCACCATAACAATCAATGACTATTGTTATTGATTCTTCCATTAATGGTACCTAAAGGAATTTATTAAAAATATTTAATAATGATTGTATAGTAAAAGCCGAGTGGCTATATACGGTTAAAAATCATATGCACAATCATTGTCCCAACAAGTCAATCATCTATTGCAACAAGTAGGTCATCCGTTGCAGCAGATGATTCACTTGTTGCAACTGATGATTCACTTATTGGATACATGTCCAGAACCAGAAGTTTATCCAACATGTAAGTCAATTGTTGTAAGATGTAATTGATTTATTGGAACAGGTAATTGATATGTTGCAATATATGACTTACCTGTTTGGACAAATTTCTGATTTTGTCCTAGTTTGGCCTGGTACTGTAACATGTATTCAACGGATAAGCCATATGTTGCAATAGATGAGTCGTCTGGTGCAGCAGATGACTCATATGTTGCAATAAATGGCTCATCTATTGTGACAGGCTTCTAGTTCTTTCCTAGCTTGGTCTGATATTGTAATATGTATCCAACAAGTAAGCCCTCTGTTGCAACAGATGAGTCATCTGGTGCAGCAGATGACGCATCAATTGCAATAAATGACTTATCTGTTGGGAGAAGCTTCTGGTTCAGTCCCAGCTTGATATAGTAGTGTAATATGTATCCAACTGTAATCCATCTATTGCAACAGATGACTTACCTGTTGGGTACGCGGCTGTAAAATTTTGAAGAAACACTCAAACTATCAAAATGAAAAATTAGAGTAAAAATCATTAGTTTACTTACCAAAATCACCTATGATGTAATGTCCAATGATATATGAATGAAAATTGGTCTGAAAGCAGCAATACAATGTGATTATCAACTGAAGAAGAAAAAAATGATGAACAACCAGAAGAAGATGGTGATGAACAAGAAGAAGAAGAAGAATGAAGAAGAAGAGCAGCAACAATGGTCCCCAACAATGGAAGAATAAGCAAGAGAAAAAAAAAGGAAAAACTGAGTTGTGGGACAATGAATTCCCTCCATTTCTTATTATTTAGTATTTTATATAAGATGGACTAGAGTTTAAATAAAAAAACTTAGGGATGAAAAATGCAACCCCTTAATTCTTACTTTAAAAATTGTCACCCCTACTCAATAATTAAAACTTGAGTCACCAATCCTTAATTTTGAAACTTTTCTATAACCCTTAATTCATTGTCCCGAGTAGGTAGGTATAGAATATTTGGGTGGGTTCTTTATTTTTGGGCTAAATTTAATAAAATATCGGGTAGAGGCATAGGATGACGCCACGTGTCCGTTCGTTAGTGTGAAGGATACAAGTGCTCTACTTTTTGGACGGCAGGGGCTCTAATGTCTCAATTATATAAGGAAGGGTATTCGTATACCATTTTTTAAAGTTCGGAGGTATATTTATCCTTTTCTCAAGATAAAAATTATGAAAACATACAAGTAATATTAGAAAATTACATCAAAGTAAATATTTTTATTTATAAAATAAAATTTTAAATATATATATATATATATATATATATATATATATATAATGTCGGATTGATTTGATCTCGAGTTGACTTTTTTTAGTTAAAACCAAACTAACTCAAATATAGTTGGTTTTTTTTTCAATACCAAACCATTAGTCATATACGAGTAATTAATTAGGCTTAAATGGATAGTTTATAGATAGTCTTAAATTATTTGGGTGGGTTTTAATTATCCGGGTCAATTGTTTAATTAGAAATAAAAATTAGATAAATTTTAGATAGGTTGTTAAGATCGTGACACATGTCCCTCTGTTAGTCCAAAGGGCATACACGCTCCAAAAATTAGATGGTAGGGACATCAGAGTTCTAAAAGTATAACAAAGGATATTTAGATACCATTTACGATAATTCGGGGGTATATTTGTTCCTTTTCCCTATAAACTATCCATTTAAGCCTAATTAATTACTCGTATATGTTCATGCTAAAACTAATTATCCTAGATAATCATTCACTAGTAAATCGTTATCTATGTGCCTTCTTCCTATAACGAAGCTTGAGAATAAATGGTTGCCAACAATTATAGAAAAAAATTATTATTTTCATTTAGCTAAGTTATCTTCTTGATGGTAAGTAATTATATATTTATTGAGAAAAGACATAAAGTGACACCTGAATTTGTCTCGAATTTTCAAAAAGACACTTTAACTATGCGCGCGTCCTATTACCCCACTAAACAATCTTGAACTGATATTATTACATCATTTTTTGTCCATCTTACACTCTCTCAAAGAGAGTGAGCAACCTAAAATGACTAATATAATTTTATTTTTACAAGTACTTTATTATAAAATATATTTTCTTATTATTTTAACCTTTTTTTCCTTATTTTTTTTTTCTCTCTTTCTTCAAAAAATCATTGTTATCTCCATTGAAGCTTCTCACTTTTAATGTCACCATTTTTACCACAACTTCACCTTCCTTTTTTATTATTATTAGTTTTACTCTCTTTAATTTTAAAACTTTATCTAAATATTTTCTTACATTTTGAACAATTTGATAAACCCATTAGATTTCAAGATAATTAGGAGGTATCATATAGTTTTTTTTAATTCGATTTCAATCAAGTTCTTTCATTTCGGGGAATTCATTAATTCTTTTAAAATTATCATTTCTAATTTTAAAGTTATACGAAAAGGAGTAATTGATGATACTTTCAAAATTTTAAATTTTCTTAGAAAAATAATTAGTTTTGTTATCAATAATTCAATAAAATCTAGAAAATACTATGATTTTTTTATTTAAAAAAATCACTAAATAAAGAATTTGATTGGAGAAGAAGAAGAAAAAGAAAAGAAAAAAAAGAGAGAGGGATTCAACTTGATGTGGGGGGTGGAAGGTGAAGAAAAAAAAATGGAGGGATGAATCGGCTTGGGGGGGGGGGGGGAGGGGAAGGGAGGAGGATGAAAGATGAAGTGAAATTTAAGATGAAATCAAAATTAAAATAAGTCAAAATTTAAAAGAGAAAACTTAAAATGGAATTTTTTTTTATATTTTTATGAAATTAACATGTGTCGTGTAGTGATGAGTGTGTGAACATGCTTGCTTTTTAAAATGTGGAGCTGATCGAAAAATGATATAATAATATTAGTTCATAATTGTTTAGTGGGGTAATAAGACGATTGCAAAGTTAATGCATCTTTTTTGAAAATTCAGGACAACTTCAATGGTGACTTTATGTCTTTTCTCTATATTTATTATATAAACATAAATGATTTTCCTATTTAGTACTTAGCTATCTTCTTAGTTGCCGACAATTATACAACATTGAGGACTTTCCCATTTGGTATTAAGTTATCTTCTTGTTTCTTTTTAGTATTTTTTAAATTCTTTTTATTTGTCAAAGATTAAAATAAAATATAAAAAAAATATTAGCTAATTATTTTAAACTAATCTATATATATACAAAAAAACTAAATAATTTGGCTATAGCAAAAAAATAATTAAGAAAAATACTAGCGTCACTAGCTTATTTGTCAAAATTTAAATTAATAGAAAGATATATTTTTTTAAAAAAAAAAACTACAAATGAAAACTATTATCTAAAATGTGACTATATCTTTTTTTATTTTTTTCGTAAGAATTTTTTAATAATAATAAAAATTAAAGTATAAAAATTAAGTTTAAACTTGATTTTATTTGTAGCTTTTTTCTTTTGAAAGAATGAACAAGTCCTTTATTGTATCTTGTTAGTATATGATATATACTGTGGATAGCATAAATAATTAAGGAGTGTGCTAGTTTCAAGAACTCTCATTTGAGGCATCTTTTCTTCGTTTTATGTGCATCTTTTTTTTAAGATTGAATTTGTCCTCTATAATTCACTGTAAATATGTGATATATATATATATATATATATATATATATATATGGTGTTGATATGACTGGAAAATATTTTATTAGAGGAATTGATCAATCCTTTATGATATTTTTTTTAATATATGATATATAACATGTGAATTTATAGATGACTGAATAACATTTTTCTCGAAGGAATAAAGTATTTTTTTTTATAATACTCTTTCAGTAAACGATATATACCATATATGTATCATAAATGATTGAGTTATTTTTTCCTCTATGATATATCATATGATCAGTCACTAGTAATATCTTTTCAGTATATGATATATACCTTTGATATTTTTAAAAGGAATGAGTCAATCATTTATGTTACTATGTCAGTATATAACATATATTATGTGGGTATCATAGAAGACTTTGGAGTATTTATCTTTAAGGAATGAATTTGTCCTCAATGATATTATGCCGATGTGTAATATATATCATGTGAGCATTACAAAAGGCTAAGTAGTGTTCGAATGAATTTATCAATAGTATCAAAGGCAGAGTCAGAATTTTCAATAAAGGGGTTCAAAATCTGTAGAAACAGACACATGAAGTAGCCAAAGGGGGTTCGACATCTACTATATATACATATAAAATTATTTTAACCATGTATAAATAATATAATTTTCCATCGAAGGGGGTTCGGATGAACCCCCTTCGTACAAGGTGGCTCCGCCCCTGAATAGTACCCTGTCAATATATGATATATACTACATTGGTATCATAGAGGATTGCATGTTTTTCTTGAAGGAATGAACTGTCAATCATCTATGCTATCCTTTTAATAAATGGTATTTATCATATGAGTAACATCAAGAAATAATGAGAGTTCTTTTAAGGAATAAACTGATATTTTATGATACCATGCAATATATGATATATACCATATATAAAAATCATATGTTACAACAGTACACAACAACTGTTAGTGATTTAGTATACTATATTGACAATCATAATTCCTTATTGCGAATAATTTTAGATAATAAACACCTCAAAGTAAAATAAAATAAAATAAAAAAAGTTAGTAGAGCTAAAGCAAATAATGATCAATTATTGTATATAACAAAAATGTTGACCTTATTTTAGCTCCTCTAAACAAACCGATCCCTTTCCTAATATAAAGAAATAAGTAATTTATTACGTCGACCTACAAATTCACAAAAAAAAAAAGGAAGATCGACTTGAGAAGCTCATCGTCGAGATAAGTTTGTCAAATGGAACACTTATTTTATTTTTTTTGGTTTTTTCACTTCGTGTTCGGAGGCCAAATTAGAACTTTGATTAAATTCGAATTGCGCACTGCAAAATTCATTCGGGGATGATGCTCCAAACAAATTTTGCTCCATATTCAGGGTTTGAACCCGAAATCTCTGTTAAAGGAGGAAACAGTCTCACCATAACACTACAATCCATGTTGGTGAGAAGCTTTTTCTTCATTGTGTGAACATGGAGTAATCCATAGTTCCATACTATTATTATATTAGTATATCAATTTAATAAAGTATTCTTTTTTATTAAAAAATTAAATAGTTGTATGACATATTAGAAGTAGTTTTTTTTTATTATAAATATATGCATTAATTGTTGAAAATCTCTGTTTGATTTCTTTTCTGATCACCTCACCTCAGCTCAACTCACACCGTTTCCCCTCTTTCCCATATCGGCAAAACCCTAATACTCCATCTTCGTAAACCTCTTCTTCTCCATTTTTTCTCCAATTCCACCCATTTTTACCGACCCATTAAGCCAAGGGGTCGATCCTTTTCTTCAATTCCATCAATTTTCACCGATTAGATTTAATCTTTTTCCTCAATTCCCACTCATTTTTTTGCCGACCTATTAGCTTAAAAGATCTTCTTTTCTTTCAATTCTACAAAAAAAATCCAATCTTTCACCATATGGGTACCTTCAGGGTTCCATCGGAACCTTCAAAACCCCAAAATTCATCATCTTCTCAACCCACAACAACCACATCGACCTCTCGGATCGATACGATTAATGGGTCCCATGAATTTAAGGTTGATGGTTACGCCTTATCTAAAGGTATGGGAATTGGGAAATATGTAACTTCCGAGATTTTTACGGTGGGTGGTCATTCTTGGGCCGTTTACTTTTATCCCGATGGAAAAAGCTCGGAGGATAATGGTACCTATGTTTCTCTTTTCATCGCCCTTGCTAGTGATGCTACCGATGTTAGAGCTTTGTTTGAGCTGTCTCTTATGGATCAGAGCGGTAATGAGAGGCATAAGGTTCATACCCACTTTGGTAGGGTGCTGGAGACGGGTCCCTACACACTCAAATACCGGGGTAGCATGTGGTAATTTTTTTGCACATTTGTATCTCTTATTAATCATGTAGTTCAGTTGTTTTTTGTTTTTGTTGATATTGCTTTGGTATATAGTTACATTAGATTCATGTTTCGGGAAGTAAGTTGAATGTTAAATGATGATTCGTTAGTGCTGGAACAAAGTGGGTCCATGAAAATAGAATGGATATAGAGGATGCTGAAGCTCTAAGTACTTGAGATTTTGAGGCATATTTGAGTTATTCATTAATATGGATTGTGTCTAGTCCTCAAGCTGTTTGATCTGGATCATATTTTTGTATTCTAATGGATTACATCATGAGCTGTGTTGGTATGTTTACATTTTTGAATTATGTGAATTGAGTGCGAAGGTGCATAAGTTGAAGTTGAATGTTGAGGATAAGTTGTTTGTAAAATATGGAAGGTTCGAATTTTATAACACTGTGGAGAATCATAAGCTTCCTTTTGTTTTACATAGATTTTTGGTGCAAAGGGGATCTTCTATTTTGTTTTTGTAGTTGGATGAATCTTTTGGAGTTAAGAGGTAAACCTTACTCTGGCACACAAATATGAACTTGGTGCGATGTTGTTTTGGGTTTCCCACTTGATTTCTGGTGCCCACTTTATGGCCGTCTAATCTGGAGTCGCGTGATGAAGTTATATTTAGTGCGATATTTATGAAATTTCTTCAATTATCATTAAGTTGGTCTACTTCTTGCTTTAACATGCAATGACTTTAGTTCTTTATAGTTTCAAGCTATCCTTTTTATTTTGTTGAGATTTTACCCTCACTCTGCCTAAGCTTCCTATAACCAAATGAGCCCATGTTTTAAGATCTTACCCTATTTAGCCCCATCATATCATATATCATATATATATATATATATAAAAGAACCCTAGGCCCGCCTACATGGCGCCACCACAAACCAAGATTCCCTTTTAATTTATTTATTTCAAAAACTAGCCTTCCCCTTTAATGAAAAGTTGTGACTTTTTCAGAAAGGTTGTGACATTTCTGAAGGGTTGCAACTTTTCCAAATAGTTGTGACCTTTCCAATATGACACAATAAACATTTGTTCACACTACCCTTTGTTGTCTATAAATAGAAGGATTTCTTCTCATTTTAAAACAATGAAAATTTTGAACTACTACTTCTTCTTCTGCGCAATTAAATATTTGTGTACTTTGCTCCTATTGAGTGGTTGACTGACACTATTATTTTTGTATCAATACACTGGTGAATAGATTGTTTTATCCTGAGAGGATCTATTCCTTTAAACCTCGGGTACTAGGAAGGAATAATTTCCTGAAGGGGACACTGTGCATTCAGTGAACTCAATTTTTTCCTTTCTATTTCATTCTATTGTTACAGATCCTGGTATGTATTTTTACAGTCATTAATTTATGCTTATGTTATTAAGGATAAATGATAAGTTATAATTTTAATTTTTCTTTACAATATTAATGTTCATTACTACGTAATTTTGTATGTAAGATAATATAATGTTTTAGTTTTAATGAGGGATAGGTTTTAAGTATTATTTTATAAATTCCATGATATTAAGTTCCCACGCGAGGTGCGGGTAATGTTACTACTTTTGTATATAATTTGAAATAATTAGAGGAAAAGCAATAACTCCTTAATTTGTATAATGGTTTCCATTTTTTGGTGCTTCGAAACTGATTTGAGAGTGATATTCATGGTTATCATTACAAATTCGAACATTGTTGGGTGCATTAAGTGAAAAATAAGCAACTCAATTTTTGGGGGTTTTGATAGTCAATTAAAGTGAAAAATAAGCAATGCAATTCAAACATCTATGCAGTATAAATTTTTGCTCCTTCTCTTCCTTCCAAAGATACTCACCTTTTCTAGTGAAACATGCTGCCTCAGGTATATCCATAATTAAGGCCACCTTCTCATATGGCTTGCTAAACTGGACCTCCTAGCTTCTGTGGCTGCAATATTAGGACCAGCCTCAAAATCATATTGTCCTCTAGTCACCCTTAATGTGTTTTTGGCCTCTTATGAAAAAAGTAAAATGCGTCACTCATAGGATTATGCATTCTGTTTGGATTACTATTCATTGAAAGTGGTCCTTACTGCATGCGCCTGTATATAGCTTATTGCAACATGGATATTTCATCTGATAGAAGAAAAATGGATCAACTACATCTTAGCTTTTATTTCAAAGGTTTTCCTTGGTTGAGGGATGCCCATTCACATGAATTCATTGAGGTCTTAAGACATGTTTGAGGGATAGTGCTCAGCATTTGCTTCATTGTGACGAGTGATTGGGTGGTGGTGGAAAAGATCCTACACTTTGACCATGGTTGGGATCGAGTTACCAAGAGGGGAAGTGAGAAAACCAACTATTGGTTTCTGGGGCGGAGTTTTTTTTGGGTGGTGATGGTTGTGATATAAAATAACACATTTGCTACACAATACTGAAAGTAATGTATGAAAGAAGTATTTAGGGAACTTCTTTTATTAGCTTACTGTCATTTTAGGTAATCTTTTTGGGGGGATTTAGATCTTATAGTACATGTACTCTTGTATTTCTTTTTTTATTTTTTTTTGATAACCGAGAAATCCGTCTGTGACCCGCCCTTTGGACCAATCACAGCCTTCTAAACTCGGTGGATAATGGGCCCGCCCCTCTACCCTTCTCCACTTAAATACCGGGCTTCGCTTTGCATGGTGTGGGGCTTGAACCTGCGACCTAAGCCACAAATCCTCCACCTTTTGCCACTTGAGCTAGGCCTTGGGGGCTATTTCTTTTTTTTTTTTCCATCAGTGTATATGTTAACCTTTTCCAGTTTCATGGTTGCCTTTGCAGGGGCTATAAACGCTTTTTCAGGAGAACATTACTAGAAACATCAGACTATCTTAAAGATGATTGTCTCTTGATCCAATGTACTGTTGGTGTTGTCAGATCATACAATGAAACACCGAAGACTTTCTCCCTGTCTGTGCCACCGTCAGACATTGGGCTTCATTTTGGGATGCTCCTAGAGAGTGGAGAGGGAGCTGATATAAAGTTTGAAGTTGAAGGTGAAGTCTTTGCTGCACACAAGTTGGTTCTTGCTGCCCGCTCCCCTGTGCTTCGGGCACAACTCTTTGGTCCATTGAAGGAAGAGAACGTACAAAGTATTAGAGTCGAAGAAATACAGGCTCCAGTATTCAAGGTTTGAGATCTTCTCTTTCTTTCGCATGTTTGTTGACCCTTCTGTTGTATTATTCTTTATGAAGGGAGTATTATGCCCATTATTGCTCTATGTCATTCCAAGTGTTGTGTGTTCAAATCTAAAAACTAGAAAATGCTGGTTTCCTTTTTTTTTGGTTTACGATTGTCTTTTGTGCTGATAGATTCACATGTACTTAATTGTTTTCCCTTCCATTCCTGAGTGATATTTGTTGCTATCTACAATATGTAGGGTTATATTTTTTATCAGCAGAATTTTTGGAGATTGCATTTTCACAACCTTTTAATCTCCTACCTCAGTGAAACTATGTATTAGCATTTGATTTGTGTTGTATGTTACTTCTTCTATCTCATTTTGTGTGACACTTCCATTTTTAGTCTGCCTGAAATAGAAGACACTTTTCTATATTAGAAACTTTTAATTTTTATCTTTACATTTTACCCTTTGTCCATGAAACGTTTCCAGTTATGATTTAGACCTCAAGTTTCAGATGTCTTTTTCCTGTCTTGAACTCTTTGTTACTGTTTAAGTGACATTATTCTTTTTATTCCGTTCTAAAATCACTTCTGAACATGAAAACAATTAACTTAACACTTTCCATTTTGCACTTGATGAGAAACTTCTAGTACCACACAAATGCTCATGTCTAAGACCACAAGTTTCAAAAGTCTTCATTTCTTTCATCAACTTTGTTCTGATTTAAACTGTCACATAAATTGGAATTGAGGGAGTACCTTCACATTAAATGGGATGGAGGGAATAATATTGGTGCTGAAACTTGGATTTTGTCTTAACAATAGTTAGGCATCAGAAAAATATATCTACAAGGCATTAAAGTCGTTTGTATACTGCTATTCCCAATGGAAAAAGCTATCAACAGTGGGTATATGGTCTTTGCCATGCATTATTCTGATGCCATAATAGTTTTTGTTAAGGTTGAATTCTTCAGCATTAATGGTATGCTGGCTACCTCCAAAAAGGGATAATTGCAGATTTCCTACCAAATCTATAATCTGATCTATATCATCTATGCAAAGCTGTTTACACCAAAAAAGTAGAGATACTATTCAATTCCATTTAACTTTGTAGATGGAATTGGATCTATCTTCAAAACATCTTCCAGACTGACCACCATACACATGATGTTATTAGCTTCCACCATTCTGAGGTTATAATTGTTATTGGATGTTAGATCTGAGCCAGTCTACTGCTCCTTAAGAAGTACTGGTGAAGGTTTTTGTACCCCTGCAGTTAACTTTAGCAAGGCCCCTCAGGGAGGATTTTACCATCATAACTCTTGGAATTGTTTGGGAAGTTGCACAAGTCAAAGGACAAAATGATGATGTTGTATCAGCCTATCAGGCTAACTAAAAGTCATATTGTACGTGCAGGATGGAATCATGCTAGCTACCTAATTTGTTGCAGTTGATTGGTTGTGCCTTATGGATATGTTGGTTTAGGGGAGGAAATAAGTTGGAATCCTACGACTATTAGTAGTCTTATAGTCTTGTTTACTAAGATAAGTTGGAATCCTACAGCTATTAGTAGTCTTATAGACATTATAGTCTTGTTTATGTTCAATCGGATTTAATAAGACTACGAGGAGTCTTATAGACATTATAGTCTTGTTTATGTTCAATTGGATTTAATACGACTATGAGGAGTCTAATAGACGTTATAGTCTTGTTTATGATCAATCAGGTTTGCTTAATGCGAGTCAGGTTGAATTTTCTGAAATTAGTACTAGTATATTGTTACTCATAAGTAGTCGGAAACAGAAAGCACACGAAGCGCTAACCTCTGCGGGTTTAAATGCAAAGCAAACTTAAAAATATGGCCTTTAAACAAAGCTAAAGAAGAAGTAATAACAAATACATGTAATGCAAGGAAAAGGAAATACAAGCACAACAATAACTATTAGGACTAAAGAATTGAAATCCGTTTAATTAAGCGAAATCAATGAAGTAAAATCATCAAGTTAGGAACAGTTTAAATTTCTGATTTAGGTGAGATGTTGTAATCTTATATTTTTGAGCTAGTTTTCTAATACTAAAATTTGGACTTTACTCTTAATCACTAATATTCATTCATATATAGTTTCTCAACGATTAACATATCATTTTGCCAACTACATCTATTATCTAGTACTGCCGATACGTGCCTTGGAACCTTAATGCTGGCCGTTGTCAAAGGCGAAAAGCTCTCAAGAGTGTTCCAGGTCAATTGGCCCCCTAGCACAATTGAAGTGGGCTTTAGTAAAAAAAGGTGCTATGAAGGAAAAAACGAAGTAAAAATATGTCATTCAAGAAAAATATAAAAACCTCATAATATTTTCTTTTACGACTAACTAATACACTTATTTGCCGATTATATTTGTTGTTTAGTACTGCTAGGTTCAAGATAGAACTCATGGGCAGTTTGCCTACACACAAATTAAGCAAGGCAAATCACCCCCCCCCCCCCCCCCCCGGGGAGCTTCAAGGCTTAAGCCTGCCACCTTAAATGAGCCTTTGACAACACTGCTTAGAGACTACCAAAATGCCAATAAGTGAGACGAAGCACACAACCTGGTTTTATTGCACTTCAAGACTTTTAAGCGTGCATCAAGTGAGCCCGAGCCCTAGACACCACTACTACCGTTAGCTTCATTTAGGCTGAAAGAACCGGAGTTCGACTCTTATATCTTTTTTTCTGTTCTTACGAAATTCCATGTAAAGCAGGTAGTGGCCCAGCCCCTTAAAATCAGTAAATAGCGAAACAATGTGTGTGAGAGAGAGAGAGATGGGGGAAGCTCAAACACACTAGTGGCCTACAGCCAGAATTGAACGGAGGCCTTGAACTTTTTCTAGACCAGTCTATTCTTCTAGCTCTTTAAGATGCAAAGTCATCAATAACCTTTCTATAATCGGTTTCTTCTTATAGTTCTTTTTCAATTGATAATATGGCCAATCTATTTAATCTTTCTTGAGACGTTACTCCAGAATGACATATGTCAAACTTCTTCTAATTATTCTTTCCTCTTATGTGAGAAGTTTATTTTTCTAAGAATAGTACTCTATTTTTTTTGTAAAGAAAACTTACAATCTATTATTGCTATAAAAGAAAATGGGCCCCTTCAGTTTTGTGGGCGCAAGGCACTAGCCTTTTTCTCAAGGCTTTAGAGCCGGCTCTGGAGAGAGAGAGAAGTTCCCTTTTGTTGTTTCATCCTAGAAGCAGAAAGGTTAGGACCATAAATTGTCAGAGCTGGTGGGGAACATCATGTTATTTATTGTATGGGATTCTCAAACTCAATTTTGAGCATACATATTAAGAGACCCGCACTCGAGTGGCTCAAGTTCTCTTCATTGCTCACAGACCAAAAAATATTATTTTTTAGGATTAATATCATCTGAGACCCCGGGGGTGGGGCTTACTTCAGTGGGCCAAATGAGTTCAAGTGTTTCAATTATACACATTTGAGCTCAAGACTGGTTTGATCTTATTGGTATTTGAAGCGAGCTTAGCTTGCAATACTGGAGTGGAGCTCAAACACCTATGATATCGCTAGACTGTTAAGTTGTTTCTCCTGTTATATTTCCTAGTGATTTCTACGTTGGCTTGCAATATGATTTCTGTCTGTTTTTCCTCTTGAGAGTCCATCAGCCTTATTACTTCTCTCTTTTCATGCTTTGCTATGCTTTACTTTGTACTGTTTCCTCATTTTACTAGCATTCAGATCTCTCTGCAGATTTTGTCATCAAATAGCTCTCACACTCTATTACACTTGATATTTCCCCAAGTTTGAACATAGTGAACTTGGCATCTGTGATTTTTAATTTTAAAAAGCATCTTGGCATCTGATAGAACTTTATCTTTTTGTTTTTGTTCTCTTTTCAGGCGTTGCTCCACTTCATCTATTGGGATGCCCTCCCTGATTTACAAGAGCTTGTGGGTCTCGATACAAAATGGGCAGTTGCTTTAATGGCTCAGCATCTGCTTGCAGCAGCTGACCAGTATGGTCTTGAGAGATTGAGAGCACTTTGTGAGGCTAAACTTTGTGAGGATGTTACAATCAACACTGTTGCTACAACTTTAGCCTTGGCAGATCAGCATCACTGTGTCCAACTGAAATCTGTCTGTCTTAAGTTCATCGCGTTGCCTGAAAATTTGAAAGGTGAAGTACTGGACGCCTATTAATTGGAGAACTTTTCTTTCATCAGTTATATTATTGAGCCACCATTTATTCACAGTGAGAAGTCCTTTGTCAACTAAGCCACCAAGCAAAGCATTCCCAATATTTTCCTCTGGAGATTGTACTCATCTATTGGTGAACTTTTGCTTGATAGTATCTCTTAGTCTTCAAAGAGTAGTTCCATTTTAGGTTGCAGCATTGGCGTTTTTCATTTTTTCTGCAACTGGACGTGGCATCTCTTTGCACTTCAGTGTTATGTCCTGTTAAATAATCTTTGACTGGTTTTCAATTTGTTTAAGCTTTGATGCAACCAGATGAACTCAATGTGGCCTGTTAAATGAATCTGTTTCTTTTTTCTTTTTTTTTGTTTTATCAGCTGTGATGCAATCGGAGGGATTTGATCACTTGAGGGAGAGTTGTCCTTCTGTCATCACGGAATTGCTGAAGTATGTTGCTGGGATGAATGAACATGCAATCATTTCTTATGTACATGGTGGGCACATTCTGGACGGCACTGATGTGAATGGAAGAAGAGTGAAGCAAAGGATATATTGAGTGCAAGCCACATATTTGATGCTGCGTAGCAATTTATAATGAAATTGCTATTATTCTTTAGCAGTCCCAATTGGTAAAGTAAATTGATTGTATTGCTAGTTCTATTTCCAAGGTGCATATAGTCCAGAAATGCTATCGGATTGTCGGTCTCTCATATTGTTCTGTTTCTGAGTAAATGATCTTTAACCTTTGAGGGTGGATGAGGAGGTGCCTACAATATGTGTAGTAGGTGCTCAACCAATTCTCTTTTTAGGAGAGTGTCTCAACAGTCGTGTTTGGTTGGTCCAAACACCTGTTGATTCTACTATAGTGTGATTTCTTTCTTTCCCTTTGTATACTGAAGATTTTAATATTGTCAATTCAAAGCCTATTCGGCTGACTGGTCCGACTTTGTGTCATGTCCTGGTTTTCATGTATGATTGATGATGATTTCTGGTTTCCATTTTGTTCACATACCAATGGCTAACAGGTGGATTGAAAATGAGTCGGGAGAAAATGGATGAAATATCCGACTTATACCATATTTGATATGGATAAACCCGATGATAATAAGCACATTATCCGTATTATTTGTTGCTTTTTATATATTAGGTAAAGAAATAAGTGTCAGATTACTAAGATTTTTTTCTTAATTCTTTTTATCCTGTTGAAGTGTGTTGGTATGAAAGTGTCACGACCCAAATTCACAAGTCGTGATGGCACCTATGTTCCAACCAATAGGTAAGCCAACCCAACATATTTACCAATTTTAACTAACTAATGAGGTAAAAAGGTAAACAACGAGTAAAAATTCCAACACTAAGTTCTTTATAAATATGAAATGCGGAAAACTAAAATACTACCCAAGAGTTGGTGTCATAAGTACAAGAGCTTCTAATTATGATGCAAGTCAGAAACTAAATGACAAACCTAAACATAAGGGATATCCTGTTTGAATAATAAATCAATAGAATAAATAAAAGATAGAGGGAGGTGTGGGCTACGGAACAACCAAGTAGCTCACCACAACTCCAAGATACTTCAAGCTCGGACTCAAAAAGCTCCACGAGAAGTGCTCGTATTAGGAATTGAATCTGCACCACAAAAGAGTGCAACAAGTGTAGTATGAGTACGAAACCACGTGTACCCAGTATATCTCATGACCGACAACGAAGAAGTAGTGACCGGAGTTTATATAAGAAAATCATTCCTTTACCTACACAAGTCTATATTATACTTACAAGTCAATTTCATCAAATGTCAACTTCACATAATGTACAACCACCAATAAAACACATAATCAACAAGAATAAATGATATAATGAGATGCAATGCAATGTGACACCATGAAATGATATGCCTTATATGCCAAGTACTCTCTCAAGTCTCAACTGTATATACATGATACTTCTCGAAAATACATCGAGAGTTCATGACCCATGGGAGACTCGCAAGGTCCATATATCGACACGGACGATCTCCACGTGTCTGTGCAGACGATCTCAATGCACTATCATAAAATCAACAATTTCCTCATGGACGATCTCCACGTGCCCAAATTAAAATCTTAACATCTCACCATCCCCAGCACGGACGATCTCCACGTGCCCAATTTTACTCAATCTCATGTCAATGCATGTGCACAATATGATATCAAATGAAGGGGATGATGATGCAACTCAATCGATCAATTATCAGCATATGTATATAACCACCTCAACAATCACACATCATAAATCAGTCAATAATATATCAGCTAATGCCCATATGCTTTGGCATTCTCGGATTACAATCCGCATACTATAGTAATAAACTTTCCCTTTATAACACCGATACTCGTACCAATGCCCGTCACACCATTGGTACGAGACCCCTATCTTTCGCATTACCCATTGTCTATTCCATTTTTAATTTCTTAATTAGGAAAATGTCCTCCAACGAAGTCTGAAAGTCTTAACATACCTTGAATGCCGAACTCGTGCCACGAATCCTCAAGATTATTCCTTCCCTTTTCGCAAAGCTTCAGAACGTTCCCAATCTACCAATTATGCAATATTCGTAAGTAAGCGAGTTCATAGACACTCATATTACTACATGTCTAACCTAGACCAGAAACTAATCAAAATGCTATAATCAAGCTCCTAAATTTGGTACCAACTAATATGTCAACTCTTATATTTCCTATAATTCAAGCCTAGGGTTAAGTCTTAAGTCCTTCAAATAACATAATTCTAATGACATTCACAAGATCTAATACACCTAATATTTAATTACATATCTCAATAAATGCAAACTTGACTCATGATTGACAAATTCTTAAATTGTTTGGCTTCCTAAAAGTACGCCAGACATGTATCCAAGGAACTGCTTCTTATTATTGAATGCAAATTCAGACTTAACCAGCATTACAACTTATCTAACCAAGAATCACCAGTTGCGGAACAAAAGCATTTATCATGTGACAGTGCATCAACATTGATTTTAGTCATAAGCAAATTACCTACGCCAACAGTTTAAGTTGCAAACAAAATCAAAATGGAGTAATTAAATTCCATATTGTGATTTGTTGTATACCACCGATCAAGGAGTTGCAATTGTAGTCTAAAGCTAGTATAAAACCCCAAAATAGTGACAAGAAATCCACAATTTTCACTCAACTATAACCTGCACTTAAATCATGAAACCATCAATTTAAACCCAATCCCCAACGTTCCTTAATTTCCATTTAATAACTCCTCAATCATTACCTAATAACTATCACCCATTGTAACAATAAACATATGCATTATACAATTCACAACTCGCCTGAAAGGAAAATTGTTTTACCTGGAGTCTGCGGTTTCTCTTCTCCCCGCACACGTTTTGCCTAACTCTGTTACTGGTGTTATGCTAATCACCCATTTAACTTCAATCAATACATGGGCCAAGTGGTAAAAAGGTATTAAACAAATTATGTACTTGGCCCATCAACTATTAATTATTTGCTAAATATTCGTCAACTAAATACTCGTAACTATCGAATAGTTTAAAATTTTCATTTAAATTTTACAGGAAGAGTCAAAATAGTCCAAGTTCTCAAAACGACCTAGCGGGTCGTTACAGAAAGGAAAACAATTTCATGTTTTCCTAGAAAATATTTTTCTGGAAAATGAATGGTCCTGAATCAAGATTGAGAGATCACAATTTGAGTTCGAGTCATGGTTGGATCTCAGCTCAGGCTAGACCTATTTATTTCGGGTGGTGAGGTTTAAGGGAAAAAATATATTATTTTGATCTAATTTACTTTTATGTATGTGATCATTTTTAAAAAATTAAAGAAAAATTAATCTATCCAAAAAAGTATTTTCTAAAACATTTAAGTCAATCAAACATGAAAAAAATGAAACATATTTTTCTTCATACCAAATACACCTTCAATAGATGTTTTTTTTTTAAAGAGGTTTCTACAACTTTTAAGGGGAGTACAACCGGTGGGTATTTATTTTCAAATGATTGAATAATTAACCCATTTAAAATGGATTTGAATCGAACCAATAATCATAAATTTTTCCTATAAGTTACCTTTTCCCCTTCTTTTCTAATTTTATTACTTTGAGTTTCTTAAAAGTTGAAACTAGTTTTTTTAGGGAATTGTGGGAGTTAATTAACTACTTGTACATCACAAACACTTATTAAGTTTGCAATACAACTATCCCTGTTTGTTAAAATTAATAGACAGAAGAAAATGATTCAATGAGCTTTATGAATTTATTTGATTAAAATTAGTTAATATTTAGGTCTGAATTAAATTAGCCTGAATTTAGTGGAATGAGTAGTAGAGGGCCATTGATGTGGAATTAAGCACACTTGATTCATAGGAAAAGAAAAAGGCTTGTAAAATCTCTAGAATTACGGTGTATATAAGAGAGGTGGGCTTAAAATGATACTCCCTCCGTTCACTTTTACTTGTCACACTTTAATTTAACACTCATTAAGAAAATAATTATTGGTAGGGTATTTTACCAAACTATTCCCTATTAAATGATGTCTTGAAAAAAAATTCAAAAAATATTTCTTCCATTCACTTTTACTTGTTACTTATTTCTAAAATAAATTTTCATTTTTAGTCGTCACTTTTGACATATTAACAAAAGACAATAAACTTTTTCCATGTTTTACACTCAAGGCTCAACATTAAATACTTATTTTTCAAACTAAGTATTTAATATTAAGGATAAAACATGAAAAAAGATTAATATCTTTTCTTAATATAATAAAAATCTATTTTAAAAAATAATAAGTAAAAGTGAACAAAGGTGATAAGTAAAAGTAATAGTATTGGAGAAGATTATAATGGAAATAATAAGAGAAAGTAAAATAAAAAAAAATAAAAATAAAGAAGAAAAAAAGAATACAAAAACAAACAGTTAAAACAAAAAAAAAAGTTTGGGAGGGGGAAATTCAAGCAGAGGGATCAGATTGGTAAAAATGAGAGCGCCCAAATTGTCGTAACCAGGCTGGGCTGGAACGCTCTTCTCGCATATTTTATTGCGAGTAATGACCACTCATCACATCCCATTAAAACTTGCCTGAAGGATCATGTTTTTTCAAAGTCCACAGCCTACATTATTTATTCAAGCTACCAACTCCACAACTCTCTTCATTCTCCAGTGTGGGATATTTACTTCCAAAGGCTATTTTTTTTTTTTGGATAAAATATTAGATGGCTGTTGGTTCAGCATTTGGTAGCCCTCACCTTGCTAAAATTGTTGTAATTTTCTGGGAATGTTTGGCCATTATTTCACTGAAGATTGAAAAAGTGTGTAGACAGATATGAATCTTGCTAAAAAGTTTTGCAATATTGAAGATGATAATATGGATACAAGAAAGGAAAATCAAACGACAACTTGATTCTGAAGAAGAAGATGACGACGATAGAGTATAGTACTGATGATGATGATGAGCAAAAAGAAGCCAAGAGAAGGGTGGACTTTCATGTCAATATTGTATATGTGAAGTTTATCAGATCATGACTGAAATAATGGAGTTGAGATTTTGCAAATGGTGACGTATGTTATGCTTGAAGGGTCTGATACTCAATGTTACTGCTTCTACTACTACTGATTTACAAGCATTTATTGAGTTTCTCTTATTTTAGTCCATATTTCACTTGCACTTCTGGAAACGATTCGAATCAGCCCATACAACATAAATTCAAAAGTTCTTGTTAACGAAAAAAGAGGGATCCACATCGCAACATGTATCTAGTGTTGCATTGATCCAACTTAACAATGGCTCGAAAAGAGGGATTCACAAGAAAAGCCATGTTCCAGAGAATCGGTGACGCTTCAATCAAAAGTTTCATGTCCCTCTTCTGCTTTACAGAGTGCAGGAACATCAGGAACATAGAGGTCCTTATTTAATAAAGAATGTCATAGGTTACACGTTAAGATCATCAATGTCTTAGTCATTAACAAAAGTATAAAGCGTCTCTACAGTTTTTCTGCAAAGAATGAAGGGAGAGGGGAAAAGAACAAACATGTAGAGGTAAACTGATATCAGTAGTAGTTCATGTCATCAGCTACCAACATCCATCTTTATCACTTGCTTCCATTTCTATCGAGATCACAGAACAAGAGTTGCCCATGGACGAGAATCCATGCCGAACCTTTTAAACTTCAGAGGATAAATATAAGTAACGAGTTGTACATAGATGTCTGAACCAACCAACCAAAATCACACTGGGATTCTTCAAGTTCATGTGCCCGCATCAATTACCAAGCAATCCTGAACTTGGCATTATGTGAGAAAATTACGGCTGACAGTCAAATTAGCTTTGCATATGGTGTGTTTTATGAGAACCATCCTTGGGAAAATGGAAAGCTTAGTGTATCATGGCTGATCGGAGATTCCAAATTTAATACCATTGATTACCAGGTCCACCTGGTGCTGCAGCTACTTTTCTTGCTATGTACTGTTCAGGGTTTGGCTGCACCCCATTTGAAACTTCAGTACTATCTTCAACCCTTTCATTTTTACAGCTGGGATGTCTTCTAGGGTATGAAGTATTGGAAATGGGATATTGAGTCGGACCACCAGGGTTCCTTGCAATTCTTCGCTGTTCAATGACTTCTGCTGCTCCACAGTTGTTGTAGCGCAACACTGAGCTGACAACCCTCCCAGGTCTTGCAGCACCACCTGCTGACAAATTCTCCTCTTAAAAACATAGTAATGGCACTACATTCTAAAGCAGCCTGGTATCGCTTAAGCAATGTATCTCTCCTATACAAATAGGGAGTGAGCACACTAGGCCATCATGTATCAGTTCTATCTATATCTGTTTTTCATTAATAAGAATAATAATAATGAGCCAGAGAAGAACAGGACTTGACATAGAATTTCTCACCATTACAACTGACTTCATCCTTAGTGACACTTCAAAGAGTTAATTCAGAATGAGCTACAAATAGAGTGGTGCACTGATACAGGTGACAATACACGGAGTCGGATTCACTTAGACAGTAACAGTACATTATGGGGTGTATAATATGCAAGTATATCAGAGCTTTGTAAACTGTACTCTCTATTAGTTTATACTTTTGCTTTCTAGATGTCCATAAAGTCATAAACATCACCAACTTAGTGCTGATCATTTGAGTAAAATTCCTTTATTTACTGATAAAAATTAATAGGAAGAACCAAAAAAAATAAAGAAGAGAGTACACGGTCTTTAAAAAAGAAAGAATGCCTCCAAAAAAAAACAGAAGTATGAGCAGTGTGATGGGAGACTTGATAAAATTATGGACTCCTTATATTTAAGAGACATTTTTTCTTTTTTAATGACTGTATTCTATTAATCATATTTAAGAGACATTTCTCTTTTTCTCTCCCCCCCCCCCTACCCCACCCCCAAGGTGTCTTGATGCGTTTTGTAAATCCTGATGCAGTCGGTTTCTGCACCTCCTTGTTGCTATTTTTTCATAAAATTCTCTTTTCCTCATCACAAAAGAGAAGGTCAGAGAACTTACCAACACTTTGGTGTGTTTGGTATGGAGGAAAATGTTTTCCAATTTTCCTATGTTTGGTTGATCAAAATGTTTGGAAAACAAGCTCCTAAAAATGAGGAAAATGACTTCCCTAATGGAAGTAGGGAGAACAAGTTGCATAAGTGACGTTCAAGTTTGTTGCTCCTCCCCACCCACCCAACCCTCACCCCCAGGGGCGGAGCTAGCATAGAGTTAGGGGGTTATCCGAACCCCCTTCGGCGGAAAATATTACTATTTATACATGGTTAACATTATTTTTTTTACGTATCTACTAGTAGATGTCAAACCCCCTTCGATTAGTTCGTGGTTTACTTCTTCAAATTTTGAACCCCCTTATTAAAAATCCTAGCTCCGCCACTGCTCACCCCCCTTGACCATCCCACTTCCGTCACCCTAGAACCCCCACCCCCCATTCCTACCCACCTCCATAACGTTTTGCTAGACAACATATAATTGCTCTTGGATAATATTTTTTTGCTTACTTACCAAATACTAGAAAATAAGAAAGAGACCTATTTTCCAAGAAAGTATTTTCAAGGATATCATTTTCCGTCATACCAAACACACCCGAATCATTAATTATCAGGCTGTCAGATTAGAAATCTCTACTAACACTCACATTTCGTGTTCATGCAAATGCACCGACTAGAAACTTAGAAGCAATGTATAAACCAATAACTAAGTCTTTCATGATAAAAATGTCTGCGGACACCACCATCTCTGACTTTATTTTCAATTACAAATAAAAGATGAGTGGGCAGAAGTCAAAAGCTCTTTAAATAGTTTGCCTAGGAAACTTACGCTTAAATCACCCCAAACATCTGACAACCCCCTAAATATAATGTGCTAACACTTCACACTTCAGCAACATCTAATACTTCAAAGTTATCTTTTTCAAACACTATAAAAACTATTTCCAACATCGAAGACAATATAGTCCTTGAAAGAATGTTAATACCATGAAATTACTAATATTACACATTGTTAACAAATGAATAGGATTACTCCAAGTGATTCAATTGTACATTTTTGGAGTAGGAGAAAACATTAATATATACAAGTACACAGTTAAACAGCATGAGAAAGGTTCATAAATACTAGTATAGCCAACATTTTGGATCATTCCAAAAGGAAAACTTGTCACCTGAGACGGGGGAATACTACTTCTGTGCTCACAATTTGGCAAGACAGAAATTTTAACATGTCTTTTCCAGGTTTTACACATGTAGATATCCAACAAATTATTGCATATGCTAATTCATTCAAATTCGCAAGGAACTGCAGCATCCCAATATGTCTTACCCCATAAAGCAGATGGAAGAAAATAATCATGAGTGCATACACCATCATCAATACAAAAAGGGAATTCTACTCATTTGAATATAGCTGGCGACGATCAAAAGAGAGACTGAATACTACTCTCAGAAAAATAAAACCATTTGAATATTGATGGCAACAATTAAAGGAGAAACATTAGTACTCCTATCAGAAAACATACTTCCAGCATTTAAAATATGAAAAGAGATCAACTGTCGGACCCTACTAGAAGTGTTAACAAACTAGTGAAATCAAACCTTGAACATTCTGAGGAACTTGTAGAGGCAGCCTTGTCATGGGGATCATTGAACTCCGGTCCGCTTGTGGTTTCTCATCTTCTTTGATAGAGCACTTAGAAAGATCATTTGCAACTTCAACTGGATTTTGCACTGAATTGTCTGAATATAATACACAAGCCCTGTATCTATAATTTATCAGTGGCAAAAGTTGTGCAATAATTGAGAAATGTCTGATAGCCAAAACTTGCAGGGCATTCCTTTTGTTAGAAAAACTAGGAAAAGAATAAAAAATGGTCAAAGGAGAAAGGATTTGATCAACCAGCATGACTGCCAGGGACTAACCTAGGCAGAGATGATGAGTGCTGCCTCTCAGGTGGAGCAGCAGTGCCTCCTTTGCCATAATGCTCTTCAAGATATGCAAACTGCTTCTTGAATTTGTCAACGGCACTGGCGAGTGACACAAGAAACTATAAGTAATCCTTTTTGGCTCCAGTCAAGCGATGAAACCAATTATGTTTCTTAAAAGGAACAACAGTAATAGCACTCTATAATTAGATTTTTATAAGTAATAATGAGCTTATTGATATAAGACCAAGTGATCGCTGATATGTACCATAGCAGAATATTATGGTTGCCGCCAAAGTTTCTCATTCACCCATTGCCTCACTCCATAGATTTTGTAATGCAGCTAGCTAAGCATGCATACACAATTAAGCCAGAAATGATAGTTTTCTCTTAGAGGAAGGTTCTCTAGTGGGTTAAAAGAAGTCTGAATGAGGCTTGATAATAGAACATATTTTTAATAATAAGCTTGACATGACTGATCAAGGAGAGAACCAAGTACACTATACACCAGTCATTCTTGGGCATACCTATGATAGTATCAAGTTTAACTTCTTGAGATAATAAGAAAACTTAAGTCAAAGTGCCATATTTCCCCTCCATTTGTAAGCTTCTAAAGTTGGCTACATCTTTCTCAAGCAATGTCAGATGAACCATGCTATTTTCTTTATCAGGCAGATGAATCATAATTCATGTGATCGGCAAAATGAGGGTTGACCAAGATACTACCACATCCAAGTATGGGAAGTTTATAGATCCAGATGGCTACCTTCAATATAAAATAATAAGCATACTGTCATATCGAACGGGGTTGGTTTCATTCCAAGACCTTCCTAGAGTACAAGAAATCTAGATTTACCCATTTCTATGTCAAAGAAAACAAGACCAGAATCACTCCCATTAATCCTACATTAAAAGAGTTCTCAAAAGTTTGACTAACATGGAAATGAAGTTAAGAGTTCCTTTGAACTCTGAACTACCCCAAGGAGGAGAAACGAACAAGAAGTCTGCCCTGATTCACAATACCGGTAAAGCAGTTTACCCCAGAACTACATTGATTAATTAACTTTTAATCAAAGGAAAAACATGGAGGTTCCCCTTCATACCAAATGGAAGAGTTCAGCACTATAATTAACTAAGGAAATAGCAGAAAGAAAGAGAAGACTTCATGGGAAGGATGTGAGCTTAAGTAGAAGTATTGAAACTTTTTCAAGTGGCCATGCCACCTAAGATGCCACACTGAAACTTAAAACATATTATACAGATGTGCTATGTACACATTGCCATGCACATGCAAATAAGAGGTATGAATGTGGAGAAAACCATGCAATACACAGGTTCAAAGACAAGAAAAAAAACTCAGTTTGAGATAAATGTACCTTGGGTACATGAAACTTGTTGGTTCTTGCCCCTCTAAGAACTCCTTCAACATTTTTGGGTGGTATTCAAGAATTTCTCTGTATATCAGCTCCCTCACATCCTCCTTTGTTATCCTTCGCCTTTCAAATTCGAACTCCATTTTTGTAACTGGTTGAGCAGAAGGTTCTCTTTCCACTTTGGCTAGATTTCTGAAATATGGATCTGCGAGTGCCTGAATTTTGAACAAGGAAAAAGCCAATTAGGAGCTGGAGTCACAAATAATACAACTTTGTGGAAACAGATAGAGCTAGTGTATTTGTACCTCTTCTGCGTTAGGACGATCCTTAGGATCAAAAGCAAGCATCCTTTCTAGCAAACGAAGTGCAAGGGGATCTGCATGTGGAAACTTATGGGAGAAAGGTACAGGCTTTTTCTTACGCATACTGCTCAAATACCTCCGAGCCTTTTCATTTCTTATCTATAGGCACATAGCAACCATATATTAGCCACAAAACTATCAGAGTAGACCATCTTGAATTCCAGGGAAAAGTAGGGACTTACCCTGGCAATGGATTCTGGGGAGGGTGTGCCCAACAGATCGGTCATCAAGTCTAATTGGTGAACCACATTTTTACCCGGAAAGAGAGGCTTCCCAGTCAATAGCTCTGCAAATATGCATCCAATGCTCCATATATCAATTGCTGGTGTATACTGAGGACAAATCACAATAAACTGATCTTAGAATGTGCTGTTATCATAATAAAATGAAGAAAATTATAGCTAATTCATCAAGAAATCAGAATAATTATCCAAAGCAGAAAAGTGTATATTCACACCTTAGAGAAAAATGATCCACACAATTCAGGAGCCCTATACCACCTTGTGGCAACATAATCCTACAGGAACAAATAACAGGTGATGTTAGATGTTACATGTTCCTCTAATCTCATTAATAGAACTATTTTCGAAGTTAAAAGTTTTGTGCAGAGCATTAAGAAGCATACAGTCCAAAATATAGCTGTAGGAGTATCATTGAAGGCCACTCTTGCAAGACCAAAGTCGCAGATCTTAAGCTTGCAGTCAGCATTTGCTAATATATTTTTGGGTTTCAGGTCACGGTGAAAGACATTGGCTGCATAATATTCCAACATAGAGGCATTGTTAGAATTGGAAAAACATAAATATGGCCTTTGTGGAAGAAAGTCATAGTAATTAAAGCACAATCTTGTAGCCAGCATACAACCTGTGTGTATATATTTTAGCCCTCGAAGAAGCTGATAAAGGAAAAATTGATAATGTTCCGGCGTCAGATCATCATTTGCTTTAATGACTTGATGCAAATCAGATTCCATGAGTTCAAAGACGACATAGATGTCCTTGAATTCCCTCCGAGAAGGAGGTAACAATATATGCTTGATTTCCACTATATCTGGATGCCGAAGAAGCCTAAGAAGCTTGATCTCACGAAGGATACGTGTGGCGTCAGAGACATGTTCAAAGATGTCATTTATCTTCTTGATTGCAACTTTTTCCCCTAGATGGGTATCATACGCAGAGCATACTACACCATAGCTACCTTTGCCAATAACTTCCTCTATCTTGTATCGGCTCCCTTCACCATATTCAGTAAAGAAATCTACATCTGCAGACCCCTGCATATTCATATTATAATTCATAAGATGGGTTATAAGATCTGTCAAAAATGGATCTTATACTATAATTCAATTGCTACACACGTGATATCTTAATGGGAATGTTTTTAAGTGTGCAGCTATGCTATTCCAACCTGCACAAGCTATGAGGAATTCACTGATTTATTTTCTATCAAAACTGTATAAGTCGAAATATTTGATTCACCCCACAACTGTTTATCAATAGAATTGGATCATAGAATTAAACTTGCACAATACCACAGTACAACATTTATTAGGTCTAATATGTGAATAGCCTTAAACCTCACCACATATCAAAGCCTGAAAAGAAGATCCAGTCACCGCTTAACTAGGTTCCTAAATTATACAACTCTCAACATATCAATCCTCCAACCAATTGTCCTAAGCCAGATAACTACAACAACAACATACACAGTGGGATCCCACAAGGGGGGGGGGGGGGGGTGGTCTTGGGAGGGTAGAGTATACGTATACCTTACCAGATAACTGATTGCCCAAATTTAAATTGGTTCTCAATCAGACGATCGCGTTATTAAGTCAATTTTCTAAAGCTAATAATAACCCACAATCAAAAACCATTACTACTGGGTAAAGGAACAACAAATCTAAATGGTTGTAACAACTAGGTTAGTACTGTAACTGATTCTACCATACTACTTATAGCTTCAACTAGTATCCAAGCTGACAAATTTGAAAAGACCCTTACTTTTTTTCGCTGATCAGGCTGCATACTTCAGGTGGCAAGCATCAAAACCACAAACAACAGCTAGCAATAAGCAAAAAGGTCAAGAATCTTATCCAAAAAAAGTAACTCAACCAAGTTGACTTCCACCCTATAGATCAAAAACTATACCTAGAACCCAAAAGTAACCACACAAATGATCAGATTCAAACAACACCCACCAACAATCTTACAGTTCAAACCCCAAAAACAACCCCAAATTTCAGGAACAGGCAGAAAGGGTAAAGAATGGGAAAACCTTGTACAGCTTTCAAGATCCAATATGAGTAAAAAAAGAGTTTGTGGGTGGCACTATATGACAACAAAATTGGGATATAGCTGTAAATAAAAGTACTCCACTAAATAGAAAAAGTTCAACAAACAAACAACAGTTGTCAATGATCTAGAAATGCACATACAACAATGTTAAGATTGAAAACTGTTAATAACTATGCTAAACATACAATTTTTAGAGAGAGAAATTGAGTAAAAATCAGATCTTGGAAACACCCAACAAGAGAAAAAGGTTAAGAAGATGGAATATCTCTACTACTGTACGTTCAAGTTTTGTATAAGAGAGAGAGAGAGAGAGAGAGAGAGAGGAAATAGGGAAATTCGGATTAGAAAATTTCTATCCATAAAACTTTGGGAACCATATCAATAATTTTCTTTACTTTGGGGGTGAAAAGGACACAATTTCCCACTGGAATATATTCACTAGATTTTACAGTTATATATATTAATAACAAGATTTTTTGCTAACATTTAGTGGTTAAGGACCATTTTGGATTAAGACTAATAATTTAGTATATTTATTTGGTAAAGTAGTTGATTTATTTTAATTTTTTCTCCTAAAACACCTGAAGAAAATTATAGTTACTTCACTTTTTTAAATAAAATATAATCTTTTGGTTGCTAAATTGGGGAATCTTGTAATCTTGATAAAAAGTCTGAAGAGGTCATAATTTGGACTAAAGAAAGAGTGTCTTGAAGTAGCTAACACTTGTAATTTGTGGAAAATTCTTGAATTGACTAAACTCATATTGTAACATAGGATTATTTGACTAACTTCTGCTTAGCACAATTTTTTTCTATCTGTTGTTTAATATTTGTAGTTATATGCTATTAAATTTAGATTCGCTCTAAGGTTTAGTTTTTTAAAAGTAACACTTCCAACATGATTTTTTTCATTTTTCAAAAGCTTGAATTTGAAATTCTTGATTAAAAATATTGATCGTCACATATTATGTATATAAAACTAACATATTCAAAGAAAAACTCCAAAATTTTACTTTTTAAAAAGATTTTATTATTTATTCACCCCCTTTAATAGCTTGGATATTGTGACTTTTTATCTGTTAATTAAGGCGTTAATTAATATTAATGTATTCTAATGATTCTTTAAGAAAAATAATAGAAGTGCAATTGAACCATTTTAATTTCTAGGTAAGAGGGGAGATTGGGTGGGAGAGAGGGCTAGAAAGTAATTATTTGGTATAAATTAACTTTGTTATAATATAATGTCAAATTTGAAAGTTAAAACTAAAATATTAAATGAAGTTATCAATTTAATAAATATCAAGAGAATTTTAGGATTAAATTATTAATAAGTAATTTATTTCTTAGACATTATTGGATAAGTAATTTATCTCTTCATTGAATTTTTCTGATTGACCTTCTCTAATTGATTAAAGGGAAAAAAATTAATACCTTAAAATACAAGTTATCGAAAATATTATAAATTACTTTACAGTAATATTAACTATGACTATGAAATAGAGATATATATAAATTATGCTTAAAACAAACTGCACCTCACATTGGCCATCTAAAATGTGAGAAACAACAACCAAAAATGGGGGGGAGGGAGGGATAGCAACAAAAAAGGGAAATGTTATAAATGCGGATACTTATTTAAACACACAATTAATTTAATAAATTTGTAATTGGATAAGTTTGTAATAAGATAAGCTTGCAATCAAGCAAGCAGCTTGCAAGTAGCTTACAAAACAACTTATATTTCATTTATAAATAAGAAGACATTTCAATCTTGCATCAATTTAAAGAGAAATAAAATCGCTCGCTCCCCTAAAAATGTTTTGGCTATTTCTCTATCTCTTATTATCTTGATTTTGTATTGTTTCTATAGTTGGCAATTAGAAGTGAGCAATATTATATTGTTGCACTCTAAATAGGCCTCTAATATTAACAAAGTTCTCATCTAACATATTGTTGATCAATCTTGACAAGAACTCAACACCAACAAAGAAGGGAACAAATGATTACCATATTTGACGCTTTTGGTAGATTTGAAGAAGCTCTTAACCATTTAAAAAAATAAAATATCACATATCGATAATGATTCTGTTTACTTTATTTACTTATATTTCAGAAAATCCTATTTTTCTTAAATATATTTATAGATACTCTCATTCCATTCTATCATATGCTTTTGTCATGTCAAATTTCATAACACTATATAATTTCTTGCGTTATATAAGATTGATTGATGCATGTATCAAAAATAATATTGTTAGCAGTTGATTTTTTTTCAATAAAATCAATTGGATAAGGAGATATTAGTATTTAAAGTTTATAATTCATAATCTTATAAATGATTTGGATAATAATGTACAACAAAGAAATCAAATATTGTTACAAATCCATTTAATATGGATGTTTCTTTTCATCAACCTAACGTAATGCATGTATTAATCTAATGTAAGAATTAAAGATTACTAATGTATTTTGGTTAAGGTAGTAAACGGATGATTTCTACCTCTTATAAAAGGGTCTTCTTCACCCTTAAGAAATACACAATTGAAGAGATTAAAATAAGGCTCTCCACTTTATACTTTCCATCACATTTTGCCTTACTTTCTTGATCAAGTATTCTTGCATTTTTCTCTTGTTTTACAACACGTTATCAGCACGAGTCTCTAACCAACTGAGACCTACTTAATTCAAAATTAATTTCTAAAAGTTAATCAACTTTCTTTTAGAGTCAGGTATACATTTATGTGTTTAAAACATCTCTAATAGGACTTGTATAAATCTTTGATCGATAATTTAATTACTGCATATATAACTTGATTTAGCTATTATTATGATACTTTACTAGGCATAATAATCAATACGTTTCAAGTTTATATTGTTATGTTATTTATATGCTACTAACTTATAACTCTAAATTAATTACTAAGTAATATGATAGCATGTTAGTTAAAATAACTTGTAAGTATTTTCATACATTATGATAAGTATATTGGTGTGTCATAAAGAAGAATATTATTGTATTAAATATGACTTGAAACTCTTACAAAAATTTGGCGTTAATATCTATTGAAACTAATAATAAATATTGTAGAACAATTAAAATTACATATTAAATCTACTGTTTCAATATGTCATTAGTTTATATGTTTTTGAGACATTCAATGTTCATGCATATAACATATAATATATTTTATAATAATATTATACTTTATCATTTGAACATTAATTTATCATTTATTATAAAGAAACCAACATCATAATAATAATTCAATTATTTTATGATAGTTTTCATCATGTCAAATTTGTCAAAGCTTGAATTTGTGGCACTTGACATTTTTGGAAAGAAGTATTTGTCATGGGTACTTGATGTTGAAATTTACCTTACCGCTATGGGTCTTGGTGATTGTATAATCGAAGGAAATAAGGCATCAAGTCAGGATAAAGCAAAAGCTATGATTTTCCTTCGTCATCATCTTGATGAAAGTCTAAAGGTTGAATACTTAACAGTGAAAGATCTACTTGAATTGTGGATAGGTTTGAAAGGGAGGTATGACCACCTCAAGACAATTGTATTGCCAAGGGTTCGTTATGAGTGGATGCACTTACGGTTTCAAGATTATAAAACCGTAATTGAGTATAACTCTGCTGTATTTAGAATCACTTCCCAATTAAAACTATGTGGGAAAGTTATAAAAGGTGAGGACATGTTGGAAAAGACACTAACTACTTTTCATGCCTCCAATATGATATTACAGCAACAATATCGTGAAAAGGGTTTTAAAAAATACTCTGAATTAATCTCATGCCTTCTGGTGGCTGAGCAACATAATGACCTTTTAATGAAAAATCATGAAGCCCGTCCCACTAGAAGTGCTCCATTACTGGAGGCCCACGGGGTAGAAACACACGGCCAGTCTGAAATAAGACAAAATAATCGGGGCCATAATAATGTGCGTGGACGTGGCAAAGGCAAAAGACGATATAATAATCGTCAAGGTGGTGGTCATAACAAAAGGGAGAACAATATGGGTTCTCAAAATAATCCTTCAAAAGGCAAGGGCGATCACTGTCATCGTTGTGGCCTTAAAGGTCACTGAAAAAATAAATGTCGGGCACCAAAGCATTTTGTCAGGCTGTATCAAAATTCCTTTAAAAGGAAAGGGAATAAAGGTGGTGCCTCCTCTTCTAATGCCTGAGTGGAGTCATATTTGACTATCAAAGATGATGCTCAAGCAGTGTCTTCTCAAAAATATGATGAGAATGTTGAGGCGAATTTAGCATTGAAAGATGATGCTTTTGATGGGCTCGATGATATTACTCATCTAGAAGCTGAGGACTTCTTTGGGGATCACAATTGAAGATTGATAATTAAACTGGGAAATGAATAATATTATGTGTTTTTAATGTCTTACTTAAAGTTCATGTACTTAAATTTTCTTTTGTTACGTTACGTACTTCTTATTATGTATTTTTATTTTTATGAAAATAAATAAAAAATTTCAGTCTTCAGTTGGATCCAAGATGAGTAATGGAGATATGTGTCTTCTGGACAGTGCCATAACGTCTCATACGATACTAAGAGAAAAAAATATTTCTCTCATTTAATAATAAAAAAGGCATATGTTAATACAATATCCGATAGTACAAAATTGATTGAGGGCTCTAGAAGAGCGGCCTTATTACTACCTGGAGGAACATTATTGATAATTGATAATGCATTGTATTGTAGTAAGTCTCATAGAAACTTGTTAAGTTTCAAGGTTATTCGCCAAAATGGCTATCATGTTGAGACTGCGAATGAAGGAAAGGTTGAATACCTTTATATTACTATAATAAATGCGGGGAAAAAAACTGTGCATGAAAAATTACCTGCACTTTCTTCTGGGTTGTACCATACAAATATTGATACGGTTGAATCACATGCCATAGTAAACAAAAGGTTTATTGGTTCTAATGATTTTATCATTTGACATGACCGGTTGGGCCATCCCGGTTATAATATGATGCGCAGAATAATTGAGAATTCACATGGGCATACTTTGAAGATCCAAAATGTTCTTCAATCAAAGAAATTCTCTTGTGCTGCTTGTTCATAAGGAAAATTGGTTATCAAACCATCAGTAGCTAAGGTTGGGGTGGAATCTCCTGCATTTCTGAAACGGATACAGGGTGATATATGTGGACCTATTCACCCTCCATATGGACCATTTAAATATTATATGGTCTTGATAGATGCATCTACAAGATGGTCTCATGTGTGCTTATTATCAACTCGCAATATGGCTTTTGCGAGGTTGTTGGCTCAAATAATAAGGTTAAAAGAACAATTTCCAGATTATGCAATAAAAATAATTCGTCTTGATAATGCTGGTGAGCTTACATCTCAGACATTTAATGATTATTGTTTGTCCACTGGAATAACAGTAACATCCTATTGCACATGTTCATACTCGAAATGGTTTAGCAGAGTCATTGATTAAACGTCTTTAATTGATAGCTAGACTATTGTTGATGAGAACAAAGTTGTATCTTTCAATTTGGGGGCATGCTATTTTGCATGCAGTGACACTTGTGCACATAAAGCCAACTAATTATCATGACATCTCCCAATTACAATTGGTTTTTGGTTAGGAGCCAAACATTTCCCATCTTAGAATCTTTGGTTGTGCAGTATATGTTCCAATTGCTCCACCACAACACACAAAGATGGGCCCCCAAAAAAGATTGGGGATATATGTTGGGTATGAATCTCGTTCTATTATAAAATATTTAGAACCTAGAACTGGAGATTTATTTACGGCAAAGTTTCCTGATTGTCATTTTGATGAATCAGTATACCCAACATTAGAGGGAGAACAAAAACAGTTGGGAAATAAGATAGATTGAAATTCACTTTCACTATCTCATTTAGACCCTCGAACAAATCAATGTGAGCAAGAAGCTCAAAAGATAATTTATTTGCAGAATATTGCAAATCAACTGCCGGATGCATTTACTAACCTTTCACGGGTTACTAAATCATATATCCCAGCTGTTAATGCTCAAGTTCGAGTTGATGTACCGATAGGACAAAATGTTAAGGCAAATGAATCTGGACCACGCTTAAAACGTGGTAGACCAATTGGTTCCAAGGATAAAAATCCTCGAAAAAGGAAAGGAATAAATTATCAAGATAATCATAATATGGAGGCAATTGCTCATGAAGAGCTCCGAGACATAATATACGATGACACCAAAGAGGAGGTCCATGTACCTGAAAATAATGAGAATGACAAAATCTCTATAAATTATGTCTCGACGAGAAAAAGGTGGAATTGAAATAATATTGTGGTGGATAATATGTTTGCCTATAATGTTGCAGTTGAAATAATGCAACAAGATGAGAATTTGAAGCCAAGATCTGTCAATGAATGTATACAGAGAAATGATTGGCCAAAATGGAAGGAAGCAATTCAAACAGAATTGGCTTCACTTGAAAAGCGTGAAGTTTTTGGACCAATAGTCTGAACACCTGAAGGTGTCAAGCCAGTGGGGTACAAATGGGTTTTTGTGCGAAAACGCAATGAAAATGATAAAGTCCTAAGATATAAAGCACGACTTGTGGCACAAGGTTTTTCGCAAAAGCCTGGCATTGATTATGAGGAGACATATTCTCCTGTGGTAGATGCAATTACCTTTATGTATCTAATAAATATGACAGTTCATGAAAAGCTTGAAATACATCTAATAGACGTTGTCACAGTCTATTTATATGGCTCACTAGACCATAATATTTTTATGAAAATCCCTGAAGCACTAAAAGTACCTGAAGCATATAAAAATTCAAAAAAAGGTTGTTCAATAAAGCTTCAAAAATCCTTATATGGATTGAAACAATCAGGCGAATGTGGTATAATCGTCTTAGCGAATACTTGTTAAAGGAAGGGTATCAGAATGATCCTATTTGTCCTTGTATTTTTATACGAAGGTCAAAATCTAAATTTGTAATAATATCTGTTTATGTTGATGACTTAAACATCATCGGAACTTCTAAAGAGCTTTCAAAAGTTGTTGAGTGTTTGAAGAAAGAATTTGAAATGACAGATCTTGGTAAAACAACATTTTGTCTTGGCCTTCAGATTGAACATTTGACAAATGAAATATTTATCCATCAATCAACATATACTGAAAAGGTTTTGAAGCGATTTTACATGGATAAATCACACCTATTGAGTACCCCGATGGTTGTGAGATCTCTTGATATAAATAAAGATCCATTCCGACCTCAAGAAAAGGATGAAGAGATTCTTGGTGATGAAACACCATATCTCAGTGCTATTGGGGCACTAATGTACCTTGCCAATAATACCCGACCAGATATTTGCTTTGCAGTTAGTTTATTGGTGAGATTCAGCTCATGTCCAACAAGAAGACATTGAAAAAGTGTTAAACATATATTCAGATATCTTTAAGGAACAATTGATATGGGGTTGTTGTATTCTAATGTGACCAAGTTAGAATTGATCGGTTATGCATATCCGGGATATTTGTCTGACCCACATAAAGCTAGATCTCAGACAGGCTATATATTCACATATGGAGCTATAACTATATCATGGCACTCGATGAAGCAAACAATAGTTGCTACTTCTTCAAATCATGCAGAGATAATAGTCATTCATGAA
This sequence comes from Solanum commersonii, assembly GCA_029007595.1. Classification (NCBI taxonomy): domain Eukaryota; kingdom Viridiplantae; phylum Streptophyta; class Magnoliopsida; order Solanales; family Solanaceae; genus Solanum; species Solanum commersonii. The sequence continues at coordinate 997,026 of JAJTWQ010000118.1, forward strand.
GCCAGTCGTGAGTGTGTATGGTTAAGATCAATGACTCAACACATTTTGCAATTATGCGGTCTTTCTGTGCAAACAAAGATTCCAACAATATTGTATGAAGATAATGCTGCTTGCATAGCTCAATTAAAGGGAGGATATATCAAAGGAGACCGAACAAAGCATATTTCACCTAAGTTTTTTTTCACACATAATCTTCAACAAAATGGTGAGATAAATGTTCAACAGATTCGTTCGAGTGATAATCTTGCAGATTTATTCACTAAGGCATTGCCAACGTCAACATTTGAGAAGCTAAGATATAAGATTGGAATGCGTCGTCTCCAAGATATCAAATAAATTTTTCATCAGGGGGAGTAAAATACTCGCTGTACTCTTTTTCCCTTAGACAAGGTTTTGTCCCATTGGATTTTCCTGGTAAGTTTTTTAATGAGGCAGCACTCAAGGCGTATTACAAGATGTGTGTACTCTTTTTCCTTCACTAGGATTTTTCCCACTGGGTTATTCCTAGTAAGGTTTTAACGAGGCACATTATCTATAAACATCCAAGGGGGAGTGTTACAAATCCATTTAATATGGATTTTTCTTTTCATCAACCTAATGTAATGCATGTATTAATCTAATGTAAGAATTAAAGATTACTAACGTATTTTGGTTAAGGTAGTAAACGAATGATTTCTACCTATTATAAAAGGGTCTTCTTCACCCTTAAGAAATACACAATTGAAGAGATTAAAATAAGGCTCTCAACTTTATACTTTCCATCACACTTTGCCTTACTTTCTTGTTCAAGTATTCTTGCATTTTCCTCTTGTTTTACAACAAATATCATTAATAGCAAATCATTCTTAATAATATCCCAACAAATTTGACAAAATTTACTAGACAATATTCCATCAGGTCCAGGAGCATTCCATGTAAGTCCCCGTTTAGTTGATCTATATTTAACTCAAACTTAAATTATAATTTTCACAAAGTTTATCACACTTAATTACTCCTTATGAGCCCTGAATCAAATAATTACTATTACACATTTATTTTCGTATTTTGTATGACACTGTTTGAATGTGTATGAAATTTAAGTACATACTATTCTCTCCGTTCCGTATTAGTTAATCATATTTTTTTTGTATGTTCTTCAAGAAATCTTAAATAAAAAGAATAGTTTTACTAATTTACCCTTTAAGATATTTTTTTGGAATTTTAAGAAACTTGTTTAGACTATTTAAAAGTTATATTTGTTAAAGTAAAGGAAAAATTCAATTAATTTTATCTTGATTTTATAAAATGACAAGTAATTTATGATTATATTTACTAATATAGACAACTAATATAGAACGGAGAAATTGTGATACTGTCACTAGTGCATGACTATCAAAAGTAATATCATCCAAAATAGCAAAGTGAGACCAAATACATATAAGTAATTCAGAATCATTGAGGGTGCTAAATGGAAAACTTTGTTTTTATTATTTTATTTTTTTAAATATGGAAAAAAGAAATATGGGAAATTCTTAAAATTTATCTGCTTGGGACTTGGAATTTGCATACATGTATCACATTGGTAGGTATATTACTATATTATATGTACCCCGTGAATCTCTAAGAAAATACAAAGTTTTATATTACTACTTCTTTCTATTCGTTCTAAAATATCTATCGTTTTAAGAAAAAAAAAATTGTAGCATAATAAATGTTGCTTTACAAATTTAAGATAAAAATAGTAATGACTATTTTTAACTACATCCTTATATTAAAGAATTATTGCTTCCTAATAATGCGTTTAATTCTCAAGAAACATTTTAATAAATAAGAATAATTAATTAGTAAATTATACCTTCTTTTTTTTTCTATTGCAGGTAAACTGAGGCGATATTTATTTGGAACGGATGGAGTATTATTATGAATTATATTTTGTTTCTTGGAATGCTTAATATTATTGGTTAAAACAAAAATATTCTCTTCTATCCAATCTATGTATAGTTATTCGATACTCACATAATCGAACATATTATAAAAGAATGAAGCGACCATTGAAAAAACAAAGAAGTATAATAAAGATGAGATATATAAGATAAATAATTATCATTTTTTTTTCATTTTTTATTTATTCTTTTATCAGTGAATTTTAAAAAGAATGAAAAAATAAAAATTAAATGACTCATTTTTTGTGTCGAGAGGTTCCAAAAATAACACAGAAAATGGTTATCAATGTTAAATCTCATTTTCTTCACTGATACATTGTGATAATAAACATTAATTCAAAATTGAATATATGTTTATGTGTATACAGTATACTACTCTCTTTGTCAATTTATATGATATTCTCTTCTTTTTTTTAAAGGCAATAATATTTATTTTTAGTTAATATATAAATTAACGGCAATTCTCATTTTATCCTAGTTAAGGTGTGTTTGGTACGAATGAATGCTTTTCTACAAAACTATTTCCTTGAAAAATAAACATTTTTCATAATATCAATTTGATATTTAATTAGTAAAGAGTAGAAGTTATCGTTTCAAAATATTTATATAGAATTTAGGAAAATACTATTGGAGGTGAGGTAGAGATAGGGGTGTGAGTTATTATGAGTTGGGGTGGGATTGGATCTGTCGAATGACAGAGAAGAATGAAATACTAATTAAAAAATTTATTTTCTCTACTTTTCTATATTATTTCTCTCATTTTTTAAAAGTGAAATGCTAACTATGAAATTTATTTTCTTTACTTTTAATAAAAATATTATTTTTCTCATTTTAAATTTTTTTATTTGAGTATAACTTTTCAATAATACATAATTTTAGCAAGAAACAATAAATATCTTTGTATCGTACATATGTCATTGTCCTTTTAGGTTGAGTTTAATATAATTATTATGATATTATAATAATATTTAAATAAATATCATGTGCATATGCTTGATTGGTAGGATACCATGAAGTTGGTTAAAGCAACTATCTAAGTGGCCTTACTTTAAAATAGTACTAATCTTTATAGGACAATGCCCTTCTTGAAGTCATGTGGACCTATCATTATAGTCATAAGCTATCTACTCAATTAAATCACCAAAATCAACCAATTATTTTGGATAAGGAAATTTCAAAAATAGTTCTCAAGATTCTTTGGTTAACCTTCTACTCAATCAAAATAGGAGAGGATAATATTCTAACTTCGCTTTTGATTTTAGAAAACTTTATTTACCATATGAGATTGTAAAAGCATGAATAACATGTATAAGGATCACAAGTTAACTCGTCAAGGAGTGTATACTTTAGTTATTATCAAAGGTAAATGTCTTATATATAGGGCCAAATTTTATTAAATTAAAATAGTTGTGAGAGTGTTGATTATGTATATGTACCAAATTATCAATTATTTAAGAAGATGAAAAAGAAAGAAGAAATTGATTGATGTGTATGCACAGACTTAAATAAGCATCACACATCTGGTCAGTTGCATGTGCCTAACATGCCTTTTTATAGGCAAAAGTGGAATCTTTTGATTTAATAAAATAAATATTTTGGGTTTTTTTAAAGGTCAAGACTTAAAAGATAAGGTGTAATGTGAATCGGAAAATAGAAAAAATTAAAATGGAGCAAAAAATAATAATATTGAAGCAGATTCATTTCTTTTTTGTTGATGATGAAGAAGAGGGTGTTTGTGGTATTATATAGAAGTATCTTTTTTTTTTTTTTTTTAAAGAATAAAAATAAGAAGAAGATTCATTTTATTTGTTGAGTTCGTTGAAGTTATGCAATTTTACTTTTCAATATTGCAGAATAGTGTTCCACTCTATCATCGGAGGAATTATTCTAAATCTTAGGCAATTGTGAGAGAATTAAAATTCTTTAAGAAAATACAAAACAAAATTAAGAGTTGAACTTTATTTTTCCTGTTGTTATTTTCGATTCTGTATATACTAAAGATGATAAATTCAATTGAATTCATTTATAAAACTCGGTTCATATCTAGTGAATAACATATACATAGAGATATGAGAAAATGGCCAAACGCCCTCTCAACGTATATTCGGATTTTCAACTACACACTTAAACTTCACGGGAGTCCTATCACCCCCCTGAACTGTTTAAAAATGAAATAATTATACCCTTAAAAAGCCATAACCAGATCTATGGTGGCATGTGAATTTCACGCATTTGACACGTGGAAAAGTCATTAAATATTATGTTTTTTCTTTTTTTATACTTCTTTACCCTTTTATTTTATATTTTCACCCATCCCTTCCATCACCAAAGCACTTTCACCATTTTCATCATTACTAGAACACCATAAGTTCATCAAAACTGGGTCTTTGAAGAAGATAGGTGAACAATGAACTGAGTCTTTGAGGAAGATAGGTGAATGATGATCGCAGAACTCGTTCCGAGATATTTGGACATCGCTTTGAAAATCTAAATAACAAATTAAAAAAAGTGAAGGAATAGGGGAGAGAGGACGAACAGGGCAGAATATTGCCATTAATGGAGGTCACCGAAGCTCTCGAGGAAGATGAGGAGGAGGAGCCTACGATGTCTTTCACATCATCAACGATAATTTCGAAGAGGAAAAATCCGATTCACCGACGATTGATGAATTAACGAGATTGATAGCGACAATTTCTGAGATGTAGTTGATTGACTGAGGTTTGAGATTGATAATTAAAGGTTCTATTAGTAAAAAAAATTGAATTTGAAGTAAACCCAGATCCCCTAAGATGCTAGTTCTTAAAAGTCAAGAAAGAAGAAAAATGGCGTGCCCCATTCTACAGTGTCTAGTGCTGCCTCTCAAATGAGGTGAAGATACGCACATAAATCGGTCAACGAATCTAGGAGGAATGTTTAAGAATCCTTGAACTCCATGGAGAGATTAAGCACGGTGTTGTCAAATGGTTGGAGTCACAATGTGTTCATATGTAAAATGTGCACTTTTGTACACATTGAAGATTATCTGTAAGAGATTGTGCACTTTGTACCCAAAGAATTCATCAAGTAAATATTATTATTTTTATTTTTAATATAAAGTAAACCTAGGTTGATTTTTCTCAAATCAGATCTAAAGTATTTTGGGGTGATATGAATATGTAAATTTATCTACAATTGATTTAGGTTGATTGATTTTGCAAGAGTTTTACATGAGTTTGAAAATTTATTTATGAATCAGTAATGATAAACACGGTGGAGATGGTGGTGACAACAATGGCTTAGAGATGGTGAAAGATGAAGAGATTTGATTTATATTGCTATGGAGAAGAAAGAAAACAAATAAGAACAAAAAATAATTTAAAATAAATATATTTATTGAAAAGAGATATTTAAAACAAAATTTTAATATTGTTTTGGCTGCTCACTCTCTCAAAGAGAGTGAAATACACTCACTTTGCCAGGTAAGCATTTAGGGAGGTAATAATTTCAGTTTTATAAAATTCAGGGAAGTAATAGGACCCCCGTAAAATATGAGTGTGTAGTTGGAAATTCGGCTATAGATTAGGGGACTTTTGGCCATTTTCTCTAGAGATATTGATGTATAATTAAGTGCTTTTAATTTTTTGTGGGCCAGAATAATTAGTTTCATTTATGTTTACTCCATTCGTCTATTTTTAATTGATTTTTTTTAGAGTCAAACAATAAAAATTTTGATTAACATTTTATGATATATTTTTTTGATCATATTGATATATAAAAAATTGTAATTTAAAGCACTTTTCGAATAGTTTTGAATATTTTTTAAAAATATTGAATTAATATAATCTAATTTAGTTTTGAAAATTAGTCAAATTGACTTTCAAAAAGCGCAATATGACAATTAAAAGTGGGCGGAAGGAGTAATTTATTGCAATAAATGTTGTAAACCTCATATATAGTTTAGTTGACACTTGGCTACAAATTTAGGTTTTAGTTAACATCATCAAATAATTCTTTGGAATTTCATTTCCTTTAAGATATAAATACAAAACAATATTATTAATAGTCAAAGAGAAATAAATATTATGGTTTATCTTTTTCTCTATTCTTGTTGAGAGAATTATTTACTCGGAAAGGTGTTTCATAGAAATATTTAGTTGATAAAGTCTTAATCTTTTTTCTTAAAGAACCTTTCAAGCTTTTCAAACGATAATGACCTTTTAAGATAGCTAATCATGAATCGAAGCTTTTGGGCCTTTTTTTAAAAATAAAATAAAATATAAATATATAAAAGAAAAAAATAGTGAAAGTGGGATGCTCTTATTTCCATGAATTAATACTATTCTAATGATCATAATGGTATGCAAAGCAATTTATACAATTGTCAAAAAATCAAATTGATTTAATATGCAAATTTTAAATTAGACATAATATATATATGTACCTTTTATTTTGGCATCAATTGATATTTATGTTCTTCAACTTTAGATGTCCACAATTATACACTTAAACTTGTATAAAATTAAATAAATAAAACACACATTCCACATCACAAGTCCCATTTTATATAGCATTTTACGTGACAATTTGCATCTTACATATCCTTGTGATTCTTTGAACCTATCTCCCTTAATTGATATCCAATCTTCAAGCTTCATTTCTTTTTTTTCTTCTTAATTTATATTAGCAATTAGTTAAACATTTTTAATTGTTAGTTTATCATTTCTTTCTTGATCTAAATCTCTTCCCCTCTTTTTTCATTTTTTCTTTTAAATTTCTAGATCTATCCTTATTAGTTATTATTATCCTATCTTGTTATTTGATTATTGTCTAATTATTACTTCCAGACATTTTTTATTCGTATCATTTTCTCTTTTTTTATTGCTAATACAGATCAGTAGAGAAGTTAATGTGGCACTTTAAACTTTGTCTTCATTCAATACAAGTATATAACTATGATAAAAAAAAAACGGGTGATATAGTTTTCTAAGTTAAAAGGTAAATTACTTGATACTGAAACAAAAAACTGAACAAAATAGTCTAAGAGAAGTAATGAAAATACCTCTAAATTGGACATGAATTATTAGTTTTATTCGAAATTATTGACAGCCTTACAAAATATCGATGTAGATCAGAGGTGTATTTAAGTTCAAGTTAGTCAAGTAAGACTGTCAATAGTTCGGAAATGAAACTAATAATTTGCACCAAATTCAGAGATATTTTCAATACTTCTCTCTAAAACTTTTAACAAAAAATATTTATATACCATTAACTTAAACTAATTTGAGATCGAAAGCTAATACATTAATTGTCATTATAAAGTTTAAAAAGAGACAAATACAATAATAATATAATAATAATAAAAGTAACCAAAAATTGAACTTCATAGTGCTTTTTAATTTTTTTATTATTATTAAAAATAAAAATAGTGGAGCTGGTGATATAATATTATGTGGAACAAGTGGGATTTGGACAACATATATATTTATTTCTGTAATAAATAGTGTACTAATTTGTTTTGTGGATAACTCATTTTTGTGGTCAACATAATGAAGCTGCCCATGAACTGGTTTTGTTGAGTTTCTCTTTACGTGGCATGTTCTTCAACGTGACAGCTGTTCATATGTAAAGCTATCTACAGATAGATCTATGGCCAACAAGCCATTCTGGCATAATAATGATGTTAGGTTATGGTGCAGTAACACAATTATTTCACTCTTAATTAGAGGTCTCGAATTTAAGTTTTGAATATGGATAAAATCATGTTGGAATCCCCACTCCCAAACGGGCCTCTTCAGTGCACAATTTGGATTATTTAGTCAAAGGCTCCAATGTGCTTCGGACATCAGATGGGAAATAAAAAAAAATAATGTTATGCAAGTGGTGTGATTACTTATCGAGTTCAAGCTCTGTATATGAAAAAAATTCTATTCAAAGCACTATTATTAAATGTGTATGCGATTCAACTATAGTCGAAGTTCCAATATAGATTTCAGATATCGGGTGGAAAATAAAAAATAAATGATGTTATGCATCGCAGTCAACAAACACAACAAAATATGAACTCGACAAAAAAAAAAGACAAATTTAATAACATAGTATTCTCTGAGTTTCATAATAAGTACGTTGTATTTTATCTTTTTAATTTTGAATGAAAATAAATAGTGTTTCAGTACACATAATTTAAAAAGTATTAAATGATTGTTGGATGCTAATTTAGAGGTGAGTTATGTAATATATTAAATTACGTCTAAGAATATTAAGTGGTGTATCGTAAAAAAATCGTAGTAACTCAGTTGATTGATTATCTTAACTCTCACTTTATTGATAAAGATTCAATTTCCCACATTATAATCATTCCTCATTTCCTCTTTTCCGCACCCAATTAAAAAAAATGGTGTCGTAAATTTAGATAATGGTAGTTTACAAAAGAATTTCCTTTTGTTTAAAAAATTAATTTTTTTTATTAAATTTGGTAAAAGGAGTTTTTTTTCTTCATTTGACACCACACACATACTATTTGATAGATAATACTCATTTTGGATTAGGGAAAAAAAGAATTTGTTGTTAATTAATCCCACGTCTTTAAACATTATTATGCTCACTTTTTGAGTTGACGTTCTCTTTCTGATAATTAATTCTAAATCTTTATACTTGTTCTCACGTTAATCTAATCATTACTTCCCAAACTTTACAATGTAACACTCCCTCCGTCCACTTTAAACTTTGCACGCTTTTTAAAAATAATTAATATGAATATTGTGATTTTAATTCTTGGAAAATACATAATTAATGATGAGGTAAAACATGAAAATGTGTATATGTTTTTCTTCTAATAAGCTTAAAGTGATAGATAAAAGTGAAAATATATTTCTGATATAATGGACAAATAAAAGTGAAAGGAGAGAATAGTTTTTTTTTGAGTTTTTCATTCAAAATTCAGTATCTACATTGGAGAGTGATTAAATTGAAATTCTCGCCAAAAAATCTCACATTAAAAATAAAATATTTTCTAATAAAGGCGACTAAACGGAGAGGATATTAATTAGTGTCGTGCTAATCTAATGACTACTCCTCTCTATAAATTTTATGACTTTATTTGTGGAGATTAGGGGAAGGACCATTAACGCATATTAAGTGGTGAAGAAAATCCATTCAATAACCACCACACATTATTATTTTATGATATATCATTTTCATGTATTTCTTTGCATCAATATTTGATTCACATGGAGAAATTAAACATGAAATGAAAATGACATCAACTAATTGTAACAAAATTTTGATTTATTTTCTCTCTAGTGGCTACAATTCGTGTTGTAATTACACTTATTCAATCCATTTTATTTTACTTTATTCCTCACACTTTTCTTAAGATTTTTTCTTTTTTAGGATTTTAAAAAAATATTAAATTAGATATATTGATTAAGATTTGAAAATTTAAATTTTACTATTTGTATTTTATGTGTATCTAGTAAAATTACCTGCGCTTCGCGCGGTAATTTAATGTCACGAAATTTATAAATAATACTTAAAACTTATTAGACATTAAAACTAAAACACTATATTATCTTACATACAAAATTACATAGTAACAAACATTAATAATGTAAAGGAAAATGAAAATTATTACATCTTATCATTTTTCCTTAATAACATAAGCATAAATTAATGATTGTAAAAATACATACCAAGATCTGTAACATAAGCAATGGTGTCAGTGAACCACTCAACAAGAGCAAAGTACACAAATATTTAATTGTGAAGAAGAAGAAGAGGAGGTTCAGAGTTTTCGTTATTTTAAAATGAGAGAAAATCCCTCTATTTATAGACAACAAAGGGTAGTGTGAACAAATGTTTATTGTGCCTTATCAGAAAGGTTACAACTATTTGGAAAAGTTGCAACCCTTCGGAAAGGTCACAACTTTTCATAAAAGTCGCAACTCTTCATTAAAGTCGCAACTTTTCATGAAAGGGGAAGACTAGTTTTGGAAATAAATAAATTAACAGGGAATTCTGGTTTATGGTGACACCACGTAGAGGTTCTCTTTTATATATATATGATTATTAAATGATAACGATAGTATTGAAAAAATGATAATTTTTTCTTAATTTGTTAAAGTAAACAAGAAAAAAACCCAAATTATTTTAGTATAAAAATACAAAAATAAATATTCCAACATCAACGATTTTTTTTTTTGTTGAAAAACTACATAAATTGATCATAAAACTCAAAATAATTATATGTTCATAACCCAATCCAAAGTAATTCAAGAAATAACATTCTCTCAAAAGAAAATTACAACACATACCCTCATTCGTTAAAAATGATTATTTTCGTTTAACTGATACTAAATCAATATCTGTACTGTATTGGTATTATTAAGACTGATAATTTCTCTTAACTGATACTAAATGAGTATATATATATATATATATATATATATATGTGTATATATATATATATATATATATATATATGTATTGTATTGTATTGGTATCATTAAAGTTTCTTATTGAAAAATTACTCATTAGTCAATGATTGTACAAGAGCATAATTGATTTCAAATCCAAAATTAAAGAAGAACACAATCAATGAAAGCGGATCTTTGGGGTACTAGTACAATTTCACTTTGAAGATTTGAAAATGAGAATGAAAAATTTATAGTAAAAAGAAATAACATATGCAATATGTAACGAGTAATTACTCAGTTAAATTGTATTTTATGTTGAAGAAGAAGGAAGTTGACGATTGGAACATATCAAAGGAACAGGTCCAATGAAGCTAGTATAACTAGGATTAGATTATTTATATTTGTATTATTATTATTATTATATAGTAGTAATAAGTATTGTAATAGGACTCTAAGTATAGTTAATTTAGGACTCTACAATTCTCTCCTATATAAGGAGGTTGTAACTCAACATTATTTTTATCAATACAATTCTTGATTTCTCTAATCCTAGACGTGAGATTTCTACATGGTATCAGAGCATAAAAGCTCCTCCGCTCTCTAAGTATTGATAAAAAAAAAAAAACCACACGTTTCAATGACCACTTCTACCAAAAATATGTTGACCTCCTTACTTCACCAACTCATTGTCGCTTACTCCATTAAACTTAAGCCAACAAACTACCTCATAAAAGGACACACATATCCCAATTGATTCAAATCACAGAGAATGAACCAGGTAAAAGTAGTTGTTCCACTGGACAGACTGTTGGGAAAGTTGTAGCGGTTGAGAAAGATGCAAAAGATAGTGGCACCATTGATGATTGGAAGGAGAAAGATACGTTGTTAAGGAATTGGATCTCAGGCACCTTGACCAAAGAAAACATGTACCTAACTGTGGGCTGCTCAATTGCCAAGGAGGTGCGAGAATGCTTGGAAAAAGCTTATATTCAAGCAACAAAAATAATTAATTTTGCTAGAGGTTTAGGTCTCAAATACAAGACCTTTGTCATATTAGGTAAGACACCATATTCCACCCTTAATCAATTTGTTTATACTCTCACGAGTTTTGATAGAAGGGAAGATGAAGAAAATGTGTCACAACAAAACCATAACATGGTATTTTCTTCCCAAAAAGGCAGGGGAAGAAGAAACAACAACATCAACTCTAGAGAAACAGACATCACATTCATACTGAAGCATTGACAAAAATAAGTTTTTCCTGGGTTTTCAAAGTTTTTTTTTTATTGCGTATTCGAATCAAGCTAGGAGTAACCGTTCCTCTACTCACTGGCTTGAGGGGAAGTGTTGAAGGAGAAGGAAGGTGACGATTGGAACATGTCAAAGGAACAGGTCCAACGCAGCTGACTGACGTGTCTACATCACGTGTTGATGAAGAAGGAAGCTGACGATTGGAACATGTCAAAGGAATAGGTCCAATGAAGCTGACTGATGAGTTTACAACACTACTGTAAAATTAGTATAGTGTCGCACTAGGATTAGACTATTTATATTAATTAGGATTATATTACGACTAGGATTAGATTATGATTAGGATTATAGTACAACTAGGATTAGATTATTTACATTTGCATTATTATTATTATATAGTAGTGATAGGTATTGTAGTAGGACTCTAAATATAGTTAACTTAGGACTCTACAATTCTCTCCTATATAAGGAGGTTGTAACTCAACATTATTTTTATCAATACAATTCTTGATTTCTCTAATCCTAAGAGATTTCTACATTGTAGTCATTTTATCTTGCATTGAATAATTCTTTAAGGATATATTGATCCTTTTATCTTGATAGATTGTTCAATGAATAGTTCAAACGTATATTAGTCCTTTTATCAAAATGTATTAGTTCAGTGTTTCAAAAGAAGCAAGTCATCAAGTATCTTTAAGACTTGATATATATATATATATATATATATATATACTGAAGAACACCAATTATATTTCTTTCAAAAATTCCCGTTTTTCTTGTCTCTTTTTTAACAACTTATATTTCTTGTGTCACTTCATAGATTTTTCTTATTTATATTTCTCATGCTTGATTTTATGTAAGTTAAAGTCATCGATAATTAATTTTATGCAGTGAATTTGATATGTATCTTTTAAATTTGCATCATCAAAGGAGAAATTCAATTTATTTGGACCAATTCATGTAAGTATATATCCGTGCATTTTGTCTATGATAAGTTATTTTATAAATTCCTTGAAGTTTTTAATGAAATGATTGTCTATTGAAATTTTATACTGAATTCATTGAAAGTGATCAATAATTAGTACTCCTACTTTGATATTATATTTATAAAATAAATAGTATCCGATTTGACAACGTACAACACAGTGCAGAGATATAAGTATATTTAAACATAAAAAAATAATTATTTAATTTAATAAATAATATTTTTCGTATTTGATCTTGTATAGGCTATATTGATTATTTTATCTTGATGGATTGTTTGATGAATAATTGTAACGACCGGGTTCTGTCATTATAGAAAAGCCAACGGGGAAAATTTTTGGGTCGGAAAACTTTTTCGTAGTAACTTAGAATTTCCCAACCTAATCCAGGTTTGGACGAAATCGGAGTCATTAAAGTCTAGGAAAATCTGGTAGCAATTGGGTGATCTAATTATGAATTTGATCACATGAGTAGATAGATAAGTCGTTAAGGAACCCGTACGACTTTATGGAATTGAATTCGGGCGAGTAGAACTCCCGTAATTGATCTTGGCGTGAACGGATAGTTTTTGAGTGTCGTTGGTTGAAGGTGTGTTGTGAAATGGGGTCTTGGAATTATTAATTTTATTCACTGGTTCCGTGCAAGCCGCTAAGGAAGGATTTCTGCCGCCAGTGGGGGGCCGTTGTAGCAGGGTGAGTCCCGCTATAGCAGGGCAGACGCGACTTAAAGTCGAAAATAAACCCCGAAATCATTTTATTCTGTAATTTTCGAACTTGAAAGCTAAGGAACGAACCTAGGTCTTTTCTTAACAGTTTTCCACCATTCTTGAGGCTAAAGGTAAGATTTTAACTCCCCAAATCAGTTTTTCGACCCGTAGAACGCAATCTAATGGGTAATTATCAATGGGAAAGAGTTTTGATTTGAGAATCATGGTGGAAAAAGCCCTAATCTGGGTATGATGATTATGGGTATGATCTAGGGTTGTTAGAATTGTTAGTAATCCAGGTAATTAGTGATTGTTTATTGATTTCCGTATTATATTGATTGTTTGTAGACCAAGAACAAGCAGAACAAATTCGGAAAGGGAAGGATCAAGTTTCTTAGGGTTTCAAGCTTGTTTCGAGGTAGGTGATGGTTGTGATTTTATGATTGTGTGATGTATGTTTGTTCTTGCTTCATTATGATACATGTATGTATGCGAATGTTGCATTATTGATCACATTAATTGTAAATGAGGATATATGAATGATGAATGCCATGAATTATGACTTGATTGTATGATTATGAAAATGTACTTTGTGATTGTGATTGTGGCTTGTTGAATGGATCGGTTGTTGCGTTCTGACACACTAACTTGGATCGGTTGCCACATTCTGGCATAATTATGGGATCGATTGCCACGTTCCGGCATAATCATTGGATCGGGTACCATGTTTCGATATGGTAACAATTTGAGTTTGGGTTCTACGAGAGGGCCAATGAATTGATATAATTGTGTATCTTGAGAAATGTGAAACTGTTCGTTGTTCGTAAATGATGATGATATTGTATATGTTCGATATATGCATGTGATTATATTATTGTATTGACTTATGTATGTTACACTTAGTGGGATAGCCACGTGATCCTACCAGTACACTGTGGTTGTGTACTGATACTACACTTGCTCTTTCTTTGTTGAGTACAAGGGATCTTCAAGCGGCTATTGATAGACCTCGCTTAGAAGATCAGTGATTGCCGATCGAACTCAAGGGTGAGCCAATTCTTCCAGGCTGCCATGAGTTCTCATTTCTTCTATGTCCACATTTCGAACTTAGACGTTTCTAGTTAGTTATTAGTTCGTTAGTTTAGGGTCGTAACCCTTCTTGTTAGACTTATGGATCTTGTTAGATGTTTTGGTATATTGGCTTTCAGGTTCTAGGCGTATTTTTCCGTATTGTTCAGTTGTTAGGTCATTTGGAAGTTTATGGGAACTTCGGTTTTTAGCTATTTAACTTGCTTTCGTAACTTAAATGCCTTAGTATTTTGGTTGAGTTGTTATTTTGGGTTGTAGTAATGGTTCTCCCACCGGAGGGTTAGTGTGTGTGCCAATCATGATGGTCTGGGTCGTGACAATAATTTTAAAAATTAAAAGTAGTCCTTATGGGCTACATTTATTGAGTAAATAAATAAAGTAAAAAATTCATGAATCTCGTAATGTAATGAGAGAATTACATCCTATCACTATTTTTTTTTAATTTACAAAAATCTCTCAAAATTAGTGTCATCCGGATACATAGCAATTTAGCCGGATATATTACATTTGATACATTAAAAAAATTAGTTACAATTTAAAAGGAAAGAGAATGTAAAACTGAATGTGATTTCTCCAAATAGCGTAAATCAAGTTGATGTCAATCTCTACTAAATCGTAACATCTTCAAATAATTTAAAATTCAAATTTTATTTTGTTAAATCTCTCCCAAATCGTAACAAATTTTAAAAAAAAATGCTGATTGACTATATATTACTATTTATGTATCATGATCATAAAATTGTGCATTACATTATTATGTATGCATCTTATTCTAATTGAAAAAATATTATAGTTTATAAAAGATATATTATACATGTAATTGTTCTCAATAGCATTAATTTTTCTATGATTGAAATATAAAACTGTGGTTAGTTGATATATATCTGATACATACAATAAAGTTTGAAATTTGTTGAATTTGATATACATGCATTAAATAATTAGTGCAACTATATCTTAAAATATTACTCGGAGAACTGCAGATACATAACAATATCTAATACATAGTCAATTCGACAATTTGATATAGTGATGTCTCATATACAAAAAACTATAAATATGATACGCACTGATTTAGTTGTAAAATAACGCTGCAGACACATAACAACATGTGATACATAACTGTGTTATATACATAACATAGTTATGTATCATATTCATAACAAAGTTATGTATCATATAAATAACTATGAATATGATACAAATTGATATTGTTATAAAATATTAATGTTTAGGTATCAAAAATAATATTTGATAATGTCTACAGATACATAACCTGCTAGTTGAATAAGTATGAGCGTATGTATTTGATAGTAAAAAATAACAAAATTTATAATAATTATGTACCAAATACATAACTATGAAACGATACATATTAATTTATGCTTCAATAAATTAGGGTTATGTATCAAAACTAATATTTGAACACGATACATTTTTCATAATAAAATCATAATGTATCATAAAGTTGAAACAAATGCATTATACATAAATTTATGAATCAATATCAACTAGATACATTAAAAATCTAAACCATGGATAGATAAGGGTGTTTAGCAACTTGTTCTACTTTCCCCCTTTTTTTGTATCAGAAAAAAATAAACAAAAAAAAATTGGGGGGAAAATGTAGCATAGAGCAAGATATTATAGATCCAACTTTTCTATTTTTGGGGTTTTTTCCCCACAAAAGGTACATTCTTCTTTACTTTGTCTTCTCAACATTCTGATTCGTCATTGATAATGAATCATGTAATCGTTTGGATTTGTTTTCAGCCCAATCATTGTCATCATAATCATAAACACGATCAATATTAGGTGAGATTAACTTACTATGTATTTGATGAGATTCCCGTTTGCAGGGGATACGCAGCGCTCCCATGAGATCATCATAATAAAATTTCATTTTATGACATATCATTTTTGAATGGGTAATCCTAATACTTAAAGAAGGAGCATCATCCATAAGTATCGGGACTTTGAAGATGAAAAAAAAATTAGAACAAAAATGATGAATTGTAAGTTGGAGAAGAAGAAAAATTACCTATTGAGGAAGTTGAAATCGATTGACTGGAGAGCGTATAAATTTGAAATTCAAAATTGTAATGAAGGAAATAACTATTGAGATTAAGGGAGTGAAAATAGAAAGAGATTGAAGGCATGAAAATAGGAAGAGAGAAATGTGCGTGATTTGAGAAGTTATTTATCTGGATGAGTGGGATTTTGAAGGAAAAAGATGAATTTTTGTAATATTTTAAAATGGTAAGGACTAATAGAAAATATGGTAAATAAGGATGTGTAGATAAGTAATTTATTATCAAAAGTACTGTCTTAATACATCAGAATAAAAAAGTATAAAAATAAAAAGTTTGACCCAAAAGAACCTTTTCTTATCGAATATGTAACATCCCGCCTTAGAAAGCGCTTCAATGGAAATAGCTAAATTGAGAATTTTGCAAGTTATGGTTAAGTTATGAGTTTTGGGTTAACTTCAATCAGCCATAACTTTCGAGTCGCCAAGAGACTAGCTTATTTAATTTTATGTATTTGAATTTATTATTATTTTTTTTATTTTTTTTTTTTTGGTTTGTAACATTCATGTAACTCTAACTCTCTCTATATGTACAAGATGATTTAGGTGGCCTATAAGATATCAAATGAAAGGTTTTCGAATCTTCTTTCCTAGGCCACTGAGTTTGCTAAATTTTGAGTTCGGATGAGGGAGATATGCCCGTTTGAAGTTAGTATGTCCAGTTAAGGAAAGTTACCCGAAAATGTGAGGGGTATTTTGGTCTTTTCCTTACCCCATCAGCTTAAGATAAATTTAGTAATATTATTGTGGTCAAATCTGGTTTAGGTCAGTTTTCATAATCCCAAATACTCTTAGGATTTTGATAAGAGTACAAGAAGAGGAAAAAAGGAAAGGTTCAAGGCGTTCGTCAAGATTCGTGAGATTTGTCGATAAATTTTGCTAAATTGAGGTATGTAAGTTTTCATAGTGTTGGGTTCATTCACCCACACACAAATCATGATTTACATATTCGAATTCATCCATAAAGATTGAAAGATTTAAATTCTTGATGAGTATTCTTGAAGTATTGCTTTCGTTCTTAAATTAGGATGAGTTTGTGAGATAATTGTATTGAGTTTGAGAGTTGTTTTTTAGCAGATTCTCCTGTACTTGTATTGGGTAATTGAATCTAAAGAAAATTTGAGAAAAGAAATCAATTCTAGACAAATTAGGGACAAAAAACGAGAAGAAAAATTCGTCGGAAAGTTTTAGGGGAGAGGTTGGGCAGCGCGCCCCAGCAGTGTGCCAAATTAGTGTCTCTGAAGTTCAGGGGCTGGCTCCCCGCGCTAGCAGTGCGCTACCTTTATTTTTTATTGATTCTAACTACTCTAAACTACATCTAAACATCGAGAAATCATTCATAACGTGAATCATAACCCTTGAATTCATAATTCAAATTCAAGGTAGAGTTAAGAGTCAAGCCTTGAGAGTTCTTTCGAGTCATTTTGAGAAGTCTTTTACAATCTTTTAAATCTTGTTTTAAGAATTGAGTACTTGAGTTTGAAGATGAGGAGAGTAGAGTTCATTTTTTTCAAAATTATATATGGGAACTAAGTATTTCCAAGAGTAAATGTTTTTACATTTAAGAAGAGTGGAAACACCGATTTCCAAATGAGTTCATGAGAAGTTTTTGAGTATAATCTTTTTTAAGAGAAATCTGTTGAGTAATAATCGCAAAGTTGAGGATGAGGAAATATTTTTTTAAAAATATATGAGCCAAGTTATATTTTGGGAGTACTATTGAGCACCGATATGTGGGAGAGTTCAGACAACTCACAGCCCCCATAAACTATGTAGCCAACGTCGGTAGAAAGGGCCATACTTTTTAGATGATTCATTATTGCTTTTAAGCATACCTTAGTGGATCCACTTAGTTGAGGAGTTCTATACCCCGTCAAGATATAAAACAGTTCTGACAGCGTGGGAGAGACGTTGTATCATCACATCACTCATAGTGATGGTTGTCGGTTAGAGAATCTCCCAAATAAAGTTATTTTGTATTTTTATATACAAAATGAGTTATTATTGTATTTTTAAATACATTGAGTTGTTATCTACTGTTTTAAATGCTTTATATAAACTGCATCTTTATTATTATTTTTTATACTACATTGAATTGAGGTTGAGTTGAGCAGCATCAGGGTGAGTATGTTTCATTCTTTCCAAGTTCAAGCTTTATGTTATGTTCAATTTCCCCCTTACATGCTCGTAAATTTAATGTACTGATGTCATTTGCCCTGTATCGTTTTATGATGCAGATACAAGAGATCAGGGTTATCAACATGCAATTCGTTGATACTCGTTGCAGTTTTAGAGTTGTTTGGTGAGCCTCTTTGCTTCCAGAGGATCCCACATTTATGTCTTATCATTTCAGTTTTGTTAGGATGATCAGAGGTCTTGTCCCGACATCTCTCATAGTATTAGAGGATTCATAGATAGATAAACAACAGTAGTTCATGAGTCTTTTTTTTCATTTTCACTTGTTAATGTTTAAAGTCTTGAGTTGCCTCTTTGGCTAGTTGGATGTTTTATTTCTAAAATATTCTGAGTATTTCTTTGAGACATTGAGTAAAGTTGTGTTTTTGAGTTCATCTTATTTATGAGTAAGTCTTCCGCTAAGAGTTAACACAAGCTAAGGGTTTGCTTGGGGCCAACAATGGTTCTCGAGTGCCAATCGCGTCCAGGGTGTAGTCTCGGGGCGTGACAACCATTTGTCTAAACCTATATTCATCTTGATAAGGGAAATTAAAGTTGTCAAAATGGGCTAGTCCCGTTAAGTCAGCCCAACCCAACCCTTGAATTAAGTAGGATTGTAGGAATGAATTTTTTTAGCCCAACCTCATTTGGCCGGCTAGCCTCGTAGGCCCAACCCGCAAGCCTTAGAGGCCAGCCTGTGGGCTATGAATGTTAAAAATATATATTATGCCTAATTTCCCATTCCCCTTTGTTGTCTTGTTTATGAAAAAAAGTGATCATGTAATATTTTTTACTCAAATGAATCTTACGATGTTGTATCTTGGCTATTATGTATTTTTTGTAAGTATTCATTGAAATGTGTAATTCATAAATGAATTTTTGTATGTATTGATGTCGTGTTCATTAGACATCAATGTTCGATACTCTTAGATAATCTTTCTAAGACACCAAATGTTATTCATTTTTTGGTTGAAGGGCCGACCCGTCCCAATCCGTGGCCTGCTTAGGGCTGGGTTGGGCTGCTATTTTATAGAACATTTAACTGAAAGGGCCAGCTTGTCCTAACCCATTTAAATCTCTAGCCTGTTAGGGTTAAGTTTAGTTGGATTGGGCCAACCTATTTTGACAGCTCTAATGGAAATACATTTATATTTTCTTGCTTAGGAGACTTTCGGCCTCTTTTCTAATTTTCTAGGGTTTGTGTACTCCTAGGTTTCTAGCTCTCATGTAGTTGTCTTAGTACCTTGATGTTGTCCTTTTTCCGCCTTCCATTGTAGGTATATCGTTCTCTTTTTGTTTTGAAATTTATTTTCCTAAATGATTCTTTCTTGATTGGTACTTGAGCAGTGCTTGTCCTGATTGCTTTAAGCTTGATTGTGCAGGTGCGAAATTGGATGTGAGAATGTCGAGCTAGCTATTTTTTCATGTAAGACGATTCTTCCTCCTCTGTTGAGTCAACATCGATTTCTTCTCTAGTGAACTTATGATGCTCGACTCTTTTCTTGTGCTCCTTCCCTACGTTATGTGAAGCGATCTTTTTTCTGTGTGCTCAATTGTGTATCTTAAACCACATCCTTGTAAAAATTTCATCTCTGTTTTGATTGATTTTGTGTTGAATCTAATGTTTAGTACTTGTGACTTATCCAAATTAATTAGAGATCTGCTTTTTTAGAAAGCTTAGAGTTCTACTTGGATTTTTATTTAACTAATTTCTCTAAAGTCAGATATGTCAAGTAGTTTATCAGTGTATTTCCTTCCCTTTATGTGTGCTTGATTTGAGATCTTCTATTTTTCGTGAAACCTTTAGTATTCTTTATTATGTTGTTGATTTTCCATGACATCTTTTAGGTGTCATCTAATACTTTTTCATTAGTTGTGAATTTGTTTCTATTATGCAATTCTTAAAGCCTTCTGCTACACAAAATGATATAGTTTCAATAATAATCGGTGTCTTTGTCTCCGTGTATGTGATATTTGAATTTACATATGACTTTATAAAAAATAGGCCTCTAATGTAGCTTTGAACACAAAATTATAAGAACACTTCTTATAATTTCCCTTACTTGCACCATCTAATTATATTTGATTGTGCATATAAGTGTTTGTAGGGGGTAGGGGTCCAATTCAATATGATATATTGTATTCTTTTCTTTTGTTGATCTAAGTAATCAATAATGGATGGTCATGAATTGGTAGGCCCCTTGTTTTCAGATAGATATATATAACTAGATGTCAAACAGAAGTGTTCATTTAATGAACCAAACTTTCAAAATTTAGTTGTGCATTCCCAAACTCATTCTATGGAGTTGAAGACAATTTCATCATCATTTACCACTATCATGAAGACATCATCATGATTTTCAGCCTGCTCAAAGTCGCTAGAGGCGTTTCCCCATGTTGTAAAGGTTTTCTTCACGATTTGATCAACGTTGGACTTCCTTTTAGCATGGTCAAGGACCTGGTCCCTTCGTTGTGGTTTGAAGTCCTGAACTTAGTGTTTTTGGCTCTGACAGTCTCTCATGAAGTGACCAGACTTTCCACATTTGTGACAGAGATCGTTAGCATTAGCCGTTGTGCTGGTGGTTCTTTTCTTCTGGAATCCGCCATGTTTTCTGACTATCTTTTGGAATCTCCTACTCAAATAGGCCATCTCGTCCTCATTTTCAGATCCATCTTTTTGAACCATTTTTAGTGCAACAAATTTCTCCTTTTTCCCTTCCTTCATAAATGAGCCTTGCTCCCTGTTTAGCTTATAGGTTTGCAAGTTCCCGATCAACTCATCCATAGTAAGAACTTTTTAGTCCCTGGCCTCAGTGATGGCATTAACTTTGCTCTCCCATGACTTGGGAAGAACTAAGAGAATTTTTCGAACTTGTTTGCTTGGGTTAATGGGCTCACCAAGACATCTTAGTTCGTTTGTGATGGAAGTAAACCTTGTATGCATCTCATGAATGGTTTCACCTTCCTTCATGCTAAAATTTTCATATTGAGTAGTCAATATGTCCACTTTGGATTCCTTGACTTGAGTGGTTCCTTCGTGAGTTATTTTTAAGCAGTCCCAATTCTCTTTTGCAGTCTCACAGGCAACAATCCTATTGTACTAATCTGGACCAATCCCACAAACTAGTAGCTTCTTGGCTTTGTAGTTCTTCTCTATTTTCTTCTTGTCACTCTCATCATATTCTTTCCTGGTCTTTGGAATCACCTTCGTAAGTTCTCCTTCTTTTACATCTTTGGTGGGAACGCAGGGTCCATCTAGTATCACATCCCACAGCTCAGTGTCTTCCGCATTAATATAATCATGCATCCATGTCTTTCACCATCCATAGAATTGTTCGTTGAATTGAGGTGGACGAGTGGTAGACTGTCCTTTTTCTAGGCTCGGTGGAGCAGCCATTCCTTCAGGACCTTTCTTCTCTTAGTGTTAACCAGATAGAGAAGTCAGTGCTCTGATACCATTTGATGGAATGTATGCATTCACTAACTACGACAGGACCAGGTCCTTTAGACAGTTAAGATGCACAAAATAAATACTGAAAGTAAAGAGAACACACGCTACTTTACGTGGAAACCTCCTTGCTCAAGGAAGTAAAACCACGACCTGTCCATTTTTCAAACTGTTTACACTAATCTTCTCAAGCAAAAGCGAAACACAGTTTACAACCACGAGATTAACCTCCTAATCTCAAACTAGTAATATTCCTATTACTTAAACGAACCAAAGCAATGCTCTCATTGCCCACTATACTAACCCTCACTGATTAATATAGACTTTTAACCGTAAGACACAAAGTTACACCTAACTATGTTCTTACAAGATTCAAACAAGGTTTTGAAACGTTTCTAACAAGAGTGAAACGAATCCTACAAGATAAGCACAAATACAAGCACACAAAACATCAGCAGGTTCAAAAAACAATTCTTCAGTCGATCAGGTCCCTTGATGTTTTGTATGAAGCTTGATTTTTCTCTCTTTGAATGAATGAATGTTTTGTTGTTTGCCATGTTGATTATATCAATCAAAAAGAGTTATTGATCGTTGGACAAACAACCTCGTCCATTCTGATTGGTTTAGTATGCTGGCCGCTTCACCAACCACTGACAGGACAACTTTCCAGCTGTATGGCACATTATTCTGGATGAGAACACTCTGCAAAGGACCGGATCCCTGCACCTGTAAGGATAATCAAAACTGACAGCTTATCAGAAAGATTACTGCTAGGCGGTTGAAATAAAATTTGATTGTTCTGTACTTTACATAGCCACATAAAATATAAGATTAAACAATTTCAAAGTAGCATACAAGATTAGACAATACCAAAATAGCATAATCGATTAAACAACACTATAGGAGAAAGGTACAAACACCCTAAAAAGTTATAAATTCCAAAATCAAAATTAGAAAAAAACGCAATCAATGTGAGCGAATCTATATAAATAAATAAAAACTTAAGTGATTTTGTATGTTAGTCAAATTTTCAATTTGGTCCCAAATTAACTTTCAAACACAAACCCCGCTTGTATACCCTCTTATATTATCAATATTTATTGTGTATCATGAGCTTGAATTTTTTCTTTTTTATCTCGAGTGTTATTTATTTTGAGTTCTTGAGAGGGAAATTAATACATTTTTTTTTTTTTAGGTTTTGAAACTGAGAGTGAATGGTTCTATGAAATGACTGATTCTTGCCAAAAAGAAATTAAGGATGGGCTAAAGCATTGTGGAATTAGACTCCTAAAGCTTCATCCTTCCATTGAAGAGCTCATCAGTCTTCTTGAGGTAAAGATTCAATTTTTATCTTTCTCATGCTCTCTATATACAAATGGATGAATAAATGATAGAAAATATAAAATAGATAGTAATTCATACTTTCAATATAGGAAGGTACATTACATCAATGCAAATAAAAAAATCTCAAAAAGTTTAAATTCGAGATTAAATTGGGTTAAATTGAAGATTTTTTACAAAATTGGTTAAGGCGTAAATGAGTTGATGGGGGGAGGGGGGTTAAATATATTTGGGCTCATTTTGACACCCCTACTTTATGTATTAGTAGTACCTCGTTTGGTGTACTTTTTCAACATTAGTTATACACTCTATTATATATTAAAGAGTATATTACTAATAAATGGATATACATAGTATTATAACTAATGTTCGGGGATTTAATTCATGCATTAGCATGGTTAAAGATCCAATTGTTCTTCAAAACTTATTTTTACATCTATTTCACCATATTTGTGGAGGGATTTTTAAGTAAATATTATTTTAAAAAATTATGCAATGTATACTATATTAATACACAAATCAAATAGTGCATACGAAATAATCTTTGCATAGTTAATGCAAACAAAACTAATACAAACATTATTAATGAGACCATTACTAATACACTTTATTTAACATTATTCTCATACACCCTGTCAAACGGCCTCTAAGTGACAAATGTAGTTTTAGTGTAATGTTTTTGGAATTAAAATGAAAAGGACAATTCTTCAACAAAAGCCTGCTGCCCCAATTTTAGTTACACCTTTTCTCTCTAAAGCTTCAACAACTGATTTTGCATCTTCAAATCTTAGGATTTTGTATGTTTGTGTAAAGATACCACGTGATGTTAAAAATTTCTACTTCAGAAAAATATTAATATTTTTAAAAGACTAATTACTTAGTATAGAAAGAACAATATCCTGAATAAAGTGAAACAAATATAAAATTATTTGGTCGTCCCAAGCTAATACATGATTGGGATGAAAACAATTATTTAATATTGTGATGGGACGCTATAAAATGTTGGTTGCTTTTGTGTCAAGAGTGAACATCATGTGTTGAATCTTGTCTGGTAAAAAGTTCTGATCAAGTGAAAGAAGTATGAATTTTGATGATTCTGCTTAAATACCTACCTCAATATGCAATGAAATCTTGATGATTGTAATTTTTTAGTATAATCTTTTTTCTAAATAAAATGTAGCTTGAATATCATGTTTTTTTTTAATTACTCACTAATTTTCAAAATATGTCATTGAGTTGCTTAAAGTGTTCCTTATAAGTGATTATTGGATTTTTTTTTTATTAATGAAATGTGATTGATGTTGTTTATCTTGTAAAAGCTGATCCATTTTTTGGGCTGTTATTTGTGAGACATTATCAGAAGTTATGGTGATTTTTATATAATAATGACGTGACACTTCTTGAAAAAAAATTATAGTATCACTGTCAGATTGAATAATTAAAGAGTACAAGCTTTAAAATAGTGACTGTCATGAAATTATCGACATAGAGCTAAGAACAAATATAGCAGAACAAATAAGGATGCTCACTTGAGAGTGTAGGTTCTAAAAGATGATGTTATGTAATCTCAAGATAAGGGGAGATAATTATTATTATTTTTTACTTTCATTTTGTGCTTATGAATTTTATAAGAGATTTAAATTGCTATTAGTAGCGATTAAAATCTCTCTAGCAAACTTGTCAAGACATAGCGACGAAGAAAGATTGTCATATCAAAGGATGATGATGTACTAATATAACATAGTTTGAAAACTTCAAAAAACGTTATATTAATACCTCATCCTTTGACATGACAATCTTTCTTTGTCGCTTTGTCTTGACAAGTTTGCTGGATAGAGTAGTTTAATGTTAGGTAAAATTCACAAATACAAAAAGAGAAGTAAAAAAGAAAAGTGATTACCATTTCTCTCATCTTGAGATTGCAGATATTATCTTTTCGAACCAACACTCCTAGCTCACCTAGGAGTTGTTCTAGGTGAGTATCCTTATTTGCTTTGCTATAATTCTTCATAGTCCTATGTCGACAATCCCCATGACTAGCTCCCATCGCTAAATCTAATATTCTTTAGTTGTTTCATTTGATTGTGATGGTATAATTTTTTTTTTCTAGAGTTGTTATGCTATTATTATTTAAAGTCGTCTCATCTGTCAGCAATGTCGCACATATAATACTAGCATATGGACCAATTTTTACAAAATACACAACATCAGTCACATCTTCATTAAAAAAAAGCAATTCAATTAATACCATATTTGATAATTAATGAGTACTAAAAATCACATGACACTCAAGCTACACTATTTAGCAAAAATGATCATATTAAAAACATTTCATTCAATACCTTAAGACAAAGCAAATAACAATAGAGATAGTTATGAGTAGGACTTAATTACCATTTGTTCTCTTGGGCATTTCATTGCATATTGAGGCAATTATTTCAGCATAATCATCAAGATTCATACTTCTTGATTTGAGGGCTTCTACAAGACACGATTCAATACTTGTTGTGCACTATTGACATCGAATAGTTAAATTAACACTTCAACGTTGCATCATAATGTTAACTAATTGCCTTCATCTCAATCTCTTCTTAGCTAGGATAGAATATACAATTTTGTATCTATTAGTTCCACTCTTTTTTTCAGGCTATTGTCTTTCTAATGCTAAATAATTAATTTATGACATGCTAGAAGATGTTACGTCAATGCCTGTAAATGTTTAAATACTTATCGATAAGAAGTTATATAAAATTGGATAATAGAAGAAATCTAAAATTTGCACCGATAAATTGAGATAAAAATTCTGTTTTAGATTGACCTCTATGGTTCATATACAAATAATGTTCCCTATAAGAGTAAGCATAAAACTCAATAGCATGATAAAAATAAGTCAAAAATTGGCGCTCTAGCCACAATTCTTCACCTAGACATTGTTGATCAAATATCTTTATTATCTTAAAAAAAATATAAGAATAATCTTTGAAATTCTTTATATCATCATTAAAGATTGTCAAAAGAATTTATTGTATATTATTGCCCCATATTATATTGTCCTTAATGACATTCTATCAAGGATTTTTTTGTGTGTTAGCTTAGGAAGTGGAAAATAAAAACAAGGATTTTTTTTTATTTGTTGGGTTTTCTTTAAATAAAATATCTCCTTTGTTAGTTTTTGGCTCCTAGTTTTAATACTAGAAACCTGGGGATACATTTTAGTCAGTGAAATATCCCAGTGCCATAGACATGCTTTAAGCTACGAGATTTTCAATATTTTTCAACAGACATAGTCATAGATTAGCTAATGCCACTTGCTAAAACTTTAAATTCATTATCTTTGTTTTTACATGCTTATATTGAAAAATCTTTGTAATTTTGTTAACTTATTGGAAGGGTATTTGAAGAGTTATCTCATTCATGCCACTATTAACATAATGCTGTAATTAATATCCTTGAAACTATGGCATATGTCAAAGCTAGTGTGATGTTGGTAGACCTTGAATGTGAAGTATTAGTTTAGAGATATTCCAAATATTTTTCAGAATCATCTGGTAACTTCGCAAACTTTTTTCTTTCGATAGCAAGTGTTTTGAGTTTTTTTCTCTTTTCTGACTGTTACATAGAGTGTAATTTTATTATTTCAAGAATAAATCACACTCTAGGTAACAATCAAGAAATAAGGGGAAAACAAGAAACACTTGCTACCATGGAGTAAAATTTTTGCTAAGTTACCTGATGTTCCTGAAAAATATTTGAAATGTTTTTATTACTAATTAATGCATCACATTCAAGGTCCAGCAATATCACACAAGATTTGATATTTGCTCTTGTTTGAAGAATATTCACAATGCAACTTTATGATAATAGCAGCGAGAATGAGATAATCTTCACGCGCCGTTACAATAAGTTGAAAATTTTCTTGAGATTTTATGATACAAGTGTGTGAAAATGAAAGGAAATCATGATATAAAGTTTGTTAGGTTTTGCCTTGATTTCCTTTCTTATTTGAGTTTTATTTTTCTCTTGAAGGAAAGTCAATGTATTATCATAAATGTTTTAACTTTTTCTGAAAGAAAAATATTTTTCATACATATTTGGTTATTCTTTTCTGAGAGGAGAAGTTTGGAACTCTATAAATTAAAAATTTCTCTTCTCATACTAAGAACATAAGAATATCCACAATGTAGTCGTTTAGAAAATTTGGTTTAAGGGGAGATTTTTTTTTTTTTGGTAAGTAAACATTTTATTTACCAAGTAAAGGCTACAAAACAAAAAAATTAGCCGGTATGGATATAAGTTCCATCCTTGCTAAACCAAAGTCTCATATTTGCTAGCTATTTCTATGGATAAGTATTTAAATTATGTAATCTAGTAGCTATTCTAGAATATCTTTTGCCTCTCCCATGAATTTCCTGGATTATATGTCTGATCATGGAGCCTACTGACTGCTGCTTTTGTTGAAATATCCTGGCATTGCACTCTAACCATATATGATATACTATGTTTGTCATTGTTGTTGGAATGTGCGCATTCACCAGTGATCACAGGACCAGGTCCCCGATAGAATGAAAGTGCAGAAAATAAATAGCACAACGTAAAAGGCACAAGAGTTTTACGTGGAAACCTCCTTGCTCAAGGGAGTAAAACCACGACTTGTCGCATAGGACTTTCAAAATGTTTTCACTAATCTTCTCAAGCAAAAGCGAAACACAGTTTACGCCATAACAATGAGATTAACCTCCTAATCTCACACTAAGTAATACAACTATTACTTAAACGAGCCTAAGCAATGCATGCATTTCCCACTACACTAATCCTCAACGATTAATATAAGCTTTTATAATAAGACACAAAGTTACCCCTAACTATGTTCTTACAAAGATTCACACAAGTTTTGAAACGTTTCTAACACAAGTGAAACAAATCCTACAAGTTAAGCACAAATACAAACAATCAAGAACAACAGCAGGTACAGAAAGCACTCCTTCAGTTGATTAGGTCCTTGCTGTATGTGTTCTTGTGCTTGAGTTCTTCCTTGAAGATGGCCTTCTCTTTTTAAGCTTATAAGTTTTTGTTTGCCAAATCTTGAGTTTGTGTTTTGTGGAAGAGACTATATTAAAAAGACACGAACTCCTTGGGACCACCCATTGACTGAGAGCCTGCTTTTCTAGAAAGATGTGCACCTACCACATCAAAGGTGACCGCTTTTTTGACAACTGTCTTGTCGTCCTTTCACATACGCAGTCTTGTAGGGACCAGGTCCCTTGCAAACTTTTTTCAGTGAGTTCTTGAGAAGACTTGCTGGCTCTCTCTCCTTTTGAATGAATGATTTAATTTGGTGTTTGTCATGTTGATTAAATCAACCATAAAGAGTTATTAACCGTTGGACAAACAACCTCATCCATTTTGATTGGTGTAGTACGTTGACGCCTTACCAACCTCTAACAAAACATCTTTACAGTTGTACACAATTATAAATCTAGACGAGAGAACTTTGCCAGAGACCGGGTCCCTGCATTTGTGAGCCACAGAAATAGACAGTCTTGTCCGCTCTTTTTATTGATGCAATACACTGCACTTTTCACCTACCACCTGACATGACAACTTTATAGTTGTACCCCATTTGAATCTGGACGAGAGCACTCTACCAGGGACCAGGTCCTGTATTTGTGAGGATCCTCAAAACATCTAGAATATAACATTTCCCCCCTTTTGAAGATGACACACAAATATTCCTCACATTGAGTTTATTCATTCATTTCACTGTCATCAGTCCCAATAACAAGGATCTGATTCCTTGTTAGATCTCTAAGTTTGTTAAATAATCAAAACTTAACATCAGCTCCAAAATAACAATTGCCATTCTATACACAAGGGTCCTGCTGTTTCTTCCTTTCATGTATTTTATTGACCATTGTATCTCATTAGTCCTGTTCATTGTATTTCTGAAGTGGATTCTCTCTTTTGTAGTAGATGCCGAACCTGTTGTTCCCCATTTACTAAGAAGGGGGTGGACACAACAGCTACATGGACTCCTTCCTTTCAATTGTTGCCAGCGCTTTCCCGAGCTAAGCCAGAATTTTTTGTTAAGGGAGATTATTATTTTTCCAATAGAGTTTATGTTTTTTGATGGAGTATTAGTTTTCAATATGTAGGTCACTTGACCAAACCATATTAATAATATGTTTTTTTTTTATATATTTTTATTTGTAATCTAATTTATCACCAACATAATTTGCAATTATAAACTTTCGTATACGGCCTGATTCTTCGAACCCATCAAGTTTGAGCAAATGGCATTAGCTAATCTAGTTCCCCTCTCTCTCTCTATCATGTGTGTACAAGGAAAACAACCCTGTATGGCTATGGGAATTTTTTACTTTCTTCCGATTCTTTTTTCATTTTATTTGAAAATCAGCGTTTGGTCATAAAAATTCCAACAGCAACTTGAAATTGTTTTCACTTTCACCTTTATTTTATTTTTTTCAAATTTACCCTAATTTATATTTTTATAAACATAACCACCTTCCACATTTAAGTGAAATTCTCATGTGTCAATTTGGATTGGCATACAAGTGTTCTTTCACAAATTATCTCATAAACCAAACACAAACAACACTCATTTTGCATACAAAGAAAACCCTCCAAACCTTATTACCAAAAACATACAAAGAAAACATGTCATTACAGTGAAAGCAAATTTTACTTGAGATGTTTCTCAAACCATCCCAACATGTCTTGATGGGACTCTTCAGCAGATTTTACAGCTAATTCGTCTTCATCGTCGTACCTCACGGACCAGCCATGTGTAACCCCAGGAAAAATCTTCACAAATGCATCAACCTTCATGAAAAAAGCACCATAAACATCCAATTCATTCTCTGTTGAAACCTGTATCGTTGGTAAACTATGTACTCGAATACACCTCTTAGTCAATTATTATGATACAACTCGAATTCCTACCTCAGGCTTCGCATTTAAGGCCATCTCAAATTGCTTGACAAGCTCAGGTGGAGATCTTCTGTCAATCTCCGCTCCCAAAATTGAGATTGGAACCTTAACCGCTGAAACACAACAACAATAGAGACTTACGACTTCACAAATGAAAATATTAAAATGCTAAATATGAAAAATTAGCCCTGATACTGCATTACATTATGAAATGCGTGCTATAGAAGATGTAGTAGCAAAATCATACCGTGCATATCATTTACAGCAACAAATGAAGGATGCAACAGCACTGCAGCTTGGATATAAGCATATTTTGCTAGTTCTACGACTACCTTAGCTGGAACGAATTCAAAGTACGTAATTCTTTAGCAAATTGCTTTAACAAAGATGAAAAGAAGTTGTAAGTTGTAACCAGAGCAAGAAGAATGACCTCCCCAACAGAAGCCTGCTGCTCCGATTTTTGTTACACCTTTGCTCTTTAAAGCTTCAATAACTGGTTTTGCATCTTCGAATCCTTGATCCTGTAGCAACAAGAATACATCAGATAAAAGTGCAAACATGAAATTTGATACCTGAGCTAAATATATATATCAATATTAGAAATAGAAACTTACCGGTCCATGATCTATTATCCATACTTCTAAAGGCTTCTCATCATTAGGTATACGGGGATCGCCACGAAGGAAATCAGGGACTACTACATAGAAGCCAGCTTCTGCAACTTTGTCTGCAAGCTTTCTATAATTTTGAAAGCAAACGATATCTATCAGTTTGAAGAATATCATCTATTAATTACATCCAAATATAGCTAAGATGTCAGGTAGGAAGTTGTGTATCTATTTGTTCAACTTTATACCAGTTTAAGTATTTACTTATGCACATTCAAAATTGAAGGACAGAGATCTATATTAGCTGAGGTCAAATTAAAAGTACATGTTTATTCCTGCAATCCTTACCTCAACTTTGGAGCTTCATATCCTGCATATTAACAAAAAAAAAAAGCCAATAAGTTCGATATAAATCATTGTTTTTAAAAATATTCTCATTTAAATTCTAAATATTAACGTTAGCAAACAAAAAGGAGAAGTTACCAAAAACATCAGAAACAAGGATTACAGCTTGGGTGGAATCAACGGGACCAGAAAGATAACAGTTGAAGCCTCCAAGCTGTTGGACATGACCAGCTCCTCCTCCGCCGCCGCTCAGGTAATTTGGTGGATTTTCACAACACTCATGACCCGACATAATAATATTAACAATGTTATTATAAAATTAAAGCCAAGAACTAAACTAAAATAACAAGAAAATGTGTATCGATCGAAATAAAGGAACAATTTTTTCAAGACTATTTATAAGTGTTAAAAATTACTTGGACACAAAGTCTGTAATGACCTCATTTACTTGAGCATCAAAGTGAGCTACAGTGAATAACCACCATATTAAAATAAGTTAAATTTTGTTCATATTTCAAAAGACAATTAGCATCCAATCCAATGATCAAAATATAATATTCACACAATTCAGAGACAAATTTATTATTTTAATACACGTATAATATAATATTGTTGGGGTCAAAAAAAAAAAAAAAGATGTTGAAAATCTAGCCTCTTCTTTTCACGTGGCGTCGGATGATAAGTTTTCGACATTTGAAAATAGATTATTTACCTAATTAGTTACTGGCCCAAAAGTAATTACTGTCACTAGTCAATGTATAAAAATATATATATATATACTAATTATTTGAACGGACAATTATACAAAGTAAATAAAGGCTAATTCATTATGTTAATAATGAAACTCAAAAATATTAATTAAAGGTAACTATAAGCTATTTTGTATAGTTCGAAAATCATTTCGGAAAAATTATATAAATACAAATCTTATTTTAGTATACTCTCTAAAATTTTCCACCATTTAAAAAATTACAAAAATACTCTCTCGGATACATCCTTATCTCCTCTCGGAAATATTCTTCCTCTCTCGGATACATCCCTATTCCTTTTAGGATACATCCCTTCCATTAAGTAATATACTATTCGCAACTCATGAGCTATGTATCTACAAGTTTTTTTATGTATCCAAGATACTATAAATTTAAGAAATTTTTGTAATTTGAGAAATAAATAGTGATAATATAATTTACTCTTAACACTACGAGATTTAACCATCTAATGTAGTACTTTGACTTCTCGGGCCAAATGATTTTATTTTAAGTTATTATTTTTATCAAATTATCAATTTTATTATAAAACTTTACTATTTAATTGACATGCATAATTCTTACTAAAAAAAAATTTCCGATTTGAAAAAGAAGACGCTCTCTCTCTCTCTCTCTCAATACTTTATATTATATACCGGACTAAATTACCGTCACCTCTCATGTCAGATTTTTCGCTTATTTTTTTATATTTGACAGCAAGCATAAGGTTCTTCTCTAATTTTATATTTATTTATTGATCTTGTATTTATTTAAATCCTTTACTTTATTCTTTTTCTAAAATGCAAAGGGACACCAAATAATTTATATATTCTTTAATTTTGTTCGTTTTAATTAAAAGATTGTAATATTTTGGTTTTGTGCTAAATTGAATTAGCCAAGTTCATAAAAAACGACTAGGAGAAAGGTGTATAAAGTATAACTCAGTGTGCTTTCTAAATATTCTTTCTTATATTATTAATATATATATTTGCTATTATACCTCTACGGACTACGATAATAGCCAATATACTGATTTCTCAAAAGCATGATGCACGACGGTTCATTTAAAATAAATAAATAATGGTCTATTTACTTGTCCTATTTGCTTTAAAAAATTAATTAATTTTTTTAATCATATTCATCTCAATTACTCATGATCCATTAGTATTTTGGACAAATTTTTAGATGCTAAAACATTAATTGTTTTGGACGGGGAGTACATTTTTATATTTGAAACCATTTGACTTTAGTTAAACTTCCCATTTTGCATTCAACAGCAAGTTCTTAATTGTAACTATATAATATATTTAAGATTACAAGTTCACAAGTCGATAACCACACAAATATTATGGTATATAGTATATTTATGAATGTAATATCATAAGAAAAAAATCCTTTAATCATCATCTGAAATTTCTTGTCGGACTATTGAATCACATCTACTGAAAAAACAAAAAAATTATCTTATATATTTAGTGTATTTTTTTGTCGAGAGGATTCAGATGAACACCCTTCCGACCCCCTGATTATCATCTTGCACTTGTCTTGTCTATTACCGTAACTTCGCATAGAGGTAGTAACCTTTGTTCATTGTCAATTATCTTTATTTACATTTTTAGTCGATAATCATCGTTTTAATTACTTGAATAATAGTAAATAGATTTTATTTAAAATATTATTTGTATCAATTCCTGTGAAAACGGTATTTACACTATACTAGTTTTGACTAGCAAAAAAAACCCGGTTAATTTGGTTGAATAAAGGAGATGTAGTAATATGTAGTGCTTGGGTTGTCTAATAATTGCCTTGAAAATGTCATTATTGTAAAGTAGAACCCAACGTGACCTTCATTGATCATATATTTAGGTATTTATACATGTACAGTTACATAAATAACCCTTAGTAGAAACATTAACTAATACCTAAATACCATACTTATCACTCCCCTCAAGTTGAACCAGGTATAAGGTTCAACTTGCTACGTAAATCACAAAAACGATCCTTCAAGAGAGGCTTGGAAAGAATATCTGCAAGCTGATCATGAGAAGAAATATATTGAACCCAAAGTTCCTATTTCTGTACAAGATCTCAAATAGAGTGAAAATCAATCTCCATATGTTTGGTGCGAGAGTGAAACATCGGGTTAGCTGTAAGATAGGTTGCACTTAAATTATCACACAATGAAGGCAAGGAACCAGAAGAAAGATCAATTTCTTTCAACAATAGACGAATCCGCAGAAGTTCATTGGTGGCAGCAACAAGAGAGCAATATTCAGCCTCCGTAGTAGTAGAGCGCGAGACAAATCGTTGTTTGCGAGAACACCAAGAAACAAGCGACGAATCTAAGAAAATTGCAAAACCAATAATAGACTTCCGATCATCTATACTTCCTCCCAAATCGGCATCCCAATATCTTTGTAATTGCTGAGAGTTCTGTTTTGAAAAGAGAATACCATGAGAAGCAGTGGATTTTAGACATCGCAATATACGCTTAACTACTGCCCAATGTTTCTCTGTCGGACTATGCAAGAATTGACAAACTTTACTCACCGAGAAGGAAATATCAGGTCTAGTGAAAGTGAGATATTTTAAGCCACCAACAATACTTCGGTAAAGACTTTCATCAAGGAATTGAGTGTTGTCATTGTTGTGCAGTTTATTCCTCGGGCACATGTGAGTAGAAATATCGCTGCAAGTTAACATGTTACTACGTTCTAAGAGATCATATATATATTTAGACTGATGTAACAACAACCCATAAGATCGCTATGTAGCTTCAATACCCAAAAAATAATTAAGTTTGCCCAAGTTCCGCAAGGAGAATCACATTTCTAACTGTTGAAGCAATGAAGAAACAAGATGCATAGACGCGCCCAAGACTATAATGTCATCAACATAGATCAAACAAAATAGGTTTTCATTGCCCATGCTATTAAAAAAAGTGTGAAGAATTTGTTTTAGAGCCTTGAAAACTAAGCTCACACAAGGGATCCGTCAAACATTTATTCCATACTTGAGGAGCCTATTTAAGACCATAAATAAACTTCTCTAGCTTGCCTATGTAATCAGGGTGATTAGGATCAACAAAAGCTGGTGGTTGAACCATGTATACATCCTCCTTTAGCTTACCATGCAAGAATGCGTTAGAGATATCAACTTGATTAACAATCCATCCTTGTGACACGACAATAGGAAACAATAGTCGAATAGTTGTAAGTTTGACAACAAGACTGAAAGTATCATCAAAGTCAATTCCTGGGCTTTGATGGAAACCCTTGGCAACTAATCTGGCTTTATATCGTTCAATGGAGCCATCTATTTTTTTTTGTCTTGAAAACCCATTTACAACCAATGATATTCGTAGCATGATGAGGTGGAACCAACCTCCAAGTACCAGTTGCAATGAGCACATTATATTTCGTAGACATAACAGATCGCCATTCAGGAATTTTAATAGCCTGAGTATAACATGTGGGATCAAAAGCAAGGCTACAAGAGGTAGATAAGGACTAGATATGTTTGGGCTTAAGATTTTATGTTTGCGCTCTAGTAACCATTGGATGATTTCGAATAAGTGTAACTACATCCAATGAAATAACACCACTGGAATTAGAGTCATCTGGAGAATCAATAACAACACCACCAATCAAATTATCAAGGCCTTGAACTTGTGTATTATGTGGACTAGTACCAAGTGAAACAACAGAGACCTGTGATGGAGATTGTGCAGGAGAACAGTGCACAGAGGATGGCGAATGAGTTGATGTGGGTTCTTGGATGGCAGGTGGTAGAGGTTGCGATATTGGTGGATCCATATTTGCAGATGGAATAATATGACGAGTAGGAATAGCAAGAGATATGCTTTTTTCAGGCTTAGTAGACGCAACACGCACACCATCGATTTCTTGAAAAGGGAATACCTGTTCATCAAACAACACATGACGTGAGACAAAAATATTGTTAGAGACACGATTATAATACTTGTAGACTTTGTGAGTGCGACTATAGCCAAGGAAGACGTAAGGAGTTGAATGTGGACTTAATTTATTTTGCGAATGAGAATGAAGCCAAGGATAACACCAAAAACACATAATTGATTGTAATCAAGCTTGTCACCAAACAAAATTTCATATGGAGTTTGATTATTTAACCGAGGAGTGGGCAGACGATTTATAACAAAGAAAACCGTTTCAAATGCGTTTGTCCAAAATTTAGAAGGGAGATGGGAGTGTAAAAAAGGGCACGACCAACTTCAGTTACATGTCTATGTTTCCTTTCGGCACACCCATTCTGTTCATGGGTATATGGACAAGAAACACGTTGTGTTATCCCATGTGTGCGCAAATAGGAAGTCAAGGCTTGAAACTCCCCTCCGCAATTTGCCTGAAATTATTTAATGGAACAAAAAAAAAATTCTCAACCAATAAACGAAATTGATGAAAAATATCAAACACATCAGATTTGTTCTTAATAAAGTATATCCAAGAATATTTGCTGAAGTGATCAAAAAAA
This sequence comes from Solanum commersonii, assembly GCA_029007595.1. Lineage (NCBI taxonomy): Eukaryota > Viridiplantae > Streptophyta > Magnoliopsida > Solanales > Solanaceae > Solanum > Solanum commersonii. The sequence goes on from JAJTWQ010000118.1 coordinate 1,033,580, forward strand.
TATAACATAATAACGAAAACTATCATTTGAGATTTCCGGGGTTGGACCCTAAACATCCGAACAAATCAAATCTAAAGGACTACTAGCGAAATATTCAGACACTAAAAAAGGCAACTTATGAATTTTGCTCTTTACACAAGCCTGACACAATGAACTACGTGAACTAATAGAGCTATCAGAACCTAAATTATTATTAGAAACTAAACAACGAACTGCGAAAGGAGAAGCATGGCCAAGCCGAGCATACCAGTCTCCCAATGTTGCAGAGTATGACTGGACAGAAAACTGCAATGGAGAGGCCGGAAGGGTATAGTGACCATCTTCATTCGGGCCCTTGAACAATGGAGCTTTTGTTGCCAAATCCTTCACAGGAAAATAAATTGGAAAAAATTCAGAAGAAACATTATTAGCCTTAACCAAAGAACTAACAGAAATTAAATTTTGCTAAGCGGTAGGGACGCACAAAATATTGTTTAAATTGAAAGAAGCCCCTGGAACATGCAAAGAAGAAGAACCAATGTGAGAGATAGGTAATTTAGAACCATTCAGAGTGAATAGCGAGGTTGTCAAGATTAGCAGTAAGATAGTGTGTGGTGCCACTGTCCATAAGCCAAGATTGGGAGGGTTGTGAAGAGGTGCTAGCAAGATTAGAAGATGGTTTATTAACACCACGATTAGCATTCTCGGTGTTGACACCAAATTTTGACCCTCCCCGATAGATTAATTCACGAGCTTCTTAATTTTTCGAACGATTTAGAATAATTAACCTCATATAATTTAAATAGTTTCAAGGTTACTTTAAGTAATTTCAGTCGGTTTTTATAGTATTTTGAACAATAAATATATTTCATATAATTATATATGTGACTAGTATATTGCAAATATTTGAAAATCATGTCAAAATATTTTACACTGTTAAAATAAATATTTTATTAATTAGTTATGATTTTAATTTTGAATTAATTAGTTTGTATCTAAATTAATTGTATTACAATTAAGTTAATTGTTTTATTCCGTTAAAATTAAGAAGCTCCTTAATTAATTGTATTAACTCGTCTTGATTAAGTGTTAACCAAGTCCACCGATTAATCTCGATTTAGTTACATTTTGAAATTAATTTGGGTTATTGTTTGATTACGTTTCCTTAGCCAAATCCTCAATTTATTCAACCTTTAAAAAATGCCAAATTTTGGGCTGACTTCCACTTTCTTGCACAACCCCTTCCCATTCCTAATCTTCAGCCTATCAATTGCCAACCAAACCAGCCCATTCTTTGCCAATTAACCCACCAGCAAATATACCCGACCCAACCCATTTCTTGTATCAACAAGAGAACCCAGGAGCTTCACGCTTAATAGTAATTCACGTCAATTTCAAAGAGAAGCAGACGGCGCCTTCACAGAAAGCAGTTCACGACGTCTATGTACGTGTAACGGCTTTATTCTTGTCATCTTCTCCTTTCTCCCTTGCCAGTACACTCGTATAGCAAGAGCAGCTCGCGTAGTTGTCCTCCCTAGCGTGAGATTAAGTCGCGTGGCATGGAGAGGACGATGGAATCAATGTGGAGCGTCGAGTAGCCTTTTCCTCTTTCGAAATGAGTTGAATTTTCAGAAAAAAAATGTCTTCCCTGATTTGTGAAAGAATTTTGTCATTTTGAATTTGGAATTGGGCCTTGGTTTGCCCGATTTTCGTCCTTTTTCCCATTTAAGTCGAACCCTAGCTCCTTTCTATATAATACTTTACTGTTTCAGTATCAAGGAGGAAGGATTTTCTGGGAGAAGGTTTTGGAGAAAACTTACCAAGGCAAAGAAAATCACACAGCAAAATAGATATAGGAGAAACAAAATATATCCGAAAGGGGGCAAGAAGAGTCAATTTTCGTTTGATGCTCACTTGCCTAGCTCGATCTTAATCGTTCTTCCTAGTTAGTTTGTTTCCGAAGTTGGCTACTCAGGCCTCTCATCCCTTGTTCGGTTCGTGTTTGTGTGGGAAAGTTTATCTCTCTGCTCGTCTTGTTTCGTTTGCTGCCTTGAGGAAAGTGAACTCCCTCTTTTAATTTTAGCTCATTTTCAAATGTTGTTTAGTTCGCTTCCTTGAGCGGCTCTGTTCCTTGCTTGATTTATGACAGTAGTTTGTCTGGTTTTGATGGAGTTCGACTTAGCTCTCGTGAGAAACTACTCATCTTCAAACACCCATGAAGATTGGGGGCAGAATACGAGTTGTTTTGATTTTGTTTTATGTAGTTCGAAGGTTGTTTGTTCACTATTGGTTTGTTAATGAAGTATTCCGAGTATTGTTATGCTATACTTTTAGAGTTGCTTATTCGAGAACATGAGCTAAGTATATATGTGTGAGTCGTCCTTTTTTTCTTAGCTTCAAGATGGTTGCTCTATTCGCTTATTTTCTCTGTTTTTTTTGTCTATGGTTGAAATCTGTTTAGTTCTCAAACTGTTTTACTAGTTTTAGTCTATATTCGTTTGTTATGAATCTGCGTTATTTGCTTCACTTCCGACATCTTAAGTCTCATTCTTTCACCTCATGTTGAATGAATTAACCGAGATGTCAACATTATAAGTTATGTGTCGTATCCGCTATTGTTTTGAAGTCTCGGATTGCATTTGTTGCCGACTGTTTTGAGTCTTCACTGTGCTTGTTCAGCATGAGTGTTCTTTTCCTCTTTTCAAATAGTTTCTACCAGTAGAATTTATTTTAGAAAAAAAAATCGTGATTCACAGCTTCGATTCCAGAGCTTATTTTATTTTTGTGTTCAACTATAGTAGCCAAAGTCGATATGAGTTTTCAGATTTCCAAAGCCATCTGGTTTTTTTATTTGAAATGCATATGTGACCATCTATGATCGATTCTTTGATGCTTCAAAATTTGTTAAATCTGAAAATTCGTGACACTTGCTCCCTTTAATCGATCTGTGAGTCTTTTGGTAATAAAGTGCAATATTTTTTTTTATTTTATTTATTACTATAGCTAATTCACTACTGGACTTTATTATGGCTTTTTTTTTACTATTTTTTAAGATGAATGTATGTTTCAATGTTTGTAGTGGTTTGTTCCTTGATAATATTATATGTTGGTTGTCTTAATGATAAAGTGATTAGTGGATTTCATACGACAATTGCATTTGGACATAGATTAGTAGTGAATGGCATGCTCTAACTCTTGAAATTTTAATTATTTTATCACTAATCTTTCCCAATCTACTAGCTACTGTTTCATATAGTGTTCTTATCGCTTTGTGCCTCCTTTTGCTTTGAAATTTGACTTTGTTAAATCTAAGTTTACACGACTTCCATTGCCTTTGAGTGTTGTATTATAGTTCTTATTAGCCACTGTTGATCGAATTTGGTTTAAGGGCGAATTTAGATCAATTAAAATTTAGTGTGACCATTTTTGTTCGTTTTATCATTGTGAATAGATGCTAACTCTTATTTACGTGCTCTTTTGCATGTGAAAACTCTTCCCGAATTTTCATGGATTATGTCGCACCTCCTCGCATTTTCTATTGGGCTATAAGGGCCCAATACTCTTGTTCACTGAGTCAGCCCACGTAAAATACAAGTTTTCGAAGGTCAAACAGGTGGCTGATGGTAGAATTATCCAGTGGTGTTGCTTGCGTGACTGGATTATAGAATTGGTTGTTTGTGGCAGCAGTTTGTACTGAAGTAGAGAACCCACGACCAAGTGGCGATGGAGAAGAAAAGTAGCTACCCCTGCCACGTCCTCGGTTGCCATTGCTACGGCCTCGACCTCGCCCTCGTTGAGGTTGAGCCATTCCATAGTGAGCAGTTGATGCAATTATTGCAGATTCTTCATTCTTCAGTTGTCTCTCTTCCATCAAAAGGAGACCATATAGTGTATCAAAAGATACATCAATTTGTGTCGCATCAATAGACCGTGTAAAAGGGCGATAAGACACACCTAAGCCACCTTTAACATACTCAACAAGATCGTCCTCATTAATGGGATGTTGTAAAGCAACAAGTTGATCAGCTATACTCTTATCTTTCTGAATATACATCTCAATCGAATCAGAACCACGACGAAGAGTGTATAACCGATTTTTCAATTCACGAATTTTCGACTCCGATGTCGTAGCATACGCCGAAATCAATGTTTCCCAGGCTGCATGAGACGTCTCAACACCCACTATTTGTGGTAACACACTCTCTGAAACACAGAGGCCACAATCCAACTCAAAAATATTTGATCTTGACGTACCCAATTCTGATACAAAGGACTCAATCGATTTTCACCAAGAAATCTTTCTGGAATTGGTTGAGAGCCATCAAGATGATGCTCTAATCCATAACCACGAATCATAGGCAGAAATTGAGTTCGCCAAAGTAAGAAGTTCGTTGAAGTCGGTTTGATTGAGAGTTGATGCGTAGGGTTAAATGATAGGGATGGCAGCATTGTCGTTGAAGCAGTAGACACAATGGCAACGGCTGAAGTTCCTGGCATACCTAGTTTTTTTTTTTTTTTTTTGGCTTCTGATACCATGTAAAGTAGAACCCAACGTGACCTTCATTGATCATATATTTAGGTATTTATACAAGAGTTTATACATATACAATTACATAAATAACCCTTAGTAGATACATTAACTAATACCTAAATACCATACTTATCAATTATAACTCTAATAAGTAAAAAATATGTATGTTGCATGAAGTCTGCTGGCTTAGGAGATCATGATCTGATTGCAAACATTTAAAAAAAAAAAAATCATCCGTGTGCGAGTCAGCTTGTGTGCACCTCGATTAATTCACAAGATATATACCAACTTATACCATCAAGGCATCAACAGGTATCAGAAAACTCTGTAACATAGACCATGATAGATGAGAAGAAATCGCCTAACAGTTTTTGTCACTACTAAAATTTGAACCTAAAATATGATAGATGAGAAGAAATCGCCTAATATTTTTTGTCACTACTAAAATTTGAACCTAAAACTTATTGATTCACATCTACTGATCCCCTGTTGTGCTGCACCAATGCCTCTCGGAATCTTTAACTGACATTCTAGGAGACTTCCAACTAAAAATACTGTTCAACTAAATTTAAAGAGTCATGCTCTTTTGAAAAGTTTTAAAAAGATTTGTTGCATGAATGTTGATTCTCTAATATCGCAAAATAGACGGTGATACGATAAGATATAATGCAATTGAACCAACGACAAGTAACATGCTACCTATTCTTGCAAGTGCATAATGTTCACCAGAACGCCATTAGATTTTTACACATATATAAAAGGGGGTTTGAGAGAAATATGCATCATAAGCTAAAACCATAATCTTGATTTCATCTTTATAACAGCAAATACAGTACTTATTGTGACATATTTTCATTTCCCTTGAGGAATTATGACAATCTCCTTAATTTTTTTCACTTGATGAACTTGGTAAACCAGTTTAACATATCTGAGTGAGCCTCTTCTGCAGCTTTGACAGCTGATTCATCCTCAACGTTGTATCGAACTGTCCATCCATGTTCTACCCCTGGAAATATCTTCACAAAGCTTTCAATCTGCACAATTAAGTATCAGCTATACACATGAATCTAATAGTAAACTTGCATATAATGATCTTCTTTTACATGTCTAAATGCTTAAAAGATACCACTTACCTCAGATTTCGCGGATAAAGCATTGCCTAGTAGCTTTGCTTGGTCAGGAGGGAAAATATGGTCATGTTCAGCTGCTAATATTGCAGTTGGAACTTTTACCTCTGATAAAAAAAACAAGATTATCAGCGCGTAGTCATACAAGTACTATGCAGGACGAGATGAGAAATTAATCGAAGAATGTACCATTTATGTCATCCACTGTAATAGGACCAGGATGCAAGATAACTGCAGCATCAATAGTACTCTCGTATTTCGCCAATTGAGAAACTGTCATTCCTGATGAACCAAAATGGCTAATGAATTATGAAAAAAAACAAGACAATGTATTATAGTTCAGAAGTGAAATTCAAAATTCATTCACCTCCCCAGCAAAAGCCTGCTGCCCCTATCGCGGAAACACCTTTACTCTTCAAAGATTCAACTACTGCTTTAGCATCTTCACATCCTTTGTCCTAAAAGAGATTTAAGAACCAATTCATTATCTAATACTCTTGAAAAAGAAACTTAACCTACACAAGAAGCCGCATTTCTATTACTCAATTCATCAATATTCCAATTTCCGCGAAGTTAATAGTACTCTTAATAGTTTCAGGTGTTGCAGTCCCATATATTCTTTGAAATTAAGAAGTTCACAAATCACAACAAGGTAGGGAGGGTACTAACAATGCCATGATCTTTGAACCATGTCTGTAAGTCATGTTTCTCACGATCCAAAGGTTCACCATAGAAGAAATCAGGAACAACCACCAAGTACCCTGAAGCTGCAACTTTATCTGCTAGCTTCCTGAATTATATTGTACAAACAAAGCACGCCCAATATGTCGAAACTCATTGTCCATGGATAAAGAAAAACCATTTCAACATCTAAAACAACAAAAAACTAGAGCAAACACATAATAATGGATTCAAAATTGTAACCAAGCATCACCCATTGGTTCTATACCCGAGTCATAAGTGGGGAGTTTCTCTGGTCCTTTGGCTATCACTCCGTAAATGAAAAATACGAAAATATAAACAAGGATGGATATTGAACTGTCATGAGGCTTATTGGAAGTCGAACATGTTTTTATCATTAGGATTTTTACTAATTGATAGAGAATGAAGTGTTAGAATATCCTACACTAGTACTCCCTCATCGATTTCCCGAGTTACACCACCTGTTGCCTCAAGATCTGGCCTTAAGGTCTTGGGTTGGATGCTTAGGTTCTTTCACATGGAAATCTTGAAAGTAAAAAAGGGCTTAATACATGGTCTGCAGTGTGTCAGGATATTCCATTTAAACACTCAAACTAAGCCTTGTTTCAATTGAACGCCTCCAATCCTAATAAAGTGTTCCGATTAGACACTCTCAATTCAAAATTTGAATAAACTTCTGCGAAAAATAAACAGTAGACATAATAGGGTTGAATCAAATCTGAGACAGGGAACTCTGTACTTACCTCAAAAGTGGAGCTTCATATCCTGCAAAAACCAATCACACAGTATAAATAAGAATTAATACTAGCTGATAAACCAAGAAGTTAAAGTTACTATCTTTAATATGTAATTACAACTAGTTTTAAGCCAATGAAGACTTTCAAACTTATTAAGTATATATAGTTGATGTTTACCAAATACATCAGAAATAAGAAGAATGGCAAGTTGGGAATGAATAGATCCACTAACATAGCTGTTAAGCCCTCCAATCTCTTGTAAATTTCCAATTCCAGAAGCTGAGTTGAGGGTTGGTGGATTCTTCATACATTCTGCTCCTGACATTTTTGCTCAAAAAATATCTGTCTTTGCTGATTAGAAGAAATGTCAAAGTTACATTACACATTGGAATAAGACTATACTATATTAATATCATTAATCAACACCAAGGGTCGTGGTGCAGTAGTAACTACTTCTTAATCACAAGTCTCGGATTCAGAACCTTTGAGTACATAATCGCCTTTGTTAACAGTAACGTTGCTAGGATTTTTAATAAAGGGTTCAAAATCTGAAGAACTAAACACATGAACTAACCAATGGGGGTTCGACATTTACTATGTATATATAAAAATAATTTTAACCATGTATAATTAGTAATATTTTTCGCCGAAGGGGTTCGGATGACCCCCCCTAACAGAAGGCTGGTTCCGCCCCTGTTTGTTAGGGTTTCCGGCGAAAATTTAAATTTAGTCAAACTCCAATGTGAGTACCGGATACGGAACGGAATGAAAAATATGAACTTTCGAAGGCATTAGTTTAATTTCTAGTGGTGGGGGACTACGTAACCACTTACGTTAATGATGGCTAAATGATAACTCTCGTCTCTCTTTATCTCAAATTATTTACCGTTTACATTTTTATAGGCTTTTTTAAAAAAAAAAAAAACGAGCGATTTTTAAAATTATTTTACCTTAAGATATAATCTATTTGATTGAAAATTTACTATATTTATGTGTTATCTCAAAGTGTATATAGATTTCATGAATAATTACTATAATTGTACGTAAAATGGGCAATAAGTTTTTTATTTTATTTTTAAAAATTTTAAATTAAAAAAAAATTGAGATAACTATTTTAAAAAATTACGGTAAATAGTAAACAAATAATATATTTTTTGTGAGGTAAAGCTCTCGAATTTAAGTGAATATTAGTGTGGTTTATGTCACGAATGAACACATCAATAAGTGAAATCACAACGTCTTATTGAATGCAAGAAAGACATAAATAACGAATAGAGAACTAACATCAAAACCATGTTTCTTAACAAACCTACAACATATTTATCTAAAACTGATATTGAGGAAATCAGTGTTGCTAATTAAATATTTTGATGAATATATTTATATTTTTAATTTATTATGATCTCATTAATCTAAAAAAATTGTGGACTTAGATTATATTGTTTAAACATATTAGAATTGACAAGTATTATATACGTAATTAATAGAAATAACATTCCATATTATTATTAAAAATACGTAGAAACTACATTAAAGTCAAAAAATTAATTGCATAATGCATTAAACAATACATAAAAAATACATAATCTTTTTTTTTTAAAATGCAACTACAACAAACAAAAAATTAACATTACATAAAATCCAATAAATCAAATCAACTATGTAACATTTCCAAAATAAAAACAAGGACAGGAGAATACAAATAAGTCTTAAATTGAAAATATATTCTTAATTTTATTTAATTTTTCTCTCAGAACATCTTTCTCACGTAGAGTGTCCCTTAACAAGGAACTAGGTAGACCTAACATTAGTATGCGTAGCAGATCTCACATTATTTGTTGTACAAAGTAGTATATCTTTTTCAACAATGGACTTCTCTTTATCGAAAAATCTTTCAAGAGTTCCTAATATCTTGATCCTAGGATAATCTACACAATAACAAATATCATATAGTATAAAAAAAATTGGCGTTCCAAACACTTGAAACATGAATTATCTTCTAGTACAATATAAAAAACGAGAGAAAATTTAAGAAAAGACAAGATGAACTAGGGAAAAAATGGGGTATGTCCTAGTTTTAAGAATTCCTAATTGTTAACGGACGTTACAATGAAGCCGTTTAAGCAGATGAAATAGTGCTTTTAATTAAACTTTAATTTTACAAATTATTTCAATCTTTTTTTTCACACACCATTTAAATTTCGAACTCTTCAAACGACGGCGTACGCAACAATTTTATGGCATAATGAATGGATACATCGAGAGAACATGATATTCCACATAATAAAAAGGAAGAATTTACTGGGAAAAAACATAGTCGTTTACAACAAATTTTAAAGTGACAAAAAATAAATTGAAATCATAAAAAAAATGAAGAAACAAGAATATTTTATTGATGAATCAATACGGGGTACAATTCTCCTTGATTCTTCTCTCATATTTATCCATGGTCGTAAAAAAAGACAAAAATTAATAAAAATTATTTGAATTTGATGAATATTCATGAATTTATGAAATATTTGAGATGATAATATTCATAATATATGCCTGAACTACTGATCGTATTTATCAAACTAAGATGATTTGAATTTGATAAATATTCATGAATTTATGAAATATTTAAAATATTTTTTAATAATATTCATTATATATGTATGAACTACCGTAGGGTGTAGCCTCCTAAAATTCTAATTAGAATTGAGCATAGATGGTAGAGTCCCTGTTAAAATTGAGCGCAATAGAATCCCATAAAATTTCAATATCTGCGGGACAGTATTTGAAGTAACTACCAAAACCTGTCGATTTATAAAATATTGCGGGAGGGTTTTGTAGGGTTTTTTTTTTCTTTTCTTCGTAAGCCAAGAAAAAACCTTTAAATTTCACATTTGAACTTGTTTAGTTTATCGTAAAAGAGTGGTAAAGATACGAAATTTGGATAAGAGTAAGAGGGGAAGTTGGAAAAAAATGGGTTCTTTGAAAAATGGAACAGAAAGTGTGTTGCAAGAAGAAGAAGAGGAACCAATCTTGAAAGAACAATCCCAAAAATACTGCACCTTTCCTATTAGATACCCACAACTTTGGGAAATGTACAAGAAAGCAGTAGCCAGTTTCTGGGCTGGTAATCCCTATATTTTTTGTCCTTGCTTTTTCCATGAGTTAGTTAAGCAAAATTGTGTTACTTATTTGTTCATCATGTGTTTTGTTTTGCTGCAAAGTTTGTTGCTTTATATGGTTTTCTTGGCTGGTATTGTGTTGTTTGTTTCCCTTTTTGTGTGTGTTTGTTAATGTTGGAATTTGGTTGAATTATTTGTATTTAACTGAATTGATTATGCAAATTTGTGTTTGTTGAGTTGTTCATGTCACTTACACCTATTTGTTTGTTTATGATGAGTTGGTGACTTTTTCCTGTAAAGTTTGCTCTGCTTAAATGGCTCCTCTGCTGATAATGTGTATATTTTTAAGTTCCAATATTTTTTCAAAAAAATTGTTCCTTTATTTGTTTTCCCATGTTTTTCACTGTCAGTGTTGAAATTTAGTTGCATGTTTCATCGATATTCTGAGTTGGGCATGTGAATTGTGAATTTTTTGATGTGTTTGGTAGGAAGGAAAATGTTCTCCATGAAAATGATTTACTAGAAAATGTTTTCTTGGAAAACAAGTGGGTTTCTTATTTATTTTCTAGTGTTTGGTAGGTAAGCAAGAAAATATTTTTCCAAGGGCATTTAATATGTTATCTAGCAAAACACTATGGACGTAGGATGATATGGGGAGTGGGGGTTCCAGGGTAGTGGGGGTTGGGGTTGGGGAGATTGGGTGGGTGGGAGGAGACAATAAATTTAGAATGTCACTTATGCAACTTGTTTTCCCTACTTTTGTTAGGAAGTCATTTTCCTCATTTTTAAGGAACTTGTTTTCCCTGAAAAATATTTTCCAAACATGGGAAAATTAGAAAACATTTTTGGAAAATGCTTTCCTCCATACCAAACACACCTTCGTGTCACTTATTCATTAATGATAGGCTTTTTTCCACTGAAATCTGCTGCTTTTAATCTATGGTTCTATGTTGTTTTCTTATGATGTGTTTCATCTTTACTGTTTGCTGCTTTTATGAGTTTAATCTATAGTTCAGAGTTTTTCTTTAAAATTTGACATTATTCATTTATATTTTTATTTGGCTATGCAAATTGTGTTTATTTAGAGTTTCATTACACTTATTTGTTTATGGTGGGTTTTTTTTCCTTCCTAAAGTTTGCTTCTTTTTTAGGAGTCTCTTGAAGTTTAGAGTTCTTTTTTTTCCTGTGAAGTTTCCTTTAATTGTCTGTCATTTGAGTTTAATTAGCAAATTATGTTTATTTACTTCTTCAAGTTACTTTTTTGCTTTTGATGAATTTTTCTTCTAATGTTTGCTACTTTACATGAGTGCTTGCTCTTTCCAGAAGAAAGATTTTGTTATATCTGTTTTTTCGGCAGTGTTAAGGGTTTAAAGCTATTTATATGTTCAAGCGTAATTTTTGATAAATTGGGCGCCGGAAGCGGGACAATATGTAGGATGTTGGCAACTTTTTCTGTGGTGGGACTGTCTGCTCCAGACCCTAATTGTCGATGCTTTTTTGGAAATTTATATGCCTGATTTAGAAGTTGGTGAAAGCATTGACTATTAGAAGTTAGTTACACACCTAGAGTCTACTGCTGAATGACCCAGGTGTAGCTCGCAAGCAAAGAGTGCAGAATTCATTTGAGAGAGCTTTTGATAACCTATAAATCCCGTGATATAGGTGGTCCAGCCTCAGTTGGCGCAAAGGTTCACTATGGGGAGTATGATCCTGCCCCTCTACCCTCCTTGCACTTAACTGCTGAGCCTTATTCTTTGGTAGGCTTCGAACTTGTGACATGCACTTATCATACATCCCACATTGTACCTCCTTACCATTTTAATAAAGCCTTGAGGACATTCATTCGAGAGAATATGATGTCCTTGCAAATGGTTCAGATTCTCTAAAGAATTAAGAAGACAAATAGGATCAAATAAGACATTCAAATGAAATAGGTGAAGAAGAGAAGTTTGGCAAGCTAAGAAAATCCGGGGAATAGCTAGTTATTGTTAAAATACAGCTAAGTGGTAACATGATGTAGAAAATGTGTCACATAAACACCTCAATAGTACCATCCCTCCCTCTAAGAGAAGACCAAGGCAATTATAAGCGTGATGAACCCCTATTTATTGAGATTATAAGAGAAATGCTTGAACCAAAGTATGTTATTGCTTTGGGAGCCTGTACAATTATAGGCAGGATGTATGGTCTTATAGTATTGTTCGGTGAGTTGATAAGCTAATTCCTGTAGATGTATATTTTCCAGTAAATAAAATGGAAATATAGATTTTTTTTAAAACAAGAACAATTGAGTTCTGCAAATAGGTCGATGGGGAAAATCAAATTCCCCACCTTGTAATGGAATTGATGTTTATTCTTTTGCAAAGGCTCGAGCAATCCACTGTTTGTTCAATTCTGTTGCATTTTTGTTGTTGAATGTGTTAAGAATTAGCTCTCTGTTTCCCACTTTTTATGTTTGATGTAAAAGGGGGGCCTGGACCAATAAAGCTTGCCATAGTCTTGTTGAAAAGCTAGACCTCTGACTCTCCGAACCATCCTAATATCAGGAATAAAAATACACATGCTTATGTATATGATGTCCTTCAAGAAGGCTGTGAGGGGGTATAGCTGATGAAGTGGCAAGACTTTTCAGTTTGGGTGTAAGGTATTTCTATTTTCTTCAGAGGTCCAGAATTGATTGCTTTGAAATTTCCAGAACTGATCCTCATGTTCTGCTGAAGAAGTGGTTTAACTTTCCAGACTAAATGATATTTGACTCGTTATGAGCACAAAAGTTGTAATTCTGGCCCGCCTCCCCAGTGACGGATTATGCATTTTCTTGGTTGGCAAAATTAAATGTAACCGTAATGGATAAAACTAGGAATGACGGTAGGCAATTGAATCAATCAAGGGGAATTTTGCTCTGATATTTAGGGAGATCAATTTTGCCTAATTTTTTTAATTTATTTTTTCATTTTGAAACTAGTCATGCTAGAAGTTCATGTTGTTGCTTGTGAAGTGGTAAATGTTGCTTTAAGTTACTTCTGTAGCTTTTCGGAACTTCACTGGATTGTTATCTCATCCTTTGCATTAGTTTTAAAGCTTGTATTCTGCTTGCTAATTACTAGATGGCAGTGGTGTGGTCTATCATCAATGTATCTTCTGCTGATAAATAGTTTGCTTATTACTGCATATTTATACATTTGGCTTCTTCTGTAGCTGTACCATGTACTGATCTAACATCTGCCTCTTCGCTATCCAATATATGTGGTACAGTTGAGGAGGTTGACCTCTCTCTGGATATTCAGCATTGGGAAGCCTTATCTGAATCTGAAAAGCACTTCCTCAGTCATGTTTTGGCATTTTTTGCCGCATCAGATGGAATTGTTTTGGAAAATTTGGCTGCTAGGTTTCTGAATGATGTGCAAATTCAAGAGGTGAATTGGCTGAGCTCTTCTGCATATCTCTAATCTTAAATTAAAAATGATCAGAGTAATGCTCCTCCATGTTGAATAATTGTCTGTTTCAAAAGGTTTCCTTGATCTCAGTGTCCTTTTTTTTTTCATGAACTTTACAGTTTAGTACTCACGAATAATTATATGAATAACACATGGTATTATTAGTCAAATTTTGTTTTTAATAAAGATCAAATATTGTAGGAATAACACTTCAGAAATGTTTTGGTTGGTTCTCCACTGCTAGCTCTTCCACTTCTCACTAACTGAAATGAAATAGGATAATTGAACCACCATACAGAAAGATGACCTTCAGCGCCTAAAAAAATTATAGGGGATATCACATTCAGTTAAACCTGAAAACTTGGTGTTATTGGGAAAGAGGGTATTTGTATTAATCTGCTTATTGTTCGTCCCTTGATTAATGCATATCAATATCACTGGCTGATCCGAGTAGTTGCCCATAATATGCGAGTGATTTTGATTGTCAGACAGCTATTGGTGCATTTTCTCCAATATTTAGAATTCCTTATTATGGATTTTTTTTTTTTTTTTTTTGATAACCGAGAAATCCGTCTGTGACCCACCCTTTGGACCAATCACAGCCTTCTAAACTCAGTGGATAATGGGCCCGCCCCTCTACCCTTCAAAAATTGTCTGATAATAGGTAATGTTTGGAGGGTAGGAAGCAATATTTTAGGTGTTTTGCCTATACAGTTTCTGTAAGATGGTTTTATTTTACAGACAAATCATTCTTCTTTCTGCAGGCACGCGCATTTTATGGTTTTCAAATTGCAATGGAAAATATTCACTCGGGTAGAGCTTTCTAACTATGTGTGTGTGGTCAACATGTTTTTTCCTTGTCTTAGTAACCTTTTTATCCTTTAACATAAGTAAGGGGTTCGTGGTATGTACTCTTTTGATGTCTAATTAGAGCTTCTCCACTTATAGAGATGTACAGCTTGCTTCTGGAGGCTTTTATCAAGGACTCAAGGCAGAAAAATAAACTTTTTAATGCAATTGACAGCATTCCTTGTGTCTCAAAAAAGGCCAAGTGGGCTTTGAATTGGATACAGAGGTAATGGTTCATCTTTTGCTATGCATGGGTGTAACATTGCTGCACTTGATGAAAATACTTAAAGACCCTCAATATAAGTTAGCAATATGAGAAACAACTAATTTTTCTTAACTATCTGGGACATAGTACCTTATCAAAAGGGAAAAAAACTATTTGGGACATGGTACCATTGTTTCACCTTCATTCCCAAGCAATGCTCATCTTTCATTTGTAGTATTTATATGAACTAATGACTGGAGGTTGTTTGATAGATTTATATTATTTAGACTTTCAGCTTCTGAAGCTATGCTTATGCAAAAATGACACTGCTATATGCCATTTCAATCTTTAGAAATCTAGAATTGATGATGCTGATCAACATCGGCCTTATTAACTGTGCATCTTTTACTTTCTTCGTGCAGTTCCAGCTCATTTGCTGAGAGGCTCGTAGCCTTTGCATGTGTTGAAGGAATTTTCTTTTCAGGAAGGTATGCTGCTAACTCATATTATTTAGTCTGCACGATTCCACTAAGACTGATTATATCTGTTTCTTACTAGTAGTATTGAAGATTAACATTACATGCTGTAACTTATTTTGTTCACAGCTTTTGTGCTATCTTTTGGCTGAAAAAGAGAGGGTTGATGCCAGGATTGGCTTACTCAAATGAGCTCATTTCTAGGGATGAGGGTCTCCACCGTGACTTTGCTTGCCTTCTATATAGGTAGAATATGTCAAGATGTCATTATCTACTTAGGTAGAAGTGTTTCAACTAATACACATTACCCATCCCCCACAAATCCTCTCTCTTTTCTTTCTCTCTTCTCAGTAATAGTGGGAGGGAATGGCTTGATGGACATAACCTGATGTGATTTAACTAATCTCTGTTGTCCAGTATTATGCGAAATCAATTGGCTAGGCAAAAGGTTCATCAAATTGTGCATGAAGCTGTTGAAATTGAAACTGAATTTGTCTGTGATGCCCTTCCCTGTGCATTGATTGGCATGAATGCAGAACTAATGAGTCGGTACATAAAGTTTGTTGCTGATCACCTCCTGGTACTAAATCACTTCACACTTTTTGTTTGAGGATGGATGTAATTTATCTCTTTCCGTGAACTAACAAGTTTGTTAATCTTTACTTCAGGTTGCCTTAGGATACGACAAGAAGTATAATGTTGAAAACCCTTTTGATTGGATGGAACTTATTTCTCTTCAGTAAGTGTCATTGCATACAAAGTTGGTTCTGATTTTGTTTTGCAGAAATTATGCTTCATCTTTAGAAGTATACTATACATGTAGTGGCTGGAAAAATTTAGATAGGATCCGTGAAGTGATTAAGCAAATCGATGTTTTAACTAAATATGATTATCTGGACGCCCACCTTCTTCACTTGGGGCCTATGGACTAGTTTTTTTTTTTTTTTTTTTTTTTATGACCGAGAAATCCATCTGGGGACAACCTTAGCGTCAACAGCAGCCTTCAAAGCTCAGGGATAATGGGCACGTCCCTCTACCTTTCTCCATTTAAATACCAGACTCAGTTTACATGTCATAGGTTTCGAACCTGTGACCTCAGTCCCAAGTCCCTTGACCTTTGCCACTTGAAACTTAACCCTAAGTGCTAGTACTATTTCCTTCATGATATAATTTGATAGGATGTTTATAGTTTCTAATTTGGACAATGACTGTGCAGGGGCAAAGCCAACTTCTTTGAGAGAAGAGTTGGTGACTATCAGAAGGCTTCTGTGATGTCAAGCTTGCAAGATAATGGCAAGAATTTTGAGTTCAAACTGGATGAAGACTTCTAGAGTTTTTTTTCTCTAGCATCACCTTGATGCTGAAAGATGATATTTTTTTTGTGGTAGTATTATTCATTAAAGATCATACTGTTAATAGTCCATACCTTTTTCTGATCACTTTTAGAAGAGCAATTGATTGCCTTCATGTGAAGAAAAAGTAGGTGTATTTGTCAAACATGATGATTTTGGTAGTGAATGAGTATTGAGTAGACTTTGAAAACTATGTGAAACTAATTGGCCATACACTCGTTGCCAAGTAGGGGTAAAGGTATTGAAAATCATCTTTAGGCGGATTTGTTTAATCATCATTTGTTTTCACTTCATGTCCACTTTTAGTTATTGCTTTTTATCCATATCATCATAAATATTCCTTTCCTTCAGACAAGATATGGGTCAGGGGAAGTGACATGGAATTTTGTTTTTTCCCTTCATTTTAACCTTAGTGTGATTGATTGTGCTATAGACTATTCACATATCAGTTTGGTTTCCATTTTTGAAACTTAAGCTAGTACAGTGGGGTACTATTTGTTTTGTGTATTCACATTTTTTACAGTGGAAGCTGTTTTATGTCACATCATTGTAACAATGTGTTTAGATTTTTTAAGCTTTAAGGTGACCTACCACAAGGGCAACCATGAATCCATGACTTAATAATCAATGAAGTAAGTGCAAATCTTAAAGATCAAGATTCAAACCCTAGCCGAGAAAAATAATTGAATAAACACTGCTTTATTTTATTCCATGCGTGACACTGTTTGATTGGTTATGGAGTTTTAAAAAGGTGATGTAGATCTATTCTTAAACCGTGTGCGAGTGTCATTGTAAATCATTTCATTAAAAACAGTAGCTAAAATCTTCAAGTTCTAGGAGAAATGTAAAAAGACTTGGTTGCCACAAGACCACATCCTATGAGAAATGCCATTCTGGTCCACAACTTTGCCACTATATTTGCACATCCATGATCCATCATTATCTTCTGAAGATATATTTCAGAAAGAAAGGAAAATAGTTCCATGCTTCATCCCACTTGTCAACAGTCTGAATCATCACTTGAGCACACTCCACATGCTACAAAAATTTTAAAAACAAAAATAAAAAAGAGTTGGTGATTTGAGATAATGCAAGAATCATCCCTCCCACCAACCATTATTTTCCAAAAAAATATATAATATGTATAGAGAGTGGGTGGGGGTGGAGCAGTGGCGGAGCCAGAATTTTGACTAAGGGGTGTCAAATTATAAAGAAGTAAATCGTGTAGAAATCAAAGAGTGTCAATATGTAATATATACAGAAAAAAATATTTTTACTCTAGCTACATAATGTAATTTTTCGACAATGAGTTAGTCAGATTATCTTGACATACACTCCATTTGTTTATTAATTTATGTGATGTTGTTAGATTTAACACGAAATTTAAGGAAAAAATGAAAACATTTATGATCTAAAATAAATCATAAATATGATATTATTTTGAAATCGACTAAAAAGAAAAATATGTCATGTAAATCTAGAAAGAAAGTATGAAAATTATTTACATTATTCATGTGACCAAAAATGATAATCTTGGTAGAAGGATTTTGGCACGGGGGTGGGGGGTTGTATAGGATCAAGAGATGGCCCCACATGGAGTGTTTCAACTTTGACGCTACCCCTCCTTTTTTAACCAGAAAATTATACACTGACGTATAGACATAGAGAGATAAAAGACACCATTTTTTTATTTGTTGAAATGAATTCCTAATCTCTTTGAGACAAAGACACAATAACAAATTATTGTTTGTTTACCTTTTATCTTTATATTTTAGGGTGACATAACACCATATTTCTGACATATCCAGTTGTTAGTTGTCCTAAACAAACCCTATTTCATAAACATTAAATTAAGTCAATCCAACATCTAATTAACAAATTCAATTAATTACCAACAAACCCAAAAAAATAATAATCTAACAACACATGAGAAGTCCAACTTAATTATTTGTGAATATTAAAGTTAAACATCTCCATCTAAGCTTATGTTGTGATTATGATTATTATTATTAGTACTCTAACACTTAGCATGTGCAAACTACAATGACTTCCTAAACAAAACATAGCTTCTATTTTTGAGAAAAACACTAAACAACAAACTGCCAAAAACACCAACTTTTTTGAAAAAAAAAAACATTTTTTTTTTGAAAAGTGAAATAGAGTAAAAGAGAAAGAAAGAAGTAAGCTTTGGAACTTGGCAAATATGTTCTAAAATAGTTTCTAATGCATACATTATATTACTTCCTCCGTTCCTTTTCACTTGTCATTATTATCTTTTTCAGAGTCAAGCAATAAGAAAAAAATTATAATTTATAGTATTTTTGATTTAGTTTTTGAATATCTAGATTCAAATTTTAAAATATCAAATTAAACTTATAAATTAGACAAATTAATTCTCGAAAAGTAAAATACGAAAATTATTTTAAAACGGAGAAAGTATATCCATATTTGCCCTCATTAGGAAAAGAAAGTGGGGATGGAAAAGTAGGGTTTTCATACCTAAAGCAACATGATCTCTAGCGGACCAAACTTTGATAGGGATGTCACCATGTCATCTTCTCTACCTACTCCAAACCACTATCAAATTTATATAATTTTATTTTTATGTCCAAATGATTTTTTTGTAAGGAATCAATGCAAGAGAGAGCAAAGTTGGTGAGAAACAAAGTTAATTATAGTTCACGCCTGATTTAACTTTATGAATTTTGAATTTTATAATAATTTTAATTAATTTTAAATTTTAATATTTTTATTTATTTAATGAATATATTAATAAAAATATACAATTCAAATAAAATTTACTAAGTTTAACTAAATTCACATGCAGGCTATTAGCTTCGCTCCTGAATATCTAGCTATAAAACGGTAGAATTAAATAGACACGATACATTAAGCTTTAGTTAGACCATCTCCAATCCACCTCTATTTTACTCTCCATTTTCTATATTTGGAGAGTAAAATAGAGAATGGACACTCCAACCCACCTCCAAATCAACCTCTATTCTTCAAATTTAGAGAATTGAATAGTAGTTCTCCAAATTTGGAGAACTACTATTCACACTCTCTATTTCACTTTTTCATTATTTTATTATTATTTCTATTACTTTCTAATTAACATATTATTTTACATATAATTGCATTGATTAAATATCTAACATTCATAATTCTTTTTTAAATGTAATATAATATTTAAAAAAAATATTATTTAATATATACTATTTTAATTTCAAATTAATAGTATTTTAATTTTTTTTTCTAATTTTCGTGAATAATAAAAATTTGTTTTATTATTAATTTTCATTATAAAGAATACGCAAAATTAAAATGGCAGGATGAAAAATGTAATTTAAAAATACAATACATGATATGATAATTTAAATGCAAGATAACAATACAATACATAACATAATAATGTAAATACAAGATAACAATACAATATAATACATAACATAATAATTTAAATACAAGATAAAATACAATACATAACGTAATAATTAATTGATCACAACAATAATTTAGAAATCCGGTAGATCGTTTCCAGATTTAGCACTATTTGAAAAAAAAATTAGGATATGATTCCGAGAATTGTTGTGATTGTGGTTGCGATTGCGGTTGTGACTGCGGTTGTGATTGTTGATTTCTTTTTCAAGTATTCGTTGTTGTTCTCGTTGCAAGTAATCACGAACATTTGGATCACTAATAGTTTCTACTGTAGAGGTTTTTGGTGAGCGATATTTGAGATCACCAACACCTAACGATGTTGTGAGGCTTCTACACATTGGTGAGCAACGTGGTTTCCCAGGAATGTTAGGTAGTCTAGATTGCATGCATTGGAAATGGAAAAATTGTCCAATGGCAAGGGCTGGGCAATACACAGGTCGTAGTGGATCACCAACAATTATTCTTGAAGTTTTTGCTGATTATGACCTTTGGATATGGCATGCTTATTTTGGTTTGCCTGGCACCAATAACAATATTAATGTTTTAGAGTCATCACATTTATTTTTCAATCTTGCTAGCGGTATTATGCCTCTAGCCCATTATGTTATTCAAGGAAAAAAAATACAATATGGGTTATTACTTAGCCGATGGTATATATCCTAAATGGTCTACAATAATTCAAACTATTTGTGATCCTCATTCCCAAAAGAAGAAATATTTCACGATGAAACAAGAATCGTGCTGAAAAGATGTTGAACGTGCATTCGGAGTTTTGCAATCACGTTTTGCAATTATTGCAGGACCGTCACGTTTTTGGAGAAAGGAAGTGCTACATGATATAATGACTACATGTATTATACTGCACAACATGATAATTGAGGATGAACGTGATCTCAATGCACCAATTCAAGATGACGTAGAGGCTCCAACTCCAATTATAGAAATGATGGTAGATGAAAATCTCCGGTTTGAACAATTTTTAGCTAGACATAAAAAAAAATTAAGGACAAAAATGCTCGTTTTGAACTCCGTAATGCATTAATAGAGCATTTATGGGAGCAACGTAATAATTTTGAAAATTGAGTGTTTATGTAATTGTATATCACTTCTATTTGAATTTGTCCCCTAATTTATGTATTATATTATATTTTCTTGCAATTTATGTTATTTAAATATTTAGAATAAAATAAAATTTCATAGCACATTAAAAATTATATAAAGTAATTATTTGGGGAAAAAATAAAGGATTTATATTATGAAATAAGAAAATAAGAATGAAATAAAAATAATAATATAATATTGAGGAGAGAGAAAAAGATTTCTTTTTAGAGAATAAAATAGAGAATTGAGTTGGAATTGATTATCTGAAAAAATAGAAAACTCTATATTTGGAGAGTAAAATAGAGGATTGAGTTGGAGATTCGAAAACGGGTAGGTCTGTTATGCATAATTTATCTATTTTAATCATGTGACATCGATACAATTTTTACTATTAACCTAAGAATGTTAAAATTACTAGTCAACAAGTGATTGGTTATCATTATGGTTTAAGTAGTACTTATTCCATTTATAATTAGACATTGTTCCTAGTTGTTACTTTTTTTTTCACACGCTGTTTAAAGTTTTGATTAAATCTGAATAGTGTATTATGGGATTTATTCAAAAGTGACACTTCCAATAAAATTTTATATTCAGGGTTCGAACTCTAAACATCTAATTAAGTGGAAAATTCGAGGCAAATCCAAAAATTAAAAATTTTGAATGCACCAATATTAAGCTAAAAAAAATGTTCTACTTGGGATAGGACCCTGGTCGCATGGCTGTGTGCTTAAACATGTACCAGCGGTAGAAAGCTTTCCATGAGCCACTGCTAATTATATTTAGTTTCTACCACTATACATGATTTTTTAGAAGTTAACGAGTGTACTTACACTCCTAAATATATACATAAGTCCGCTTTGATAATAAAGAGTCTCACCAGGAAACCACAACTCATATCAGTTACTAGCTACTACTTGTTTGATGCATACCTAGTTTTCTGTCAGATTTCTGTGGAGTGGGCCATGGGATTTGGTGCACTACATATATAGTGCACAAATCTATGACTTTTTCCTGTTTTTTGCTCTATCACTTTTCTTCTTAATTTGTCATAAATCAAAAGGAAGAAGAAGACAACTTTAAATGTTAATTTGCACTATATTTGATTTTTGGCTAGTCATGTGTTTGGATTAGCAACTAAAAGATGCTGGTAATAAATCTTTAAATTAATCTTCTTTAGTTTTAACTTAACTAACTACTCTTTTATCCATATGGGGGAGGTTGCATTTAGATCCATTGACAAGTAGAGGTTCTTTCTGAATGGTGAATATCATATTAATTTATTCAGATTGTAAATTAGTAAAATCAAATTAAATATAATGTAATATACATTTATCAATTAGATTGTTATTGATTTCGATTTTGATTTGATTTGTTTTAGTTATACGATTATTAATCATACACAAAAATAAAAGAAATGATTCATTCAAAAAAAGAAAGAAAAAAAAAACAAATTTATTCAAAGGGAAAATAAGTGTCATTTTAGACTTTATACTTCTTATACTAGAATTCAATTATGTTTAACTTTTTGCTTATATTGTTAGCTAATCCAATATACTAAACAACAAGAACTTACTGAATAATGCATAAGCTATCGATATTATATTGCCACACAAATAAAAGTCACATCATATCTTACTCTTTTTTATTAGTGTGTTGCATTATTTTGCAGTACATCATGTATATATAATTATAAAAAGTATGTATATAATTTATCGATCTAGTTCGATTTAATTTTTCTTCGCTTTCTCGATTCTTAAATCAATTTATTTAATCGATTTAATAAAAACAATATCTCTTCTTACACCATGCACCAATAAGAGCATCTTGCTCAAATATTTTGTCTATTTTCCCCCCCAGTTATGTCAATTGATGGATGTTTCATTTTAACTAAAGAAAACAAATTGAGAAGGATCAACATCAAATTTAGTAGCATATATAAATATCTTTTAATTCTGCACCTGGTAATAAATACAATTAAAACACTTTTATTACAATTACTAATTTGTATTTTGTGATAGTTGAAAAGGCTCTTTCACATCTTTATCTAGATCTTAAAATGTACATTGAATCAGACACTGAGATAAGATTGATAATGCCCATATATGATGCCCATTTTATACACACTAAAAACAACTACAATGACATTAGGTCACTTTCACCTTCAAAAATCCATACACAAATTTAAGTTTTGTGCATTGACGTAGCGTAAAATATATTTATACAGTTAAATAATATATAATTGTATATTTAGTTGATATTAAGAAAAAGAGTGAAAATAATTTTTCAAAATCGGCCATATTCCATTACAAACTATTTTTTTTTTAAAAATCTACTTTCAACATCTATCGCTAGATGGGAGCTTAAATCATCTATCAAATAATTAATTTCTTGATAATTTGATAAATATCATACATTGAGATTCACTTAATACTCGCTCCATTCCTTTTTAGTTGTCATGTATACTAAAAATACTTATTTCAAAATAATTATCAATTTAAACAATCAAGAGAGAATTAATTATCTTTTTTCAACTTTGCCCTTAACAATTAATTTTTTTCTTAGGAATTATACCAACCTTTATTGTGGCAACTAAAAAAAAAGGGAGAGTAAACAATTACAATTAAAAAAGAGTGGAGGTTGAACTAATATTCTTCATTTTTTAACAACTTCATTGAGTTTGACATTCACATTTTCTAACCAACCACATCTCACCTACATATTTTAACTCTATCCACTTGTCTATTAACCAAAAATAGAGCCAAAAAAAAGGAAAAAAACAAGAAGAACAAGAACCCCTATCTATAGCCATGCCAAAACCTGCCTCTTATCTTACAAAGTAGAGTTTCAAGAAAATCTCAAAAAACCTTTTAATTTGTTGAAGAGCAAAGAGTGATGTCATAATGGAGGTATCTGTGGAGTGCAACAACCTTTGGGACAGTGTTTTGGAGATAACTAAGGTAGCCCAAGAAAAGGGTGGTGATCCATTGGTGTGGGCAATTCAAGTTTCTTCATGTCTTAGTTCATCAGGGGTGTCTTTGCCCTCTTTTGAGTTAGCCAATTTCTTGGTATCTCACATTTGTTGGGAAAACAATTTGCCTATAGCATGGAAGTTCTTGGAAAAGGCTTTGGTTCTCAAGATTGTCTCACCCATCATTGTTTTTCCTCTGCTTTCCAGCAGGTTTGTTGTTTTTATTGTCTTTTAGTTCCCAATTTGTTGATTCTTGAGTGCATTTCTATAAAGATTAAATCTTTAGCTTTCTTGGGTTGTTTATTTGAAGAAATGCACTGTTTTAACAAATGTAGCAAGGTCAATATAGGTTTTTGAGAAGCTTTGCTTGATGATGAGTCCTGTTGTCGGAGCCACAATTTTCATTAAGGGTTCAAAATATGAAAAGTAAACACAAAGAAGCCAAAGGTGTTTCAACATCTACTATATATACCTAAAAAATAATTTAAACCATGTTAAAACAGTGTAATTTCCCCCTAAGGAAGGTTCTGATGACCCCCTTGTCCCTACCTGAATCCTCTGGCCCTGCTGTTGTTAATGGAAACTTGTGTCTGTCTACTTGTGTTGTGTGTTGCTTCTAGTTATTCATAGGTGTATTTAATGTATGACAAAATGGGGAAAATGCAATCTTTAGTTGATGTGGATTTAGATGCTTAAACGTGTGCCTTCATTATTGTAATGTACTATTTGTCAGTTTGTATCAAAATTTCTATTTGTTCTCTCTTTCTACTGAAGAAAAAATCATTTTCCTAGGTCTTTGGCATAATCTTGTTGACTATTTTGGTCTGGATCTTTACGTTCTGAAAGTAACTTAACCATGTTTTGAGCTTTTCCAGAGTGTGGTATTAACAATAACGAGCTTGCAATTGGTTTACAGCTTCCTTTATGTTGTTGTTTTAAACTATGTGCAAGCTTCCAAACCACCTCTCTGCTGTGGATCACGAGTTGAAATGAAATGAATACTTATGGGGATTTTTATGTACATTTTACAGTATTTATCTTTTACTTGTCCAGGTGCTTCAGTTCCAAATATCTTGTTTTAATCTTTCATCTTTTAGTATGTCTTTACTTGCAACTTAGAAACAAATTTTGGCCTTAAATGTGTTTATGATGTTTTGTTGGCATTGTAGAGTTGCCGTCAAGGCACTTTTGATATCTTCATCATAATCCAGCTTCTTGTTTTCTCTTTTTGTTTGTGTGTGTTTGTATCTTAACTCTTACATTCACTTGCCTTTAATTTTTACAGGGTAATCCAAAATCGGTGTCTGAGGCCGGCGGCATTTAGGCTCTACATGGAACTCATGAGAAGACATATTTTCACTCTTAAAATCCATGTAAACATGCAAAGTTATCAGAAGTGAGTGGTTCTGTTAATGGCTCTTTGTGTCACATTCTTTTTAATGTTAGTATTTTCCATACAAAACCTATGGCTCGTTCGCTCCATATGCTAATCCACTACTTTGGGATCTTTTGGCTTGGTAAGATTCAGAATGTTTACTTAAGAGGAAAGACTAGGCAAGTTAGTTTAAGGCATGCCAGATGATATCAGAGACTTCTCACAGATCATTAAAACTAGACAACTTTTATTGTAGAGATTAAGAATATTTCAAGAGCAGGGAAAAGAATGATTGTTGTTTTTTGAAATTGTAGATTAAACCAATTGTATTTGCTTACATTTCACAAACTAGATGGTATGTATATTGGGCAATGTTGATTCTTGGGTGTGTCTGGGATTTAGGCCTTGAGGTGACTTTGAATTTACCTTCTATGGTAGAATCTTCCATAAGCCTTTTGTATTGTGTTCTCCCATCATTACAATGCATTCCACAATTGATTCATTCAATTGACCTGATTCCAAAATAACGTTCTACATGCAGGATTGTGAATTTCTTGGATAGCATCCTCCATTTTACTGAGTTATTTGGTGTGCATGCTGATGAACCTGGTGTTCTTGTTGTTGAGATTATCTTCTCACTTGTTTGGCAATTACTTGATGCATCATTGGACGATGAAGGGTTGCTCCAACTTACTCCAGAAAAGAAATCTAGATGGCCAACTAAGCCTGAAGATATGGAGATAGATGGCTGCATAGCTGATATGGAGAGAACTGAACAAAAAGAACGGTTGAAGAATTTGAATACTCTTCTGGCAATTGAGTTGATAGGGCAATTTTTACAAAACAAAGTAACTGCCAAGATTCTTTACTTGGCTCGCCAAAACATGTCAGAACTTTCTCTTTGCAATCGATTTCTGAACTCTACGCACCGTTTCAAGTGTTATTTGATGTTTGTCTATGTTGAAAAGACTTAACAGTTTAGCTTTAGCTTTGCACGTCAAGTTACAAGTTTTGTGAGTTAGCATTATCTCGCGTGGCCTTGGATGCACTTACATGGAAAATAATGAAATCAATAGTATCTTAATGAAACTGCCGCATGTTTAACCTATGTGTCTCTTTAATGCTAGTTTCAAATCATATGTACCTTGACTGCTCAAGCTTCATGTTGAGACTGCAACATATCTATTCCTACTTCCTTGGAATGACTTTCTGTGGTTTCACTCTTATTGAAATATCCAACTAATATTGTTCCAAAACCTGTCAGGCCTGTGCATTGGGGAGATTTTGTTCAGCGTATACAATTACTAGCTGGAAATTCATCAGCATTGCAAAGTTCAAGCATAATATCACCCAAGGCACTTCTTAAGCTGGCATCAGATGCTCACAATTTAAGCAAAGCAAATTCCTTACAAGAACATTATGTCAGAAGTACTTCACGATCTCTAGCTACTTGTGCTGGTCTTTGTTTTGGGAGTAGCCGTTCTTCGCTTTGGCTTCCTCTAGATCTCTTCCTAGAAGATGCAATGGATGGTTCACAAGTTAATGCTACAAGCGCCATTGAAATTATTACTGGTGCAATCACTTTTTATGTCACATTTTCTGTGTCAATATAGAATTATAGATAACTGTACTAATTATTGATGTGTCTAATAGAAGGTGGTGCTTTACTTGTGCAGACTTAGTCAAGTCCCTACAAGCAATCAATGCTACAACTTGGCATGAGATATTTTTAGGACTTTGGATGGCAGCTCTACGACTTGTTCAAAGGGTTAGCAAATTTTTTTGCATTTAGTTTGTGCTTAATGTACTCATATTTACATTTCTCCAGCTTAATTTTCAAATCTAAACTTTATGGGCTTCAAAGTAGTGTTGCACTATTGTCCTTATTTGTCATGTATGCTTCATGTGACAAATTCATCTAGAACTTTTCATAGATTCTTTAAATATTTTCATCTTTATCTTGGAAAAATAAAGAGTATTTTGTATGATGGTGCTGCAACATATCTGAATAAACTATTTGGTAGAGAAATATGAGAGAGCTGTAGACTAAATTTAGGCGATAAAGAGAATGAGGTTGATAGCAGAGTTTCAATCATTTTAGGAAGAAAGTACATAGGTCTGCTATGTTTTTATTATCTCTGTCAAATGGAGGGTTGGTTTACATGAAAGCACTAGCTTTTGGGCTTGAGTTAGGCCCAAGTGCCATATCTTTACAAATTTTTGAGAATCTGATGCCGTAGCATAGCTCCTATAGAATTCCTTACATGGATTATGGAGTTCCAGAGAAGCTAATGTCATTTGCAGAACATTTCTCTTTGGGCATTTATCAATGATAGATCTTTCTTAATTTTCTTAAATCCTAATTCACTTATTGTCTATTTATTTATTATACTATAAGCTCTTCACCATCTTTTGAAGAAGGCAAGTGTGAACCTGATTGTAGAAGCGCTAGATTACCAAAGCTTGTCTTAGGACATAAGATATGTCTTATTCGTTTTCTCTCGGTGTTGAACTCCCCCAGAATGAAAGAAGATGTTTTCAAGGGTTACCTAAGCAATATTATTATTATCATGTTTTTTGTGGATGAGTCAAGTGCTGCCTAAACAATTGCAGTAAGCAAGTTTGCAGTGAGGGAAATATGACTACATACCATCAATATTCGTTTCAT
Source organism: Solanum commersonii (assembly GCA_029007595.1). Classification (NCBI taxonomy): domain Eukaryota; kingdom Viridiplantae; phylum Streptophyta; class Magnoliopsida; order Solanales; family Solanaceae; genus Solanum; species Solanum commersonii. The sequence continues at coordinate 1,061,641 of JAJTWQ010000118.1, forward strand.
TCAATATACTAAGATTATACGATTTATTTCATGTGTAGTATAAAAACTTTTTATTTGTTTTTGATTAGTGTTGTTTTCAATTGTCTTAGGAGAGGGATCCAATTGAGGGCCCTGTACCTCACCTAGATACTCGCTTGTGCATGTTGTTCTCTATCATAACACTTGTCATTGCTGATCTTATTGAGGAAGAGGAAAGTGAAGCATGTGATGCAATTGAATCTAGCATAGGCAGGCATATGAAAAAGCAGGTTGAAGGCACACGGCGTGGAGATGTAGTCTCTTGTTTACAGAATCTAGGTGATTATCAAAGCTTGCTAACTCCACCTCAGGCAGTCACTACTGCAGCCAACCAGGCTTCTGCTAAAGCTATGATGTTTAGATCAGGCGCCAACACTTCATACTTTGAGTGCATCAACATGAAGGATATGCCAACCAACTGTTGTAAGCACTCTCTTTTACGTGACCAAATGGAGCTTGAAAGTCTATGAAACCCCTGTGTTCTACCCTTTTTTTCTTTTACTCTGTTAACTGTAACAGAAATTCAGAGAGGCAGGATTGATGGGTTTACTGGGTTTCTAACTATACGCTTGGGAAATGGTTTGGTTTTTCTAGTTTTATGCATGTTTTAGGATCTAGAGGATCTAGAGAATAGTATATGTCAAAAGTGTGAGGAAAAATAAGCTTTCAAATTTAGGTATAACTCAAAGTAATTTTTTTGATGAAGAGGTTTAACTCAAAGTAATTGCATTAGTATAGATTAGAAACAAGAGGAGAGTCAAATATTGGCAAGAAGATAGATTATGATATACATCATTATAGAGAACAAATATTGTTGGAAATCTTTGACCTATACATGATAATATAAAATATATAGTCTGTGTATGTATAGCTGTGACCAAGAAATGGTGGTAGACTTGTAATGATCACAATTCTAGCTTGCTTGACGTGGGGCGTATAGAGTTTGCTTTACATGTAATGGAAATTTATTGCAGATTCGATTTTTTTTACCACTATTTGAGCCTATAATCATGTGTGTATATACAACAACATACCCAGTGTAATCCCACAAGTGGGGTCTGGGGAGGGTGGTGTGTACACTGCCTTACCCCTACCTTATGAAGGTGGAGAAGTTGTTTCCGATAGACCCTCAACTCGAGTAAGCATATTAAAAATCAAGTATGTCAAAGAACATATATTAGCGAAGAAGCCATGGTAAAAACAATTAAGAAGAGAACAAGTAGCAACCTATGTTACTTGTACTCTTCAAAAGTGCCAACGGGTGCGTGTGGGATCCTCCAAAAGCAATGTGTTCTTGGATGATCCGACACAGGTGCAACATTATATTTGGAGAGTCCGAGCAACATAGGTAGCAACAAGTAATACGATAACTGAAGACAAGGAAACAACATGTAATACTAAAATCAGAGAATAAAATAGTAGGAAATTAATAATAACAATACTGATAAGAGAACTAGACAATGCTCAACTGTCTACTAACCTTTTACCCTAATTCTCGACCTCCATATCTTCCTGTCTAGGGTCATGTCCTCGGTAAGCTGCAGGTGTGCCACATCCTGTCTAATCACCTTTCCCAAGACTTCTTTAACCTACCTCTACCTCTCCTTATATCCGCTATACCAACCTCTCACACCTCCTCATTGGGGCATATATATGTACACTATTTTCTACTGATGTTGTGAAGTCATTGATGGTTTGGTAGAAGATTATACACTTTCCGATCTGTTGATCCAAGATAAAGGTTGTGTTAGATGTACAAGAATAGGCATTTTCTAAGATTTTTGGCAATTGTTTAAACATTATTTGATAGATCATTTTGCTGAAAAGTTTACCATCTGACATTGTCTCTATCGGTGAACAAGATGCCTATCAATGCTCACTTTCTTGAAACCTTCATTTTAATGTGGTGATATAATGTAGAAAGATGTTATTATTGTATGTGGCTAGAGGTCAAGAATAGGTGAAAATGACACCAGTGAAGTGGATGTTGTGGTGGTCCAACATTTCTTGCAGAATTTGTTGTTTATTTATATTATGCTGTTGTTGTCTGATCACTTTAATCAAAGTTGAACATTGGCCTTGCAGCTGGTAACCTGCATCACTTGATAGTTGAGGCATGCATTGCCAGAAATTTGCTGGACACTTCTGCTTATTTTTGGCCCGGTTACGTGAATGGACGCATGAACCAGTTACCACACAGTATGCCAGCTCAAGTGCCTGGTTGGTCATCATTCATGAAGGGGGCTCCGTTGACTCCCACAATGATTAATGCTTTGGTTTCTGCTCCAGCTTCAAGGTATGCTTAGGATAGCTTTACTTTGACAATTTTGTTCCCTAAATTGTCCAAATTTGAGTGATTAATTCAAGAAAAACCAAGTTTATGTTGTAACTTATCTGAGCGTCAAAATTCTGTAACAATTGGAGCTTGCAATACTGAAACAACAATTGGCTGTGTATATTTGTGGAAAGGGCTGATGGTAGAATTATACATAGTTGTCCTGTTATCCTAGGCAATGACTCCTAACTGCAGAAAGACAGATAGTAGTCAAAATCTATTCTAGTTTTCCATGATGGTAGCCTGGTCTTCAGTTGCTTTTTTTTTCCTGAAGCCAGGTATATCAGTTGCTCTTTTTAATTGATTTAGCCAAGGGTAAAGCAACTTAATTTAAGCTCATGGATTTAATGGAAGTTTAGCAGAGCTTGAGAAGATTTTCGAGATGGCGGTCAAAGGAGCAGATGTTGAGAAGATAGCTGCTGCTACCATTCTTTGTGGAGCCTCACTAATTCGTGGTTGGAATATACAGGTAATAAGAGAATAGTTTGTTTCAGAAAATCTGTGAGTCAACTCTATAAGAGAAAGGAAATTCTTCCATTTAAAGCATTATGATCCTGATACCCATTACTAAAAGTATCATTAAATTGTTCTTGCAAAGAAATTATGTGATTCGTCCTTTTGGTCATGATCATGCAGGAACATACCGTCAATTTCATAACCAGATTATTGTCTCCTCCAGTTCCTACTGACTATTCTGGTAAAGATAGCCATTTAATAGGCTATGCTCCAATGTTAAATGTCTTACTCGTTGGAATAGCACCAGTGGACTGTGTTCAGATTTTCTCCCTTCACGGCATGGTATGTTTGTTAAGCTTGATATTGTTTCTTATATAAGATGAAAACAGTTTCTAAGAATAATGATTAATTCATTTGCATGGTTACACTACTACTCTTTCTAGACTGTTTTTTCTTGAGCTGAGGGTCTATCAAAAACAGTCTATCTACCTCTGAGGTAGGGGTAACGTCTGCGTACACTCTACCCTGAACCCTCCACAGACCCTACTTTGTGGGACTACACTGGGTATGTTGTTGTTGAGGATGATGTGGGTTACACCACTAACTAATTGATAGGTTTCACTAACATCCAGACCTAACTTACCATTTAGTATTTATTGGTTATATAAGAGTTGCAAGAGAAACAAAAGAACCAAGTTTTCTTAAGCAAATGGCCTTCATCTCAATTGTGGGCCTCCATTAGAGTATATCATTTTCATCTGGGAAATGTAGTCCATGCTCTCAGCTCATTATATGAACAAGTTGAGTTCTTTCTCTGTGATAGATCACTTGCTTGATTGGTTACTTTTTCCTTTCAAAAGTTCTAAGATAAGATTGAGCATTAGAGCAATGGTACACTTTCTCTCTCAAAGTCTTGGACTAGAACAGTCTTCTGAATGAGGTTTTCGTGCACGAACTTTCAAAGATTATCATGCTGACACAGTATAGCATGACATAATGGGAGGCCTAAAAGCAGGTGTCAGCTACACCCTTTACTTTGTTCTTTTTCAACCTTTGAAACATAGCAATCCTAACACTTTCTTTGTGTTCCACAAAATGCTGTAAAAAATTGGTAAGTTTGAGAAAATTCCAACGAGGAATTGGAGAACTTCAAAGTTTTCAGAAGAGAACATTTTAGATTTCTCTTCTCAACAGATTCTTGAAGTCAAAGAACAAATTAGCTAATCTGAAGTCTTACTTAATAAAGAAATGAAAGAACTTAAAGATTTATTAGATGTTTCTTTGGATTGTGGGAGGATATGTCACAACATTTATTATTTTCTTACAGTCAAGTTGTATTCAAGTAAATGTGAACAGTAAGACATTTTCACAGCATCCTACTCTATCATTAACATGTCTTAGATGTCCGTTAATACTTCCGGTTAAATGGGAGAACTCATTTTCTCTCCATTTTTTATTTGAATGAGAAAAGAGGCACGAGTAATTTCTGAGTTTTGCATACCTTATAAACTTCTGACTATTGATTTCTACTTTTCAAGGTCCCACAACTTGCTGCTTCATCAATGACAATATGTGAGGTATTTGGTTCATGTGCTCCCAATATCTCATGGACACTGACAACAGGAGAGGACATTTCAGTGCATGCTGTGTTTTCAAATGCCTTTGCTCTACTTCTAAAATTATGGAGGTTCAACCATCCACCTATTGAATATAGAGTTGGAGATGTGCCCCCTGTGGGATGCCAACTAACTCCCGAATACCTCCTACTAGTGAGGAATTCACATCTTGTGTCTTCTGGAAACATGTTGAAGGACCCCAATAGAAGGAGACTAGCAACTGTTGCAAGTTCCTCATCTCCTAATCCAATATTTGTAGACTCATTTCCAAAATTGAGAGTTTGGTATAGGCAACATTTGGCATGTATAGCTTCAACTTTGTGTGGTCTTGTGAATGGGACTCTTGTCTGTCAAACGGTTGATGTTTTACTCAATATGATGTTCAAAAAGATTAGCGGGGGAAGTCAGAGTTTGATCTCCATAACATCTGGAAGTAGTAGCTCTTCTGGAACTGGAAGTGAGGATACTTCTCTGAGGCCTAAATTACCTGCTTGGGACATCCTTGAAGCCGTCCCTTTTGTGGTTGATGCTGCTCTAACAGCATGTGCCCATGGAAGACTTTCTCCTCGTGAACTGTGCACAGGTTAGTCAATGCATGTAATAGATGACTCTTTTATAGTACATCCTTTCAACCTTAGGATCTGCAGCTCCAAGATTATCCACTTGCACATCTCAGATTGAACTAATTAGGAATTATAACTTATTTGCACTTTTACAACATACATCTCTAGGATTTGATTATAGTTGCTTCCCTGTAAATATGTATATAATTTATGTGTTAAAGCATAACTTCAAGGGGGACGAGGGTTAGGAATTTCAGGCATTATGTCTTTAATTCTCATACAGACTCTAAAATCATGGTTCTACATTATCAAATAGTTACACATTCACAATTTCAGGTCTTAAAGATTTGGCTGATTTTCTTCCTGCATCGCTAGCAACCATTGTAAGCTACTTCTCTGCTGAGGTCACTCGTGGTGTTTGGAAACCAGTTTTTATGAATGGCACTGATTGGCCAAGTCCTGCTGCAAATCTCTCCAATGTTGAGGAACAGATCAAGAAAATTTTAGCAGCCACTGGTGTAGATGTTCCAAGCCTTGCTGCAGGTTTTTCCCTGTTCCTTACAGTGATTAAGAATGGTATTCTCTCTATTGAATTAAGCCACATATGTTGCTTCATCTTCTTCTGAACCACACATAGACTAAGTCTGAAGCTAAATGCTTCCTCCATTCCAAGAAGAATGAAACAGTTACTAATTTGGGGAGTCATAATATTTTCTTTGAATACACTTGTAACCTTTTTATAGTTGTTGTAACTAAAAAGTTTTATTTCTTGTATTTTTTTCAACAGTTTTTTAATATGTTTATTTTATTTCAAAAAAAGATCAAGACACTGATGTCGGAATTTGTGCTGAAAATTAAATCTGATACTCCTGGTACTCCAAACTCAAACATTCTTTTTGGAAGTAAGAGAATATCTAAAACAAGAGTGACAAAAGATTCATGAAAAACATTTTTAAGCTAACAAAGGTATATGTGTCATTTCCATCTTGGCGAAATGTATGCTTAATTATATTTGATTCTGTAAGAACTGAAATCATCTTTATTGTCTAGGCTCAGAATCTTTTCTTCAACTTTTTGTACTTGATCATTGAATTCCAATTTATTTTCCCAGGCGGCAGCTCTCCAGCAATTCTTCCACTGCCATTGGCTGCATTTGTCAGCCTTACTATAACATATAAACTTGATAAGGCCTCCCAGCGTTTTCTCGATCTGGCAGGCCCCGCTCTGGAGTCACTTGCAGCTGGCTGCCCTTGGCCCTGCATGCCAATTGTGGCTTCTTTGTGGACCCAAAAGGCAAAAAGGTGGAGTGACTTCCTCGTTTTCTCTGCATCTCGAACTGTCTTTCTTAATGACAACCATGCAGTCATTCAGCTTCTCAAAAGTTGCTTCAATGCCACCCTTGGTTTGAACTCTTCCTCCATATCAAGCAATGGTGGAATTGGTGCACTTCTCGGTCATGGATTTGGATCACATTTCTATGGTGGTATTTCTCCAGTTGCCCCAGGTATTCTGTATCTACGAGTTTACAGATCCATCAGAGATATCATGTTCTTGAGAGAAGAGATTGTTTCACTTTTGATGCAATCTATAAGTGATATAGCACGCAATGAGCTTCCAAGACAACGGGTGAACAAACTGAAGATACCCAAAAATGGAAAGAAATTTGGAAATGTGTCGCTTGCTGCAACAATGACAAGGGTGAAACTAGCTGCCTTGCTTGGTGCTTCTTTATTATGGTTATCTGGTGGATCAGGGCTGGTGCAGTCATTAATAAAAGAGACTCTTCCCTCTTGGTTCTTATCTGTTAACAGCTCTAATCAGGAAGGTGACAAGGGTGATCTAGTTCCAATGCTCAAAGGGTATGCACTTGCATACTTTGCAGTACTGTGTGGGGCTTTTGCCAGTGGTGTGGACTCGTTGTCCATGGCATCAAAACGACGTCCAAAAATCATTGGGCGTCATGTTGAATTCATAGCCAGTGTCCTGGATGGCAAGATATCACTAGGTTGTGATCCGTCTACTTGGCACGCCTATGTGTCGGGGTTTGTGAGTCTGATGGTAGGTTGTACCCCAACTTGGGTGTATGAAGTGGATGCAGAGCTGTTAAAGAGGCTCAGTAAAGGCTTGAGACAATGGCATGAGCAGGACCTTGCTCTTGCTTTGCTTAGCATTGGAGGGGTTGGTACAATGGGATCAGCTGCAGAATTGATCATGGAGGCTTCATCATAGTATTGCCTGTTAGTTACCATAAGAAATTTTGTAGATAGATTGTTATTGGTAGTTAAACTAAGTGTTCACCCAAGTAACCTTATGTACAGTTTGAAGGTGTAACTCTACTTTATGTGTTTTTAGGCTGTTTCTTGATGGGAGGGAAGTCATGTACATTGGGTATGGAATATATCTTTTAGGTTTGAACTACTAATGATGATCTGAATGTGATTAACAAGTATCTTATACTGTTTTTACTTTATTTTATAAGATACTTCATTTCAATCCTTTTGGTTAATGTTTACCGTTTCCTAACTTGTTAGGATTAGTAGCACAAGTATAGATGGACATTGTAAGGAAAAGAATTGACGAAAAATCAGTAGTTTGCTTGAAATATTTGAAACACTCAAAAAGTTATAATAGGTGAATTCTTCTCCTTGGAAGCCCAGTGCATAAAGAGCTTTTTCTGCACCAGCAACCAACAGAATCAATTTATCATACAACACCACTATATGCAGTTGTCCTTGTCAATCCTCGACTTCGCATAGCCTGCCTAGTGAGAAATGCATCATCCCATTTTCCGGCATCTGCATAAATGTTAGAGAGAAGGACCCTACTAGGACCATGAGATGGCTCCACTCTTGCCAAGTTCTCTGCTGCCCTTTCACCTATTTCTGTGTTACCATGAGTTCTACAAGCAGCTAACAATGTGCCCCATATGATGATATCTGCCTCCATAGACATGCTCCTTATGAGCTCTTCAGCTTCTTTCAACCTTCCTGCTCTACCAAAAAGATCCACCATACAGCCATAGTGCTTAATGTTTGGTTTTACATTATACAGTTTAGTCATGCTCTGGAAATGCTGTTCACCAGCCTCCACCAATCCAGCGTGGCAACATGCACTTAAGACTCCAATAAAAGTGATCGAATTGGGTTTGATGTTTTGCCTCAGCATATCTGAGAAGATATGCAGAGATAATTGTGCATGCCCGTGCATTGCCAGGCCACAGATAATGGCATTCCATGGTGAGACATCAACAGCTTTCTCTCGGATTTGATTGAACAACTCTAAGGCATCATTGACGCTGGCACATTTAGCATACATGTCAATCAGTGCAGCACTCAAGTTGTCATTCAAAGGGATGGAATTTTTGCAAATGTAATCATGAGCCCATCTACCTTCTTTCAAGGTCCCCAAAGTAGCAATAGAAGAGACGACACTGACCATAGTAATTTCGTTTGGTTTTAGGCCAATAGCTAACATCTCATGAAAAAGCTCAAGAGCCAAATCAGGCTGCTCACTTTGTGAGTAACCAGAAATCATAGAGCTCCAAGAGAAAACATCTCTTGCAGGCATATGATCAAATAAGTTTCTAGCCTCATCAATTTTTCTGTTTCTAACAAGTCCAGCAATAAGGGCATTCCAACATGCAACATGGTCCTTGTTTCCTACTTCAAACTGCAAACGAGCAAGATCCACTTCCCCACAAGCTGCATAGAAGTGAATTATTGTTGCCTGAATAAAGTCCAAGAGATCAAAACCCATCTTTACTGCTACACCATGAAACTGCCTACCCTCAAAATTTGACATCACTTGTCCACACGTCGATAGAAAGTCTACAATCATAACGTCATTAGGACGCAGCCCAGTATATAACATATCACGATATATTTCGACAGCATCATTCAACCTTGCTGCTTGCAAATAACCATCAATAATTGTACCCCAAGAAACCACATCCTTATCAACAATCTGTTCAAAAACATCTTTAGCTAAATCGACTAGCCCGGCCTTACTATATCCATTCAGCATCACATTCCAAGAAACCACATTTTTTTCAGGCATCTCAGTAAACAACATCCTTGCATCCTTCAAACACCCACCAAGACAATACAAATGAAGTAAATTGGTGGACACATGAACGAAATCCATAACCCCAATTTTCAACACCAATCCATGAAGCATTTTATCCACCTTAATCCCCCCACAATGCAAATAAGCTGAAATGACATTCACCATGGTCACCTCATTTGGACCAACACCAAAGCACCTCATATCCCTAAAAACCCAAATTCCCTCACTCCAAAATCCCTTCTGTACCAAACCCATTATCATGGTCGTATAAGACACACAATTTCTCTCAGTCATTTTATCAAACAACTCATAGGCCTCATTCAAAAACCCAAATTTCACATACCCACATAACATTATGTTACAAGAAACTGCATCTAACTTATTACAAGAATCAAATATTATCTTAGCATGATTTACTAATCCGCATTTTACATAAAAAGTGATCAAGCTATTTAGTATAAAAATATTGGATTCAAGACCAGATTTCAAGACAAGGGAATGAAGTTGTTGGCCGTGTGTGATACATGAATTTGCTGAACAAGACTTGAAGGCTGAAACAAGAGAGAATTCCCAATTAGGTTTTTGTTTCTTGGTGTTTTTGTCCTTGTCCAAGAGTTGAAGGTCCAAGGGGGTATGTGAAGATGAAGAAGACACCCATTTGAGAGAGGGAAAAGAGAGTGAGAAAAATGGAGCAAGCAAGTGAAAGGATGGCTTGTATCTGATTCCAATGATCATTACACACTACCATGGGAAGCTTTCTTGCCTTCACTAAACCATTTGACAATTATGCTTTGTTTTAGACATTCGACCTGGAATCAATATTTGGATATGTGATTTGAAATCATAAATTTTTTAACCGAAATAATAATAATTTATGAACGTAAATCACGATTTTAAAATATAAGAAAAAATTTATGTTTTACATGAAAATATTTGTTTTTGTACCGTATGAAAAAAAAATTATATTAAAAAATAACTAATTGTTTAATCTTTAATTATGTATATTTAAATATTGGTAATTGCTAACAAAAAGAGATATGTAATTTATCAAAGCAATATATTATAATATTTTGATATCTTATTTATAAAATAAGGAGAAAGGTCAAATATACCTCTCAATTTTGTTATTTCTAATTTATTAAATATATACCCTCGCCTTCTTATCATTTTCGATAACAAACCTATATTTATTGAACTAAAAAAAAAAAAACTAATACTAAATTTTTATTCTAAAAATGTGGACTTTAAAAAATTGTCTCACCCATTTTTTACCCACTCGATCCAAATGAAAAAAAAACTCAATATCCCTTTTTCATTCAATCATAAAATAATTTTTAATCGGAGTAAGATAACTTTTTAAAGTCATGTAATATTTAAGGTTTATATGCATTATTTATTAAACAAAGAAAAAATATATATGCATCATTTTTTAATGACAAGAACATATATACACTACTTTTTTTATAGCAAAAATTAATACAATCAAGTAGCCCTAATTAATTTGGAATTGAAGCGAGTGACTGATTATGAGGCAAGTTGAGGGTCTGAACCAGTGATAAGAGACTATTTGAAATGATTTGTTCAAGTCAAAAAATAATTTTTAAGTAAGTTTATAGTGTTTTGGTAAAATAAAAAAAATACTTTTAAACACTTATTTTTAGGTTAAAAAAAAATAACAAAACAAATAAAAAATTTAGAAATCCCAACTTATAAATCATAAACTATAAACACATCCCAACACAACCGTAACCAACCCGGTCCATGTACACCCCTAGTTGACAGTTTGAAATTTAATGAATAATGAGCATATCTCTCTGCCTTCAATGAACAATGAGCCTCTCTACACTTGAATAAAGCTTTTAGAACTAAGTGGAGAAGTTAATTAGGCAATTCAAAATCTTATTTTGACTGAAAATTTTGGGGAGAAAACACCACTCCAACACTGCAGTAACCCGGGAGCGGAGCTAGGTGTGGGTTTGGATGAACCCAGTAGCTTTTCCATAGATCCTATATTTGTACTGGACAATTAAGTAATAACTCGTGAACCCTAACAAAACTGATAGACAACTCAATGGTAAGGAAGGGGAAGGAAATTTAGAACCCCCAAACTCCTAATACCGGTTCCGCCTCTTCAGTAACTTGGCAGGTAATGAGGGAGGAAAGATGAGCAATTCCTTATTTGAGAAAGTAACTGCTAATGATGTAATTTATTCATGTTTATATGATATGTGCTTCTTGAGGAAAGAAAATAAGGTCTGTCTATAGTTTGTACACATTGAGCATTGTTCTAAAGTAAGTTCCAAGGAGCTCTGTCAATGGGATCAATAAAAATGGTTCTAAACAACAATACCAATTTCCCATTCTTCTGATATTCAGTAGGTAACAAACTAGATCCCCCATATGCAATCATCAACACTCAGCGATGATCCGCCTTACCATTAATTGTCAGAGTCCTGCATTTAGTCAACAAATTTATACTTCAGTCATCGTGGAAAGGGGGTAAAAAGAATAAAAGAACATAAACAGTCCTTAATGAAAAAAAGTTCTCATCAGACGGGCAATAGATTGAGAATGCAGAAATCATGCGGCAATTCAAGAAAAAAACAGAGCAACATAAGGATTTAAACAGGAAATCAGCTAGCAATACCTATTTGGTCAAAGTATGATAGAATTGAACCTAATATCTTAAGATGACTAAATGAACAGATCATTGCTATTATACACCAAAAAAAGGATCCTCCGATGCTCCAAATATCATGTGACGCATAGAGTATTTGTCAATACGATCATATCAAATACAAGTTCATTTTATTAATGGGAGGAATATATGTCAGCGCGGTCAAATTCTTTTAGCAAACATAAACTCCAAAGAATCCACATCATCATCATTGTCAATATATCATCACATCAAAACATGAACTTATTGAAACTTCAGATGCATACTATAGTTAAGTCTTGTAGGTCTTCTGAATCTATTTAGAACTTCTCTGGCGCAAACGGCAGGTTTAGTGGTAACAGAAAAGCTGGTGCTACTTAATATGCATGACTAGCAATAGGGCCTCTTTACTTGAACTTGAACTGCAGTCTGCAGTCGACCAAATAACAAATGACTGAAATTCCAAGGAACTGAAAATGACTTCAGAGCTTGCCAAATTAAGGAAGATGCAAATGATTCTTTTATTTTGAATAATGGTGGTGTCCAGGCCAGCTTGCAAGAAGATCTGAATGATAGATCAAGTTATACTAGGGGGAATGGTTAAAATGACCAATCTACTCGTCAAAGAAGTCAGGCAAACTACTTATCAAAAAAGTAATTAGACATATTCCACTGGGCCTGACAAACTACTTAAAAAAACTGAAGATAGGATATGTTGCATTGACTAAATCCTTCTAATTGCTTCTTGATGCTAACCAAAGTCATTCAACAAATGCACTGTGTAACCATAGCCTTATAAAATATAATAACACTTTTCCAATTGAATCTGGCATCTTGTCCTATATTTCTAAATCATCAAATCACCTGATTCAGGTATTGAAGAATGCTCTGCCTACAATATTATAACATAATTCTCAACATTTTCTGATCGCAAGCCTCAGATCTTAGCCAAACACTTGGGGCAAGTTATAGAGAGATTATAACGCGGACAATAATACTAGGATTAAATAATGACGACATTATTCAGCAGATATACTTTAATTTGTAGGGGTTTGGTTCATTAGAGTAGAATATAAAACATCTATTTGGTTTTAACTAGATAAAATTGGATTAACTTTTATTTCTAATTTTAACCTCGACTTTCTTAAAAGACTTTGGGAGAAAAGTTTTAGAGTACAGAGTAAATGTATCATTGTGCAATTTTATCCGGATATCAGGATTATTATCCCACATAGAGTGGTGCATAAATCCTGAGATTGCTAATCCTGTAACTAAAAATTCTACCAATAATTCCACATTTTATCCCGGGAATCTGGTATAAGAAATCCGAAAGTGCAAATCCCGGGATTAAAAATTCTATCAATAATCCCGTATTTAAACTTGGGATTATAAACCCTTATCCTTTTTTTGATAAAGTTTATAATCCCTTATCCTTGCAGCAAACGATTCCTTAGCATTCTAAAACTCTAAATGCAGATTCCGGTATACAACAATATTATGCTACCACCACTTGAGAAAAAATATTTGCGCCTATCACCTAATGTTCATATTGCAAAATCTATGATTCCACAACTCACAAATCACAATCTCTAGGAAATCCATCATACTACCCCCAAGAGAGAAATCATAAACTGACAGAGAGCCAACTGCCAAATCTCAACTCCTAAGCAAATCTACCACGGAAATTATTATTTTTCTAAGAAAATTGATGGAGATCTATTGCAAGAGGAAAAAAAGATCTACATGTGGTGTTCATTGACCTAAATAAAGCATATGATACAGTACGACGAGAAGTTCTTCAGTGGGCATTGAAGAAGACAAGAATCTATATTAAATATGCAAATGCCATAACAGATATGTATAAAGTAGCCGTCACTAGTGTAAGAACAGCAATAGGAGATACAAAAGAGTTACCCATAATGGTGGATTTACACCAGGGATCAAAACATTGAAAATGTACATGTTTTGCCCTAGTTATGGGTGAGTGATAATGTTAGATATAATCTAAAATTCCTGATTGTTCAACATTAAGAAACATAAGGTTATTGACTTCACTTCTGAAATACTAATCTACATTCAACTGAAGGCTGTTTCCCACCAATCTAAAATGTAGTTCTAGAATGTCCCACTAATTGATCAAGGGCGTAAGGCAGAAAAAATCGTCTCATTTCCCTCTTTCTATTTCATTCACTACACAACTGGGTACTCTCACAAAAAGCACGAATCTTAAAATAACAAATACTCTCCCTCTGAGGGGAAAAATGGATGAGGATGAAACAGGGGTGATCTCTTCTGCAACAGTTAAAGGATGGGTGAAGTCTTTCCATCCGGTCCCTGGACATAGTCCTTTCAGGCAGTGGCAGAGTCCGTAAGAACTTCTGCGATTTATCCTACAACACTATCAATTTTGGCACTCCCAAGTCCTCACTCCTAAACCCACCATTGAAAGACATACCATTTTGAAGCCCTTAAAAATAGAATCTTCTCCCATGATAGTAGGCTAGAAGATATTTTGCTTCAGCACCAAATGAGCATTACACTTAGATTGTATACAGAAAGGCAATATCTTATTTTATACTTAACTAGAAAAGCAATAACGTACAAGTTATACTTGGTAGCTGTGACAACTTATATTCACTTCCCATACATTTTGGAAATTTGGATAATACATTTGCACATAAAACATTTTACTGCCTATTCCTAAAATGTCAATCTCCAAACTTCAAACTGAGTAATAAAAACATGTTATTGGTCATAAGATGACAACATACTCAATCATAACAACTGTTTCTTCCCAAAGCTTCCCCACCGCACTATTCATTCAGGAATAAGGAATTCATACCAAACATATAATAACATAAAATATATGTATGAGGGAGCAGTCACAAGTGTAAAACAACGGAAAGAGATCAAATAAACTTGCTATAAACATGAATTTACACTACGAACTTGCTTTGAGCGGATACTTGTTTAACCTAGTTATGGATGAACTCGCCAATAATACTCCCTTTGTTCAATTTATGTGGCATACTTTCTTATTTAATCCATCCCAAAAAGAGTGTCACATTTCTATAATAAGAAAGAATTTAACTTTGAAATTTATTTCTTTACCCTTGTTGAAATGATTTATAGTCAATACAAATGTCTAAGGTTTGTTTTAGACCACAAATTTTAAAAGTATTCCTTTATTTCTTAAACTTTGTGGCATTGTGTCAAGTCAAACCGTGCCACATAAATTGGGACAAATGGAATATACAAAATGAGAGTTCATGGTGTACGTTATATATACAGATGGTAATATGTAAATTTACAAAACTAATGAAGGCATCAACCAAATGATAAAACTATGGATAAATATTTTTCAGGAACATGAGTTATAGAATAAATAAAAGTAAGACAAAATATACTCTACAGATGTAGTCCCAATAAGAAGAATGAAGGTGAGTTAAGATTAATTGTAGTGTTCGAATACAAGCAATTGAGATATTTAGACTCCTTTAAGAATTGACATGATAGATAGAGATGATATTTTCTTTAAAAAGTTAAAGACGAAGACAACAACAACAACAACATACTCAATTTAGTCCCACAAAGTGGTAAATCATAGATGAAGATGTAACACAAACATTTGAAATAGGGTGGAGGAAATGGAGGAGTACTACGATAATGCTATGTAATAGGAAGATATATAACAACGTGAAAGACAAGTTCTATAGAATAATTATTTGATTGGTGACTTCAATAGAATAATTGTGACAACAACAAAGTTATACGAGATATAATGTTCGGTCTCTCAAGGTCCATCATATCCGCAAGATGAATTATAAGGGCATAAGATGGATATGTAGTCATAAATGATCGACAAAATTAGAAGTAAAAGATTTGGTCCATTCTAACATTTTAAGAGAAAGGATAGAGTTCTTTTTGTTGTACATAATACTACAATGTGCATGAGTATTTCATACTTAGCAAAAAAATATATATGAAGAGATCCAACAAAGGGTGCAACCAGTAGAGGATACGAAAAGAGAAGATTGCATGACATGGTTTAGCAATGTCCTAGGTAAACCTTGATATGCACTTTTTGTAGGTTCAACATAAAAAAGGACCTAGATAGATCTAAAAATCACACGAACAGAACTTGTCAAATTACCAACTATCCTGGAATTGTTGCGGATTTACTTAAGAACCAAACAAAATAGAACCAAAGGAGTCCTTTTAGGTGATACAAATAAGTTGGAATTGGGGAACCATTCCTTGTTGCCACAAATGTCTAGGTCTATTGACTACCAACCGCTTCTTAATCTAGTTAGAAGTGTATAACGTCAGCATATGAATAAGTGTATGATTTAGAGAACCCTTTATCTGTCTTTTACATAATGGATTCAGAGATTCATAAGTAAGTTCCAACTAGTTTGACTTGAGGCCTAGTTTATTGACTGGTCTTTATGACAATTCATAGCTATGGTGTCAATTAGTAACATTATAATCACTTGTTAATGGATAGAATCAATTCAACAAACTCATAGATAATTATTTACTTTCGATGCTAACTATACTTGGATGTCATTTGACCTATAGTAACCTGCCAGATGCAACGAAGCATTAAAAAGTGTGAGCATCATCATCCCAATTTATAAATTTCTCATCTATAAAACAACTATTTCTACCTCATCACATCATCTTCTCTATCTTATTTCCAAGATAAGTCTCATATCCTTCAAATCAATCCAAACCAGAGTAGCACCTTTTTATTTAATCATTATGAGAGCAGTTTCTTCTTCAAATGTAAAATTTCACTTCAGCAACCATTACAGGTTTCCTTGTTCTATCAGCACGACTGAACTACTTCTTAGAATGCATAATCATCAACTCGAGCAACAGAACTCAAACCAAAACACAATCAACATAAAGTCCATAACTCCAAATGCCAAAAAAAAAAGATAAACAACTCACTTCTTGTGCCGACGCCCTCGTTTAGCAGCCCAACCTTCAAGTTTAGCAACAGGACACCCACATTTAGACCTAAACAACAACACAGCACGTCCATTGGATGGTGCCATTTTTCTCAACTCAGCACGAAGACATTCATAATCTGGATTATTCTCACTCCCACCTTTCCAAGGCAACTGATTGATCTCTCTAACAGCTTTCGTCTCACACCCAGATCTCAAACACTCTTCACCCTGCAATTGCAAGTCAAATTCCATAGCCCTTCTCAACCCTTTACACCCATTTTTCCCACATTTCCTTGATCTAAACCCAAACCCACAACAGATCTCAAAGAAAAGAACCACGACAACGAAAACAATAACGAAGAATATGTAAAAGATGTAGTGGGTCCAAACGTCCACTTCTTCGAGATGGGTCAAAAGGGTGTTGAGTAAAAGTGACGGTGGGTATGGGAAAAGGAGAGAAATTGAATTAAAGATGTATGAGAAGTAGGAAATGATGAGGAAAGCACCAGAAAAAAGTACAAGAATGAATATTAGAAGATCAAGGGTAGCTGAAGGGGAGTGATTACAGAGGTTATGGTGGGAAGAAGGGCAATTTGGGGAATTTGTGGGGTTTAAATTAGGGTTTGAGTTTGAGGTTTTCTTTAGGGGTTTGGAGAGGGAAGAAGAAGGAGCCATGGTGATGAAGGAAGAAAGGAGGTAATGGTGCATGTTAGAGAAAAATTGATGGGTCGTGGGGTGGGGGTAGTGGTTTTGTATTTCAGGTGGAAAAGAGGAAGAGAAGTGCGTACGTTAGTAGATTGTGGTGCACGTTAGTGGCGTATGTTAGCATTCCATGTTTTAGTAATTTATGTTATGAGGAGGGAAAGTATATGATTGTCCAATAATTATGAGAAAGCAAAACATAGTAAATATATCCATGTTGAGCGTGGATAACAATCCTCAAATATTTATTCCGTTTTAAAAAAGAATGAATTAGGTATGGAGTTTAAGAAATAAAAAAGAAATCAATTTTGTAATCTTAAATTAAAGTTATATTAAATGTATCAAAATATTATTTAATATTGGTTTTTTTAGACAAACTAAAAAGGAAAAAAGGTTATGTTTTTAAAAAAATAATAATTTAATTTCAGAATAATTTGTTTCCAATCAAACGAGTCTTTAGGCTTAGGGTGTGGGTCTATTTGGCATAGAGGAAAATATGTTCTTATAAAAGTATGTTTGGATGGTGGTAGGAGTTCGAAAACGAAAGATTCTTGAATAAGTTTAGCTACAAATTAAAGGAGCAATGAAATGAACATAGGGATAGGCATGAATATTGTGTTGATGAATAGATGGATGTGACTTTTTGTTGGAGTTTAAGGAAGGTTGATTATTGTGATAAAGGAAAAATTATATTAATGCTCTTGGAGATAATTTTAGATGCAAAAGAGACTTTATCAAATTTTAGAAAACTTAAAATATGATTAATATTCAAAGATGAAGGTTGAAAAGATAATGTAGGATATTGTAAGTTAGACTAGCATGATCACATTAATGTAGAACCTTGTGCCTTCGAGCTAAGGCTTGAATACAATAAAAGCATCGACATTATTGTTGGGTTCATTCTTTAAAGAATGTACTTTAAAGATAAGGTGTAATGTGAATTGGAAAATGGTGAAAAATGTAATTTCATTGATGAGGAAAATGAAAATTTGTGTGCATATTTATAAAGAAAAAAACCATTTCTTCTAGTTCTAAAGAGTTGATAATAGAGTCTATCATCGTTATTGTTACTCGGATTTAAATTTAGTCAAATAATTGATTCATAATATTTTTGGACAATTTTTTTTTTCATTTTTGATATTTAATTTCCTTTTCTAATATCAATTTATGCGAAATTTGTGAAATTATTTTTTCCAATAAAATTTATTTAATACTCGTGAATTTATTTAAGCGAAAAATTCCAAAATAGCTTCAAGTTAAAGCTATACCTTGGCGATTTAATTTTCTTCACTTGATAACACTGTTATTAATCTGTGTTTAAAAACCAGAATTACTGATTTCAATAAACTTTGCAGAAACACGAAGTAACTAAAGTTTAATAAATCAGTAAGAATAGATGAACATAAATTAATTGACAAAACTAAAATCTGTAAAAACGTACCACAATATGGAAAAACAGAATCAAGAAAAAGATCAAGCCCACTGAATGCACAGTGTCCCCTTAAGAAAATTATTTCCCTCTAGTATCCGAGGTTTGATTTGGAATATGTCCTCCCAGGATAGAATGATCTCAATCACCAATGTATTGATACCCAAAACTCTGGTGTCAGCGAACCACTCAACAACAGTAAAGTACACGAAGAAATTTTGTGCAGAAGAAGAAGAAGAAACCAGAAAAATTCGTAAGGAATAAGTCTGAGGAATCAATGTATTTATAGGCAAGAGGAACTAATTAGAAAGGTTGCAATCCTTTCGAGAATCCACATGACCCTTCATGAAAGTTTGCAACCTTTCAAACGGTCATGGTGTTTCGAAAGTTGCAACCCTTTCAGAACAGTCACTTCCAATGGTGGGAAATTTAAATAAAACGGGAAAGATTTAAATAAAACGGGTCGCACGTGGATCCGAGTCGGGTCGGGCCAATTAACTAATTAATTGAATCGGTTAATTAACTAATTAAAACATTGGCCATTTAATTTAAGTTAATTAAATAATTAATTAACTAAAATAATTAAAACAAGTTTTGTCCAAAAATAATCTCTCGATCGATCATTTTTCCAAATCCAAATCCAAATCCAAAGCCAAAGTCGAGCGAGCGACAACGACGACGGCGCGAGGGGGTCCCTCTTTCCAACCCTTTTAATAATTAATAGGAGTGTTTCTGTATTTAAACTCTCCTATTTTTCTTTCCACCACCGATGAGGGACACATGTCTTTTCAATAAAGCATAAGAGGACTTTTCAAGTTCTCAACTTTCCAAGTTCCCAACTTTTTTCAAGTTCCTCTTTCATCTTCCCTCTATTTCCCATTAACTCTTGCTACATACCCAACAATCCCCCACATTAATGGGGAATGTTTATAACATAAGGAATGCACGGACGAGTGTGTACTTTACAAGCAAGAATCAATTGCATCTGGATAAGTAGGTTTCCCCTTGGACTTTCCGTAGTGAACATATGTCGGATATACTCGATCAATCGGTAGATGCGATATCTTTGAACCGTCGAGCTTTGGTGTATACCTAGACAACCATATGTCACACAATTAACCCTTTACTATTTATGGTTCTTACGGTTGTGTTCGTTTCAGCCATGAACACCTCCTGGTTTCATGAGTGTATAAAGAATAGGCTTTTGACATAAAATTCTCTTTGAAGCGGCTTACACTTCATACTCACATAGGTGATTTCTAACTGTGTCATCTCGTAGATACACTATTTGGTCAAATTTGCCAAACTTAGCAAATCATTAAAAACTTTAAGCTTTATTAACTTATTAACAAGCCTTGAAGTCTTAACCTTGTTCCTTAACATTATCTTCATCATGAGAATGGATTGAGTTGATTGACAATGTCAAACCGTCAGTCAAAACTTTGTTTTTCTCCTTGAATCTAGCTCTTGGGATCTCCAGTCTGCTAGATAGAGTTACCGCCCCGCTGACTTGTCCTAAGCCGTAAACCCATTCCCTTAGATGATCTTTCAACTGCCTCTCTCACTAGGCCTTTCGTTAGTAGATCTGACACATTATTGCTTGACTTCACATAGTCAATTGTGATAATTCCACTAGAGAGGAGTTGTCTTACGGTATTATGTCTTCGTCGTATATGACGAGACTTCCCGTTGTACATAACACTCCCTGCCCTACCTATTGCTGCTTGACTATCACAATGTATGCAAATAGGTCCCATTTTTTTGGGCCAGAATAGAATATCCTCTAAGAAATTTCGGAGCCATTCAGCTTCTTCACCGGCCTTACAAAGGCAATGAATTCTGATTCCATTGTGGAGCGAGCGATACATGTCTGTTTGGATGATTTCCAAGAGACTGCTCCTCCACCAAGTGTAAACACATAACCACTTGTGGATTTTACTTCATTTGACCCAGTGATCCAATTTGCATCACTATATCCTTCAATCACGTCAGAATATTTATTATAATGCAAAGCATAGTGTTATGTATGCTTCAAATAACCCAACACACATTTCATTGCCATCCAATGTGTTTGATTCGGATTACTAGTGAACCGACTCAGTTTGCTAATAGCACATGCTATATCTGGTCGCGTACAATTCATAATATACATCAAACTTCCCAACACTCTGGCATATTCCAATTGAGAGTCACTTTCACCTACATTCTTTTGAAATGTAAAGCTTAAATCAATTGGAGTTTTTACAACATTGAAATTCAAGTACTTGAACTTATCCAATATTTTTTCAATATAATGAGATTGAGATAATGCTAGTCCCTGAGGAGTTTTGAGAATTCTGATCCCTAAGATCAAATCAAAGAACTCCTAAGTCCTTCATATCGAACTTGTTGGACAGCATGCGCTTAGTAGCATTTATGTTGTCAATGTCTTTACTCATTATTAACATGTCATCAACATACAAACAAACAATGACTTCATGATTCAGAACGTTTTTAATGTAAACACACTTATCACATTCGTTAATCTTGAATCCATTTGCCAATATTGTTTGGTCAAATTTAGCATGCCATTGTTTGGGTGCTCGCTTGAGCCCATAAAGCGACTTCACAAGTCTGCACACTTTCTCTTCTTTACCAGGAACCACAAACCCTTTAGGTTGTTCCATGTAAATTTCTTCCTCCAACTCTCCATTTAAGAAGGCTGTCTTTACATCCATTTGGTGGATTTTAAGATCATGCACTGTCGCTAGTGCTATTAACATTCTAATTGATGTTATCCTTGTTACTGGAGAGTATGTATCAAAATAGTCCAGACCTTCCTTTTGTCTATATCCTTTGACTACAAGTCTAGCCTTATATTTGTCAATAGTCCCATCGGCTTTCATTTTCCTTTTAAAGATCCACTTTGATCCTAAAGGTTTATTTCCTAGAGGAAGATCAGTCAATTCCCAAGTATGATTACTTAAAATTGATTCGATCTCACTATCGACTGCTTCTTTCCAATAAATTGACTCAGATGACGACATAGCTGCTTTAAATGTTGGAGGCTCATTTTCAAGCAAGAATGCCACAAACTCTGGTCCGAAAAAAGTGGATTTCCGTTGGTGAGTACTATGCCTAGGATTTTCATTAGGTTGTGCATTTTCCTTTGATTCCTCCCGTGGTCGTTTAGATCTTTCACGTGTCGACTCATATTCAGTTTTATACGGATAAATGTGTTCAAAGAACTCAGCGTTATCTGACTCAATTACCGTATTCACATGAATTTCAGGATTATCAGATTTGTGAACAAAAAATCGATAGGCCTTACTGTTCACAGCATATCCAATAAATACACAATCCACTGTTTTGGGTCCAATTTTCACCCTCTTAGGTAAAGGAACTTCTACCTTGGCAAGACACCCCCACACTTTGAAATATTTCAAGTTGGGTTTCCTTCCTTTCCATTACTCATATGGAATTGATTGCGTTTTGCTACGGGGTACTCTGTTGAGTATCTTGTTAGCCGTAAGGATGGCTTCTCCCCATAGATTTCTTGGTGAACCAGAACTGATTATTAAGGCATTCATCATTTCCTTTAATGTTCTGTTCTTCCGTTCAGCCAAACCATTTGACTGGGGAGTACAGGGTGCAGTAGTTTGATGGATAATACCATATTCCAAACATATCTCAGCAAAAAGAGATTCGTATTCTCCACCCCTATCACTTCGAATCATTTTTATCTTTAGATTCAATTGATTTTTCACTTCATTTTTGTATTGCTTAAATGCATCAATTGCTTCATCCTTACTATTAAGCAAATAAACATAACAAAATCGAGTGCAATCGTTAATAAAAGTTATAAAATACTTTTTCCCACCACGAGATGGTGTCGACTTCATATCGCATATATATCTGTGTGAATTAAGTCTAAAGGTTTTGAATTTCTTTCAACAGACTTATAAGGATGTTTAACAAACTTACTTTCTACACAAATTTCGCATTTCGATTTATCGCATTTAAAATCAGGCAATACTTCTAAAGTAACCAATTTCCACAAAGCTTTGTAATTTACATGTCCCAAACGGGCATGCCATAAATCATTTGATTCCAATAAGTAAACAGAAGCAGAATTCTTATTAATACTGTCAACAACCATTACATTCAGTTTGAAGAGGCCCTCAGTGAGGTAGCCTTTTCCTAAGAACATCTCATTCTTACTTATTATAGCTTTGTCACTAACTAGGACACACTTAAACCCGTTTTTAACGAGCAGTGCAGCAGAAACTAAATTCTTCCTAATAGTAGGAATGTGCAGAACGTTGTTCAGAGTCAACACCTTGCCGGATGTCATCTTCAACATTACTTTCCCAGTTCCTGCAATCCTTGCTGTTGCTGTGTTTCCCATGAACAAATCTTCATCAACCTCAGCAGGAGTGTATGTTGCAAAGGCTTCTTTCGCAGAGCAAATATGTCGAGTGGCACCTGAGTCGAGAAACCACTCCTTGGGATTTCCAACTAAGTTGCACTCTGAGATCATTGCACACAGGTCATCTGCATCTTCCATCTCTTCCACGATGTTTGCTTGGCTTTTGCCTTTGCCTTTGTCTTTGTCTTTGTCCTTTCTTGGAGCACGACAGTCAGAAGACTTGTGACCAGCCTTACCACAATTGTAACAGTTGCCCTTGAACTTTTTCTTGGCCTGTTCTGACTTCTGTCCGTTGGACTTCTTTCTCTTCTTGTCTTTGGTAGGAGCTTCTTGAACAATATTAACTCCAATTACTGTCGAACTCTTACGAGACTTCTTTTCGGCGGTTTTGTTATCTTCCTCAATCTTGAGCCGAATCACAAGATCTTCAAGCTTCATTTCCTTACGTTTGTGCTTTAAATAATTCTTGAAATCATTCCACGAAGGAAGTAACTTCTCGATCATTGCAGCCACTTGAAACACTTTATTTACTACCATATCTTCAGCAATCAGATCATGGAAAATAAGTTGAAGTTCCTGCACTTGTGATCCAACAGTTTTACTATCTGACATTTTATAGTCTAAAAACTTTGCAACCACAAATTTTTTCAAGCATGCATCTTTCGTCTTGTATTTCTTCTCAAGTGCATTCCACAATTCTTTCGAAGTTGTTATTGCACTATAAACATTATACAAGTCATCCTCAAGCGCACTTAGAATGTAGCCCTTACATAGGAAATCTGTCTATTTCCATGCCTCAACAATCATAAATTTCTCTCTATCATGCATATCTTCAGCAGGCACTGGAGTTTCTTCACTAGTGAATTTCTGCAAACCAAGGGTAGTAAGCCAGAAAAATACTTGTTGCTGCCATCCTTTGAAGTTCTACAGAAAACTTCCTGTGTTTCTCTATTTGGTGGTACAACATTTGGGCCGGCACAAAGACTTGATCACTAAAGTTGAAGCATTATCATTTGCCATTTCTGATAAACAAAAATCGACACAAATGATTCAGTAGGCAATACAATAATTGCAAACTTAATAGAAGTATAAAACTACAAAAGTTTTTATCTTCACTAGAATCACAGATTAACAATATAATACTATAATTTCCTTAAGATTGTTATTAATCTGTGTTTAAAAACCAAAATTACTGATTTCAATAAACTTTGCAGAAACACGAAGTAACTAAAGTTTAATAAATCAGTAAGAATAGATGAACATAAATTAATTAACAAAACTAAAATCTGTAAAAACGTACCACAATATGGAAAAACAGAATCAGGAAAAAGATCAAGCCCACTGAATGCACAGTGTCCCCTTAAGGAAATTATTCTCCTCTA
The DNA here is from genome assembly GCA_029007595.1 of Solanum commersonii. Taxonomy (NCBI): domain Eukaryota; kingdom Viridiplantae; phylum Streptophyta; class Magnoliopsida; order Solanales; family Solanaceae; genus Solanum; species Solanum commersonii. Next base: position 1,086,229 of record JAJTWQ010000118.1, read on the forward strand.
GTATCCGAGGTTTGATTTGGAATACGTCCTCCCAGGATAGAATGATCTCAATCACCAGTGTATTGATACCCAAAACTCGTGTCGGCGAACCACTCAACAAAGCGGTAGAAAGTACACGAAGAAATTTTGTGCAGAAGAAGAACAAGAAATCAGAAAAATTCGTAAGGAATAAGTCTGAGGAATCAATGTATTTATAGGCAAGAGGAACTGATTCCGAAAGGTTGTAATCCTTTCAGAATCCACACGACCATTCATGAAAGTTTGCAACCTTTCAAACGGTCATGGCTGTTTCGGAAAGTTGCAACCCTTTCAGAACAACTAAAATAATTAAAACAAGCTTTGTCCAAAAATAATCTCTCGATCGATCATTTTTCCAAATCCAAATCCAAAGCCGAGCGACAATGACGACAGCGCGAGGGGGGTCTCTCTTTCCAACCCTTTTAACAATTAATAGGAGTGTTTCTGTATTTAAACTCTCCTATTTTTCTTTCCATCACCGATGAGGGACAAATGTCTTTTCAATGTCTTTTCAATAAAGCATAAGAGGACTTTTCAAGTTCTCAACTTTCCAAGTTCCCAACTTTTTCCAAGTTCCTCTTGCATCTTCCCTCTATTTCTCATTAACTCTTGCTACATACCCAACAAACACAAAGTATTATAGCTCTCTCTTTTAAAGTTAATTTGTTGCATTTTCTTTTTCAAAAAATATGGCTCTACCAAACCAACAAATTGTAGATTATCTAAGCTTCAAGTTCGTCATGGTGGATGATGGCAAAATAACTTTTGGTTAGAAGGCATCTCAATGATGAATTTAACAATACAAATTTACTATCGGTATAGTCTAAAAACATGAAATGAATGTGGTGTTGGTGAACACTTGGATCTCTGCCTCAAAGGCATGTGGTCCAGACGAACATTCTTCTCAATAGCCTAGAGGAAAATGGGATAAATATACACCATGAGTATGTATATGGATCATTAGTAAAAACAAAATTGTGTTAAAACAACAATCTCAACCAGTGTTTTAAAAGATTATGTTGGGACTCGTCTCGGGCCTCGCCCTTGGGCGGGGCTTTAGAAAAACACCCCGAGACTCAAGTGTGGGGATTAGTTTGGTAAGACTTACGCCCTAAGCGCCCAACTGTACGCCCTAAGCACTCCCAACGCCTAATGCTTGGGGCTTGCCTAATAATCTTATGTGTTAAATCTTTAGTTAACATTGTTGACTCTCATAATTCTTGAATAAATGAATGATACTTATTAATTTTTTTAATCTATAGATATAAGAAGATTGAGAGTAACTCAAGTAACACTGTGAAGGTGATTATTTAGTACGCAACATTTTAAAAAAAAAATACGTAATGAAATTTTACTTTTTCACTTATCGTTGATCTTCATGGTTTTGTCATATATCTCAAAATTATTATATTTTATTTAGCTATTTGAAAGTAATATTTTTTTTACATGATGAAGTGATGTTTTTATTATAATATTATCAGCAAGTTTTATTGATGATTTTCTTTTTGGGGGGTAAATTGTATAGTATGATAAAAAGTATTTTTAGAAATAATGATTCTTTTATTATTAGAAAGTTAAGATATTAGATTATTTATACTTGTATAATCATGTTAGAAGTTTTATTTTCTATGAGTTTCCTTAATCATGTTTTAAATTATTTCAAACTATTCATGTATTTTTATATTTTTTGTGTGATTATATTATTATACTATATTACAAATTAAAAATTAAAGATCGATAAGGCTTACGCCCCACATCTCGAGGCTTACGCCTCGCCGTATACTAAGTAAAACGCCCCGCCTTTTAAAACACTGAATTCTCAACTAACTCACTTGTTCATAACAATTCTACATAAACTATTATACGAAATCGAGGCTAACAGATTACCTAAATCTAAATGTATACAAATTACTAAACGGAAAGGCATGAATATGAGAATAACAACCCCACAAGTAATGTACGTATGTATGCAAAATACCCCACAACCATAATACCACGAACAATTCGATCATCACAATAATTTAATAATTACGATAATATATATATACAATAACCTTTTACTCCCCAACTTGACACGGAATCGACATCATCGAATACGAATTTTAAACAAGAATAACACTAACAATAATTTAGACATTTATAACTGACTCATCAATAACACATTAGATTTGAAACCTTAAAACTCACGAAATCCTGCCCCAAAAGAAAAGAACTTGTCCTCATATACCTTCAACTCAGACTTAAATAATTTGATGTAAATAATCACTTTTTTCAGTGATCGAATAAATCGTCAAACCAAATAATTAATAAAAAATAACTTATATAAATGCTACCCTATATAAAGATATTTTTTGATATAAATAAACATATTATTTATGTTAAAACATTAATAGATTATAAACTCTTATAAAAATAAAACATGCGCCAAATATATCATAATAGAAGATTTTTTTTCATAAATATTTAAAGTATTTTAGAAAGAAACAAAAAAAAATAATATTTTTATCATTTTTTAAATTTAAATCAAATGTCCTCAAATGCTCAAAATGTTAATAATAAAACTATCAAATTTAAACTTATAAATCTTTAATAAAGGATGAAGAACAATATTGAACACTCGAAATATTACAAAAAGAAACTTTATACATACACTTAGTTGAAGTTTGAGAAATAAGAATTTTTGAAGTGAAAATTTCAAAATGATATTTAGAAGTTAGTTATGTTTTTGGATATACATATCACTTTAAAACAAAGTTAAAAGTTATATTTAGAAAAAAAAATCACTTCTTCAATTTTTTAAAGTTGAAGAACTTATCTTTAGAAACCAGCCCAAAAATCATTTCACTATATAATCAATGAAGTTTTAATTTTATTTTTATTTTTCTAAAATGAAAAGATCTTCATGTCCAAACGGTCCTTATAAGCTGGATGGTCTTTGTATTAAGTGTATCCTAGCAGCAACAATTTTTTTTTAAGAAGAAATGAGATATTTTGTAAAAGTGTATATCAATCGGTTTGATTCGACTTTATGTATTAACAATTCAATTTATCAGTTTTTAGTTTGTGAATATGCTATATAGAATACTAAATTAATAAGATGTTTATTTATTAATTTTTGGTTCTTAATAATTCGATTTTTGATTTAAACGATAAGAAAATGTTCATATAATTATATATAACAGTGTTCTAAAAAATAGAAATAGCAGCAAGAATAGAAGTCCAAGACAAACTTCTACATTAATCACTTTAGTTTAAGACATAATTGTTTGAATTCCTTCTAAAAACTCATGCAATAAATTGAGAAAATAACATTAATTAGTTGTCTTTGTCACAATCAAATCTAAAATTGAGAAGATAATACTAGTTTGTGTAGAGAAGAGAGAAAGTGTCGCAATAGAGGGAGAGAGACCAATTTGTATTGTCTACTGTCGAAAGTAATACTAAAATTTAGAAAATAAAATTGGTAAAATATTAAAGTCATTGTTATATACTCTAATAATGTGTGAAATAATAATTTTAAGGCTTAAATCATATGTAGCCCCTTAAAATTGTCAACATAGGACGCCTTAATCAGGATTAGGACCTATTGAACACCTCTACCTATTCGGATTTGAACATTTTTTTAATAATTAGCTAAAAAAATATAAATGTGTGTAATACACTTGCGCTGACATGGCAAATTGACATATCAGTGACGTACATGTTGCCTTTTGAGGAAAAAAAAAAGAAGAAATGAAGGAAAACGGAAGTTACAGTGGAATCAACTACAAAACTAATGATGAACAACTAATTCATCTAATGTCTATGGAGTAGAGACATCAACTTATCTCTGAGCAACATCGGCGGCAGCTATGGAAAAGGTGGTGGCGTTGAAGAAGTTGTGGCTAATGAACAAGGTAGAAGAAAGATAATAAAAAAACTAATTAAAAGTACCCTTCTGACGCGCTAAATGTAGGTGATTTGCACCTTGTGTCAGTAAAAAGTTTAATAGGTACTTCTTTTGAATAAGGTATCCAAATGAAATATGCGAATAACTTTAAAGGGTTACGTATGACTTAAGCTTAATTTTAATATTATCATATTGAATTATCGATTTAATCATTAACCAAAATCAAAACACCAAAAATCAAATCGATAACCCAATAAAAAATTTTTTTTGTACAAAATCGTTTGAAAACCATTAATCCAATACCAATAAATGTGTTTTTTCGATTTGATTTATTGGTTAAATCATTTTCTGCACACCCCTAATTTCCTGTCGAAAATGACATTTTCAGATATTTAATGTGTAAAAATGAAAAATTCTCATAGAAAAGATATAGTACTACATTTTATTTTATTTTTAAAAGAATAAAAAACGATTCTCTTTTAGCAAATCATGACATCAAAATTCAAAGGTATGGAAATGACAATATTTAAATAATTTCCAAATAAAGAAATACACATCATTTTTTATGGGACAAGACAAGCAAAATATATCACATAAAATGCACAAGGAAGTAACAAAATATTTACATAATTAATTACAGCAAAGTATACAGCCAGAATTCCCACCCAACTTAATTACGTACCCTCAGTACAACCCTGTGTGAAGTCAATAAATACCTGCAGTTGTAAATGTTCTTAAGCATTCAGAACAACATAGTCTAAAACTACCACCATATTTCAGATGATTATGAAGACATTGAAAATATGTAGTTTAAATCCAGTTACACTAAGGCAAGAGAACACTGGCACTATGTCGAGTGTCAACGACTAAGAGAAAAATATTCGACCTAAAATTATTTTCTATATACACGGAATAATATTCTGACGAAGAGTGTTCAACCGACTACCTCCATTCTATGTAGCTATGCCATTGACCAGGGGACACATTGACACAGATATGTTTAACATAAGACAATGATGGAACGGTATGAGTGACAGTAATGCTACAGTTGAAGTTGGTCTGAAGTGACTTTCACGTCAGAGTGGACATAGTGCACAATTTCAGCGGCATCAGATGTCCCTTAAAGCTTTGAGGCAGTAGCTGTTGTTCTGCTCAAGGCAATGGCAGCCTTAGAACCAGAAGGGCGACCCAAATGCTTGCAGATGAAATCTCCAGCCAATAGAAGCTTTCTCAGATCCACATTTGTCTTCACTCCTAGTCCATTGAGCATGTAAATGACATCCTCCGTAGCCACATTGCCCGAGGCACCTTTGGCATATGGGCAACCTCCAAGTCCTGATACAGATGAATCCACTATGCTGATCCCCATCTGTCAAGATTAACATTATGGTACTTCAATCATTATTTTTGCATTAAGGTTCAAAGTGCCAAAGAATACATAATAAATTCATGCCATTTCCATCAATTAAGTGGTTTGCCAAATGACCTGGATACAGTAACAGGATACACATCCAAGGACCCTAATCATATCAAGTTTTTGTTTTGTAAAACTCTGCAATGTTTTATTTTTTTTGGGGTACATTCCTACAAAAATAATAATCATTTTTACAATAGGGTGTCTGCAGGAAGACCTTGTGCACATGGTGCATGCTAGCACACACAGCACGCAACAACAGAAGGGAAATTTTATATTTTTTTGCTTGCAGGAAGTCTTGCGCGCCCAGTGCATTCTTGCACACAACAACAGAAGGGCTTTTTCTGCATGCAGGAAATCTTGTATGCATGATGCATGCTGCACGCATATCCCCACAACTTTTTCAACCCATGCAAAGTCCAATATCGAGATTCAATTTCTTTTCTTTTTTTTCCTGAGCTTGCACACCACTCCAACAAGGGTTTTCAACCAAGATCATCTACAACATTAAGGTAAGCTTTAAGGGCCAAATTGATGTAGTTTATACTCCCTACCGGAGTGTGGTGGCAAGACTCATATAGATTACCTACTCCTTAGGAAGTGTGATAAGGTTTTATGCAAGGACAGTAAGGTTATCCTGAGAGCAAATAATACAGCCCAACATAAGCTCGTGGTTATGGATATAGATATCACGAGGAAGAAGAAGAAGAGGGCTGCATTATTGCATATGACCAGCCAATGATTAGATGGAGAGGCCTGACTAAGACCAAATCTCAGAAGAAGAGAAGATGGTGGCTATTGGGGCTTGGGGGAGTAGCAGGGATGTAGATAGTATGTGAGCTAGGACAGCTGATTGCATAAGAGAAGTAACTAGAGAAGTGTTAGGAGTCTCGAGGAGTAACCCAGGTGGGAATAAAGAGGATTGGTGGTGGAATGGAGAGGTCCAAGGAAAAGTGGAAGCCAAGAAAACTGCTTACACGGCATTAGTGGAAAGCTTAGACGAGGAGGATAAGAGGAATAGGAAGAGGTATAAGACCATGAAGGAACGAACTAGCGGTCGCAATGGCTAAGACGACAACTTTTGAGCACTTGTATAAAGAGTCGAGGGCAAAGGCGTGGACAGGAAATTATATAGGCTCACCAAGGCGAGAGAGGACGGTCCGTGACTTGGACCAAGTGAAGTGTATCTAGAAGAGAATGGCAAAGTATTAGTAGAAGAAGCACACATAAGACGAAGATGGCAGACGTATTTCCCTAAGCTCTTGAATGAAGAAGGGGACAAGGGTATCGTGTTGGGGGAGCCAGAGCATTCCGTAAATCGTATAGATTTTTGGTATTGCAGGTGCATAAAGGTTGCAGAGGTTAAGGGGCTATTCATAAGATGAGGAGGGGAAGAACGCCAGGCCAGACCAGGTATGGAGTAGTTGACTGGGTTGCTTAATGTCATTTTTAGGACAACGAAAAATGGCAGAAGAATGGAGATGGAGGACAATAGTGTTTTTGTACAAGAACAAGGGTGATGTTCAACATTGGAACAACTATAAGGGTATCAAACTACTAAGCCATACTATGTAAGTTTGGGAGAGGGTGGTTGAAATAAGGATGTGGAGGGGTGTGTCTATACCCGTAAACCAATCGGATTCATGTTGGGATGATCAACTACGGAAACTATCCATCTTGTAAGGAGATTGTTGGAGCAGTATAGGGAGAGTTCATCGACCTAGAAACAGTGTCCGATAAAAGTCCTTATGGGAGGTCCTCTAGAGATATTTGGAGGCTAGAGGTGTACTTGTGGATTACATAGGACAATTAAGGACATGCACAATGGAGCCAAGACCCAGATTAGAACAGTAGGAGTTGACTTGGAACACTTTCCGCATGTGACGGGGTTGCACCAGGGATAAGCCCTTATCCCGATCCTATTTGCCTTAATGATGGACGAATTGACGCGACATATTCAAAGGGAGGTGCTGTGGTGTGTGTTATTCACATATGATATTGTGTTTTCACAAGACGTGTAGTGAAGTGAATGATAGGCTGAAAGTTTAGATACAAACACCAGAGTCTCATGCAGCAGATGAGATGGCTGCATTAGATCCAATTAATTTTGTGTTCGCCTTCGCTTGGGAAGGAGGCGGTCACATGAGAATCACACACTCAGCTACTGGTTAGTCCATGTCGTTTGCGGCCTTATACTTAATGCTCTCATGGACTTACTTTGACGCCATTCATTTGGCATTTGACGGACCTTTATGTTACAATGGATTGCTAGCTTACCTGACCTTTCCCTGATGTACTCGATAGTAGATACCTCTGTTATTTTTCGTTTTTCCTCTTTTTAATTATTTTTTTTGCATACCAACTTGCACAAGAAAAAATAAGACATGCTACTACACCTTTTAGATTTGGATGGACACAGCACCAACTATACAACAAACAAATTTCTCATAATGTGATAAAATATGCCAACATGTGAAAAAACTTCTCGCTACAAGCAGAGAAAGGAGATCTTACTTGCAACGACACAAGAATGTTAGAAAGAGCTTGTCCATAAGTGTCATGGAAATGAACAGCAAGCCTCTCTACAGGGACAACTTGAGTTACAGCATCAAGCATTGGAATAACAGTACCTAATAAATGGAGAGCAGAGACAGAAAATATGGGGAAGATGTAACAAATCCATTTCAGATAAAAACTCAAGAAAAACAATTGACATATAGTAACTGTCTTTCTTTAATTTTAAAGGAAAACCAATTGATGAACGTCCATTGCACTTTTTTAGTAATTTTGTATAGACAACAAAGTTGACTAACAGATTCACAGATGGCCAATACTTTCACTAGACTGATTCTGAGTAGACTTCACTGTCACGTATCTCCTTATTAAGCTATCGAGTTCAAAACTATATAGTTAAGGGGGTGTAGAAGACATGCACCTGGAAGTTAATCAGCAGCATTGAGGTTATATCCTATGTCTTCTAATATAATAATGAAAAAAGAGAAGGTGAACATTATTGTCTTTCCTATCATGCCTTTATCAAGGTTCTCATGACCATACAATCCTGGAAGTTCATCAGCAGGGCAAATATGTGTACAGTTGAGTCATTTATCTTATGTCTTCTAATATAACAATGAAAAAAGAGAAGGTGAACATTATTGTCTTTCCTATCATGCCTTTATCAATGTTATCATGACCATACAATCATTTAACAGTTAACACTTGACAACTACGTGTCTCAATTATTTAAAGGATTATATACACTACTTTCTTTCTCTGTTTTTTATGATAACTATTTTCCTCTAAAAAACATCACATTAAAAACCTACTTGACACCATCCTGAGAGACTTCTTTTATTTTATTTTTCATCTCTTAAAGCCAGAGGAAAACAACATTGAAACCTCACTTTATACATTATAAGCAGTCACCACTGTCCGTCATTGGAAATTGAATCTAAAATCCAGCAATTCTACAAAACAAGCTAAATGTGTACTGATTAACTAATAACATAGCAATAATGCACTTCTCTAAAGAAAAATTATATATGTTGTTAAGATGTCTATGTTGACTCAGTATTCTGTAGCTTGAAAGTAATACAGCAAAAGCTTGTCTCTCAAAGGAGTGAACTACAGAATTCTTCTTAAATTAAGAATCAGAACTAATGACAAGAAATGTAATTTGCTGGCACATGCTAGTATTTTACTGAAAGAGCAAAAAGATGCAGATTCTTCTAGCAGACCAAAGGTACAAAATGGTGAAAGGTGAAACCAGAGAAGACTTAGGATTACCTGGAGTACCAACTCCAATTGTATCACCAAGAGAAATTTCAAAGCAACCCATATCTACAAGTTCTTTAGCCACATGTGCAACTTTTGATGGAGACACTGCTCCTTCTATGGGACAGCCAACGACACATGATACATACCTGATAGAAAATAATGATAGCTACTTTTCAGTTCCAGAGATGCAACCTTACTTCTCCAAATAAATGTCTACAACAAAAGAAAATATTTCTAAGCATTATTACCAGGTATAACAGATTTACTATTAGTGCTCGTTTGGTACTAGAAATGACAGAGCTACCTTGATTTGAAGATTTATCTAATACCAGAAACCAAAACCTTTTGCATGTCGAAGTCTAGCCACTAAGGAAGGAACCATTTGAGCTCATACACATAGGTAGGGCTTAAATAATCAGGAAAAGCAAAAATCACAAATTTTGACCCAAATGTTAATCGTTGAATCATCATTTCCAAAAAAAGTATTTACTCAATCCTTTGCCCTTCCAATTTTAATGGCTGTCCACAAAAGAACCTCCATTCAGTAAATTTTAATACTTCTAGCTGCTTAAAATACGAGGGATTTGACATAATTAAATACAAACATGTAACAGGAATGTACTTCTGCAACAATCAACTATAGCAATAATTAGAATGACAGAAAGCATGAAAAGCTCATATATAATCCAAGAGATTAGCAGAGCAACTGGTGAGCTAATATGCAGCCCCTATCCTTTGAAAGCCAGTTCACCTGGATTCTTCTGTGAACATAGACATCCCTAGATATGAATATACTCTGAATACTTTGTAACAAGGGATAGTCAATAAGCTGGTACTTGGATTACACAGGAAAATTGCAATACATGCTAATGGAACATTTTGTAGTTCATCCAAAAGAAAGTTATCTTTAGACGGTAATACACAAACACTCGTGAAGTTCAATATTTATATTCTTTTTACCAAAATTTTCAGTTCCACATTAATTCCTGGAAGGAAGAGAAGAGATAACTGTCCACAATATAACATGGTCAATAGTTAGAACTCCACCGGAAAACACTAAAGGTTGCCTTCAGATCTAGAACAATTGTAAACCTCATCTTTGGAAATTGTATCAAGGAAAAAGGGAAAGCTGGAAGTGATCGATAGTAAGTACTTTATGCTTAAAGGTTATGAATGGGGAGATTCTTAGGCGATCTGAAGTTATAGCAAAATTTAACCACCTTGCTCCAATGTATGAAAAATTTTAAGCTAGTATATGATGTAAAAAGGCAATCATTCTGTTCTGCTGAAAGAATTGTAACAATTATTAAGCCATATGGGTTCAGCAAGATTCTGAAAGAGACTAATGGAATTAAACAAGCCTTGAGTGTCTACTACACATGGTTTTAAAACTAACTTACCTTAAAGACATTAATAATTAATCCGGTAAAATTGGAAATGTAAAAACCTGACTTCCTAGAATATGTAGATCTGCTAGAATTCATACCCGCGAACAGGGATGGAGTGCCTTTTGGCTGCAAGAGCAACATCACGATAGCGAGAAAGACTGTCTCCAATGCTACAATTTATGTTAGACCGAGAAAAGGACTCGGATGCTGCAGCAAAGATTGCCACTTCCTTGGCTCCAGCTGCAACAGCTGCTTCAAAACCCTGGAATAGAGCCAACGAAAAACTATGAGCAATCCCAATTATCCAGGCTCCCGTGTGAGCAAGAAAATGTATACATATTTAACAAGACATATAAAGGAGAATCTCACGCTTTACATTTCTATCAGCTTACTTTAAGATTTGGTGTCAAAACAGGTAAGCGCACCCCTGTAAGATTCCTAACTGCTTCAATTACATCCTTCCCATCAGCTAGCTGCAATTTAGTTTTGGCAGATAAGCAACATCACCAACACTATAAATAATAACTATGGCATTTTGGTAGTTTAAATCCTATCGATTCAATAGATATTACTTGAGAGATATGCTGCAGTAACATCACAGGCTAAGCGAAGCACATTCATGCATATAAATTAAAATAATCATGAACAAGCCTGTCACATCATTAAATCACCAAGAAGTGTTGCCATAAATCTCAATAAACTAACACAAGACGTTATAATTCTTATCGCTTGCATATAGGCAGAAGTTGAAGATTATAGGCTCGTAATAATGAAGAAGATTATGAAGACGTGAAGCGCTTATTCATCCACAATAGAATACCAAATCAGATATAGTACATGCTTTGAATTTGTTTGAAGTTAAACGGTGCATACCATAATCTCGTAAAGACATGCTACTTTGTTGGAATGGAAGAGGACTACAAAGGAGACAAAATATTGTGAAACACTACACTGACGGCTACGTGGTAGACTGTGTGGAAGGAGAGAAATGGAAGATACTTTGAAGGCAAAAAGGAAAATATTATAACCTAAAGCATTGATGCTTAACTCTCTGAACTTATTGGTGTAAAAATGAAAATGAACAAGAAGTAGACGGGATGGTTAATTCCTCAATTTATTTCAGATGTAGTTAGTACAGTACTAAGAAACATATTGTTGGGTTCATACTACTTATGATTGCACTCAGTGTGCAATTCTTTAATGAAGTTGACATGACCTGCAGATGTCGAGCAGAATGGACATCCTTTTCATGACATAGAAGTATGAACTTGATTAAAACACAAAGCAAGACTTGATACACGGCTACCAGACATACACTACTCATTTGAGCATTTGCCATTTTGTAAATCATCATTGTAAAGAAAAAAAGCTAGATAGAATTAAGCACTCGAACCTAGAAACTGGAGATTTTTCCGTATATCTCTACCTGAGGGAACCAGATCTTTGAGAAACCAGACGTTTTCTCCTCAAAAATTCAAAATGAATAACAAAGCATTCAAGGGGCATTAAACGATGTTTTTCACGGTCAAATTGATCTTGCAAAATATACAAAATACAAAAGTAACAATCTTTAAGTGCCTTAGTACTTAGTAAGTGTCCTAACTGGTGAGTAACTAATGACAATAAGAAAAAACTCATACTCATGCTTGAAGATGAAAAACTAACCATTAAAAGAAGAACTGAAACAAAAATTATTCTCGTTTCACACAGTTGGAAAAGAAAAAATTAGCAATAAAAAGCACATTTTGCAGGACAAGTATAAGGATGACAAATGCAAGACATGTAAGCATAAAATCCCCGACAAGCAAAATATATACCTGTGGTACCCACTTTGGAGACACAAAACTAGTAGCCTCAACAACTGGTAGTCCACTAGAAACAAGTAATTTAATAAGCTCCACCTTCACTTCCGTAGGTATTATAGTCTTCTCATTTTGCAGTCCATCTCTGGGGCCAACTTCTACTATCTTGACAACTTCAGGGACAGATCCTAAGAACTGCACAATTAATTATATGGTGCCAAAATTATAAAGAGAAAAGTCAAGGAATTAGAGCTGATGCCTTCAGGAAGTTAGCATATGTCTTAATCCTTGCACAAGTTAGGTCACCACTATTAGATATCAGAAAAAGTAAAGCACACTACATGAAATCTCAGCAAGATCCACAAAGACTGACGAAAAGTAGATACCTTGTCTTTGATATCTTCTAAATGTCCATGGCTTCTATAATAACGATTTGACAAAGAAAAAGATCCAATGCTTGTTCTAACCACCCTATGATCTTGATTAAATAAAGGATTACATGAAGAATCTCTTCTCATTTGTCTTCGCAATTGGAATGCTCCTCCTTCAGTATCCTTGCTGCAAGGAAATAGTTATTTTACTATCAAGAAAAGGTGGAATACGAAAAATTACATGTCAAAATTCATTGCATGCCAGTGAAACTAATCGAGAAAAACCTCATAGTACTTAAAACTTTGCACAGTAGCGTTAAAGAACACACTGACTTTTCTCCAAATCACCTGATTTAAAGTAACTGCTGGAAACCATTACCAAAGTGTCTCCATTTGAAAGAGGTGTACGATAATAGTAGCATGAAACTTTCCAAGATCTGTAAAAAAGTTTTTGGTTGCCAATCTACTGATCAAACTGCAGTAATTCACTAACAACTATTTTCTTTTTTTTTGATAACCAAAATAAAACGCCTTGCACAACCACTGACACCACTTACTCAAGATTTATTTTGGAAAACGACTTCATTGTGAAGATCAGCTCTTTCCTTATTGATCATTATACATAAAAAAATTAGAAAATCTCTCCCATGGTGTTGACAGTTAGTTGGCATGATTTAATATGATTGCTTCTTTCATTCACTATGATTCCAACACTAACAAACTCCATACATTGCACTTGAATGATGTTGCTTTATTCTCTTGGTTGTTGAGATAAATTTCAAAATAACAATTATCTAAAATTATGCAAGGAAACAAATTCAGGGTACAGCGAACTCCATATTACTTACAAAGATTCAAAAACAACTCCAATGCATATTCGTGGCCAAAAACAACTGAATTCAATTTTCAAATGTAATTTTTCCCTTTTGAAAACAAAAACTACATTCTTCAAATACTCCAAATTTTCATGGTCAAACACCCCGTTAGGTTATCAGTAATTCATCAAACACTACCGCAAGCAACATAACCAAAAGAGAAACAAAATTACTAAAACATATGGAAGAAAGCTTAACATCAGAAATTTCTTCAATGAATACCTCAAATTGATTAGAATCGAAGTATTGTCTGCTCTGAAACTCCTCGCAACAGAAAAGGAACTACTAAATCGACTTGCTAGCAAATCAAATTGCTCCTCAAAAGCTAAAGGTCTCGTTCTGAATCTCCATCTTAATGTTTTCTTCGTGACTTTAGAAGCTAACATTTCAATACATTCATTCAATCTTCAGATCATTTTTTTGGGGAAATTAGGAAAACTTGATCGGCGGCGAACGGAGCAATCAAGAAAAGAATTGGACTTCTATCTCATCTCACCATGCTTGTCTTTTCTAATAATTAAAAGGCAAAAGGCATAAATTGTCCCTAAACTTGTATCCAAAAGTCATTTACACACCTTAACTAATGAGGCGACCTATTACACACCTTAAATACATAAAAGTATATTTATTTCCCCCTTTCGTCACCCAACCCAGGACGTTATGCCTAGAGTGAGAGCCACTCGCCTCCTAGTTAAGCCACGTAATAAAAGACCCCAATCCGATTCATTTGACCCAAACTCGTTTCTTTTCACCCAAACCCGATTCTTTTCACCCAAATCCATTTTATTTTACCCTAGTCCATTTATGTCACTCACCCATTTCCTTTCTCTAAGAACACCAAAACCTAATCGAAAAAATTCGTCTGTAAATCCTAATTTTAGCTAAAGATTTTTTCGATTTTGTAGTGTTTTTGAAGCATCCTTGTAGTTTTAACCATCTAATCAAGTCTTCACTGTCATATTTGAAGAACATTGGTGTGTTGTCGATCAAGGCATTCATCGTTTGGTGGAAGCATATCGGTGGTTACTAGGGTTTAGTGGGTACAATCAAGGCGTTCATCGTTCATAGTTTGTTGTCATCTCCAAATCTAAAAGGTCAGTCAAACATCTCTAGGGTTACTTCATAGTTCATACTTTTTAGCTTAGGGTTATTTCGTCTTTACTTTTTTTTTCAAGTTTATTGTATGTCATCTTTCATTCACATGATTCCCCTTTGTTATTGTATGAATTTTGTTGTTGTATATGTTTTGTCGTTGTTGTTGAGGGTCAACTGTTAACATTATTTTCAGGTTAAAATGTATTTGAATTGATTACTTAGAGATTTTACCACGGTGGTGTTATTAAGATTGGAAAAAAAGGATATAAGGGGGAAACCATATCATGGTGGAAGAGTTTATAAGTTTTTAGATGTTGATATAGATAGGTTATCTTATTTTAAATTGAGGGATTGTCTGAAAGAGTTGGGGTATGAACCTGGACAATGTGTGTTGTATGTGAAACTTCCTAGAAGTACTACTATGTTAGAAATCAAATCTGACAATGATACTATTTTAATTGCTGAGTGTTTGAATCATGGAGATATTTTGAACTGTTTTGTGTGTCACTTTGTTGCTGATCCAGTTTTGGTCCTACCTTTATTGGAATATGGGGAAAGTGGAGTAGGTGAGGGAGCATCTCAAAACAGTAGGCCTAATGCATCTTTTGATGCTGAATTAGAACCAACACATGAGGCCCAAGAAAATGCCTCAAACCCTGTCCTTGCCAATTCAAATACATCTTCTCATGTACACTCTTTCACTGCTCCAAATACTCTTCCTCCTACTCATCAAACTCCAACCCTTATCCATACTTCTACTAATCCAACTCTTGACCCTGTCCATCATTCCTTTGATCCAATTCCTGACCCTGTCCATCCTTCTAATGAAAAAGATTCAGATAGAGAATCATTAAATGGGGAGGATTTAATGAGAGTGATGTAGATGATGAACTAAGAAGTTTTAGAGAGAAAATGAGTAAAAGAAAGAGAAGGAAAAAGGGAGAAAGAGCTTCATTGTCTGATCATGTCAAGTTAGGAACAGAAAAAAAAAAGGAGGGGGCCAAATGTTGGGTATGATGAATCTACAGGTGGTAATAGGAGCCTTATTATCCTTCAGATAAAGCTGCCAGTTTTGAAACAGATCTAGATGCTTTCAGTGATGATGAAGAAGAGGTTCAACAAAAAGAGAGAATTAAGCCAAGAAGGAGTCAGAAGGTGAATAGAGTTGTATTTGATGCATCTTCTCATAAAGTAGTGTGGGAATTAGGTCTTGTATTTGAAAGTGTTAATGAGTTTAGATCTGCTGTTACCAAATATGTTGTTGCTGAACATGTTGCAATTGAAATGTATATTAATGAACCAACAAGGATAAGGGTTAGGTGTACAGTTGGTTGTCCTTGGGTTTTATTTGCTAGCTTTGATTCTAGGACAAATAATTTTGTTGTAAAGACATACAATCCAGTTCATAAATGTGATCTTACTAATACGAACAAGCTTTGTAATAGCAAGTTCTTATTTAGTCACTACAGTGAAAGGATAAAGGAACAACCTGACATTAGAATCTTTGAGTTTCAAGGGCTTATTAAAAAAGAATTAGATTTATATGTTGGAAAAACAGTGTGTAGGAGAGCAAGAAACAAAGTATTACAAGAGTTAATGAGTGACTATGTTCTTGAATTTGGAAGGATTTTGGACTACAAAGATGAGTTGCTAAAAACTAATCCAAGTAGTACATGTGTAGTCAAGCTTCATGAAGAAACATTTGAAAATGGTAGAAAAATGTTTCAAGGCTTCTACATATGTTTTGATGCAACGAAGAAGTCCTTCTTGGCTAGTTGTAGGAGGTGCATTGGTTTGGATGGTTATTTTCTAAATGGAGTATCTAAAGGTCTATTATTGGTTACTGTTTGTAAAGATGGGAACAATCAAATGCTGCCACTGGCTTGGGCAGTAGTTGAAGTTGAAAATAAGTTTTCTTGGGCTTGGTTTGTCAAACTTCTAAAAGAAGATCTTCAGTTGGGAGATGGTACAGACCTCACAATCATATCAGATATGCAAAAGGTTAGAATATTTATTGGTTTTTTTATTTATTTCATGTCTTGAATGTCATTTATATATGAATGTCTTAGTTTCTTTAATGTCTTAGTTTTTTAGTTTCTTAGTTTCATCTTGAATTTTCTTATAGGGTCTTGAAATTGCCATAACTGATCATTTACCAAATGTTGAGCATAGAATGTGTGCTAGACACATCCTTGCTAACTGGTCAAAGAGATGGAGAGGTTTTGAGAGAAAGAAATGTTTCTGGAGGTGTGCAAGGTTTACTTTTGAGGCTGAGTTAAAAGATAACATTAGTTATATGAAAAGGTTGGGCAATAATATAGTTGATCACTTGTTATATTATAATCCTGAAAGATGGAGCAAGCTTTATTTCAATTTTACCTCAAAATGTGATGTTGTAGACAATAACTTGGCTGAATGTTTCAATTCATGAATATTAGCAGCAAGGCATAAGACTATAATTACAATGCTTGAAGAAATTAGGGTGAAAATGATGAAAAAAATAGGGCAGATGAGAGAGTTTTGCAATACTTGGATATGTGACATTTCTCCAATAGCAATGAAGGTTCTACAAGATAACACAGCTAAGTCTATGAAATGCAGCATTGAATGGAATTCAGATACAGGGTATGAGGTACCTCATGGACCATACAGACATGTAGTAGATATTCAAAGGCAAATATATAGTTGTAGAGCATAGATGTTGAAAGGCATACCATGTCCTCATGCAACAACTGCTCTTCACCATAGGAAATTGGACCCAATCAACTACATTTCTCATTGGTATAACAGAGAAACATACATGAAGACATACAACTACTTCATTCAGCCAGTTATGAATCTGAAAATGTGGCTAGAATCACAAAACATCTCTGTGATACCACCTCCTGTTAGGAAGATGCCAGGAAGGCCTGGCAAAAAAAGGAAGAAAGAGCAAGGTGAAACCAGTAAAACTGGAAAATTATCCAAAAGAGGGGTTGAGATGTCATGCAACACTTGTCATAACAATGGTCACAATAAAAGAAAGTGTTATCTTGGTGCACCTGCTTCTGGCATAAGCTTTACTGCTGGACCAAGTTCAAGACCTCTTTCTGGCCCTGCTTACCCTGCTGCTGCACCAAGTTCAAGACCTCCTTCTGGCCCTGCTGCTGCCCAAATTGAAGACCTTTTTCTAGCTCTGTTATTGCACCAATATCAACACAAACTGCTAGCCCTGCTGCTGCACCAATATCAACACAAACTGCTGGCCCAAGAGCAGCACCTAATGCTCCAACTAGAAGAGGAAAGGGTAGATCAAAGGGTTCAACAGAAAATGTGATATAGTTTCTTTTATTTACTTCATGTATAAGTTTTAAATAAGTTCTTTTACTGTATATTTTGTTGTTTTTTAGGGTAGTGTTGCTAGCAGAACAAGAATGGTTGGAATGGGTGTACTACACACACAAAGTGGTGCTATTATTATTAATGTAAGTTATCTATTTCTATACTTAAATGTCATTTATTATTTTTTTCTTTAATCACAAATTAAGATTATTTATATTCATTTGAATAGCCTAGAAGGCCTAGTGAAAGATTTTAAAATGTGAAGTCTTCAGTAGTTGTCACTGGAGATCTTGGACATAAACCAACATGTGGTGTGAAATGGAAGGGAAAACAAGCTATGACCTCAAGCCAACTTGAAGAGATGGGGGGAAGAAAACAAATGGAGACTAGGTCTAAGGCTGCACATTTGAGCCAAGAGAGCTCTAATTCAATGTAACTTGTTTTGGTAGATTTTTGTTGGTAATGCAATGTAGACATTATGTTTTGTTGGGTGATAGACAATGCAATACATTTTATCCCTATTTAGTTCCCTTATATTTAAGACAATGAATTGTAGTTGTGACTACATTTTTATTTGTGGTGTTTGATTATGTAACTGCTTTGACAAATATTAACTTCTACTTTGATTAATGATTATGTAGTTATGGATGTCTGTTTATGTAACAATATTGCTTCTTTTTTAGTTGATGGTTTCTGTGTTTATGGAGGGCAATTAGTGACTACTTTAGCAATGGCTACACAAACGTACAGTTTAGACAATTGAGCAGATAGTTGTAGACACTAAATGTACAGTTTATGATCAAATACAAAATCAAATACTTGCAACAATAAATCAGACAAATTAAGATAAGGGAAGCCTTGTAAATTCTTTTCATTACACAAAAGCCTTACAAGTTCAACACAATATTGCAAATTTTTGGTACAAGAAGAGATCATGACAATTTCCTTGAATTTCCTTCTCCTTTCAGAAACAATACTCTTTGAAATGCTAAACTTACACCTAAAATACAAATACACAACAGAACAATCCAAAGTTGTTTCTCTCTTTTCTTGGACTTGGTCAATTTGTTTTTCCATTTCTTTTCAACTGCTTTCATCTTCTTCAAATCATCATCAAAATTGTCCATTTTTGACTCTTTCTGGCTCATATCTATTTTGCTTTCCATAGATTTGGTCGACTTAGTAGGCTTGTTGATTTCCTTATCTGAAGTTTCAACTTTTCGAGAAGATTCAACACTATGTTCAAGCTCCGCAATTCTTCCCAACAACTTAGGAACCACAAATTTGGATCTTGGATTAATATAATCATCTTTCCAAAGTCAAAAATCGCATGATCTAGCATTCTTAAAAAACAAAACGAATCATTCTATGGCTCTTGCAACAACAAAATGAATTATTCAACTCTTAAAAAAGATTAACTTACTCCATAGTAAGGACAACCCCAATATCTTCTACCAGGATTTCTCGGGGTCCAAGAGGTTAGAAAGGCAAAAAAAATCCGTGTTTGCATCACACCTCTTCCAATTCATGATCTTCCTCTTGCAAACAGAACCTAATCAAGCTTATTCAAGCCATTGTAGCACATTAATAAGAATTACTGTGAATCAAACAACTAAGAATTCAAAATACGAAATAGATACAACAAATCAAAATGAAAAAGAGAGAAATGAATCAAAATGAAAAGAGATGAATGAATAATAATGAAAAAGAGTTACCTTCGATTCAAAAGAAGGAATTTGAACTATGTTTGAATTTACGGTTCTTGATTCAGATTTTTGGGTGAAAATTTAGGGTTTTTGTTCATTAGGGTCGAGTATGTGGATTATATGAAGAGAATGGGAATATAACCGTTAGGTTGGGTTTTTTTAATTAAAAAATAAATAAAAATAACTTTATTAGCGTGTTGACGCGCTCAACTATGTGGAGCGAAACACGCCTTGTGTTGGGTGCCGGAAGGGGGAAATAAATATACTTTTATGTACTTAGGGTCCGTTTGGCTACTGGATAAGACATGAGTTATTCAAGCATAAAATGTTGCATAAGCTTTACTATGTTTGGTAGCATTTTTATGTCAGGTATAAAATTCAACACACATAATACTATGTTTGGTTAGAAAATTAGAAAACTACATAACTATTACATGAATAAGTTATGAGTCAATTTATGTATTATTTTATGCACGATAGTAGATGTAATAAGTTATACCTGAATAACTAATACATGAATAAAAATACAAATTGACAACTTTACCCTTCACTCTCAATCAAATATACTTCACTTTTTTTTAGAAAACTTTCAGATCCTCTCTACACATTTCTAGATCTAGAGTGATTGTTCATCTTCCCAGAAAATTTGATATTGTACAACAGAACAATATGTTTCCAGTCATTTCAACTATAGCATTTACTTGAGCTTAGTTACTGCTAAAATTTCTCACATTGAGTAATTGATATGAAATTGAACATTCTTTACATGCCTTATAGATGAGAATATGTCCCACTCGTTATTTCTTTTGCTTTATCTTTTACCTTTTGTGTTTTTTGAAGCAGTGAAAACATGAAATTAGTGGACTTGGGTTGCAATGTAAAAGGTTCTAGCTGCAGTTGACCGTCCATAAATTTGTCAACTCAATAGGACAAATAATTTATTTTTAAGAAGTACATAATGTTTATTAACTTTTAACATAACAAACCAACACCCAAAGAAGTTATTAAACCATGCATAACTAAATCCTGCATTAATAAAACCTTGCATAACTAATACCTACATTACTAATACCTGCATAACTAATACATGTATTACTAATACTGCATAAATCTAACCAGCAACCAAACGGCTCCTTAAGGTGTGTAATAGGTCGCCCCATTAGTTAAAGTGTGTAAATGGCTTTTGGGTACAAATTTAGGGGGCAATTTATGCCTTTTGCCTAATTAAAATTAAAATGGGATTATGTTGAAAGAAAGTTAATCCATGCTTATCTATTCTAAATTAAAATAGTATAATTACACTATTTTCCTATTATTTTTCAAATTACAAAAATCTCTTTAAAATTTATGGATTTCGAATGCATCATTGGACTTCCACATACATCACTGGACTTCTGAATACATTAATAGACATCCGAATGCATAGGTGAGTGATGTATTAGTGAGGGGAGGAATGCATCGGAGAGGAAATATGGCATACAGATACATCATTGGACTTCCATATATCCGAGAGGGGAGAGATGTCAAAGAGGATAGGGATGTATTTGAGAGGGAATAGGACATCTGGATACATCACTAGACTTCCAGATACATTAGAAGACATATAGATACATAGATGAGGGATGTATCCGAGAGGGAATGGATGTATCAAAGAGGGGAGTGATGTATTCGAGAGAAGGATATAGATGTATCAGCGAGAAAAGAGTGATGTATCCGAGAGGGGATTTTTGATTTTTTTTTTTAAATTGTAGGAAATTTTAGAGATTATGATAAAATAAGATGTGTATTTAAGTAATTTTTTCTAAAATATTAATATATGATTATGTGGAAAGAAAGTTAATAGTGATTAATTAAAAAAAAAGTTGATAAGTAATGTATGAATTAGTGATGCATTAATTAATAATTCAGGATTTATTTTTATAAGAGAAAGAGAAGAAAAATAGAAAGAGAATTATTGAAATTCTTATTCTCAATAATATTGTAATCAGTGGCGGACGCGGGCATTACATCATTCTAAGCATCTGAAACCACTAAGCTATATCAACTTGTTGTGTTAAGGATAAGGCTGGGCACTAGAACCACCAGACCGAAACAAACCGGTACCGGACCGAAACGAATCGGTATTGGATCGGAACGAGACGGGTTGACCGGTACTAGGATGAACCAAACCGAAATTACTGGGATGGATAATAGGTTTAGTTCCATCCCATTATATATCGGAATGGAACCGGACCGAAATCGGAACGGGCCAAAATGGAACGGGATGGGATAAACGGGACGACACATTAGCTATTTCAAAAAATAATATTTTTTTTAGTTTTTTTGACTTTTTGAATTACGAAAATATGAATGTTTATTTATTTTTCTAAGTTTAAATTAATTGTTTTAAAATTTATAATGTAATTTTACTTAAGTTTATTTTAAAGATATTTTTTTTAATTTTTACTTTTTAAATTTGCAAGTTTAAGTTTAATAAAGTTTTTTTGTTTTAATGTTTTTGAGCTTAAGTTTTCAAGATTTGAAATTTTGAAGTTTATAAGTTATTACTTATTAATATGTTATAAGTTGTACTTATAACTTGTAATTTAAATAACTTAAGTTTGTAATTTAAAAAATTAAATAAAAATAAGTAAAACAATGACACAAATTAAAAAAACATCAATCCAATACAATTTATTAATATTTTTTTTGAAAATATGCCTATATTTAAATTATAAAATATAAATTAATTAATAAAAAATAATTAACCGGATTACCGGAACTTAATCGGAATATACCGGGATCAACCGGACCGGAATTGCTGGGATGAAATTGTGATTCCATACCGTTTCAAGTACCGGTTCACGGTGTCCCATTCCATTTCGTAGACTACCGGATCGGTACCGATACAGCCCGGTCCGGTGCCCAACCTTAGTTAAGAGTGCCTAAAATATGTTATTTAATCATTTTGTATATAATTTTACTTGTATATACAATATATTTTTCCGGCAAAGAATATCCAATTGGACATCCCGACAACCATGTAGCTACATCACTGATTGTAATATAATTTGGATAAATGAGTCTGCTAATTATAGAGGAGGAGAATTTTATATATTATTTATTGAACCTTATCATAAAAGGAATGAACATCACTTATTGATATTTTATACTATTTTTAATTAATATTTAAAAAAAATAAAAACTAACACTTAATTTAAAGTAAAAATAAGGAATCACATAAAAGCATGGGTACAAATTTGACACTATTTATCATAAATCTATAGGATATTTGCATAAATTTGACACCATTTACCACAAAGCATTGGATATTTGTGTCAAAATTACGCATGTTTTATTAAATTGTGGAAAAAATATCTGAAATATATTCAAACTTTGACCAAAATTGTTGTAATAATACCGAACTTTGTAAAGGACCTTTTACCCCCTGCACTATTTAATAATGTATTTTAAAGGTATTTATGTGCTCACGTGGACATCATAAATAATGCATCATTATAAATAGTAACGTGTCCACGTGGGCACATATATACCTTTAAAATACACTATTAAATAGTAAAGGGGGTAAAAGGTCATCTATAAAGTTTGGTATCGTAACAACAATTTCGGCCAAAGTTAAAGTATTTTTCAAACCCTTTTTCCCTTAAATTATTATTGTCAAGCATGCCACAATAATTTTTAATAAAAAACGCACATGTCAAGTGTCTTTAAAAAAACGCATATGTCAAGAGTCAAACCCAAACACCGCATGGATTAGTGACAACTTTAGCCACTGCTCTACGTATTCTTTAGTTTTTAAGGATGTCCAAAATACTATATATACCAACAAAAAGTCAGTTTTATATATATACTAGATGGAAATGCCCGTGCTAGCACGGGCCCAATATGGACAAATAAAAAACATCATATCAGTATTACAACATTTCCTCACAAGTACGTATAAAAAACTTATTGAGTTCATTACATGTGAAGTATTTATTCCGGCAGTCATTACATGTTGTCTTATCTTCCAAGACATAACATGCTCTTTTACAACCCATTAAAGATCAAGCTTTGGTAATTCAAGAGTCATATAAATAATTTTATGTTGCTGCCAGAGATGATTTTGTTCTTGCCACTATTTTGGCTAGGTTTGCTTATTCAAATAATGGGACGTCAATAGCATAATTTTCTGGGGTTGTCCTGCATCATCACCAAAGCAAGATGGTAGTTGTAAAATGTTGTTTCCTGTTTAGATTTAGCAAAATCAAAGGAATTAGTTAAGGTCACAAGTTAATTTTAACAAAAAGGGACAATTTGTGAAATAAATCTGTATGCTAGAGATGAACCATTAGCTGCAACTTTATGTTTTCTTCTAATATAATCATTATTTCCTTAAATCACTCTTAGAGGTAAAACTCAAACATCACAAAAACGCAAAGACACATTTGAAAAGGTATTGAGGGATTATGGCACCTAAATTTAAAAAGAACACCCTGTGTTCATTTGGAATGAACTCAAATTTGGAAATCCACAACTAATAAAGATGTTAAGAAGTAAGAATTACTATTGTTACATTGCAATAATTAAACCACCACAAAGCGTCTGCTGCAAGATTACATGTGGGGATAAGGGTCTGAAAATATCCCAACTTTGGTCGAATTTGCTGTTGCGATATTAAACTTTCATGAGGACCTATTACCTCCTTAGACTATTTAATAGTGTATTTTCTACCCCTGAACTATTTAATAGTATATTTTAAAAGTATATATATGCCCACGTGGACACATTACTATTTATAATTTTGCATTATTTTTTTTGTCCACGTGGGCAAATATATATGTTTAAAATATGGTATTAAATAGTCTAGGGAGGTAATAGGTCCTCATGAAAGTTTAGTATCGCAACAGCAAATTTGACCAAAGTTGGGATATTCTCTTACATGTGTATAAAGTAACAACCATAAGATGTCTGTTGCAAGAATATAAAGCGTTATCTCCAAGTCTACATGATTTCAAACTTTGTACATATATTTGATTGGACAACTACATATTACATCAGCTGAAAAAGTAAATGAAATTTTAAAAAATCTGAAAAGGAGAAATAGAAGTTGAGTGAGATAGATCATGTAGTTGAAAAAAGTAGAGGACGAAGATAACAGGAAAAAGACTTGAAGAGAATAGAAAAAGCAGTATGTGTTTTCATTAACAAGATACAAACACCTTTGTTGGTAGATCACTAATTGACTAAATCTAAATAGATGAAGATGAACCAATTACGATAGTTTTTTATAAATGAAGTTTCAATTAGCCCGAGAATGAAAATGAGGGCATAATTAGGCTAAAGTTTGAGAAAACTTTGCTTAAGGATAAAAATGGTAAAGTTGAGAGAAATAGAAACATCAATACCATATATGAAGTCCTATTTCATTCAAATTCATCACAAACAATAAGCTAAGGATCCTTTCATTTCATATGAGATTTAAATGATAAATTGTTCATCAGTTTGCAATTAGAACCTGTCTATCACATTCATCCTATATAAGGCTAATTAAATTAGTAGGCTACCATTTTAAACATTCAAATTCAAAAAAAACTTTGTATATATACTGATATACATGAACATAGTGTAGCATAGATACATATGTACTTGACAGAGTTGAAGAGAAGATTGATTTTGAGTTTCAATTATCCTCAAAACAAAACAGCTACAAGAAAAGGAAAGAAATTATCACAAGTACGGAGCCTCAATTGATTGGATACACAAGTTATTTTTAAGTTCAAATATCGATTAAACACTAAAAAAAAGATATCCTCAGCTCCTTAGAGAGTTGTTCATTGAATTCAACAAAAGAAGAAAGTGAAGGAGAAAGATCCTTAACCACCAGTAAAAACAACGAATAAAAACACCAGAACAATTAAAACAAAAGACTTAGAAACTTACCAGAAGCAATCAAAGAAAATAAGATGGGAAAGAGTTTAAAGCAGATTCGAAGTGAGAGCTCTGCTTGTTGTTATTCGACTTTTGAGCACACCTAGACACTCGGTAAAAACCACCATAGATGCACTCTGTATATCAAAGTTATATACATATTTATTTCCATTTTCAAACATGCATAGGAAAATTACATACAACCTAATAATCCAAAGAATAATGGAAAAAACTACCATTATAGGTTATTTTCAAGAGTTGGATACATTACCGAAAAATTGGGGGAGAAGGGAAACTAAAACTTACTGTAACTAAAGATTAGAGCAACATCGAAGAAATATTTGAGGCAAAACTCAGATCCAAAAACGATGATCCGAATTTGATGAAGAGCAAAGCCAGTGATAGAACAAATCTAGAGCATACGACAGATTCTACCGATGAGCAATGAAAGAAAGCATAAAGTGGATACACATGTGAAAAGTTAATTTGCAAATTTACCCCAAAATAGAATTACCTATTTGCCCTTGTTCGTCCTTCCCTACTCCCACTTCTAAATAAGAAAGAGTAATGACATATAGCAGAAGCTTAAAGTTCTCACACCACATGTACACATGGATCAACAGCCAGCTTACACGATAGAGATGCAAACATCTCAAATAGCCATGGCAACTACGCAAATGAATTTCTTTTGAACCTCATGCAAATCTTCCTTTTCGACCAATCCATCTTGGTAACTAATCACACCTGAATGTTTTTTAGTGTTAATCACCAATAAAGCTCCTACAAAAAGTTTGGAGGAGAAAATAACATCATTTTTAGGCATATATATATATATATATATATATATATAATTCAACTCTTTTAATTTATATCGTTAAATATGTTAGCCGCGTCAAAGTTCTTCCCTTTTTTTTTCCATATGTCAACTCAATGTAATTAGTGGTCACACTCAAAGTCCACAGATGTCGCATATTTACATATTCTTTGCTAAGTTTTTCCCCCTATAAATAGTAATTTTAGTAAGAAATCGGAAAGAAGTGGGTGTCAGGACATGATCTTCATGTACACTTAACTAATCTTTCAACCTAAGTACTTTTTTCCGGCTCAGGATGACCTTTGTATATGAATGAATAATTTAACTTGACTCTAGCATAGACTATGACAAAATATTGCCCAAAAATCACAAACTTAATTTTAGTTAGAGTGGCTTAAAGTCTATTTCAATTGAATGAACTCAAACTTAAAAGGAGATTTAAGCAATAACTAATGAGGAGATCAATAAAGAAAAGGGAGTTTAAAAATTGTGTTGCCTAACCAAGCTAAAGAAGTTACACATTAGCACACTAAATCATTCAGATATGCGTATTTTGACATGAATGTTAATAGCGGGAATTGATTCATATTAGAGAGGAACAATAGTTTTCCTCTACGGAAGTGAAAAAGTCGATTAAAAAAATGTAAGAGCAATGTTCAGAGATGTGTACATGAAAACGAAGAAAGAAAGCACTTGCTGGGCCTCTAAGATTGATTGGATCCTTGGTAGCCTCCTTCTTTAACCGGAGCCTGTAATAATCACATTAAAATCGAAAGCATATCCAACAAAATCACATGGTGATAACGCCTACAAAAATACATGAAAGTTCGAAACAAATCATACATAAACACAAGCTCATACAGCCAAAATATCATACATGCATTTGGAAGGCTGTAATAATACATGACGAAAGAGCAAAAGGCATATACATACAAATACTACACTTAAATATCCAAATCTTATATACTGAATTAAAACAAAAAGTAGAGCACAAATAAAAAATAATTTCACAAGTAGGTGTAGATTCTACACCATTGATCTCTAATAGAAGTAGAATCAACGATTTAGATGGTCAGCAAGAGAAAACTAAGTAAAACTTACCAACGAAGAGACTCCAAATATCATTTGAGATTTTTTACGGTAGTACCACAAATCGATCAAAAAATTCAATTACATGTGAATGTAAAGCAAGTGATAAATATGATAGCATGGAAGAAACATCTTAAGTAAAAAAAACTTTAAAGTAAAATTGGAGGAAACCACATTCTCCACCATGTTTTAGCAAAAGGAGGTAACATATATTCTTCTAGCTTTAAAAAATAGTCTAGGAGAAGAAAAATCATAGTAACTAATTCCCTGTTCCTTTCCTAAGCATGTATATTAAAATAAAAAGGAAAAAGGAGCTCAAAACAACCAGAATTGAAGCATAGAAACTTAAAAACTCAATTCATTCAACACTCTATTTGATCATTAGGCAACAAAAAATTGACCTACTTTCGGATTGTGATGCTGTAGGTGGTTTAGTACGTTTTAAGGGCACTCTTCAGAGCAGGAGCTGGAGCGGGAGGAAGAGGTGTAGTGGTGCTAGCGACATCTCTATTGGCGGAAGATAGCAGCAGCCAGAAGAGGCAAATTTTCGAACAAGTCTTCGACCATTTTGTGATCTGCATTTACATCTACAAACAACCCAAAGAAAACTATAGTTATTGAATGCTTTTGAGATACAGGACATCGGATGATGATTTTGGTCTCTTACTCGAAGATGACATTGAAGTCTCCCCTTACTTAGTACCTATGGATCAAATATGCTCTCTTGGCCTACCACTATGACCCTCAAATATCACTCTCTGAGCTCTCCTCCATCTCTCTTTACGTGCCACGTTTGGTGGAAGTTGTCAAAGAAAGGCCTAAATGAAATGCAATTGAGTTCTTTAAACATATTCATCCAAACACATCATATCTCCATCAGCTGCCTTGCAGTTGGGGCGCAGTGTTTTTCCCCAAGCAATGGAAGGAGTTCTACGTCTACATGAACATGAGATTCACGGAAGATCCTAAGCAAAATCTGTACAGACACCAAAATCAAGAACTAATGAATGGCAAGCTTCATGAAAGAAGTTCTTGATAGACATGATGTACTTAAGAGGATACGTTAGCCTTTATCCGAACTTTCCAAATCAAATGAGCTTTTCGACAAACCATATGGAACTAGGAGCTCACATAGCAGCTAAGAATAATTTAGTTAAACATAAGAAGGCAGATTTTGAGGTGCCATTACTAAAAGAAGACTTCAAGAACCCCTTACCTAATGGGAAAATGCCTCAAGCTTCAAAGTTACCTTCGTTGAATCTCTTCAATCAACTTGTTTCATTAAAAGGCTTAAAGATAGCAGGAGCAAAACTTGGGACGACGTACTATAATGCAATCCAACGGAGATAGTATCCGTTCACCACGATACAGGTTTACCATCACATTGTGCAAGATTCTGATTACAAGTTACAATTCTTTTTATTTATGTGATTTGTGTCAATTATATCATTTACCACTTCAACTTCAGTGTCCTTTCCGCCAAAGTCGTTGACTCATAGGAATAGATGGTGCATTGAATTTCCTCCACTTTACTTCTAATGACATGTTTCTCATCACCTAGAACACTTCATTCTTTTTTTTCTTCATTTTTTGTAGTGTATTTTTACATAAGATTAATTATATAATAATGATCAACAACAACCTATTCTTGATTAACAATATATCGTTTCTCAATTATTTGAATTTTAGGCGGAATTTATATTACTCGATAACTTTCAATAGTAACATGAAAGTACAGAGAGCTTAACGATCTAAAATGGCAAATACAACTCAGTCTAATATTAAAAATTGAGTAACAATCACCTTCGATAAACCTTTATAGAATGAAACAGGTCACTATGTTTTGAAAACCATCGTCTTTTCCATGAAAAATCTTAAAGCTCCTTTTAATATGCTCCTTGAAGTTATAGTTGAAACCGCAAGAGGAAAAACTGTGCAACTTTTATTGTATAAATAATTAGTTGACTCGAGAATTTGTCTGTATTTTGACTAAAGGTTATAATTTAAACATTACATTTATTGTTTACTTGATTAACACTAATCAATATTTTTTAAAACAGAAAACACACTCACTATAAATTTGAAAATAAGTCCTGCAAATTCATCAAGAAAAAGTATAACGACAAAGTAAACATCACAAAGATCCTAAAATACTTAGTCTACTTAAATCATTGAGCCCTTCTCCTTTCATTTAATTTTAGCACAAAGAGGTTTATGTAGTGAACTTATACCAAGAGGGGAAAAGTCGAAGGAAAGAGAAAATCGAATGACTTTCACAAATTGACAAAATATAAGTGTATTACGTACTCATCTTTGAAAATTTTGCTGACATAGCCTTCTTCTATGCTCTTCGAGTTTTCGTAATGCCATTCACAACTATAAAATTGACAA
The DNA here is from genome assembly GCA_029007595.1 of Solanum commersonii. Lineage (NCBI taxonomy): Eukaryota > Viridiplantae > Streptophyta > Magnoliopsida > Solanales > Solanaceae > Solanum > Solanum commersonii. The sequence continues at coordinate 1,116,089 of JAJTWQ010000118.1, forward strand.
AAAGAACAGTCAGATGTAAAGAATCTGTTAACAAAACAGCCAAACATTTCAGTAAATTCTATTTTATTATGTGAAAGCTTCTCACCGGTATTAGAGCAGAACTAAACCCTAATTTATGGAACTGAAACAACACATCCATTAGAGCGGAATGTTATCGCAGATAGAAATCACGGGAGAGCGCAAACAGAGAGAATGGTGAAAGAAAAACTCATAGAAGAACGAACTGAGAGTCACAGATCAGAGAAAGGAAAAACTTGGACATTCGGTCCTTTCACTGAAGAAGTGAAGAACTTAGTAGAAAAGAAAAGTGAGGAAGAATATTGTTATCACACCTGTAGTACACGTGTTGCCATAAAAGTAATAAGATAAAATTACAAAATTATCCTTAAAAGAATACAACTAAGAATACAACTATTGGTGCATTTTGTACAACTGCATATAGCAGTGTTCGTACACCCTCAAGTGCCACTTCTAATAAAGAGTAAAAAAATAATATATATACATATATATAAAATGTAATTTTGCAATTAAGGGTGTCTAGTTATATATATATATATATATATATATATATCAAATGTAATTTTGCAATTAAGGGTGTCTAGTTATATATATATATATCAAATGTAATTTGGCAATTAAGGGTGTCTAGTTATGTAACACTCGGAAAATTCTAACCCAAAATCTGACCTTGAAAATTTATGGCGTATGGTGCCACGCTGTCACGACCCGGGAGCACCCCCCAAGTCGTAACAAGGCGTACTCGACCCCGAAGGGGTCTTATACAAGCCACATAGTCATTCATTGCATTCAATAATGATAATAGTGCGGAATTAAAAACTTATTTACACCCACACATTCAAACTTCATTAAAACAACTTTAAATACACACAGCGGAAGTCTAAGTCTCACATGGCCATCTTAGACACAGTCACAAAACATAAGTAGGGACACGGCCCTTTACAATCAAAAGAAGTCTATTACATGAACAAAAGAACTTAAAAGTCTTATCCTCGAATCCATGAGGACATACCAAGTATTGGAGGAAAGCAATCCAACACTTCAAACTAGCTATGAGGGATCACTTGCCGGAACCTACACTTATAGTAAAAATATGAAGAATATGGGTTAGTACACAAAATGTACTAAGTATGATGACCATGTAAAACATGCTTTAAAAGGGACATTTTGACTAGAAACCATGCATTATGCCACTTTTTGAAGTATCATGAATAGTTGCATAAAAGACATACAAGACAAGCATAAACATCAAGTAAGTCATAATATTACCTTTCTTTCACCTTTGGACCATATTCATACATGAGAGGTATATCATTAATTAAGACATGACAAGGGAAAAATAACTCGTAATATAACCCAAGTATAACATGCATCTCATATTAAACAGTTGAGAGCCAACATTCTTTAATAACCTTCTTTAGGCCACAATTGTATCACATACATTAGGATTTAGAGAAACTCGCTATGACCCTCTCCAAGCCTACTGGTGCAATGTATAGGTAGTATCACATACTACTACCTACACTTTGTAGAACCTATCAAGAAATCATAATGAAATCTCGCATGATGGGAAGTAAGCGTTTAACCGACATAGACCATGAGAGCTTGTCATGGAATCCGGTGTCATAAGTCCCCACACCGTAAAGAGGTGGTCTACTTGCCTAAGGAAGACCGGTATATAGCTTAATGGATCCACTAGCTACCTATGCGGGCACACAGTTTATGGGATAAGGTAGACGATCATTGAAACTCATGCCTAACTATTGGGGAGTTTCCATCTAACCAAATCCACTCGGTGCTTAGCCAACATTCCCATAGAATAGTTCGTTACATTGACATTATCACATATGAGAGGTGCCATTGGCCTACCAACTCCAAATTTCATTTATTAACACGTGAAAGGGTGCTTTAAGCCTACCGTTTCAAGGTTCATTTAGGAAAGCTCATTAACTCCTCTTGAAAGGGTGCCATGGGCCTACCGGTTCAAGTCTCATCATTAACCTTCATGGAAAAGTGCCATAGGCCTACCGATTCCAAGGTTCATTATAAGCTCGTGTGGAAGGGTGCCACTAGCCTACCGATCCAAGGATTCAACAATCAACAATATAATCATTTATACAAGAAAATGATGCATAAGCCCTACCAATTCAAGGTATACTTTATATTGAAGAATCCTTCATATTCTATCATCAACATTCATGAGTGTCAAATTGAGAAATAATCTTTCAATAGAAACACCTTTACGTTCATAACATGATCACATTATCTTCATTGAATTCTCATTCATATAATGTCATAATAACACTCCAATTTCTCATACTATGCCTTTAAGGCCCTAAGCCTCACATACCCATTCACCAACAATACACCATAAAATAAGCATGGGTAATGACATACTTCAACAATCTAAAGACCTTTAAACAAGTTTGATTCATATACATTCATTATCTAGCAACCCACTTCATAAAGGCATAAACTAGGAATAAAGAGAAATCATGGGTTCATGGAATATTTTCATCTTAAATCGTCAATACAACAACAATATAACCATAAAGTGCCATTAGAAACCTTTTAAAACCACTTGGTGGAAGAACCCATGAGATTGAGTGAAAACCTAGATTTTTCATACTTTGAAATAACTTTGGATTTGGCTCCTTGAATGGAAATTTAGACAAGGATCAAGACCACCATACCTTTGTTAAGATTCCCAAGAAAGTTTGATGAAGAAAGCCTTGAATCCAAAGCCCTAGCTCCCACTTCTTCTTCTTCTTAATGGAGGATTGTAGAGAGGGAAATGTTTTAGGGATGGGAATTGAACTAATGGTATCTAGGAAATAATATAAGTCCTTTGGAAGAATGGTCCAACACTTAGAAAAAAAATGAGGCGGGTGAACAGTAACCACATCTACTGGAAATTGCCTTTTCCTGTCGAACAGATTTTACAAAAATGGGCATAACTTCTTCGTCTGAACTCCGAATGAGATGAAACGAAGTGCGTTAGGTAGCTAACTCAAAGGGCTTTCCATGGATATATTATTGGCCACCCAAATAATTTGTGTGCTAGGAGATATGACCCTCCAAAGTAGACCCTCGAAAAAGGCTTCACTTGGAAATTTCGGATTTTGATACGGTTGCTCTAAAATTTGGGTTAGACCCATTTCCCACTCAATTTGACCCCCTAAACAAGAATATGAAGTCGGATTTTCAAAAAACGAAATGGATTTTTTTATATACAGCTAAACAAGTTTCCAGGTCGTTACACACGCTTTCAATAGCCCGTAGAAATATCTATTAATCGTAGACAGGTTCGTGGAACAAGACATTTAAAAGTTGGTTCTCGGGTCTATGTTTCACGAACCGAACGACGAGTCGTAGAGGTTCCCATGGTTCGTAAAAAGGCCTCATGGAAATCAAGTCCTGAAACACACTCCAGTAAGCTTCCTACGAGTGAGTAGAACGGCCCGTCAAAATTTCTACGAGCCGTAGAAAGGCCTCGTAATACTTAACTTCATAAATTCAGAAAACTCAGCAAGCTCCTACGAGAGGGTTTACAACCCATAGACTTTTGTGCGGATAGTAGATGGCCTTTCATAGACAACTTCTGTCAATTTTTATGGGGGTTTATTTTAGTCTTTTTCCATTCTTTCTTAATCTAAACCCCAATGTTTTTACACCTAATTAAGGTCATAAGAACTCCTTATCACAAAATTGAGTTGAAAGCTTTCTTATTGATTGATTTTGATATAAAATTCTACTTAAGTCAACTTCAAAGAATCATATCTCTTAGTATATAGTGAATTAGGTGGTCCATGACCTACCAAATTAAAGGTCTATGGGTCTTTTCTTTTTCCAACGCCACCAAGTTTGCCTCATTTCGAGTCTAGAGCAAAACGTTATGTCCATTTTAGTAAAGCTCTATCAGACGGTCAATGTTCTATAAGTAGAACTAATGATGGTGGAATGTTCCATGAACCGTAGAGCCTTGTGTGAAAGCTTTCTGCAAAAAATTTCATAAACTTTCTGCACAAATTTAAGGGTTATTTTGGTCTTTTTCCAAGTTTTTTAGTCCTATTTTAAGTCAATTTTAGGTGTTTTAACTAAGTATATCATTTGACTAACTAGTTTTCCTCTCAAAATTATCAATCGAAACATTCAAGTATCTAGAAATTCTCTCAAAACTCACCTAGGGTTCCTCTTCTCTATCAAGAACCCTAAAACCTTCAAGTCAAAAATTCAAGTACAAAGAGAAGTCTTTCACCTAAGATTTTCCCAAGTTCTTCCACTCTAGAAACTCCATAAAAGAATTTATTTTATCAAGATCAAGCACCAACATCCAAGAAAGGTAGTGTTCTTACTTAGGCTCAAGAAAAATCAATTCTCAATCAAAGTTTTCGGTCTAATAACTTTATAATCAGGTATTTAAGGCTAATCACAGGGATAGATTGAATTCGTCCTCACGCCCTACATCTAAATTCAGTCAGTAAAAAATTAATCTAGGGTTATACCCTTAGTTTTGAGAATTTCTGCAATGAGTTATATTATTGATTCCAAGTTTTAAATTCTTGATTATGAGTTGCTATTTATTATGCATTGATATCCTTGAGTTGTTGTTCATGTTTATATTTCCACATGAACCCCATTTACTAAGTTTTTGTTGAAAATATTTTGATCAAATATTTTTCCTTAAATTGATTTTGAGAAGTTAAAAGTGAGCTCAAGAGTAAAGTTTAAAGTATAATTTTTTAGTAGAGTTCAAGGAAACTAAATGATTCCAAAATGTATCATTTTACATGGAAAAGAGAACACTATTTTCAGAAAAGTATTAGAGTTTTTCAGACATAATTATTACAGAGCCTTTACCTCTTAAAGAGACCCTTTTGAGAACTTATCTCAATCCGGAGAGAGTATTTTTACTTGAGCATTGAGTTATATATTTTGAGAGTATTATTGAGCACTGATATAAGAAAAAATTCAAACAACTCAAATTTCTCATAAAATACGTAGCCAGCGTCTGTGATCGCACTGTCTTTCGGGTGATTCCTTACTGCCTTTGAGCAAATATGTATAGTAGATCCATGAGTTGAGTTTGTTTTATACCCTCACAAGGTATAAGATAGTTCTGGCGGAATAGGCGAGATGCTTTATCATCACGAGACTCATAGTGATGCTTGTAGGTTAGAGAAAATCCACGTACAATAAAGTAAAGTGTGTGTGTTTTTATATATATATATATATATTTTGTATCTACTTTTACTGCATTCTTACAGTAAGAGGTTAAATGATTTTCATCATGATTTATGTTATATTTCAGTTGAGTTACTTTCAGTCTTCCCGTTTAGTTTTTTATTTTATATAGCCCCAGAGGCGGACCCACACTATATGGACGGGGTGCATGTGCACCCGCTAACTTCCGAAATCATATATATATATATATATATATATTTAAAAAACTGGTAGAAATTAGGATATACTTAACAGTGCACCCATAAAAAATATAGAAGTGCCCTAGTGCTATTGGTAGAAGCTAGAGATACCACCCTTGAGACCAGGGTTCGAATCCAACTAAATTCCGTTTTTATTGTTTTTATTTTCAGTTTAGCTTTGAGCTCATATTTGAGCTATGTTTATATTGGTGCACCTAAAGTCTTCAAATCCCAGGTTTGCCTCTGTTTAGCCCTATTACATACTCATACATTCAATGTACTGATGACATTCAACCTGCATCATTTCATATTGCAGATTTAGGTACTTAGGATCATCAGGTGGAGTTCTGTTGAGATCACATGATTATCTGCTCATCAGCTTTTGATAAGGCCTTCTTGCTTTCGAAGGACTCCAGTTTTATGATTTGTTAGTAGTAGCGTTACAAGGTGTCGTGGGTCTTGTCCTGACACCTATCTACAATAGAGGCTTTATCGATAGATAATCTTGGTCAGTCTTATGGTATTCAGTTTCAGATTATTTAAAACTTTATATTTATAAATACTCAGTATTTTCAGATAGCTTTGAAATTTAGTAAACTGTTTTTAAATAATTCTTCAGTTTTGATGCTTGTGTATGCTTGAGTTAGTCTTCCACTTAGTAGTCAACAAGGACAAATGTTCGCTTAGGGACCAACAATGATTCTCAAGTGCCGGTCACATCTAGGGTGTAGGCTCGGGGCGTGACAAGTTGGATACCTTGGAGACATCATAGCTCCGCCCCTTGATATGAGGTAAAACTACTATGAAAAGGCAGGATCAAAGATGAAATATAATTATTAAATTATAAATAAAGACAAAATGAGAAGAAACATTAAGGTAACGACGTGACCACACCAAATTGGTCGTTACATAAAATGGATCTTTTGATTTCCTTATTTTTTTAAGGGAAATCATTTTCCTTAAATTTGAAAAAAATAAGTTGATTTGTAAAATATTTTCTAAAATATTTAAACCAATCAAACATCAAAAATTTAGAAACATTACTCTAGTAAAAAAAAAAAAAATTGTTATCCCCCACCCCATTTATTTAGTCCTTTACCCTAACCTATTATGTGATTACCCAATCCGCTCGACTCCATTCTAATAATAACTCACTTGCTGGTTTACTTGAAACAATTGAAAAAGACAATTATGTAGCATAAGTGAATGAGTATTAATAATTTTTCACGTTTAAATTTTTATCTATTACTCTATTGAACTCTCTATCGTTTTTGGCAATTGAAATGTTAATTATGTTTTAAGTTTTCTTTTTTCCTTTTCACAAGCACTATTATGATTAAAGGTGACAAAAATAACCCATAAAATTATAACATATTCAATCCATTCAAATTCGAATTTGATTATTGACCTACTCATTTTAACTCAACTCATTTTAATCTATCAAAGTTTGAGCTGATATCTTACTTAAATTAATATTGAGAAAACTTGTCTAGATATTTTCAAAAAATATATTTTATTTTATTTGATATGTTATATATGATTATAATAATAAAAAAATTATAAGGTATTAAATTATAAAAAATAAATAAAACAATCAAAACATAATAAGAACTAGGCGAGTTAGATTATAACTCAATTTTTAATCCATTTCATCTCAAATTCCCCAATAACTTTTGACACGCCCATTTATCAATTCAAACCATTTTAATTCCCAAAATTCAACCCATCCTGCCATTTGCCACCTATAGTTATGATGTTTTAATGTAATTGTAGTATTTAAATTAATGTAATTGTAGTATTTAAATTTAAGTTTTTTTTAAAAAAATAAAAATAAATTTAAGCATTCAATAGAAAAAGTAACAAACCAATAAAATATTGAAGTCTAATAATTCCATATAAACTTGAACAAACATTTTTTTAATAGAAACATTTTTATAGTTACAAACCAATAAAATATTGGCTAGTCATGTCTCAAGCACTCCTCATATTTCCTTCACGAAGGGAAAGAAAATGCATTTGTTGTCTGTATTCTGCATTCTGCATTTTTTTTTCTTTTCAAATACTTTTCGGATCCCAAATTTATGTGATGTAGTGTGATTGGATAAGAAAATATAAGAAATATGGAAGACTTTGTAGTGTTTCCAAATTATCCTTAAAAACATATATTTTCGTGGACTTTTTGTCAAATAAGTGAAATTCAATATGAGAAAAATGTTGATGTTGTCATTAAATATTCGCAAATAAGAAATATATCATTTTTTTTTAAACTTACCAGAAATAAAAGTCTGTCATATAAATTGGGACAAAGAAATAACAATCAATTGACAAAGTAAAATAAATCTAAAATTTTCCGTCTAGTATAATGATAGGCACTACCAAAGTGGATTGAGATCTCTTTATTCTTAATCGGATATTTTAAGCTCGAGTCATGAAATAAAAAAGGCCATTTGACATAAACAATACTCCCTTTGTCCACTTTTAATTGTCATGTTGCGCTTTACGAAAGTTAATTTGACTAATTTTCAAAGTTAAATTAGATTACATTAATTCGATATTTTAAGCAAAAAAAATTAGATATTCAAAAACTATCCGAAAAGTACTATAAATTCCAATTTTTTGCATATCAATATGATGAAAAAATACATCATAAAATGTTAGTCAAAGTTATTATCGTTTGACTCTAAAAAAGGAAAATATGACAATTAAATATGGACGGAAGTAATATATATTACCCTCATAATTACCATTTATAGTAATATAATGTAGTTTACCATTTATAACATTTTTGACTTCCCCCATCTCCCTTCTCTCTTTTTTTTTCTCTCTGTTCATCTTTCTCTATGTTCATAATTTCAATGCATGTGGTGATTATATAATTAAAATATTTTTAATACAAATATATTATAAGTATTATTCTTGAATTTCAAACATTTCGATATTATTTAAATTAGTTTATATTTTTTGAATTTATAGTAATGTATAATATCGAATTCGAATTGTATTATAACTATAGTTTATATTTATACAATTTTAATACATACTTTTCAAAGCTTCACCTCTTTTTTTTGGTAAATCACCATCACCAGACTATCAATTATTTATATTTAATACAATTTTGATACAACTTTAATACAATTTTTTAGAACTTCACCTAATATATAACTAAAATATTTTATAAGTATTATATGTGAATATCAAACATTCTGGTACTATTTAAATTAGTTTACATTGTTAGAAATGTATTATATTTGTTCTGCAATAATAATACGATTTTGATACAACTTTAATACAATTTTGATACAACTTTAATACAATTTTGATACAACTCTTATACAATTTTAATACAACTTTAATAAAATTTTGATACAATTTTAGTATAATTTTGATATAACTTTAATACAATTTTGACACAACTTTAATACAATTTTAATACAATTCTAATAGAGATTTTATATCAAATGATTATTAAAGCTAAAACTATGTCATATATGATAATAAAAAATAAACACTTAAAAGTATAATTAATCAAATAAAATATATTATTTAAGTAAAAATCACAATAAAAAAACTTATAGAAGATTATCTCCTTATTGACCTTTTCCCACACGAATCAAGATTAGTTTGCTCAATGAATTTCGAGTACGGGCCGATATTAAAAAAAATATTCTCCCTTCGTCTCATTTTATGTGACACTTTTCTTTTTAGTCGTCTAAAAACAATATCACCTTACTATAATTAGAAACAATTTAATTTTAAAATTTTCTTTATATTCTTAATGAAATGATTTACAATCACACAAATATCTAATAATTATTTCAGACTACAAATCTCAAAAGTCTTCCTTCTTTTCTTAAATACCATGTCAAATCAAAGGGTGTCACATCAAATTTGACCGTAATTTTTTCATGTCTTTTAATTGTTTTGCATTGTCAAAATTCTTGTGACTTATAAAGTACTTTTTATGTAGTTTACAAATATATAAATTTTATTTTAAAAAATTTGAACATTCCACGCACAAATTATCCGTTAAACTTAAACTATCTAACTTTCAAAAAACAAACTAAAAAGTGTCACATAAATTGTGATTGAGGGAGGGTATATATATAATGATAGACTACTATGCATAAACAGTCTAATTAGTCACCAACAAAGACCAACCGATTAATATACATTTAAAAGTGGTGTAGTTTGTTTTGCCTTTTTGCTTGAAAAGAGAATGTTGAGAGTGTTGTATCTCAGTTAGTCACATCAAGCATTAATACTTCCCTATGCATTATTTAATCTTTCAAATAATAACCTAATTGATGGCATAAACTAGTATACTAGTTATGGGAAATTTCTTAGCTCTTTTTCTTTGAGTTCAATAAAAGTCACAACATTTCCACTATTTGAAACAAGTTGTATCCTTTTATTTAGTTGAGTTATTGATCACAAACTACATTAGGGCATGTCCAAAAATAATTTCTTGTCCCATCAATCAACTTTTAAGCAAATGCATTAGCTTGAGATAAGTATTTCATTTTCATAGGTCCACCTTAGGTTATTGATATGTTTTGATAGATCTTATCTTTGATTTCTCTTGCTATCAAGATAAGGAGTTAACACTTGTCTGCCACTCTTTAGCTTATTAGTGGACATCTTTGTTAATACACATAAATTATATTGGAACTCACTATTATATCTTGTACAGTACATTCTTTGAGAATTCTTATGCTACTAACAAATAAAAGAAAGTAACAAAAAGGTTGATTGCTTAGTGTGGTTTAATTTATTGTATATCTTCCAAATATTTATTTGGGAGATAAAAAGGATCTTGAGGAATTATAAGATAATTAATTGTGTGAATGATAAAAAATACATCTAAAGTATTTTTATTTTTTGAGTTTCATATATACCTAAATTAGTAAGTGTGCAAGTTTTCTATTTGAAATCACAACATCAAAAATGATCTTTAGCGGCAATTAATTAATGACAATAGCTTAATTGCCACTGAAAATGTATTTTTAGCAGCATTTAACACTCTTTGTAAATTATCCTAAAGCCTATTGCGGCACTGGATCCAATGACAATTAACTAATGCCGGTAAAGATTTTATCACTCTTTGTTAATGTGTATATTTATTGTCGCTTAAGATTATTTTTATTGTAGTGACTATCAACAAATGTTTATCAAAACTAGGGGTGGCTATTGTGGGATTGGGTTAAATTTGGGCGGGTCAAAATGAATCAAGACCCAACCCAAGCCAAATTTATTTTGATCAAAATGGGTTGGGTCAAAACGGGTTAGGTAACGGGTTAGTAACAGGTCATAACCCAACCCGTCCATTTTTTACTAAGTTGTAATAGCTTTATTTGTTATTTATAAGCTTTTCGTACCTAATAAAATTATTTTTTTCTTTATTATATTATATCTATATATAACGTAACATATAAAATAAAATAAAAAGTTTTAAAAAAATATTTTGACAAGATTTCTCAAAAATCAATTTGGGTTACATATCAACCCATTTTTGACGGGTTGAAATGAGTTGGGTTGAAATGGATTAATTAAGCTAACAAATAGGCGGGTCAATAACCAACCCAAATCTAAATGAATTGGATTGAATTGAGTTTTGATTTTGCCACTCCTAATCGAAACACACCTCGATGGTTACTAAATCAAGTGTCTGCATACAATCGCTTCTAGACGTGTGACAACTCAATTTTTTCATTAAATTTCATCCACCTAACATATGTAATAACAACTATACACTATAACAAAAATAACTTTTAACGGCAATTAAAATACACATTAACAAAGAATGCTTAAGTTTTTAATGACATTAGTTAATTGTCATTAGATCCAGCTTTAGTCTTTAGAGATATTTACAAATAGTGCTAATTATCACTTACATATTTAGAGGCAATTAAGTTATTGTCGTTAATTAATTGGCGTAAAAAAAAATTTTGGCATAGTGATATGAGTTGTTCCATTAACTTTTTTAACAAACATCAATTTAATTAATTCCTTTTAAATCCTATGCTCATTCTTCTTTAGTTCTTTATCATTATTTCTCAACCATTTTCTTCTTGTGCAAGGGCTAATCAAATTGTCTTCTTTATTTTTGCCCTCTTCCTCTTTTTTCATTGGTCATATTTTCTTTTTATTTCTACAAAATGAGGGTGAATGTCTTTTACAAATGTGAAAGCCCCACAATGATAAGAACATCAACAAGAAATAGTCATCTGGAATGTCTTTATGCAGCAAATTCCACACAAACACACAAAAAAAGACCAATAAAAGAGAGTTTAAGTAAATAATGTGTTAGTCAAAATCACCTTTTCAATCGATAAAAAGTCTTAAATTTTAAACAAAATATTAACCTTTGTAACTTTTAACCTAACAATTTACTTAGTATTTACATCGATATTAGTCGAAGTGTATTTCGATAAATATTTGGTGATAGTTCAGGTAAAAGACTCGCACACATGATAGTTTAAGTATGAAACTCGAAAAATCGTCATAGAAGAATTATTTATCCACGTGCTGTACCACTTGACAATTATTTATTTATTTTGAAAAAAGAATGTAGTACATGAACCATAAGATATTAGTCGATATGTGTTTTGATAAACATTTGTGATAGTTCGGACAAGAAAACTCGTACACCAATAATTCTATGAAAGTCAAAAATTTAAAATACTTCAAGTGTGTATTTTTAACCATTCACTCTAATTAATTATACAAAATGATGGCCTATTGTTAAGCAGTGTAGAACTCCATAATTAATGTAAATATAGAAAAAGCAATATTAAAAATCTGACGGTAACATATATCCAAGTAGCATTATTTGAGAAATCTTGACTATATTGCGAAGCTTCAATGTGAAATTAGTGGACTCCACATATTCAAATTCTTGAAGAGAAAAAGTCTTTTTGTACCATTTGCTTTTTTCACTATAATTTAAAATTTACCCTGACACTGAACCTCGTTATCGTCCGTATTTTTCCAATTAACTTTATTAAAAATTTAAATAGATCCACATACACGTTGGTTGGCAAGACTTTTTCCTAGTGACTTGGTAATACTATATCAAAATTGCTTAATTTCGAATAATACAAAGGTCAATCTAACCTTTTTTCACTTCATCATAATTCAGTACATATATCATAACAACAACAATAACATATTCAGAGCAATTTGATTCCGTCAATATTTTTGAACAATTGCACTGCATGCATGTAGATGTTGTCACGTGAAAGTAATGTTGCATGGATGGGGACATGATTAATCAGATGCTTTTTTTCTGATCAAACTAGCTAGTGTTTGAGTTCTATATATATGTCCTTTTTTTTGTAAAGTAGTAATAAAGTATGGTGCATGTTCATTGAAAGACATAAAAGTGGGGCTAATATCCCACATGGAAGATAAAGTTTTTGCTGTTTTCAATTAACTTAAAACAGTACACGGATGGCAATAATGAATGGCTGGCAAACATTATATTATAATTTATACATACTATTTAATATTACCCTCCATGTCTATTACCACAAATTAATATTTGAAATAGAGAAAGGGCACATGATATGAATGTTATTTCAGGGTGCACTATGACCCTACCATAATGAATTTCAAAATGTATGTATGCGTGTATGTCAAAGTAGCCAAATTTAAGTTTAATAGTTGAATTCTTTGAAAATATCATGAGTTCAGAATTCTTAAATCAAAATGGTAATAGTGGAAAATAAATTATAACTTTTCGGTATGTCATCTTCAATAATATTCACTTAATATGGACTAGAGGAAGTACTATTTAGAAGATTATTTATCTTGATAATAATTTGCAAGTATTTGACTCATAATTATAAAGTCTTCTTATTTTCACAATCTCACATAAAATAGAACAAATGAAATATTTTTTAGAGTTTTTCACATATATAAACTTATAGTGTTAGAGGGAAAATGATGGGTTATAAGGTCCACTTTATCAATACTCCAAATAGGTCCCACTATGCCTTGTTGTGTGTTGGATTTATCTATATTTTGTTGTACCTTATACTATATATCTTCATTTATAAATAGAAGGCTAGCTCCTTTGGATGTTGATTAATTAATTAGTGAAAGTTTGGTTAGAGAGATCAAATATAAATGATGATGAGGGTGCTGAGATTTTCAAAGTTAAAAAGAATGGTGAAACAATTAAAGGGGAAGCTCTACATTATGAGGATTTGTATAACTATGCTTTTGTGTTGGGACAAGTACTACTCTTAGAATCTATATTAATCATTTATCATGATGGTTCAATTTAATTCATAGATTTCTTGCTTTCAATTTTGCTTTTTTCATCATTATGTAAATGGCTTTTTTCTTGTCTTTTTCATTTTTTACTTAACTCTTTTTTAGTTTTCCTTAGAGTGTTCTGTAATATATTTTTCCTTTTGTTTTCTCTTATTTGTATTATTAGTATTAAATAGATTGTTCATAATCAACAATTCTAATTTTGTAATAGTAATTATATATCTTCATAATTTTTCTATATCGATTCATTTAGCGGTAGGTAGGATCATTAATATTAAGATCTAATATTGTGTTGTAGAGTTAATTGATAAGTATTATGTGCAGCATGAATGCATAATTGTATCATTGTACCACCAACAGATGTAGTTGAGTGGATGGTATTGTTCCTCTCTTAATAAAGGTCTCGAGTTCGAGCCCTGGATATGTAAAAAAAATCCTTCATCTCCTCAAATAGAGCCCTAAGCGATACGAATTCAAAAGAATGCATAATTGTAGGCATAATTAGCTAGGATTAAGTACTATTAATAAAGTGTCTAAATATATGCATGCATGCATGCATTTTCTCAATAATTTTGGATGTTTTTATTAAGGATGTTACACTTTTATTTACTTAATTATATGTTTTATAATAAAAAAATTGAATTAGATTGATAAACCATTCAATTATGAAATGGTATGATGATCAAGGGAAATGAATTTGTATTATCTCAAAAGAATCCATATATATCCCTTCCATGAATTTCCTTATTATGGGAAATTGTTAAATTGTGTGAGCAAATTATCTCATCTAAATCTGATTCTTTTTTCATAAATCAAGCAAGCAATATTTTTTCGATAATGGGTGGTATGATGCAAAACTACAATCTCTTGCTTGCTCAGATTCCTTGTAAGAGTATGTGTAAATATCTCATATAAAATCAAATCGTTATAAAGAGCACACATTTTTCTTAATTAGTTTGTTTTCAAGTCTATTTACAACCTTTTGGAATGCTTATTCCAACCAACTATGACAAGATGATGGCTAAGGGAACATTGTACTTTTCATCATTTTGCAAGAAATCAAATTAAAGTTCATGCATACTGATATTATTTGGGGTCCTTTCACATCTTTTCCCAACAGTATAAATATTATCTTTAGAATAATTTAAAGAATCTTTCATTATTATCCATCCCCAACTAAGAACTATAGCTATTTGTATTAATAAATATCTCCACAACACCACAGTAAAAAAAGCATTTAGTGACAATAATTTTTCTTTTAATAGTAATATTTATCGTCATAAGAACATTTAGCGATACTAATTGAGTTGCCATTGTATGCATATAAAGTCGCTAAAATTTTTAACAATATTTATATTAATTGGTGTGGTCATGGTATAACCATATTTATTATTATTGTTGGTATACTGCAATATATATATATTGTAAGTGACAAAATGGGCTTGTGCAGTATTGAAATAGTAGACAACTAGGGAGACAAGCTGTTCACTCTGCTTAATCTTCTCCCAAAACCAGTGGGACCCTTACAAACTGACACACACCCAATTAGCAAACGACATCTGGCCACTAGCTACCTCAATTTTATTATTATTTTTTTAATTTTTTTTTTTTTTTTTGTCTTTACAAAAGTTCCCACTATATATCTTGGCTATCAAAGAATCATTGTTATTTTTCTCCATTTATTTCTTGAAAATATCCAAAGAGTTCAAACTTTTTCAAGTATCTTTTTTCTCACTTGTTTTTTGTTAGTTTTAACTCCGATCCATCCAACTTGTTTGGGATTGAAGCGTGTAAATAACATAGTTCTATATGATCATGGCAAGGGACATAGTACTATTGCCAAGAAAATGTAAGTTTAGGTCATGGCAAAGATGTAGTAGGTACATTCAAGAACAAAGAACAAGGATTTATATCATTTGGAGATGCTCAGTGGCTCTTCTTCTTTGGAATGACAAAATGATTGAGCATTTTGATGATGAAGAGACATCAATCTAACATATATATATATATATATATATATATATATTATAGTAATTAAATCTTTCTAGTGTAATTTATCCATCTTCTTGTGAAAAGGTTAAGTGTGTATCAGCAAGTGAAACTAAAGAGCATGTATACTATTTATCATGTCATATCTTATGTATAGTTTAAATTCATTACATGGCCAGCAGTTGCAATCGCGATCCAATGATTAGTTGTCAGGTTTGATAGAACTCAATATTAGCGATCCTATATTAGATCCTATAATATGTATATATGTAGAAAAAACAAGTACTAATAAATATTGTAGATGTATGATAAATCGACTCCTTCTTCTTAAACTCACAATGTTTAAATTTTGGATATTCTATTTGGCCACCTCTATTTATCATGTACCTACTCTCTTTTTTTTTTCAAAAAAGTTTAACAGATATCCAAATTATAGGTAACTTTAGAAGAATATTCTATTTGGTCGCTCCTATTTAACATGTAGCTACTTTTTTTTAAAATACTTCAATATAACTTCAGAAAAAATTGTTTCTACTATATTGTTTTTGTCTTCCTCCTCTTCTTTTTTTTTTTGGGTACAAAACGACAGTAATATATATTACTATTACTTAGCATCAGTACAAGAGAGTGGCAAAGCATGACTATTATTAGTATATTGTGAGGAGGGTAGGGGTTGATTACAATATTTACTAATACTATTGGGGGATATACGCCTAGCAAAAAGAGTTCCGACTTTGTCTGCTTCTAACTTTCCTACCGTAAACAAAGGAAGAACTACCGGCCATAACAAAACGGAGTTTGTCATCTCTAACTTAGTACCCTCCTTAGCTAAGATATCTGCCACTTGATTCTCTTCACGATTGTTATCCTGCACAAGAGGTTCCCCAATTACCAGATTAGATCCCTGCAATCAGATAATATGTTAGTATTGGACAGGTGATCCTTCTTAGTTGTTGGACAATAACATTTTTCGATTTTTTCACAATTAAAGTATAATATTTTGAAGAAGTTGTCTTGAATTTTGAATATGAATAATAATTTTAAATCAAAATGAGCGTTGTTGAAAAAAGTGGAAAATCATCATTGTTGCATGATAGTTTGTTATTGTTTTAACAAATTGACGATCGAATTGTTTATTCTTTATGAAATATGGAACTTATATATGTCTGAAGCAGCCTTACCAAAGCTACAACTTTTAGTGAAAAATGTTCAAAGTTAAACTTGGCAAGTCAAATACAAACTTTTACAATATCAATTCCATATATGTGAAGTGGTGCAAAGTAAGCATATTTGAAAAAAATAAATAATTCAACTTCGAGTATATAGCTTAAATGGTGGCCCAAAAGCAAATATTTATACACAAACTCAACTATTTTTTCTTTTAAAGATAATAGTATTATTTAACCTTTTTCAAAACTTTTATCCTTTTACTTAGTTGGTGATTTGAACCCATTAATTTTATAATCGAGGTACTAGAAGATACTTTCTTACCTTAGCAACCCTCATTTTTTTTTTAAAAAAAATAGAACATTATTTTGTTAGTGGCCTAGTGGGTATGGCTATTCCTCTGAACAAATTTTGAAAGAAATAACTATTAAATTTTTGGGTGATTAAAATTGTATTTAGTTTTAAATTTTCCAGTTATTGACCAAAATGATGTGTAAATTAGAATGAGAAAAAGGACAAATATACCCCCGAACTATATATCATAAATGGTATGCATATACCCTCCGTCATACTTTTAGGACATTGGTGTCCCTGCCATTCAAAAACTAGAGCATATATGCCCTTCACTTTAACGGAAGACAAAATAAGGACATGTGGCATAATCTTATTCGTCGATTCAATATTTAATAAATATCGGATCAATGGATAAAATTATGACATGTGTATGTCCGTTAGTATAAAGGGTATATATGACAACTGAAGATAATCTTGAGGGTAGAAGGATTCTATTGTTTGATTGGAGTTTTAATCAAACTATCGATTGAATTCAGTCAGTTCTCCAAAAAATAATTTGAGATGTCGAATTTAATTTGTAAGTACATTTTGCGCATGAATGACCAATGACAAAGTTTAAACGAAAAAACAAATAAACTAGGCAACGGCGTTTTTCAAGATTATATTTATTTTTGCATCACGTTTCTTAATTAAAAAATAATCTCCATATATATTCTTTAGCACCCAAAAAATAAAATTTGTGTACACTTCATAATTAGTCAGCAAAACAGACTGAAATTTTGTTTTTTGTTCAAAATAGATGATACACGTATATATATAATATTATATTGAAAGTGATTTTTTTTTTTTTTTGTAGTTGATGTTTGAAAAATAATATTTATTTAGATATAAGTTAATTTCTCTTGAAAAAAAAAGTTAAGAGGATTTGTGAGTAAAAATGATCTTTTCACTTTAATACTACTCGAATAAATTTTCAATATTTCACAAGTTATTTAATTACTGACATTCAATATTTGCAAATATATACTTTCAATATATAAAATCAATATAAATAATGAACTTCAATTTCCAAATATTCTGACATTATTTATGGACAAAAAAAAACACCAATAAATTCAACCGGTTAGGTGGAAAATTGTATGAAATAGCAAACTATTAATTCAAATTAAATGTTATAGCCATAGTTTATTTTATTTGTAATTCGCAGCAAACATCCCATTATTTTGCCATCTAGTTCGGTATACAATTAGTCATTTTCGGTATACAATTATTCATTCTGTATACAAATATATAAAATGCATTTGTGTTTGTATAAAGCGAGAGAAAAGTGTATATACAAATACAAATACATATATTTTCGTCCTATACACTTATAATTATACAAATACAGTACAAATTACAATGTATAAATGAATTTATATAAAACTGAACAATTTGTATAAAATTAGATGTATCTAGCAAATTATACAAATCAAAAGCTCCATAACAAACATAAAATTTGTTATGGAGCGTAATTATGCAAACTATAGTTATAATATACAAATATGATTTTTATGTTTGTTATATGTGACAGTTACTCTTAAAAGTAAAACAAAGTCTGATAAAACACTACAGTTTACTATAATGGTATGCCATCAATGGGTGTGGTAAAATAAAATAAAATAAAAACTCCATACTTAGTCAAAGTTTTTAGATTTGAGTTCTGGAATGAATTTCTTTTAATAGTTAGGGAGCACTAAAACATTGCAGAGTGAATCTTCTATGGTACAAAGCCAAATTAGTCGGATCAATAAAGTTTGAACGCTGAATGATAATCTATATATCAGGAGAGCAAAAACAACATGTTTTGATATTGTCATATAATCCATGTCCACTTTTAGATTTGAGTTCTGGAAGTGCCTGAACTTCAATTGTCGTTATATTATAGTTAGCAGCAATGGTAAATATGAGTATTTACAACTAACTTTCTATCTAAATATTGCTAAAGACTTTAATGACTCTGATTTCAAGTCGATCAGATTTTTCACCAACAAGGACCTAATCAAGGACCCAACAGTCTAATACGTACAATCTCAGATATATGTGTGGATATATGAGCTTTTGGAGTTGCTATGATTTTGCCTTTTTATTAGTTATGTTTAAAAAGAGAATGTTGTGATTGTAGTGTCTTAGTTAGTCCACATCAAATACATGCATTATTATTAATATTAATGTGGGAAACTTCCCCACACTCACTTTGGTCTTTTCCTTTGAGTTCAATAAAGTCACTACAAAAATTAAAAACAACTTGTCATTTTAATAACCTGTCACACCTTTCAAACAGGATTAAGCGTAAATTAAGGGATAGGTTGTACTTATTATATAAATATTAATTATTGATGGAAAACTCCATAAGAAGAGGGCCAATTTTAATTTTAATCTTGTCCCATCAAAGGGACTTTGAGTATGCATTAACTTGAGGTAAGTGTACAATTCATTTTAGGTCCACTATTAGGTGTTTGATATCTTATCTTTGATTCCTCTTGCCTATAAGATAAGGATCTAACACTTCTCTACCATTCTTTAATATGCTAGTGGGACATATATGTTTTATTTATCAAATTCAAACTTAATAAAATCTTCAATAGTACAATTGATTTTTTTTTTCTTCAAGAGGAAATGTTGCTATTAAAAAGATAAAACACATGCAAAAGAATCAAGTAAAGTTACCCACCCACTTACTACTTAGATACAACACCCATCCTTCTTTTCAATTTATGTGTCAATGTTTGTTTAGGCACGAATTTTATAACAAAAGAAAAATGAGTCAGTTATTAGAGGAATTTTAATTGTTCGATTGGTTGACTATCTAAATTTTCACATTGTTGCTGAGGATTTGATTTCCCAATTCCCACCTTTGCTAGGTTAAATATGATCTTTAGCGGCAATTAATAAGCTCAATTACTGCTAATTTTAAATATGTTTTTTTAGAGACTATTAACACTCGTTGTAAATATCTCTAAAGTATATAATGATATGGATCTAATGACAAGTAATGTCGATAAATACTTTAGCCCTCTTTTATTAATGTGCATATTTATTGCTGCTAAAAGTTATTTTAATTATAGTGTTAATAGTTCCCTCCCTCATGTCTCTTTCCTCTACCCTTTTTAAAAAGGAAGAAATCATAATTATAATATTTGTGTGGGCTATAAATTATCTCATTAAACTAAAATAAGAAACTTAATTAAAAGTTAAATGCACTATATCGAGAGATTCAACAAATCTCCATAGATAATCATATTAAGAAAGTTTGTGCTGAACTCTGTCTAAACAGAATTAACTGTGTATAGTTTGATGGTTAGTTATATACGTTGCCTTTCAAAATAAAATAAATACAGAAAAAAAATCATCATTCTTATATATTTTCTTCGTTTCATTTTTACTAGATCTTTATGCCAAAAATATTTTTTTCTTTTTACTTATATATTTTAACAAATAAAGAGAGATTTATATTTTTTTTCAATATTATCCTTATAATTAACTAATTACATAAAGTAATAACAGTCAAACTTAATTTCCAAAAGATAATTAATAAAACAAATCCCAAATAAAAATTTTCATAAAAAATGTCAAATCAACAAAGATCAAGTAAAATGAAACATATGAGTATTACCGTAAATACAACCTAGAAAACATAAGAGTAGAAGGGAGAGGTCTTAGAGAGTATGTGACCCTAATGGCGACGAATCAAGATAAATAACTCATAGATTTTTAAGCTGACAAACTACTAAGAGATAACACAATTTTATATGGTACCGCGCTTATGTTTGGACCGAATAATATTTAGTGTATCTAAAGGACAAATCTTTATAGGTCATGTGAAGTTTATTGTTGCATGAATGTTGGCATTCCTGGGTCGTGGAGGTTCTTCACAATCTATAACTTCTCATTTATATATGTCTCTCATCTATGTGTAAAATATAAAATATATAACTATATAATAAATTAGGAAATTAAAGAAGTAATATAATAATAGTGTTGATGAAAAGACAGACAGTGGGGCTAATTACCCATATGGAAGATAAGATGTACATTAATTAGGAGTTAATACCTCAGATGGTCACTCAACTATCCACTTTTGCCTTAAAAAATCACTCAACTTTTAATTTTCACTAAAAAGTCACCATGTGAGTGACTTTCTGAGGAAAGACTGGATAGTTGAGTGACCATCTGAGGTATTAACCCCATTAATTAGATACATATAACTTAAATATAATTGTTAACACGTATGGGTGGACCGTGGCTAAGCTATCGCGGAGCTAGTAGCTCATATGCAGGTGTGTAATCGAACTCAATACATTTTGTTCAAATAATATATTTATGTTATTGTGTACGAATATTAAATTTAAAACTCGATTTTTATCACATTATCGTAAATTTCAAAACTCATAAACTTGAAATCTTAGCTTCGTGTCTGCGGGAGGCAATCATGATTATAGTGGCAGACAAAGGTTTATCTATTTATGTATGTACTTAGAAGACTTAAACCCGAAAGGACACGTGACATGGATGTTATCTCAGGGTGCATTGTGACCCTACCCCTACTCTAATACCTAATTAAGTCACATTCTAATTAATATATAATTATGTAGTTAATTAATCAAATCAAAGTCAAGTCTTCATGTATAAATAGAAGGTTCATTTGGAGTTTTTGATGAGTAGCTTATTTGGTGCAAGTTTTTTTGTGAAATATTTTTTTTAAAATCAATTAAGAGGAAGATTTATAATAATGATGAGGAAGCAGATGAGATTATCAAAGGTAAGAAGAATGGTGAAACAACAAAAGGGAAAGCTCTACATTATGAGGATTTGCATAACTATGCTTTTGTGTTGGGATAAGTAATTTTAGATTATTATTTTTTACCTTCAGTTTCGTTTTATAATGGTGTAAATCACATTTTTTGTTTTGTGGATTTGCATAATTAACTATACTTTTGTGTTAGGACAACTTCTCCTAGATTAATCTATATTAGGATGATTTAGTTTTTTTAGATTTGTTGGGTTCAATTTTTATTTATTTTCATAATTAACTATGTAAAAATTGTGTTCTATCTTCTTTTTGATAATTGTAAAT
Organism: Solanum commersonii; assembly: GCA_029007595.1. Taxonomy (NCBI): domain Eukaryota; kingdom Viridiplantae; phylum Streptophyta; class Magnoliopsida; order Solanales; family Solanaceae; genus Solanum; species Solanum commersonii. The sequence continues at coordinate 1,138,373 of JAJTWQ010000118.1, forward strand.
TACATTTTGTTACTTGTCCTTCTCATTAAAAGTCTCTTTCCTTTTCTTTTTCTTTAATATGTATTAAAATATTCCGTTCATAACCAACATATGTGTGTGTATGTTCCACAAATATAATTTATTTATTATTTTACCAAATTAAAATAAAATAAAATAAAATAATTGATTTTTATAATTTGGGGGAATGCAATGCATGTATGTTATCAATTTATGAGAATGAAATCAAATTGATGAATCATCCTATTGATTAAATGAAGATTTTCAAATTTAAAAAAAAAGAGTTTAACTTATGTACACCGATTTGTATAGTTTTTTTTTTTTTTTAACAATGTGAGGATAAAAATAATTTACAACGACATAAAAATAGTAATCTTATTTTAATAACCTAAAAATGCAATAAATAATCTGCTCAAACTAGTTAAAAAAAAATGATGGTGTGAAGATTATTTACTTTGTTACGATAACTTAAATCCGACAAATAAAATATATATGGGATATAGTGCAAAGGGGTTTACAGGACCCTTTTGATTTCTTCGTGTGTTCACTTTAAATTCATTTAGTAAAAATTCTGACTGTGTTATTAATGTGAATACGGGATATAAGGAGGATAACATGTCGAAGAAGAGATGAGTGAATAATGAACTTATCAATCTAAAAAGAATCCAAATTCCTTGCAGTATTTCCTGTACTCTATATGGCCTTTGGAATAAATAAAGGGACTATGGGACAAGATGCCTAAGAGCATTTTCATATTGTAAAAATATCAAAGTTCATGTATTTTAAACCGACTATAACGATTTTATTCTTATCTTCCCATATATTCTCTTCTCAACTGTAAAAAATCATAGTTGTTGAGAATAATTAAACAGTAGCATATCTTAAAAATATATTCACAAGGTGTTGAAAAAAAAAACTTTTTTTATAAGTGTGACAATTTGGTTGAGTCACTTAATTTTTTTTTGGAGTTTGGCAGGGAGACAAGCTGATCACTCTACTTATTCTTCTACCAAAAACTTAGTAGGTCCCTTTACAGGCTAGCACATACTCACCAATCAGCAAACAACATCTGTCAATTAGTTAACACAAAATTATTTTTTTTGTGTTTTCAAACTATATATCTTGTCTATCAAACAATACAATCTTTATTCATTTCTTGAATAGCCAAAGTTTTATCAAGTTTCATGATCATGAAGACAAGGGACTTATTATTGCCAAGAAAATTGAAGTTTAGGTCATGGCAAAGGTGTTGTAAGTATATTCAAGAACAAAGAACAAGGATTTATATTATTTGGAGATGTTCAGTAACTCTTCTTCTTTGGAATGATAATATGATTGAGCATTTTGATGAAGGAGAAACAACAATATAGCATACTTTGTGTAATATCTTTTGGTAAGTTTTTTAGTAATTCAGACATCTTGTTGTTTTTATTGGCACAATCAAGTGTCTTTGTGAAGTTTAGAAAAAAGACAACTTTTATGTAGTGAATTTAAATTCTGAATCCATAAATCTTTGGAAATGATCAAGCAGAGTTCAAAGGGTCTTTACTCACACCTCGTGTATACATCAACTCAATGAATACATGACATGTTTTATATGCTTTGTTATCACTTAACCGCGGTTAAGTGAATACACATTCTTGCCTCAGTATTATCACTACTGTAGTTTTTAAAGTAGGGAACATGAAACCAGCTTCAGAGTTTCATCTTATTTCTTTGCCAAGAATGGGAGGCTTATTCATAGTTACTATTAATTTGTCTTTACAAAGCAACATGGAAATCATATTATTCCCATAAAATTAATGAATCTGAGATGTATCATCATACAGTGGGCATGTATTCACATAAATATGTATATCCTCACAAGATTATTTGTGCAAATTGCACAAGCATTTTTTTTCCTTTCCTCGGCGTTTGCAGACTCTGGTTTTACACATTACTGAGATAGAGAAGCTTTAGCTTACTATTTATCTCTTGTTCTCAAGGAGAGGCTCTCTAAGACTCCCTTGTATTCTTCTTGAGGTAGAAGAGTCCTCACTGGACTTCTTGGGGCTATGTCCTTCCTTATTTTGGCCTCCCTGAAGAATCAAATTTAAAAAATCCGCGATTATCAGGAAAATGTTTAGCTCAAACTACATTAGGAAAAAGAAAGATATAGACAGAACTAGATGCATTATTAGGTGCACAACAAAGCTCATGTTCCATGTAGTCATTTACGATCAGTTGATGTCAAAATGGAAATCGAGTTTCTTGCAACCTTAGTTATGTATTTTAGAAATCTTATATGGTGAACATTGACTTTCAAGAAAGTTTCGTCATATTTCAGGACAGTTGTACACAATATATGTGGACTTACAGCTGCCTTTTGGGCTGTTAATCTACGAATTGATGGAGCTCGTGCCACAACTGAAGCAGCTGCTGCTGCAGCCACGCGTATCCTGTTAAAATCAATGTTAGAAATTAGAATATCCTCTCCAATACATATAACACTGATTAGATATAACTAAGTTCTCTAAATCTGTTTCACCTTCTATGTACGTCAACATACTCATCGGTCTCGTCTACTATTTCCTCCTGCACCATGACCAGTTTTAAAATGTAAGTACCACTTGTTAATCTAGATATGCAGAAGAGGATGTATGAAAACAAAAAAACGCCTGTAGGTACCTGTAAAAGTTCTTCGAATACATCTTCCAATGTGATAATACCTATTACTTCACCATCCTCGATATCATCTGATGACTGAGTCAATGCATTTGTCAGTGAGTCACCAGATGTCGGTGAGGTTACTGCTGCTGGTACTGTAACTTTTACAATATCAACAACAACACTATCTGATTTATCATTCTTTTCTTTCAAGCGAGGTATAGTTAACAGAGAACTTTCACCAGTGACTGCAACATCCTGAGATATCTCTTCCTCAATGACCAAGGGAGGCTTTTTGCTTTTTCCTCTAATCTTCACTACTGCAGCCATATGACTGCTACCCTTTTGGAACTCATTTAGTATGTCATACAATGGCATATCAGCAGGAACTCTGAAAGATGTATGAAAAACAACATTTTGAGCATAATCGTAAAACACATTTAAGTATAGAACTAGAATTTAATACCGTGGAATTCTTCGAATTGAAACAGAACTAACTGGCGTCTCTGTTTCCGGCCGCACAGTAAGAAGACTTTTTACCTAACATTATTCAAGTACCAAATCATCATGACTTCAAAGAGTAGCAAGATTACAAGTGAAACGTGATTTGAAGGTTATGCAAAACTCACCAGAAGTAGACCAATAATATTCTTTGGATTGCCAGAGTACACAGGAACTCTGCTATGACCCCTAGCAAGAACTTTTCCCATTGCCTCCCTATGATGGGGAAAAAAGAAGCGATTTAATCACTTGTTACACATCCAATGTTGTCTTCCTCCTATGGCAAGATGCATTCAGTCTATATTCTTATTTTTAAAAAGTAAAAGTGAATATTTGACTAACACTTCAACAACAATGCATCCATAGCTAGATCCTTCAAAATCCTTACCACATCCCGTGTCGATCTGACGCGATTTGGGTGTGGGTGGGACCCGCACTGGATTTGGTCAACCTAACTACTATACTATGGCCATGAGTATAGGCTGATTTGGTATTTGGTGCGATTTGGGTTTACACCATATGTTTACATAAAGTACTAGAACATTTTGCTATCATACGAGATAACTTATGAATAAAATTTGAAGTACTTACAAAGAATTTAACCATATTAGCTTTAATTTAATAACTTCAATTAATTCTCGAAATATATACTTGTACATGTCGCAATATACATTTACTGGTTGTAACTTAGCACCCGTAGCCATACTCCTATCTGTTTCCCCTAGACCTAAGATTTGATGATCATGAATCTGACTACTAGATCCACCCCCCTGTCGAGTGCCCACAGCCATATCCGAGCAACATAGATCCTTAGTCACATTCCTCTCAGGAATCCCGAAATAACAAATGCAAGCAAAAACATTTGCATGAGGACATAACTACTGCATACAGCTATGGAGGTTACACAACTCATTGGAAAAAGAGTATTCCTTTTCTTTTTTTGGAAGAATAAGAACATAATCTTAAGTCAACACCTAAGGTTCAATTAGCAAGAGCTCCTCTAAGCCTCTAATTTAACTTCCGTTGCAGCACCGACCCAAAGGGAAACAAAAATAAGAGAAAAGATGATGAAGATAGTAAGCCTTGATAAGTATGGTAATGGCATATTAACCCCAAAATCACTTTCATGTAAGCATTGAACATTTTTTTGGTACGTGTAAGCAGTGAAATTAAAGCATGCATGGATTGCCTGATCAGAGAAGTAGATATATGACATGTTACAATTAAACTATTCAATTTTGACTTCCAAGCATTACAGATGGAAGCATTGTGCTAACTCTCAATCATTAAAACTGATAGCAGAACAAATCCTATTTTGAGAAGCTAACCATCAGCTCAAGTGTTCAAGGGTAGCACAGGAAAATTTACTTATTGGTTGCTTGATTCTCATGAAGTAAGCCACAATCAACTAATCATGCGAAGCAAACCTATTCATTATTGTGACAACATAAAATTAAAGGGAAACTGTAGTGCATACATCTGTATATGAAATACCATACCTTGAAAGTTCATTATCTGAGAAGTATGACACAGAACTAAGTTTGTAAGTTAAGAGCATTGTAGACTAATTGCCCAACACTCACCAGTCCAGCTTTGAATTGACATCCAATGAAAATGTTGACTCAATGGGCGTCATTGCCTCCTCAGCAGTCTATCCATAAGAAGAAAAGAATAGAACAAAAGAGAAGAGGATCATTACACCACCATGGCTAACAAAGAGAGAGAAAGTACAGTCACGAGGATTTAAGACGCTACATATTGATTCGGTTAAGGATCAGTTGCTGAGTATTTCTTCTATGGTCAACTCCTCTCCCCCACCCCCCACACACACTCAACAAAAGGGGATAATAGGCAATAAAGATTAAATAAGTCAAGAGTTGGTGTCTTGAACTACAAATCTCAGATACTGACTTTTTGAATATGTCAGAAACAGACATTACCTTCTCAGTCAAATCCAGTGCTCCACTAATGATTGTTGTCTCATCATGTGTAAGTTCACCTCCCTTGCCAGCCTGCAAAAAATTCTCAATAATGAATCATGGTATATGAAATACCAAGGGAACTTGTAGCTTGGTAACAACTGGTTAGACATTCAAATTACTCCAGATAATCAAGATACAATTCAAACCTCTTGGCCGTGAATAGAAACAAGGGCTTTCAGCTGAGCACGTCTGAATAGTACTTCATTGTGTCCCAACACGCAGTCCAGGACCTGGAAAGACAAACCAGCATAAATAAAGTCAGAGGTTCTACCATTTCTGAGAACTGGCAACCTAATCTGGAAGCACTTAAGAACTCACTGGCAGTTAGGATAACAAAGCATAGAGAAGCACAAATGTTATGTTGTTATATGTTCTAGGTAGAGAAAGATATAGATTTCATTTCTTGATTAAGACCACTATATGACGAAGTAAGAATGTCATAGACAAATGTTTCACTAGCTCTAGACAGAAAAGACAATTGATAAAATACTAGCCAACTTTCAAGTGCAAGGACATTGAAGAATAAATTCAGCTTTAGACTTTAGTACTTCATATGCCATCAATATCTTAAAAGATTGGCTTGACTTTGCTTAAGAACAAGGATTCATTGAAATAGGATGTTAGAAGATTGACTATGAAAAAACCAGATCATATGGGTTGGCATTTCGTGTTTCAAGCCTCCTTTATCTAAATCTCTTTTCACTTCCAAAATATTGTTGAGCATTGATATCACAGCATGTCATAAATATAATCAAGTAACAAGTCAAGTATCTAACCAAATCTATGCCAGCATTTATTAGCCAAAAGGAAATGCAAATGCCATCCCCAGACAAGTCCTTTCTGCTCTTTCCAAAGTTCAAATGCAGAAAGAAGCTCAGTGCAAGAATTTCCTAGAAGTGAGAAACATGATTTGAGTTTATTGTATTCACTTGTCCAGGATCTTTTATTCAAATGCTTCTCACTTATCTTATCTTGCATAAGAGAAGCATTCCCATACTTTATATAACTATATATATGACATAAACCCAAATATCAAACCAAATACCCAATCAATTTATCCTCTCGGTCACAAAATGTGGTCAAAATACCCAAGGTAAGTCAACCAAATCTTGTATGGATCAAAATTCACACCCTTGTCGTGACGACACTGGTGCAACAGGGATTCCGAAGAGTCCGCGCAACATAGACAACAAAAACAACTACTTGTCAACCTCAAGCTAATGGGCCAGCTATATGAATCCTCATTATCCATTTCGCTCCATTTGTATTACATTCAGGTATGGAACACAACACAAAAAGAGCTGCCTCTTTGTTCCCTTTTACCTATGCCATGATGCTCATGGACAGCTTATCTCTAATTGGATTTCCTTTTCTAACTGGATTTCATTCCAAAGATTCAAAATTAAGTCCACTAAAATAGGAAAACAACATCAGTAACATCAACACAATGGTTCCGCGAGATCTCGTCTTTATGGCAAATTAATTTCTACAAGAAAGAACGCTAAATGAGAATCATATAACATTAACATTAACAACAACTACGTGTCAATCTCAAGCTAGATGGGTCGACTAGAAGAATCCTAATTATCCATTCGCTCCATTTGTACCACATTCAGGTAAAACATAAATCTAGTCAAAATTAACTGAATAGGAATAGGAAAACTACATCAGCACCATCAACACAATAAGTTCCACAAGATCTAATCTTAATGGTAAACTAATTTCTACAAGAAAGAACCCTAAATGAGAATCACATAAAGATAGTTGAATATACAACAATGTCAAGATTATAAACATATGCAGTCGGATCAAGATCAATTCTTGGTTACTTTAGGGTTGGACATGTATATTAACCTAAGCAACTTCTTAGAGATGCAATAGATTACTGGTGTCACTCTCAAAATGATTTAAACAGGTTAGAAGATCAATCCTCTTTTATTCATTTAGCTTTGCATCAAACCAACAATATCCATATGACTCGAAAAGCCTTTAAACATTTCAGATGTGTTCTTATAATGGTAGTAATTTAAGTCAATGCATTTGTTTGGCTTGTCACTTCTCTTTGGATGATTCCGATGATCTCAAGGAAAAAAGTTGTACTCGTCCAGCAATATCTTTGAAGCAATTGCTCAAAGACTGTAGTAGTTACCTTTCCTATAGGGTAAGCAATTGGGTAGCATAGAACCATCAGAACACGAACAAGCCAGACAAGGCTTGCACCTACGGCAAGTCCATATCTGGTGCATATGGCTTGAGGAATAACCTGAAACCAAAGAATAGCAGGAGCATCACAGCATCACGTATAGCTCTTTAATACTAAGATACTAGTTGAGGCCAAGTAGTAGATATTACCTCTCCAAATGCCAAAACAAAAGTTACTGATAGTATAATGGCCACATATTGGTTGAAAATTTTGTCCAGGTATATAGGTAGTGCCTGAAATTCAAAGAATGAAAAAGAAAAAAAAAAGTAAAGATCCTTATCACCTCACTTCATTACAAAGTACATCTACAAGTAAATAAATTACAAAAAGACATTAATATTTTCTCCACATTTGATCTACTTTCATCAATCATTTTTTCTTGAACAGGTAAATCCCTATTCTCTCATTTAATTCATTAGTTTGATTCAACAACTGTGTCTACTTCAGATTTTCCGCACCCGCTTTACTTTAGCTGGGTCATGAAAGTGCATCTGGTTAGTTTCAAGTCCATCAATATATCTCTTCGCTTGCACAACCCCGCATTCAAAAACCAGGTCAGTGCCTAAAAACTTCGTCAATTTTATATGAACGACAATCATTCCAATTTAACAAATAAAATGTTTATTAGCTGTTGCATTTTCTCCTGCTCACCCCCTCCACTCACCTTCCCCATACCCAACTTCCTCTTCTTGTTTTTGTTTCACATTTTGTAAATCTAACTGCAGGCATCCTAGACTGAATCAAAAAGCCAGATATCAGGGTTATTACCTCCATCGAAGCAGCATTGCATAGAAGGAGGGTCACAAGAAGCTGGTGTTGCTTCTGAACAACAGGAAATATTGTAGCTGAAAAGATAGAAATCAATGAATATGAGAAATATCCATGAGTGAAATTCCCTCCAAAAAGGAAGCAACAACTCAAATAACAGAAACAGTTATAAGGTGTTCCTGTATATACATTTAGCCACACAGATACGTTAGATCCAGAAATAATTATATATCTTTTAATCAATCCTATTTTAAAGTAAGAGTTGGAATGATAATTTATTCCAGAAATGACTGGTTCACTTCAACTTGTATCACCCTTCAATATCTCAACTAATAAAGGCCTAAGCTCCAAAATCACTTTAATATACCAGTAACAAACATCATTCATTTCACACAGCCATTAAATTTTCAAAGCCAATTATCATTTAAGTTGGTTATCAAAAGAATATCCGTTTCAATATAATGAAAACAAGAATTCTTGAGCTTCACAAACATATGATTTCAATCTTTAACACACGTACACAGAGAAGTATTGAAGAGAGCAGACATCATGGCCATTCCCCAATAACATGTAAGCCTTAAGGTAAAAGCACCATCATTTTTCGAAGGATCAACACAACTGACAGACTACTAATGATACTCAAATCACAATCCAGAAAAAATAAATCCAATGAATTTGATAGTCTACCAATGATTAATCATCACGATACAGAATGATGAAAAGCATTATGGAGCTTCACAACCATCTGATCTCAACACACACAAGGAGATGTCTGAAGTAGCATCAATAATTACGTCTATCCTCCAAAATAGAGAACCCTTTTGGAATTCGGTCAAAGAAAACTCAAACTCAACTCAAATAGAGAACCTATTCAAGACTATGCCTTTCTTGAAAAGTAAAAACCATCAAAACTACTAGTACAAAACCAATCTTCCCTAACATAGGTGTAGTTTTGATCAATCAATCAACTAATTTTTTTCTAATACTTCAATCCCAAACTCTATATCCATTCCACAATGTTTAAAGGTTAAAAGCACTTTCAAAATTACTACAAACACAACTTTTCCCTACCATAGATGTATTCCTATCAGCCAAATCAATCAATCAAATACACATCAATTCTATATATTCAGGACATTCTATTCAAACCCATTTCAAATACGAGCTCAAATAACTCAAACAAATATAGATATACTAATAAAGTTCATAAAAAAGCAATCTTTATTTACAAGAATTATGAAGAATTAAATGAAAATTCAAACCATTCTTGAAAAGTAAAAACCATCAAAACTACAAGTAATCTTCCCTAGCATAGGTGTAGTCCTGATCAATTGATCATTGATCAATCAATCAACTATTGTTTCCCTAATGCTTCAATCCCAAACACTATATCCATTCCACAATGTTCAAAAGTTTAAACCCTTCCAAAATTACTGCAAACACTAATTTCCCCTACCATAAATGTATTCCTATCAGCCAAATCAATCAATCAAAAATACATCAATTCCATATTATTCAGTACATTCTAATCCGACCCATTTCAAATACAAGCTCAAATAACTCAAACAAACATAGATACACTAATAAAGTTCATAAAAATCCAACCTTTATTTACACAAGAATTATCAAGAACTAAAATGAAATGAAAACCTGCTTGTTTTTTCTCAAGAGGGGTTCCACTACGTTGAAGGATCTCAAGTTCAACAAGCCCCAAAGACATAAGACCCAATGTTAAACCAGACATAATTCCAGCAAATAGTACCAAGAAACATGAGATCCCAGCATATACAAACCATGTAACAGTCCCAAATGCAATTTCTGCACCTAAAGAATTAGGTGCCCTCATAGTCATTCTAGCAATTTCCACTGCATTTAACAGCTGCATAATTAATTCTTCTTCTTCTTCAGGAGACAAAATCACAAACCCAAGAACAAAATGGATATTCTTTTTTTTTTTCTTATACGAATAAAGAGTATTAATTCAATGTTTTTCTGAATTTGGTCATTGACACGTGGCATGAAATGGGAGGAGTTGGTAAGGAATATAAAAGTGTATATATATATACGGATGGGTCCTTTTCTTGGATCTGGGTTGCGCTGTTTTTAATTGGATTCATCTTGTACGAATTTTGTTTTTCAATTTTCATTATTCATTAGTACATAAACTTATAACATGTCATATAATTGTTTTTCAAGTTTTTGGCCAAACACATACTAACCCCTCAATTCTCAAACTTGTTCTCACTTTTCATTTTGATACTCTATCTTAGTCTAGTTTCATTTTAATTCTTAGACGAAACATTAATTTTTATGATTTCTTTATTTTTATTTATGTTCTTCAATTGCAGTTTCGTATTTTAAAAATCAACTGTGTCTGTTAATTTTCGTAAAAAATAAAATAATAAACAAATATCAATTTTTTTGAAATAATAACATTTTTTTGAGATTTTCTCTGTATTTTTGCACGAAAATAAATCAACAAAAGTGCTTTGATTTTCTTTCTTAGACATTCAATTAAATTAAATAACACCACATATTTTATTTTATTTTCATATCATTTAGGTTATCTAAATTTAATGCAAATACTCGCTTTGTAATTTTAATTTCACCAAATACGAATAAATAAACTCATTTTAAAAACAAGTAAAAAAAAGAGAGACTTGTTCATTGCTAAAAAGACTATTAAAAATGCTAAAACTCGATAGACTTCGTCGGGTTGTCAATTAGTAAAAAATCAACACAATTTCATCGGTTATTTTTCACACAAAAAACTATAGAAAGATTCTAAAAAGAAATTATTGTTTAGAAAAAATATAATGTCCATCAGTTAATTTTATAATATTTTTTATGAAAACTAATAGACATACGTTGATTTTTTAAATGCAAAACTTCAGTTAAAAAAACATAAATAGAATTAAAGAAATCATAAAATTAGTATTTTGTGTTTAAATGATACATTAAAAATAGGATTGAAGTGTTAAAATTGAACAAAGCTAAGATAAAGTGTCAAAATAAAAAATGAGGGCAAATTAAAGGGGCTATATGTGTATTTGGCCTTTCATTTTTGATTATTCATAAGTACATATAAGATGTCATATGGGATGTGAATTACAATGTAAGACGTCAAGTAGGATGCATGTGTTTATTTGTACAAGTCTCTACAAGTTCAATTGTCTACTTATGCACATCCAAAATTAGATGACATAGATGTCAACTAAGATCAAGTTAACAAACACATGTATGTATTATATGCCATTTTAATTTATTATCATTAAGTAATAAATAAATGTGAAATAAAACTTAATATTAGGTCTTGAAAATTAATTTGAGTAATAAATAATTATTGTTAAGAATAAAATATTTAAAAAAAATTAAAATATTCAAGATGACAAGTAAAAGTGATTTTTTTTTTAGGTTGATGAGTAAGTAAAAAATAAACTGAAGGAATATAAACATTGTATAGATTAAAATAAAAGTTAGAATTTTATGTTAGAGTAATTTGTACATAATGAGGACCCCCAATAAAACAAAACAGAGCTAATTTCGAATATAGAGACTTTTAATTCTGCAATAAAGTATTTTGACCTAACTTATACTTACAATGGGACACTCAATGTGCCAATTGGCTAAGAAGAAATTAAATGACATGTCTTTTTCTAAATTAAGCTCCTACATTTCTACGGCCTACTTAGAATATATTTTGATTGACTTATTTTAAGTATTTTTGAGTTAAAGTAATTTATCATTTTAAAATTTGATAAGAACAAAAAAATTATATTTATAAAAAAAAACCATATTTATCGCTCTAGTTGCTAGTATTATTTAAATTTATATTTTTTTATATAGATTATTTAATTATATATGAAAAAGGGCCAAAATGCCCCTAAATTATTGAAAATAAGGGGGAAAAATGTCATATGTTTGGTTTTAAATGGTTCAAAATTGCTTCTGAACTATTAAAAAAGCACTATTGTTAGTAAACTATCAAATTATGTCCATATCCTATTAACAGATCTCTCTGCATATAAATCACTTATAAAACTTTATGTCATCGGTAAGATTGGCCTTCACCATGAAAAAAAAGGATAGCTCACTTATTTCTTATATATATACACGTATTAACAGCCTTAAATACACCCCTGATCTTACAAAATGAGTGATATACATCACTAAATTCTTGCCAAGTTTAGGAGTGTTTTCAACACTTTTCTCAACTTTTTATTAAGAGTGGCATGCTCCTACATGAGTTTGAAACCACGTGTTATGTCATATGATAGATCGGGGGTGTATATAAAAGTTTAATTAGTCAAGTAGAAGAGTGTTTTTAATGTTGTTAATAGTTTGAAGACAAAACTTATAATTTGCGGCAAGTTTAAGAGTGTTTTTAAAACTTCTCTCTCTCCATATATATATATAGACATTAATGATGAAATAAGTTATCCATCAACGATAAACACATAATAGAGAAAGTTTTAAGAAAGCTAAGGAAATATCTAAAATGATTTGAGTAACGTAACGCAACCTAATTAGAATGCCTTAGCCTCAATATACACTTGTTTAATTTGCAATTACACTCAATAGGATAAGTGCACAACTACCTTAAATTATTTCCTCCAAAAAGTAGGAATCAATGTGGAAGTTTCTCTACAAAACGATTATTGATACAATTTTTAATAAATAATCTTGCTAGTTCAAAGTGTTAGCTATAATCTTTGTTTAGCCAAAAGGCATGATTAAACAAGTTCCCCAATGTGGAAAATAATTTATATATGTGCGTGTGATATTGCTTAGATGATTCGCCTTATGGATAGTAGCTTTAACATGTGCACTATCATAACTTAGATGCTAAATTTGAGTCGTGCTATAAACAAATGGTTCTTGTTTCGAAATGATATGAAAGGAAGATAAGTCAAAAATAAATATATCATCTGGATTCAAGATTTTCTTTCTCTCTAGATTCTAAATACACTTTCAACACAAATCAATAATTTGCAATTGAAGAAAACATACTTTTCCTCCCAAAATTATAATGCTGTAATCATTAAAAGAAGAGGAAAATTCAAAGTTGTATTGATACACATGGATATACGTGGTGTATATCCATTTGTATCACTATGTATATCCGTTCAAATTATGTTTACTTATTGTATATGTGTGAGATGCACAGATATATTCATGTATATCCGTGGTAGATTTAAAGGGAAAAAAAGAAGAGACTTTCCCTCTTAATCCGTGGAGAGATCTTCATCGTGTTTTAAATATGAAGTATACTAGCTGAAAAGGTATATTATATGCTATATATATATATCTATTTTTTCCCTCGGGAATCTTTAGAATTGCCACTGTTTAACTTTCAATTCGCCTCTGACCTAAAGTTCCAACTAAAAAAACCTAAAAGGGTGAAATAAGTTTTCATATCGCAGTTGAAGTACTTAGCCTTCCAATATCAATAAGCTTTTCATATACACTTTATATTCATTTCTTGGCCATATATATATACATACTATATATATATTTTTATCAGTACATCTACTCTTCATACAATATATATATACACTTTGTACACATTTTTACATGTACACTTTTCATATACACTCTTCATAATATATGTGTGTATATATATATATATATATATATATATATATATATATATATATATATATATATATATACACATTTTTATCAGTACACATTTCACATGCACTTCATATGGGCCTTGATTATTGCTTTTCATGAAATCCGCTATTTTGACCTGTTGTGTTGGCCTGGCAGGAAGCAGCTGAGCCGTGCCTAACAGGTTTTGGGCCCAACCTGCTATTTTGACCCAATCATAAAAGATTTGGGTTTTATTATTTTTGTTTTTTTTCCGACAATATTTTCTTGAGTGACTCACAACATCCTACTAGTTTAGAAGTCAATTACTTAGATTGATGCTAGTTTGTAATATGACAAATCTATCAGACTTTGGACTTTGGATACATGTATCTGGCGCGTCTGAATATGTGTATCTCATACATGAGATCAAAATTAGGTATAATTTGTTTTAGATACATTATATCTAAGTGGATTCACATGTATCTGACTCTCTCACTCGCCTCTCTCCTATCGTGCTTGAGACTCTCCTCTCTCGCTCGCCTCTCTTCGCGTAACTGGTATCCAAACACATGTATCTAGTGTGATTCACATGTATATGAGGATGATTCACATGTATCTTGAGATCTTACTCGCCTCTCTCATCCTCTCATTCGCTTCTCTTTCTATTTTAGTGTATCTTGTAGCAAAAATATATGTATCTAGGTGTATCTGACTTGAAATTTGATATGATATTATTAATTAGTGAGACAATATGTAATTATTTCTAACTATAGATATAATTAGTAAACAATGTTTGTCTGATTAGCTATTTTTTTCCTTTTTTTGTTTGCACCATTATTGTAGAAATTTCTCCAGTAGCTTAGACATTGATCACTATTTAACTTATAGTTTTCTTATTGCATTTATTTTGAAATAACTTCAAATATGCGGTATTAAAATTAAACCTGTCAAAACCTAATTTCAAATAAAATGTTTGAAGTTCAGAAAAAAAGAAGTTGTTGATATTCATTTATATATATGTGCATAACTTCATATAAAAATGGTTGAGGTTCATACAAAAATAATTGAATTTCAACCTAAGCTTCATATGAATTTTTAAACATTTTATATATATGAATTTTAAACATTTTATATGAATAAGCTTTGTCAAATCTAACTTTAGACGCTATGTAGCTAAAATTCTTGTCAAAGCAAAAAATTATTAACTTAGGACATAATTTTGGATACCTTTAATGATTACTTCAGCTTTAGCATAATTAAGAAGCTTTATTATGAGGTCTTTGCTGATCCCTTATATTCATCACTTAAAACTAGAGTCGATCAAATTTGCGATATACTAAACACAACAATTGCATAAGTACTTTGTCCCCTCCAAAATAAATAAAAAATGCAACACTAATAAATCCATATACAGTGGAATTTTGTTAAATTCAACATATCCCCACCTTTATAATTTTATGATTCTATAGTCTAGAGTAGGCAAGTTCTATTAAATTTGAGGCTTTAGTTTGTGAGATGATGGTAAAAAAACACATTTGAATAGTCATATTTTTGAGAGTTTTATAGTTTAACTATTAGTTGTTCCATTTTTCCAACTGAACTATCATCATTTATGTATTCAAACACACCTAGTTGAGTAGATGATGATAATTCAGGTAGGAAAAAGAAACAATTGATAGTTAACCTAATCAGTTCGAGGTATGCTTAATACATAAATGGTAAAAGTTTAGGTAACAAAAATCTCAAATTGATAATTAGATTGTGAGACTCGTAAAAAAGTGATAATTCAAATGTGTTTCTAACGATTTAGCTCTTGATTTTTGAGGCATAGTAGTCTTTAAAAATGTGTGATCCATGTTGACCTTGAAATCTAATCATGTATGTTTTCAAGTCCAAAGCATCCATGGACCGTGCACGCATCCCAAAAAACCAAAGGAAAAAATATCAAAACTCTCAACATCTCCAAGAAGTACGTACGTGTCTTGAAATAATGTTAAACAAGAGAACAAATAACTAGTTTCCGTCAAACAATAAAGTACAAAATTTACAGAATTGAGAATATGTATATTATTATATACAAACAAACTTATATAGTGTAATCAAATATTGAACAAGACAACTGTTATAGAATCTGTCATTTTACTTTTGATACAGACCAGTACACAACAAATTGTATAATTAATAGACAAAATTGCAAAGGCCTAGGTCTTTTATTCAAAGGATGAAAACAATCAATTTATAATTCAAGTAAATGATGAATATTCAATTGTACGTCCTAAAAATATATATCACCAACGAAAATACAAACCATAACAATATAACAATAAAACAAAAGTTTGATAAAGTTCTGGCACATTTGTGGCATTATTGATTCAAAGATTGAGACTGGGAATGAGATAGTTTGAACTTTAAATTGTTGTTTTCTTTGATGGGAAAATGTGGTCTCAATTCCCTTTTTTTTTTTGTCCTCCAAAGGATAAGAAAGATAGATACAAAGACTAATTAGAGGACATTATGCTCTACGTACATCACATGACCTCGTGTGCTTGTCCTCATACAACTTATCCTTGCTACGTGGATCTGGTGATTTCAAAATGAATTCGACTTGAGCGTACCACATATATTCGACTGATCAAAATGATTGACGACTTTATTAAAAATAGATTTTCAACTTTTTTTATCGATTGTAAAATTGTATATATGCATGTCATATACATGATTACACACTTCTTCCTATCAATGCAAAATTGCAATTCCCATCTTCATTACATAGTTCCAATTGAATGAAATTTTTGCAATAATAATTTTTAGCAGTAATAAATATGCACATTAACCAACAGTTAGTGATGGAGCCAGAAATTTAATTAAGGGTGTCCAAGAATAATGACAATTAAACTTTTATTATTAATTAATTATAGATCGTTATTTTAGCTTATGGTAGTTCGTTAAAACCATCTCTTATGCTAACATAATAATAAAATACCCACAACGTATCTGCTTGTATGTGAGCGAGAATGGAATTGTCATAACTCACAAGTCATAAGCATAAAGCTGGACAAAAACAAGCACAAAAAATAAATTATATTTAGGAAAAATTATCTAATTAAACTAACATAATTTCTATGATTCTATCATATTTATTAATTATCTCTATAGTATGAAATAATTACATATTGTCATACCAGATTTCAAGTTAGATACATATGTGTTTTTGTAATCACATAGAGAGAGAGGTGAGTGACATAGGCGAGAGGGAAGCAAGAGAGTATGTGGATCTCAGCTCCATGTGAATGATACTATATACATGTATCTGAGCTATTAGATACATTCTGAAATACAAATACATAGGGAGAGAGGCGAGCAAGGTAGGAAGCTGAAATACAAATACATAGGGAGAGAGGCGAGCAAGGTAGGAAGCTGA
Source organism: Solanum commersonii (assembly GCA_029007595.1). Lineage (NCBI taxonomy): Eukaryota > Viridiplantae > Streptophyta > Magnoliopsida > Solanales > Solanaceae > Solanum > Solanum commersonii. The sequence continues at coordinate 1,155,486 of JAJTWQ010000118.1, forward strand.
AATACAAATACATAGGGAGAGAGGCGAGCAAGGTAGGAAGGAGGGTAGCGAGACAATCTGTGTTTCCCAAATAATATATGTGAATCATACTAGATACATATATTTGGGATATCAGATACATTCTTAAATACAAATATATAGGAAGAGAGATGAGCGAGAATGGAGAGAGGTAACCGAGAGACAAAATACATGAGAATTATCCACTTGGATGCATTGTATCTGAAACAAATTACACATTAAATTTGACCTCACACATCTAGATGTGTCATATACATACATCTAGATGTGCCATATACATGTATCTACAGACCGAATTTTGACACAAAATGTAATTCGAAAACTTACGAAAAAATATGTAATTTAGCTCTAAACTAGTGAAATTTGAGTTTTTTTTTTTTGGTAAACAAGATGATATATTATAATTTAATATGCATTAGTACAAGTAAATGGTCGAGTATGGCTAGTAACGTTCGGGAAAGGGATTGGGTTTACATTATACACATTAATACCTTCTATAGTAGAAGACGATTTTTTTAGCCTAACATAAAGAGTTCCTACTTTATCTGCTTGTATTCTATTAGAAACAATCAACGGAGGAGCTGTCCAAAGTACGAGGGAGTTAGCTTCCTTCAGTCTAGACCCCTCCTTAGCCAAGGTATCTGCCACTTGATTTTCTTCCCTGTATTTATGCTGCACCGGAGGGTTTCCAAGTTTAAGTAGAAGTTCCCTGTAATCAGTCAAATTATTAGAGTAAGATGGATGATCATTTGCTAGATAGTGGAGGATATCCTGACAGTCTACATTAATTTCAAGTGGCGTTAAGTTGTAGGTTAGTGCAATAGTTAAGCCTTTTTGCAACGCTAATAGTTCAGAAACAATATTTTGTTGCTTCATATATGTTTCTCATGAAGCCTACCACTCAATTACCATATTTGTCTCTTATTACTCCTCCTATTCCACTAGTGCCGAATTATCGTTTATTATATTTTTTGACAATATACTTATTTTTTTCATTCAACTTTAAAGTTACACGAGTCATTATACTCTAAAAAAGGCTTTATTTAGATCCTAAAAAAATATCACCAACAAAATACGAAACATAACAGAATAACAATAAAAACAAAAGTTTGATAAAGCTATAGCACATTTATGGCATTATATTATTGATTCAAAGATTGAGACTGGGAATGAGATAGTTTGAACTTTAAATTGTTGTTTTCTTTGATGGGAAAATGTGGTCTCAATTCCATTTTTTTTTGGTCCTCCAAAGGATAAGAAACATATATATATATAGATGCAAAGACTAATTAGAGGACAATATATATGTTGTACGTACATCAAATAACCTCGTGTGCTTGTCCTCATACAAGTTATCCTTGCTCTGTAAGTGGATCTAGTGATTTCAAAATGAATACGACTTGATCGTGCCACCTATATTCCACTTATTAAAGCGATTGATGATTCTATCAAAAATAAATTTTCAATTTTATTTATCTACTATAAAAAATGTATGCATATGTCATATGTTATTACATTTCTCCCTATCAATGCAATTTCACAATTTCCATATGTTATTATGTTATCTCAATAACAAATGTTGATTTTTAATTTGGACAAGATTTGAGTGGTGAAATCATATCCACTCTGGATGACTAATGAAACTTTTGAGTTATATATATATTTTTTTTAGTGGATCGAGCGATGGGGGTATTAAAAGAGTTTAAATGAGTCAATAGATTTAATTGAGGAAAATTGTGTCCCATAGACGTCATATAGAAAAATTAAGGTGGGACATGAAGATTTAACGCAATAGAAGAAAATACGATTTTTTTAAAGTACAAGGATAAACATGGTCCTAAAGTTGAATGAAAGGGATAGATATATATGTTGAAAAACTGTAGTGGAGCAAATATAACTTATTTATGAGAGAACAAAGACAAATATAATATAATCTTTTTCCGATCAAATAATCGGATACACCTAATGTCTTTAAAAATCAAACATTTATATATATACCCATATAATTTGAAAGTCGTACACTTACACTCCCTATGAGGTATACTCATAATTAAATACATTCAACTATAATTATTAAAATATAAGTTAAAACAATAAATAAGATGTTCTGCATGGTATTAATTATTATGAAATTTAAACATAAGATAAATATATTTATTCACATATTTGATTAAAAAAAAAGAGAGTGAATATACATTTTCTGAGACATATATCTTTCAAAACTCATAATAAGAAATGAACACAAATTACTCTATAAGATATATATACCTACCATTAGTAATAAGTTCCCTACACTTAAAACATGTAATTTACATCTATATAGGGATTTCTTATTTTATTTTAGTTTGTTTATTTGTTCTTCCACTTTAAAATTATAGAATATTTAGTGTAAATAACTCAAATTAAATCTTAAAATTAATGTATATGGAGCTAGACAAGATAAGGCATTTAATGAGACAAAGCTAGGATGGAAAAAGAATCTCATGAAAGGTTTAAAAGAAGTATTCTTTTAAAACTCTTTTTCTTCTTCTTTCTTTTTGATTAGTAATGCAAAGGTAGGAATTAAAAAAAAGTATGATTTGACTGCTAAATTTTAATTCCACTTTCTTATAAAAAAAAGTATGATTTGACTGCTAAATTTTTTGTCAACTTTTGCATAATTAAGGAACAAAGGATGTCTTTTTATCACATTTAATTAATTAGGTCCGTAAAATGTCTTATGAATGATGCTTGATTTGGACCTACCAAATCTTTCCCTTTTGTCAAATTTTTCTTAGATTCCCCTTCATTTCTCATTTTTACACCTCATATATGAACTAGTATTCAAAAAATATAAAATATTTTCATATATGAACAAAATAAATAGGTACCTCAACTTTAGGAAAAATATATATTAAGTAAATAAAATTAATTCCAGAGCGATAACATTGTGTTCGATGTACGAGAATCATGTTTGAGATAAGAATACTGTTGAATATGATGCATAGCTTATAGTTGCATTAGTTATGTTGAGGTTATTTTTAATGCAAGATTTGGTTTGATGTATTATACATAACATACATTGCATAATTTTTTATTTAAAATGATTTGTTTACAAAAATACTCTCCACAAATACAGTGAAAAAGGTCTTGAGGAATGTTGCTCCCAATTGCACACGCAAGTGTACACGGTCGCGCAAGTAATATAGTGACTCTTAAAAGAACCAGATTATCGAACCCAAATGCCTTATCAATTAACTATTTTTACTAATTTATACTAGTCTAATTATTTATTTAAGAGTGCCAAAAGAAAAGAATGCCAAAACAAAATAATAAAATTACTTACAATGGTTGGAAAATTCCAAGGCTGCAGCATGCAATGAATCTCATGTATCATATTTTTGGCTTAGAACTAATTATAGTTGTCAAGTTACTGGTTTATAGGGTTAATTGTATGAGTCGTGTTCACACCTCTAGTCGCCTACCCCAGTTAGTTATCTAATTACATCATTGAGCAGGGATAAATAGACTAATTGGCGAGCATTTATATTTCATCATGTTTCGTAACCAAGCGAGTTGTTTGTCTGGGAGTCACTCCTGAACACAAATCACCTCAACTTAATAGGTCGATCAAGCTCTCTATAATCTCTGGTCTATCTAACTTCTCCTCTCCCGATTTAAGTTTAGAAAATATATTTATTTTATGGTGATCAAACATAAAATACTAAAACAAGAATATAGAAGTAACTTAAAATGACAACCAAGAGTTAATTCAACAAGCCTTTAATAATTAACATTCAATCCGTAGCTACAGCCCTATAACAAGGGCTTTTAGCTACTAATCTCTAAGAAAATAAGAAGAAGAAAAGAACCCTAAAAAATATTGACGACTTTCTACTTGATGTCCTATAATTTTTCTCCTACTATTTTTTTTATTCCCCAAATAATTATTTCTATAAACTATTTATATATGTAGAAAACCCTAAATAAAATAACTGAATCCAAAACAAATTAGCCAATTAGGAATCCAAATACAAGCGGAATAAAAATTCCTGTACGCGTAAACAGTGCTCTGCCAAGTTTCCTACCCGTTCTTCATATGATGCCACGTGGAATTTTCAATTCCAATCCACCAAATTATATATTATTTTATAAAATTTAATCTATTAAGCTGTTTGCTTGATTTCCTTTTTCAACTTTTCATCTTTAATTCGTTTTAGCTTCAAACTTCTTCAACTTTACACCAATTTACTCCTACAAATAAATTACGCTATTTAGCACAATCCATAAAATTAATGCTCAAAATATAAATAATAAATATGAGACAAATAATGATTAAAATATATATTTTTGGCCTCACATCAACACCCCACACTTAATCGTTTGCTTGTCCTCGAGCAAACATTAAAGTTCATCTCAAATACATCATACTAGGAATGTCATCACTTGGGTTAATACAAACAATTAAGCCATATACCAATTTCAAAACATTAAGTACACTTCTCAATCACTATGCGAGACATCCAAATAAACAAAAAATCTCTAACCTCCTATCCTCATGGAAGGACTTTGAACTCATCAAAGGCTTGCTCGCCTACTCTCATCAAAGAAAGCAAATAAAATCACCTATCTATTATGAAACAAGTGCCCTCACAAAATCAAATAGTCCACACACTTAATTTAAAAGATTGAATATAAATTAAGGACTTAGCATCAAAGAACAACTCTCACACTCACAAATAAAACTCACATGTATGCACAAAGAACCATAGGCTTGCCCATTATGTACATCTCTACTAATTAAGCATGCTTGAATAGAATCAAATAAGACTTTAACGGGTTGTAATGTAGGCTAGGGGAAGGGTAGGAAAACTATATAATAGTGACTTACACTTCCTTAAACATTTTGCACTTTAAGACTTTTTCACCCATTATTTTCTTCTCTTTATTTTCAGCCCTCTCTTCAATAATTATTATTCAAGTAATTCTCATCATCTCAAGAATGCTTTAATCTTTTCTTTTTTTAAAAAAAAAAAGTGTTCCTTCATAATAGCCACTCTCAACTTACGTATTTTACATGTGTTAAGGTGCACGATGTCCTTGAAAGGACCAGGGCCATCATTAAGATAACTTCTTTTGTTCATGTCACATTCTTTCAAAGAGGGATTTTTAAACACTTCCTAGCTATCATTGATCACCTTTTACACTCAACCATCCATTTTCTTCAGATTTAACAATTAGAATAAGTTTATGCTATAATGGCCAAGGAAGCAAGGTGCAAAAACTAGGGATTCAACAAAATAGTCAAGGGCAAAATATGCTACCAACAAAAGGCTACAGGCTCAAAAAGGCTAACTAGTGATATAATATCTGAAAAGGCTAACATTTACGAGACAAATCAAAGAAAGCCTATTATCATCTCCTAAACAAAGCATCACTTTTTATTTCGCTTCAATAACATGCAGGGAAAGTTCTAGACTAAGATGCAAAACATTGAATAAACAAATTCTCACCACACATGGCACAAGTATCAATCAAGATGAATCAATTCCACTTCTAAGAGAGACAGGAGCATAACAAACTACAAAATAAAATAAGTTATATACAAAGTCACAACCATGAGCTTAGGTGTCAAAGAGTCTGTATTTTTTTTTATCAAGCATTCACAAGAAAGTACTACTAAAAAATTAGGCCTAAATAGCCAGTATCACACCACTCAAAAGGATCTTTTCTTTTCTCTCAAAAAAAAATAATTAAAATAAACTTATTCCTAAAAAAATAAAAGGCACTCGGTTCAAAGGGACTATCCTCAGGAAAAGAATCGAAAACAAAAGCCAAGGAACCCATCCTAAAAAAGAAAAGACTCAATAAAACAGTAAAAACTAGGAATTCATTCCTCCACCCCACACTTAAAAAGATGCTATGTCCCCAAAGCATCAAATAAAATTTAAAACAAGGGTTAGGAAAACTCCCTGAGGCCTTTAGGCCTAGCTAGTAGCATGTTCTCTTAATTTTCATCAAGGGTCGTCACCCCACACTTAAGCTCAAACGTGCTCTTTAGATCTAAATTTCGGATACTCAGAATTCTGCAAAACCTGTAAAAACAACACAAAAAAATAAGACTAAAAGAAAAAAAAAGTTACATTATAAATTGTGTTGTCTCCCAATTATAAGCGCCTAATTTAACGTCGCGGCACGACACAATTAAGTTCACCACTTTTATTTCCACTTTGAACTTATGAATTGTCCCCCTAACTTTACATCTATATTTCTGCTCCTCTCAAGGGGTGGTAGTGTAAAGATAAAGGAACCAATTACTATATGTCGCATCTTGCACTTCTTGGCCCTTAAGTGAGGAATGTTGTTTTGTCTACGTGGACTAAAAAACTTTAAGATGTAGGGGCCTTGTTCCTCATCTATACACTCATTCATTTGTTCAAATTTTACAAAAAATTCAAGTTGCCTCAACTTCAAAGCATCATTATTTAAAACATTCTCACTTTTGTACTCTTTCTCAACATCGATATTAAGGAATAAGGTGTAATTGAATGGTTGAAATTTCTCTTTTTGCTCCACTAGTTGGTTATTATCCACGGCAATTGATAATTGGGCATCAGACGCCTCAATCTTTTTGTTCAAGTGAGTCTCCAAGTCATGAATATTTGAGCCAAATTGATCTATTTCTTGTGTGAGCTCAACTCTTCCTTCAATCAATTGGGTTGTCAGGTATGTCAGACCATCACGACAGACTCTTGAAACTTTAGAAGTTGAGTTTGTTCTTGTAGCCAAGATTGACTCACTATCTCTGCTTCTTCATAGCTTTTTCTTTGTTGGGATGCAATCTCTTCTAATTTAGCTAGGACAGTAATTTCTAATTGAAAAGCGTCAAGCTCATCTAGCAGTTTCATGATTTTTTTGTGCTCTTTCGTGCATTCAAATAATTGTTCGGTGATTTTTTAATTAACTTTGTCCAGCATGTCCGTACATTCCATAAGTGAATTCCCATTACGCATCTCTTGTTTTGCATTCTCCACTTCATCGCCCTTACCAACATCACAAAGAATAGAAGAATCATAACAGGGGTTCGGGGGAAGGGAAGATTTAGGACAACCATTCCAATGAATATATTGACGACCACATATATGACATAAACATTCATCACCCAATCACGATTTATCCCAATCATCCATATCAATAAGAGTACCAAATTATTCAAAGAAAGAAAAATAATAATTGTTGAAAAAAAAACTAATTAAAAACTGCAAAAAAATAATAATAAATAAATAAAAAGAAAAAGTATAACCTAGAAGAATAGTTAATTTCTAAGTCCCCGGCAGAGGTGCCGAAAACTTATTGCTCCCAAGTGTACGCGATCGCGCAAGTAATATATTGGCTCTTAAAAGAACCAAATTATCGAACCCAAATGACTTGTCAATTAACTATTTTTACTAAATTATACTAGTCTAATTATTTATTTAAGAGTGCTAAAAGAAAAGAATGCCAGAATAAAATAATAAAATTACTTATAATGGTTGGAAAATTCCAAGGCTGCAGCATGCAATGAATCTCATGTATCATATTCTTGGCTTAGAACTAATTTTAGTTGTCAAGTTACTGATTTACAAGGTTAATTGTATGAGTCGGGTTCACACCTCTAGTTGCCTACCCCAGTTAGCTATCTAATTACATCGTTGAGCGGGGATAAATAGACTAATTGGCGAACATTTATATTTCATCATGATTCGTAACCAAGCGAGTTGTTCGTCCGGGCATCACTCCTGAACACAAATCACCTCAACTTAATGGATCGATCAAGCTCTCTAGTCTATCTAACTTCTCCTTTTCCGATTTAAGTTTAGACAATATATTTATCTTATGGTGAGCAAGCATAAAATACTAAAACAGGAATATAGAAGTAACTTATAATGACAACCAAGAATTAATTCAACAAGCCTTTAATAATCAACATTCAATCCATAGCTACAACTCCAGAACAAGGGCTTTTAGCTGCTAATCTCTAAGAAAATAAGAAAAAGAAAAGAGCCCTAAAAAGTATTGATGACTTTCTACTTGATGCCCTATAATTTTTTTTCTACTATTTTTTTATTCCCCCAAATAGTTATTTCTATGAATTATTTATAGATATAAAAAATCCAAATAAAATAATTGAGTCCAAAACAAATTAGGAATCCAAATCCAAGCGGAACAAGAATTCCTGTATGCGTAAACAGTGCTCTGCCGAGTTTCCTGCCCGTTCTTCATATGATGCCACGTGGAATTTTCAATTCCAATTCCAATTCTACTTCCACCAAAATATATATTATTTTATAAAATTTAATCTATTAAGTTGTTTGCTTGATTTCCTTCTTCAATCTTTCATCTTTAATTCGTTTTAGCTCCAAATTTCTTCAATCTTACACCAATTTATTCCTATAAATAAATTACACTATTTAGCACAATCCATAAAATTAATGTTCAAAAAGGGCAAATATAAATAATAAATATGAGATAAATAGTAATTAAAATATATATTTTTGGCTTCACATCAAGGAACAATCCGTAAATCATATGTCAAACAAGTATGATATGTTTCCTCCAACCATCCATTTAAGAAAGAATGACTTAGAAAATGTTTAATTAAGCTTATATGGTGATTAAATTAGCTTTTAAGTATTGTTTTTTAAATTTATTTTTGACAAATATGCCAAAATTTATAAGTTGGTCATCCCAAACATATAGAATAACTTTAAAAGCCCTTTTAGTTTGATTAAGTTTTTTATTATTTTATCCCAAATATTTTTTATCATTTCTGAAAATATATGGTAACTCCTAATTATCTATTTATTATATAAAAAAATACTTTTAGATTTATACTTTTTTTAATAAATAGTTGTAAGGACAGTTCAGCCACTTAAGAAAAAAAATATTTATCAACATTTTTTTACCAAACACCTTAACTTCTTATTATCCGTTCAACACTTCCATCCAAATTTCAAACACATAATTGTTTGTTTATATAATCTGTTATAATAATCAAAACATTTTTCCAGCATTTGATACTTATCAATTTCTTCAATTTAGATAATCCAAACGGATTCTTAGATGTTATGTACCTTTTCAAATGATTCCAAGAAAGAAGAAAATCCTATTGAGAGACACAATATACATACTTTATATCCTCTTTATCTCGATTTATGTAAAAATATTTTATCAAATACGAATTTAAGGGAAAAGGAATACGGAGAAATATTTTTATAAAATGTCTGACTAGAAAAATGTATCACGTAAATTGAAGTGGAGAGAATAAATTTCTATGGAAGTGTGTGTCAAATCAATGCTTGGAAGCATATTCATCTATAGGGTCACATGCACCTAGCGTAAATTCTTTTCATGTTTATAGGGAAGTCCGTACAAGTACTACAAATCCTTTAATTTGGATGCTGGGATTGGGGATGATTGTCTATTATATTCCAAATTTTAGTGCTACAAGAATCATTTTCTATATGCCTTTGATTTTGTTACATATTTTGATTCTCTTAGTGTCCTTGTGTGACTGATTGAACATCCAACTTCTCTTATTTGTTTTTCTTTTCCATAGTTATTTCCATTAGTTTTGCTAGTCATATTATCATTGATGTCTTGAGTCGTTATAAGTCTATGGGTACCTTAGTGTATCTCCGACCTTATGAGATGTCGATGGGTATATAGAGAGATTTAAAGACTAGCTAGTTTTGAAGTTCGATTGAATTAGATTAGTGGTTGTGAGTTAATTAGAATTACACAGTTGTGATTCGATATCATAGAGAAAGTTAAAAGCAAAGTTGAAGAATACAGTGAAAAATGGTGAATACATTTCATTAACGATTGATGCACAATGACTTGAGACGACAAGGTTATTTATTTGTTCAAAATGTTGATGGTCTTTGACAAGAATTAACGACATGGTAGATCAACTCAAAATATTGAAATTCTAAAAGTGTTGGGAGATGAATGGACTTTATTGTGGGTTTAACTGATACTAAGACCATGAATTATTCAATTTGGGTGATTGTGAATAGGCTCATTAAGCCTGCACCTTTTCTTCTAATACAACATATATTGAGACTTACTATGCAAAGTTGTACTTGAAGAAAATAGTAAGGTTGCATGAAATTCCAATGTCTATTATATCAAATAGAGGTACGCAATTTACTGCTCACTTTTGAAAGTCATTCTTAGAAGGTCCAGAGATATATACTTGCAATAATTTGAACATAATTTTAACTACAAGATTTGAATAGGGATTTATGTATGTATAATACAAGTTCGCATTGAGCCTTCATACAATTGATTTTGTACTATATACGTATATGAACACATTTTACTCCATAAATCAAATCGTTAGAACTTGATTTTCGAAATGATGAATTTAATTGTGTTGATGCTTGAAAGCATGTTTTACTTGGACACAAACTTTAGAAAAATAACTTACTCAATTTTTAGATAAATTATTTATACATATTAAATAAATTTCTTTTAACGTCCATAAAAAGTGGAGGAACTCATATATCACTTACTGGCGCACTGATGACATTCATTGAATCATAAACAAACACGATGCATTTCCCTTAGATATCACCTCATATACATAATAATAATAAAGTACATACATGCAAAATACTTTAATTTTACATTAAAGTGATATATAGAATAATACAGCTCATGTCAAAGTACAGAATATATATAAAATCCAAAATGCCACTAAGTCTCCTTTTTTCTTTTTTCAGTGTGAAGGGGGTGGTGGCAAATGTTCTACAAAGTTTATTTTAGGTACATAGAATATAACATAGACATTCAAAAAGTTTAAACAAAACCCCACATAAAGAAAAATACCCAATGACATAGGGTATCAAAAATTGGCTAGTAGCTGCCACCACTCAACTTTATGTAGCTAGGGGACTAAGGCACTTCCCACCAAGAGAGTAGTAGTTCCATTCTTCCATACAGACGAGATGTCTGATCATGAAAGATCTGTTGTTGGATGTACAAACAAAGATTCAAACGTATGTAGTGACGAGGTTATTGATTTTAGCAAATATTGTCACACTATGAGGATATATATAGTAAACATATATCAATATGTGGGCAATATTCTTCTAGTGCATCATAGTAGCAACTTTGGGCAAGAAGGAAGTTGACGAAGAAGAAGAAGGAGGAGGAGAGGGGATATTGAGAAGTTCTTCACCGCGAAAATGACGAACAATTTGAGTACTTTGTTCATATACAATCCTATGCCATGCTTGATTTGATTCAATACCTTTTTTTTCAAATGCTTCAGTGGCATCAAGTCGATTTATTTTCCATTCAAATTGGCTTTCAAGTCTAAGAATATTTTGACGTTGGCAGCAAGCCAATTTGTATGTATTGACTTTAATATTTTCAATAGCAATTTGAAGCATCTTGTCCCGGGTATCTTCATTAATCATCTTATTATTCTCATTAATGAAATATTGGTGCATTTCTGGTACTCCAATTGCACGTCTAATTCCACTTGTGTAATCTCCATCAGGGTTGAAAAATTCCCTTGCTTCCTCTACAAGCCCTTCTTTCACCATCTTATCGACTCTTTCTGACACAAACCTTTGTAGTATTTTCAAATTTACATCGATCCAAAGAAAACAACATTCATACCTGGACTTAAATTCAATGTCATCATTCACTAGTGCCTTAATGTACGAATTTGACCCTCCAGCAATGATCGGTAGTTGACCCTTACTTATGATAGAATCCACAGCTTTTGTAGCACATTGACAAAAGTCCGTGGCAGTGAAAACTTCGTTAGGATCAATAATTGATAACAAATGATGTTGAATTCCACAAGTCTCCTTATCGGTAACCTTATTTGTTATAATATCAAGACCGTCATAAATTTGCATTTTATCGCTATTCACAACCTCTGCTGAAAAATGTTTGGCTAGATCAATGGAAAGTCTAGATTTTCCCGTGCCTGTTGCACCCATAACTATCACCACCTTGTCCTTTCGTCGAGGGGGAATAAACGGATCAATCGTTAGACCATCCCGGAAATTAATAAGTGGTTGATGTTTGCAAGAAACAAATGTTGGTGCAATATGTTGTAACACAATATTCATCGTCGTGTTAGTTAAGTTAATTACAAACCTGTTAAACAACAAAGAATGAAAGAATATTAATACTATATATCTTCATGGTCGATACTCGATCATAATAACAATTGAGAAATTAAATAAAGGGAAAGGGGTAGAATATGCCCTTAAATTATGTGAGGGAATAAAAATGTCCTCTGTTTATAGTTTGACTCAAAAATGTCTTTATCATTAATACTTTGGCTCAAAAATGCCCCTGCAGTCAATATTATGGCCCAAAAATGCCCCTATAGTTACATAATGAGTAAAAAATGCCCTATTCTGAATAAATATATTATATTTTTTTTTCTTTTTAAACACATCTTCTTCCTAATTAAAATATTATTGAAGAACACTATTTTTGTTTTCTTTCTTCTAAAATCACTTTAACAAATAAAAATGTAGGAAATATTTTTTTCTTCTTAATCTCATTTTATCAATTAAAATAGAATAACTCCATGTACCCTTTCGACAAATAATATATGTCATATATATAAGATTATAGTATATCCATCATTAATTTATATGTATATAACGATAGAAAATAATGATAATAAAATAAGAAATATTTTATTTTTTAATTTTTTCTGAATTGAAGATAAAATTTGCTTATTTTTTTATTTTTTTTAAAACATTATTAGAAAAAGAATGTATTAAAAAGAAAATAATAATATATTTATTTGGAAAATGAGCATTTTTTACCCATTAAATAACAATAAGGGCATTTTGGACCAAAGTATTGATGGCAAGAGTATTTTTGACCAAACTACAAATGGAGGGTATTTTTTAACCAAAGTATTGATGGTAAAAGTATTTTTGAGTTAAACTATAAACGAAGGACATTTTTGTTCCTTTCACATAGTTTAAAAGCATTTTTAACCCTTTTCCCTTAAATAAATAATATAGCAAGCCTGATTTGACATGTCCATTTCATCGAGACTAGTGTCTAAATGTTAATTTTTGCAACATCAAGTACTTAATTAGTTTTAAAAAAAGACCGTTGAAAGATAATAAAGTATATGAAAAATTACCAACAAATTAAAAGACCACGTAAATTAAAGTCAATGACCACTAAACGTATCGTACCTTTATTTATGCGGCGAACGTTGAGAAGAAAATAGGAAAAAAATAGTGTGCAGAGAGCTTGGAACTAATTTTATGTATTTTTCATCAATATGTATGTAACTAAGGTTGATCGAAGATAGAAAAAAAGATATATCTCTTGTTTGGTGTTAATTCAATTGTCTGCAGAACCTTTCAAGTGGATGCCTATTTATTGAGTTTCGGCATCTTTAACAATGACGTATTTGTTACGTGCCACGTTTTAGTTGGAGTTAACTTATATCCACTTCAATTCATCCACTCGGAACTTTACACGCCTATTAAAAAATAATGATTGATATGAGAATTTTATTATAATGTTCGATATTTAGTCCAATTTAGAGAATAAGTAATTGTATCTTGATTAGATAGATCGATTGCCTTGTGGTCACTCTACTTGTATAGCTTTCTAATCTTTCTCTTTCTTTTTTCTTTCACTATTAAACTTTTTCTTAAGGTAACCTAAGCAAATTTTTCAACGTTATTATGTTTGTCCTTGATTAAGTGTAGTGACATTATATTGGTTGTGATGACCATATGTTGCCTTTTCTTGTAAGATTGTGTGTATTGTTTACTTATTGCTAACATATTTTCATATTGAGTGAGTTAATTTTTCTTGATTCTGAAAAATCCTTCCATGTGATATGTGTTTTCATCTTTAGATGATCTTGTGGTACGGGCCATTGGTCTTCGTTCTTGTTGTTGATATCAACTCTCTTGTTTAGAACTCTACTTATTTGGTATATATGTTGAGATCGATTTTCCTTTTAATGAAAAATGTCTACTTTTTCATCGTTCTATACAAATCACATGAAATTAGAGGGCATTTGAGTTGACTTATTTTCAAATAATTTTAACTCTTTTTAATTTTTAGAGGTGTTTGCCGAAGTATCACTTTAACTTTAGGCTTAAAAAAAGAGTCAAAAATTAAAAATAGATAACTATTTACTTTTGATGTTTGACTTTTAAGTCACTGAAAAAAGCTTAGCTAAACACCCCCTTGGTGTCATCATTAAAACTTATCAAAACAGTAAGACTAACATACTTCAAAAAAAATTAAAATGAAATAATTACATAGATTTCAACACTTTGAACTTCTTGTGTTGAATTTGTCACAAGTATTTTAGGTCCAAGCTTGTAATTGACGTAAACCTAAGTTGATTTCTCAAATAGTAATTCAATTATTAATTATTTTTTGAAAGTCATTTTTTATAGAAAAAATAAAATAAAAATATGACTTTTGGGATAATAACTATTAATTAAGCGATTATCTGAAAAATCAACCAACATAAACCTTTGATGAGAAGAATTGAATTTCTTCATATAGTGAATAAGAAAAATTAGCAAAAAGGAGTGGTGTGTGTCTTTCTTCCTTTTTGGACAAGAATAGCCATTTGATGCAACATGAAGTTAAATGAACATATTCTTAGGGGACCACGCAGAATAATTCTTAGGTTCCAAAAATTAATTAGGGTTAGGATGAACTTATAGTGTTATTAATTAGAGAATAAGACAGTTTTGCGAAGTTCAACTTAATTAAAGCACTCATCAGAAAGCCAAATTAAATTAAAAATAAATAGGGTCACTATTTAATATCTAAGGAGAAGAGATAACTTAAACAATATTTTAAATTAGTTTAGAATTATTATTAATCAACTAAAACTAGAATGTGGATCCTATATAAAGGAATCACTTTGAATTCCCTAATCTATGTTTGTTTAGTAGTACTAACTTCTTTTTTTAGTTAATTATTAGGATTAAAGCTACTTATTATCTTGGGATAATTAAACACTTGTGATCACATTATCAACAAGAACTTTTTTGGCAAGTTGTTGTTCTTAAAGTAATGGCCAATGAAATTGGTTTACAGCAATTTTGATGCTTCTATGATAATATATGATCTAAAAGGACATGATAAATTATTCCTAACTCCACATTTAGTTTCTTATTACCACCTCTTTAGCTAATGTGGCTTCTTGTGAGTCTTGTTTTACCGTGGGTTGTGGTGTAGTGGTGAGACTACTCCACCCTTAATCGGAGGTTTCGGATTTAAGTCCTGAGTATGGAAAAAATCTTATTGGGAGCTCCACCTCCGAATGGGCCCTACAGTGCACAATTCAAATTTAGTCGGAGCTCCAATGAGAGCTCCAGACACTAAGTGGAAAACCAAAAATAAGGTCTTAGTTTCCTTTTTTGTTCTGTTAAATATGTTTTGTAATGCACAATATGTTTGATGAGTTCCCACAAATGATTTTTCTTTTGGCAAAATACACTACTAGAAAATAAAGAATCAGTGTTTAATGACCCGGTCGATTATTTTTTGTTTTTTATGGAAATTACTGTTTTGCCCTCCCGTGATTGACCCCGAGTCTCCTATGTTTGAGTTTTAAATAGTTGGTTCTTGAACTTGGAGTTAAAAGTTGAGAATTTGGTAAGTTTTGAGTTTGAAAGACTAAGTTGTTAAGAAAGTGGTTTTTGGTGTCTTTTGGAGTTTCGAATGTCGGGATGGAATTCCGTCGATTCCATCAGTCCCGAAATGTGAAATCTGATCCATAAGAGTTGTCGATTTCATTTTTTCGAGTCTTTTTTAGGATAAGTCCTAAGTTGTGAAATTATGGAATTTTAGCCTGTGTTGACTTTGGTCAACATTAGGAGTTCGGATGCTCGGATCATAATTTCGAGAGTTTCACTGAATTTAGGGATGATTTTAGGCTTGGTTGATTTTTGAGAGGTCCCGAGCTTGTTTTAGCCCTTTTAGGCGAGTAACTTTCTTGGGTTTTCATAGACGTCGGGTCAATGAGACCTCAAATTCATGTTTTGACGGTTCCATTGAGTCCAAAATATCAAGTATAATTATTTTCATATGTGGTTTGTGTGTACAAGGTTCTGAATGAATCTCGAGGGTCTTTTCGATGTTTTGAGAGTTGGCGATTTTCTGACGTTTAAGTTCTGGTGCACCTCCGCTTTTGTGAGAGTTGGCTCGCTTTGCGAGGCAAGCTTCAGCAAGGCTTGGTTTGTTTTTGTAAAGGGCAAACCTTTGTTGACCTTCGCATTTGTGAAGCAGCCATCGCTTAAGCGAAGGCCTCATCACAGAAGTGACCTTCGCTCCTGATCACAGAAGCGATGCCTGCTTTTTTAGTGGGGTTCACTTAAGTGATATCTAAGAGGGCTTCTGCTGTAAATTTTGGGGTTTAAGCCCCATTTCACCATTTTTGAACTTGGGAAACCCTTGGTGGTGAGTTTTGAATGAATTTTTTATGCTAGATCAGTTAGGTAAGTGTTCTTGATCCTAAACCTTCATTTTTCATTGATTAATTATGAGTTTTAACATCAAAATAAGAGGTTTTGATTGGTGAAAAATGAGGTTTGTCAAGAACCTAAGTTCTTAACTAAATTGGAGTTTGTGAATTGATTTCAAGTCCTATTTCGAAATGATTTTTCCTAATGAGTTCCTAAAGCCTTGAGTAATGTTTTCAAGTATTAAATTTCGAATGCAAATCTTAATTTTTGGAATTGGGTATTGTGTTGATTGACCCACCTTTCAAGGAAATTATTGTGGGTGTTGTTGTTTTCGGAAAGTGATTGTGAATACTTTTTTTTATAGATTGTGTGGCTTTGAAATGATTCGGAAGGGGAAGATTCAACTATTGGAGTGATTGTTGATTGATTTAAGACAAGTGGCTTCCTAAACCTTGCAGTATTCTAGTAGAATTCATATGATTCCTTTGTTGATTGTGTGTTGGGAGTAATGAGGATGAGGTGAAGGGTTTAAATTGTCCACTTGTTATATCTAAACGAATAAAACGGAGTTGAAATGAAATGGGCTATGTGATGAACATAATGATGTGAATTGCCTTATTGTAATCTTTATTGATAGATTGATGAAATGCTTGAAAGCATGATTGTGGCCTTGGATGGTATGAATTGGTGTCTCTTCCGTGTGGTGTGATATTGCTTGTATGCATTGACTGTGAACATCGTGATGAGATATGTGATGATATTATAAAGCCGATGGAAAATGATTCCGACTAGTGATGTGATAGAAAGCCAATGGGAAATGGTTTCAGCTAGTGATGTGATATAAAATCGATAAAAAATGGTTTCGTCTAAGGATGTGATAAAATCCGATGTGAAATGGTTCCGGCTAGTGATGTGATATAAAGCGATGGGAAATGGTTCCGGCTAGTGATGTGATATAAAGCGATGGGAAATGGTTCCGGCTAGTGATGTGATATAAAGCCGATGGAAAATGGTTCTGGCTAGTGATGTGATATAAAACCGATAGGAAATGGCTTCGGCTAGTAATGTGATATAAAGCCGATAGGAAATGGTTTCGGCTAGTGATATTGTGCCGATGAAAAATGGTTCCAGTAAGAGATTGATCATTGTGACTTGATGCATTTGATGCTTATGCGTGACTTACTTGTTGATTGTGATTGATGTACTTGTTACATGTAACTGAAATACTTGACATTGAGATTGACTTATTTGATTTGTTTGATTGTTGAATTGTGAAGATTGAACTATGAATATTGAGTCTTGTGAGCCGTGCATTATAGAATTGCTAATTTGGGCTGATTTCTGTGCAACTTGTAGTTTGAGGAGGTTCAGTTGGAGTGTAAGGGGTATTTGATTTCTAGCTAGTTGCTTTGTGTAGTAGGTCGCTTGTTGGTACCGTGTTATTGGTGCTCACCCTTTGCTTCTACACTTGTGTAGGTTTTGAGCCCGAACCCGTATGATCTTCTTCTTCTTCTCCTGACAGTCGAGGCTTGTTGAAGGATCTGAGAGGTGTATGTCATCCTGGCGGGCCTTCTTTTCCTTTTTCTTTTAAATTTTGTTCTACTTGAGAAATAAAGACTGAGACTTGTATTTATCTTTGAATTATGTATTTTTATTAGTGGTTTGTACACATGACAATCAAGTTTTGGGGTGTTGTTTAGAATGAATAAGTTTTCCGCCTTTGTCTTGTTCTTGCTTGACTGTTTTCCGCATGTTCTCTCTTTTCGTAGGGTTGAGGCTGACTTGTCTTGGTAATAGACAAGTGTCATCACGTCCGTTTTTGGGTTGTGACACAGTAATAGACAAAATTTTGTAGCTAAATGGAAAAAGTCTCATTTTAATCTCATTTTGTTACGGATTAACGATAAATTATAAGAAAATATAATTAGCTAGGAGTTTTTTCAATGACGGATTAGCTAGAGATTATCGATAAATTTAATAATTAATTCAATATTTTCTTGTAGTAATAAGACAACCAAGCAATAAATTAGGTACATTTTCCTATAAGAACATAAATTAGGTACATTTTAGCTTGGAACCACATATTTGATCAGGAATTTTTGGAAATTTAATTTACCCTATGTACAGTTTTTATTGGAGAAATAAAAATAGAAAAGAGATGAAAATGTTCCATAGAATATTTGCATGTTGTTTCTTTTACTTAAGGATAGGAATGGGATATTAATCATAACATGGCATTAGGTAAATGGGAAGATGAAGAATCTTTTTTTCGTGATAAAAGGAATAGGAACATCAACCATAATATTTCAGAAAATAGTGATTGGAATCTTAATTCTGGAGTTATTTTTTTGTTTAATCAATTGATTCTCCGAATTTACTGCTCTGATTAATTTAAATTATGGACTTATTTAAAGGGAATAACTCCTTATCGAAGATTTCTCTATTGACAAGATTTGAATCCGAGACATCTTATTGATGCTTTGACGTATTTTTACTTTGCAATTTTTCTCTACTTTTTACAATCTCGCAATTAGTTATTTTTCCATCCTCTATAGTCTTACTATAGGGTTTGTTGCTCTTAAGCAAAAATAAAAAAATCTAGCTTAATTAGGCAATATGTTAGACTGTTAGTAAGTCATGAAATAACAATAAATATGGAAACCAAAATATATAGTTGTAAGAAATGGAAATAAATATCCAATATATAGTACATTATTAATTTATTTTAAAGTCTCCATTAGTACAACTTAAACTTGCAAAAATGTACTATTCACTCCTAAATTTGAAAAAAGGAACAAGATTTGGATTCTGCAATCCTAGCTTTATTCCCCAATTTTATCTGAATATCGAATTTTGGCAGGTCGATCCGTATACACATTACAAAATTTCATCATAAAACAAACTTAAGGCGGTGTTCGGTACAGTGGAAAATATTTTTTAATTTTCTCATATTTGATTGGTAAAAAAAAAATTAAAATATTTTTTCTTGAAAATAAGTTGCTTAAAAATAAAAAATAACTTTCGTATCGAAAACAACTTACACAAATGAACACACGTAATATTCGCCCCTACCCCCCCACTTTCCATATCATTTGTCTAGATTATATACAAATGTTTTTCAAGTAATATTTTTGTTTACATATCGAACACAAGAAAATAAGTAAATAATTGACCGCCTATAATCCTAAAAACACATTTTCCTTCATATCGAACACGCACTAAATTGATCTAAGGTGCCTTAAGATCAAATAGATATTAGTGGCCCTAGGGAAAGTTTCACCTATTTTCTCAGAAAACATTTTTCTTCCGTACCAAACGCACCCTAAACATTTTCCTTAGGGGCCTAGGGGAAGTTTCTTAAAATTGAACTATCCATGAATATGCAACCTGTTGGTTGTACGGACACAAATTCTTTAATTCCATTTTGCCCCTCAATAATAATATACCTTTTTTTTTTTTTCTCTTTTTCAATTCCTTTGTGATGTAACTTTCGGTTTTAAATCACTTTAATTTTGATAGAATTTGGAATTAAGGGATCTTTAAGAAGAATGCTTCCCAAAAAAGGTAGGTACCTCTCCCCTCCATTCTTCAAGAAACTTGATTGAATTAAGTGGAGTTGAGGTATATATTCCTTTATAATATAGTATATGGAGTATATATCATGTGTTTGCCATGACATCTCATTCTTCTTTTATGTTATTGGAAGATTGTAAGTCAAAAGTTGCACGTAATTCATTATTTTCTTCTGAATTTACTTGTGACATTACATATATATATATATATATATATATATATATGCTAATTAGTGCTACACATTCTAAGGACACTTTAAGGTGATATAGGATGATGTTTTGAGGTGACTTAGTCATTTTGTTTGTCTATTGAACATTTGAGCCCACTTATTTTCATCCTTAAAACTCATTTTTGGTAATAGCTTTATTTGATGGAGAAGTAATCCTAATTTTAACCTTTATATTAATATATAATAGTATGTACTTAGCTATTGAAGAGTTCCACATCGAATAAAAAAGAGATGAGTGGTTTTTTTATATACTCTTGGACAATCCTTTTCTCCAGAGCTAGCTTTTGAAGTTAAGTTAAAATTGATCTAATTCTTAATGTGGCATCAGAGCAGGACTCATCTCAATGCTTGTTTCACTTGATGTTGGACCCCCACATTAAATTGTTCACCTTTCGTTGTCCAGCCCTGAATGTGAGGTGGTGTGTTGAAGAGTGCTACATCAGATGAAAAGGGGATGAGTGATCTCCTTATATAGTTTTGGACAATCTTCACTGTCCTGTGAAGCTATATATATATATAACATTTAAAGTTGAATTAGGTCCAAAATTCATTTTTTTATCCATAGCGCATACATGTCAATTGTATCGAGTTTGTTTAACCCACATACAATAATATTGTTATGAAGCAATAGCTTACATTTTACTCTAGGTTTTCTAGAAAGACTAATGATGATAGTATATAATTAACCCTATGTAAGTTGGCAATCATGTTTGGCATGATTACAATATATAAAGGGTCTAATGCTTAATAAGCAGCCTTCCCTATTTGAGTGTACATATATCTGTTCAACTTAATAAAGAAAAAGATTGATTAAGAAATTTAACAGGAAAGTGACACTTATCTTTAGAAATCTCCATTTTTATTTGCTTTAATACACTACAAATGATGATGAAGAAGTGTAGTGAGACGATTGAATTTTTTTTTTATTTTTAATCGGAGGTCACAAGTTCGATACCTAATATTTAAAATATCTTCACCTTATTGGACTTACTTGACACGGTTTTAAGTAATTGAGTCAGTAAATTTCAAATATCATATATGTATACCTAATAAAACAAAAACAAAAACAAAAAACACTACAAATTGTACACCAAGTTTACGTTGAATGACGCTTGCACAAAAAGATGTTATAAAATGCCTATTAGTGGGTAATTCTCATTGACTCATGAAACAAAGTTAAGTGGCTACATGTGTCTAGAGTATTACAAAATTTAAATATATTTAAAAAAAAAAGTGAAACCCTATTGAACATCATTCAAATTAAGACAAAAAAGATGATTAGCATACTATCATTAAACTTCCAAAAAGTTTTGTTGCACTAAGAAGATAATTGACTTATAACTTATCATGGCAATCATTTGAAGATATGTCAATGCCAAATTATTTGTTTTTCTTCTGATAATGACCCATCATCATATTCAAATTATATTTTTATGAAATAAAAGTTAGACCATGGCTATTAGTCATTGTGCATGCGCGATAATGTTACAAGAACACAAAATGCACCAAGATTTAAAAATATTTTTATGTATTCATCACAAAATAAAAGTTAAATAATCTTTACACTAAAGTCAAACAATGAGAAAATTATTTATCAAATTTAAAGAAAATGGCTTCTTAGATCCTTGGATACAATTGTATATTGGCTAATGATAACAAACTTTAGCTCACATGTCAATATATTATACAATTGTATATTGGCTAATGATACATGTATAGATATTGTGGAAAGTAAAAGTATGCATGAGACAATATAGTTAAGGTTTGCAAAATACTACTATATATGTGTCAATTATAATTAAGAAAATTGCGATCAGTTATATGACTATAGTTAATTATATAAATATAAATTAGGAACTAAGTGATAAATTATCTTTTGATTTTTTAAACTGAATAGGTAAAAGTTGACATCTATTTTGATATAGTGGACATATGAAAGTGAACGAAGAGTGTATAATAAATGATTAATTTCTCTAGTACTGGTCAAAGAAAGAAATAAGAAGCACTAGTGCAGAAAGTGAGAAATACCAAAAGTATGTCTTCCACCATATTAATGTTTTCTAATCAGCTTGAGCTAGTTCCTTGAATCATCTCTCCATACCATTGAATATTCAAGTGCAGAGAAAACTAATAATGTTTGTTGAAAAAGAGCCTGATTTTACTCTTCTTGTTCTTTTCCCTTTCAAAGATTGAGTGTCTAGTTCATTAAAGCTTCATCAAAATAGTGTCTAGATTTTGATATTATGGTCGTTGATATAGATCAGTTGGCATCTTATTATTAAATAAGGACAAAAGTCTCACAGTGATGGTTAATGAGATGGGTGTACTCCTTATAAGGTCTAGGCAATCCTCTTTCCTTGAACTAGCTTTTGAAATGTGAGTTAGGCATACGACCTAATAATTTCACATGGTATCAGAGCAGGGCCCATGAATCTCGCCCAATGTTGGGGCGCCCAAAAATCAAAATTGGTCAAGCACCAGATGCTAAGCACTGGGCGTGAGGTGTAGTGTTAAAGAATGACAAAAATCCACATTGGTGGTTAATGCTAAGCAATCCTCCCTCTTTGAGCTAGATTTTGGGGTGTGAGTTAGGCCGAGTTAGGCCTAAGACCTAATTTCACACTTATCATGCAAATTTAAATTATGCGAAGACTACGATGATTGAGGGATCTAGGAAACGTACTTTCTCTAATAACTTAAGGTTTTAGTGTTGAGAATATAATTAAATAATAGAAGTGTGCTCCCTCTAACAACTTAAGTTTTTAGATGAGATGATCACACACTTTATCATGATATCAGAGCAGATAGAAGTCCTGAAATTGAATCTCACCGTTATTCATATTTAAAAAAATTCCGCATACTTGACCCATGAAAATGCATCAGGTCCGTACGTGAGGGCATGATATAGTTTGCTTATAATAACATCTACTAGCACAAGCTTTGATCGATTTGTCCAAGCATACATGTACATCCAATTTTCCATATATCGATGTTTAAGAAGTATATATGCACAAGATGATATATAGTCATTTTATAATTATTCAATCCATGCATGTCATTTGTTTCGTCATTTAATTTGATTGGTTGATCGAGAGTTGACTTTGCATTGTTCCTTAAATTTGTTTGAGCTGATCGAGGATATTTCAGAAACAACATCCCTATCTCGGAGAAATAGTGAATTAAACCTGCATACATCCTACCTTTCCTAAAATCCATTTTTTAGAATTTCACCGGAGATATATTGTTGTCGTAAAAAGAAAAGAAAAATGATTACAGAATAGAAAGGGTTTGATTTGAAAATTTTCTAGAACTAAACAACTTTTATACTGCAACTGTATTTATTATTTTGCATTATTTAAATGTCATTTTAATCATCTTTTGTCAAAAATATGAGTAATCATTTTTACATTTTTTGAAAATTTTCTTATGAAACTCACGGAGTGACAAATTATTGATGTGTCGTACTTCATTTTGGAAAATTTAAATTTTCATTAATATTTTTTTGAGATATTTACGTATGTATAGGTCAATTACTTTAATGTGATAAAAATAATCTAATAGCTTTAATGTTATAAGGTGTAAAGTTCGTTAATATACATAAGATTAATGAGAAAATCAATCTCAAACCACTTTTTTTTTTAAAGAGAATTGTCGTATTTGTTTAAAGTAATTTGCATAAGCTTGCTAGATTATGAAATGACCAATAAAATTTCCCGCGCGAATTAATATCACAAAATTTATAAAATAATATTTAAAATATATCAGTCATTAAAAAGTAAAACACTATATTATCTTACATACAAGACTACGTAATAATGAACATTAATAATGTAAAGGATAATGATAATTATACCATCTTAGCATCTATCCTTCAATCAATCATCTTTAATTTGATTTAATAATTTATCATTTTACTTCCAGAAAGTGTTACTATTTGATATTTTTGAGAAATTAGATGAACATCAACATGAAATATTAAATTTTCTAATAAATAAATAATTTTTATTTGTACTAACAAATACTTATAACATTAACTTTGCAAAAACATAAACAACAAAGTTTAAAACATGTATTCAAAAACAACAATTAATATCATGAGCATAAATTAATGAATGTAAAAAAATATACCAAGATCTATAACAATAGAATGAAACATAAAGGAAAAAATTGAGCCCACTGAATGCAAAATGTCCTCTTAAGGAAATCATTCCCTTCTAGTACTTGTGGTTTAAAAGAATAGATCATCTCATGATGGAACGATTTTATTCACAAGTGTATTATGCAAAAATAATGGTGTCACTAAGCCACTCAACATGAGCAAAGTACACGAATATTTAATTGTGCAGAAGAAGAAGAAAAAGTTTCAAATTTTGGTTGTTTTAAAATGAGAGAAAATCCCTCTATTTATAGACAACAAAGGGTAGTGTGAACAAATATTTATTGTGCCTCATCAGAAAAGTCACAATCTTTGAAAAAGTTACAACCCTTCGGAAAGGTCATAATCTTTCATAAAAATCACAATTTTTCATAAAAGTCGCAACTCTCCATAAAAGTCACATCTTTTCATGAAAGGGGAGGACTATTTTTGGAAATAAATAGATTTAAAAGGAAATTCTAGCTTGTGGTGGTGCCACATAAGCTAGCCCAATGTTCTCTTGTATATAAATATATGATTATTTCATTATAGTTTATTGCAAGTTTTTGTTTTTTGTTTTCCAACTAAATCCGGATTCGTGAAGTTTCACATTGGCAGTAAAGCGTTCCATGACAAAGGTAATTCTGTATCTAGAGGGACTCGAACCCGAAAACTCTGGTTAAGGTATATGTATAGCTAGTTAGCTACAATACCAAATGCCAAATGGTCAATATAGCACTATAGCATTATAGAAATAGATTTTATATATATTGCCAAGAAGAACAAACACAAGGTATTACTATATAAGAAGAGGGAATAGCACATGCCTATTAGTCGACACGTGTGCTTCCCTCAAATTAACATGGAACTCGAGGGGCTCACCTGCTTTTATGAACTCTTCCAGTATATTTTAATAGTTTTCTTTTTAATTCCTATTTCATTATATTTTAATATTTTCCTTTTTAATTCCTCTTCCATTATATTTTAATAGTTTCCTTTTTAATTCCTCTTCCATTATATTTTAATATTTCCCGTTTTAAATAGTACTAAAAAATAAATTTAAAATATTACAAATTTTATTAACTCTCAAAATTTCGTGTGAACTGTATAATTAGGGCGAAGAAAATAACATATATTATTTGAAAAATTACATTAAGAATGCCATAAACCACAATAATTAACAACTTACAATATTTATATTATTTGAAATTACGTTAAGAATACTATTAATCACAACTTAAAGTATTTAAAAATAGGTAACATATATTATTTGAAAATAATGTAAAAAGTATTATAAATCATAATAATATTAACAATTTAACAAATATTGTGCAGGAAAAATTACTATAAATCATAATAATTAAAAATTTAAAATATTTAAAAGACATATAAAAAAATTGGTTTAACTCTTGAACATAAAAAGTAACATATGTTATTTAAAAATTACATAATTAATTACAATAATTAATAACTTAACATATCAACAAGACAAAAAAAAAAAGGCTAATTTTTATACTGCTTGTGTGACATAAATTAGGATTGGGATGGTTTTAAAAAATTTAATTTTGGTTATACATTATAAAATAGCCAAAAAAATTGAAATGATATAATATTTAAAAATAACCCACCGAACTGTCCTATTGACAACCCTTATGTTACTTGTACTCTTTTTATTTTTACTTCAATTTAGAAAGATATGTTTCATTTCTATCTTCAATCTCATCGCTACATTTATTTGTTATTTGAAATTGAAATTAAAAAGACAAGTATGTTTCTAAATTAGCTCACTTATGAGCAAAATATATTATAACAATCTTTACTAATTTTTTAACAGTACATAATATATAACAATAACATAATTTTATCCCTATTGGGCCCGGGCATCGCCCGGTGGTTTATGCTAATTTACTTTTTTTTTTTTTAAATGTTGCACAATTAATACATTTACATTAAATATTGTATTTATATTTGAAGTCACCTAGTGATTAGTAAATTGAATTAAAAATTATAAGACTCCAAATTCAAATTTCAATAAATATAATAATTAAATACTAGGTAATACCTTTTTATTTTCCTATTATTAGTGGATATAATTAGTTATTATCTAATACCTATCGCTAAAAGGAGGACGCAAAGTGACCCTAACACTATGTTTAACATATATATATATATATATATTACTAATTTTTTAACAATACATAATATATAACAATAACATAATTTTATCCCTATTGGGCCCGAGCATCGCCCGGTCTTTCTTTACTAGTATACATATACATATAATTCTAGTTAAAAATCTACTACTTTTTGTAGCATGTGAGTGAAAATATATATAATGAGAGAAAAAATTGAAAGATTCATCAAACTTTATAAGCATAAGTCATTTCATTAAGGACTTTTCTTAGTATCATTAATGAAGTTTATCTTTGAGGAATCCATTGCTAAATTCACTTAAAAAGGAACGTCAAAAGGAAGAAAAATCATGAACAAGTCTATGCGTGTTGAAAAACTTTGAATATAGAATCAAAGAAAGTTAAGTATATTTTTATTATAGAAGTATACTTCAAGATAATATATTTTAATTGCTTCTAAGAGGCACCATTATGTTAATATCTTCTTTTAGTTTATTGAAGGGTCATTTATTGGTTTGGCTCCACCTTATTGTTGATTCTTTATGATCCAAATTTGTTCATTTCAAAATTCTAACAGTGCTTCTTGTCATTTCAATCTTACATTTTTGGGGGGTTAGAAATGTCTTTTTAAAATCTCCTTAGTTTACCTTATCTTTTTTACTTTATTTGATGCACTAATGAAAACTAATCATTAAGTTCCATGCAAATATCAAGTTTATCATAAGTTAATTGATTTACCTAAAGCTTGTGCCAAAAAAATAACAACCACTAATTACTCAATAAAGGTTGTGTTTATGTGGTTGGTTTGAAAGTGGAAATTATAATGATGCACTTATAACTAATAATATATATATATATATATATATATATACACACAATTGAAACGGCCATATAGCAATTTTATCTTAAATAATATCATAATATACCAATGGTATTTCAATTTATTGTATAATATACTATGAATACTTGTAACTATTGTCAAAGGATATCCAAAATATATTAATAGTGTATGCACCATAAATACAATTGAATCATGGTTTACTATAAACTGTATAGAAAAGAAATTCACAATAAATTAGTGTATTGTGTAGTATATCATAAATATTGTGATTACTGGTATATTCGATGATATTCAAAATATATGGGCTTCTTACATAATTGTACAGGTGATAAAAAAAAAATCAACAAAAGTGGTTACATGTATATGTAATGTATCGATATTGTAAAAATTATATATATGATGTATAACTATGTATCATAGATGTATATACATCAATATACATTGTTTATACAATATTTATATATTGCAACAATTCATATTTCTCAACAAGGTGATTTTTCATATCCCAACTAACTCAAATATCCTCTAAACAATCCCAAATTTTAGGTATAATCTCTTCTCAATATTTTTAGTCTTTTAATATATTATTTACTCGAATCATTTCATATATGATGTAACATTTCGTACTTCGAAAAGCCAACTAGAGGTTCGTCCAAGTTAAACTTCAGTTTTTAGTTTTGGGTCAACTTCAAACGATCATAACTTTCCGCACATAAAGAGTTAGGTGGGCCATGAGGTATCAAATCGAAGGTCTTTGAGTCCTCTTTCCAACGCCGCCTAGTTTTTTAAATTCCGAGATCGGATGAAGGAGTTATGCCCATTTGAGTGCAACCTGTCTAGTTAAGACAATTCATCCGTTTTAAGAAGGGGTATTTTGGTCATTTCATTACCCCGCTAGGCTTGAACATTTTTCTCACTCAAATAGGGGTCTAACCTGATTGAGATCAGTTTTCATCACTCCTAAAATTCTTAGGGTTTTTAGAGAGAAGTTTCAAGAGGGGAAAAGAAAAAGTTTCAAGCGTCATTCACGGTTTGAGGATTTTCACCAAGAACTTAGTTTTCATAGTGTTGGTTTGTTCGCCCTCACGCCAATCATGTGAATTTTTACCCATGAGACCGTTCTTGAAGTTGATTGATTGAGATTTTGAGTTTTAGTTAACAATGGAGGTCTTTGAGTTCTTGAAGTGAGGGTTTTGCGAATGAGTTGAGTCTCTTGATAGATTTTTGTGTGGGTTTCATTGAAAATGTTTTGGGTTTATGAAATTTTGTGAAATTGGACAATGGAATTGCATTGGATATGCCTTGAATCGAGTTTGGGAGAGGAAGAAAAGATCGACCTAACAAGTCTAAAGGTTTTCTTGTTGATGAGATTAAGCAAGGGCCGCATCGCGGAGACGTTTTAAAATTTCCACCTTCATATGATCACCCCTTCTCCGCGTCGCGGTGAGGATGCGTAGCCCTCCTGTCTCAAAAATCCTTTCTCGACAAAAAATTAAATTCCACCTCTGCGTCGCGCCAATGCTTTTCAAATCATATATTCGCTCTCTTCTTATTACTAGCTATCTAAGCCTTCATTAATCATTGAGGGATCCTATATTGTCACGCCCCGAGCCTACATCTTGGACGTGGCCGGCACTCGAAGACCATTGCTGGCCCCAAGCGAACCTTTGGTCTGGCCTACTTAACTCGGCGGAAGACAATATTCATATAATAACTTAAAGAAATAATATCTTAGAAAAAATGGCAACTCATGTCTTAAACGATACAAATGAAATGAATAAGACTAAAGAACTAACATCTGACTGTCTATGAAGCCTCTAATAACAACTGAGATGGATGTTGGGACAGACCCCACAACGTCCTAACAAACTAAACTAGAAAGCAATGAAATGGATCCTCCGGAATGCAAGGAGGCTCACCAACAGACTCTGAACTGCTCACTGGATCAACGTTGCACCGGAATACCGATCATATTTACCTATGTTTGCATCATAAGACGATGCAGGCCAACTGGCATCAGTACATTGAATGTACGAGTATGCGAGTTGAAATGCTAAAACAACATAGTCTAGAAAGAATTTGAGAGAAACTGAAAAACTTACCTGGCTCAACTCAACTCAACATGACTGAACTTATTTCAATATAAAGCAGTTTAAAAACAAGTGCAATATAAAGAAAAACCGTTTAAAAACATTATATTAACTCTTTGTGTATGCAAAGATACAAATAACTCTGAGATATATGTAAAAATACAAATAAACTGATGTATATAAAAATACAATACTTCTGTGGGAGTTTCTCTAACTGATAGCCATCACATAAGAGCTATAGTGATGATACATTGATCTACCTCACGCTGCCAGCGCATCCTATACCCAGCCAAAGGTATAGGATCTGAACTGCCTAATGGATCCACTAGTCTATTTCGAAAAGGATTCCGCTAAAAAGTATGACCTTTTTCTACCCATGGTGGCTACATGGTTTTATGGTGACGTAAGTTATCTGAACTTATGCTTGTCCCCGATTCGGTGCTCAATACTACTCCCAAAATATACTAGCTCTTATGTTTAAAAAAAACATACTTCTTCTCTGATTTGAGATTAGTGGTCAAAAACTTAGCTCAAAGGTTATTTTAGAAATCTCAGTTTCCCTTCTTGCTTCATTTAGAAAGCTAGTACTCCTTTCTCAAAACTAGCCCGAAGGCTCTCTGGAAATCTCAGTTTTCGTTCTTATTTAAATGTGAAAAACATTTTAAATCTCTTTAGGGAAATACTTAGTCCCCATATGCTTCTTTGAAGAAAAGAACTTCAACTTTACTCTTTACTGAACTCGAAACTTAAGTCTTAAAACAAAGTTAAAACATTTGTGAAAGACTTTTTGAAAACTTTAAGACTTATCTTAACTTGACTCTTGAATTTTCTTGACTTTGATCTTAATTGCTCTTGACTTAACTCTTAACTGATCCTTGAATTGAATTATGGATTCAAGGATTATGATTTGTGTTTGGATAGACTTCATGATGTTTAGGAATGATTTCGAATAGCTAAACTTAAGAAAAGTTACGAATAATTACTCTTGTGTTCTTTCTCCAAAAACCCTAACTCTAATTTTCAAAAGCGTAAACTGAACTAAATCAGTCTTGACCCCAATTATTTTACTAACAACTAATTTAATTAATTGGGTAAGGAAAAGACTAAACTACCCTTTAAAAATCCGGATTGGGCATTTCTTTATTCGAACTGCCCAATTTCCAAAGGACATAAGTCACTCATCCGAACTCGGAATTGCGCAAACTTGGCGGCGTTGGAAATATAATTCCAAGAGCTTTCCAAACATATCTAAAACTATACCTAACTCATCCTGAGCTAGGAGTTATGGCCGATTGAAGTTGACCAAAATCTCAACTTTCACTTACTTAAAATTTCCAGATTTCCTTATACTTTCCTAAAATGATTATTTCGAGTTCTTAGCTTCTTTCTAGATATTTCAAGTTGCGAGATGTTACAATATAACCCCCTTGGGAACATTCATCCTCGAATGAGATTACTCTTACTAGGCTAAAGGGGGTGACATCTAGTTCAACACCCAACAAGAAAATGCAACAAACAACATGCTCACTCATAATTTAAAGAGTACTAAGAAGAAAATTAGTACATTGGTCTGCATTTTCTCCGAATTCAAAGAGATGTGGATATCTCTTCTTCATATCCTACTCAGCTTCCCAAGTAGCTTCCTCAACAAATTGGTTCCTCCAAGGGCCTTTGACTGATGCAACCTCTTTTGTCCTTAACTTGCGAACTTGGCGATCTAGAATCTGGACCAGAATCTCCTCATAAGATAAGCTATCCTTGATCTTAATATTTTCAGTTGGTATGATCAATGAAGGATCGCCCATGCACTTCTTCAACATGGAGATGTGAAACACCGGATGAACCGCTGCTAGCTCTTGTGGTAGCTCCAATTCATAAGCTACGTTGCCCATCTTTTTGGATATTCGATAAGGCCCAATATACCGGGGACTACGTTTTCCCTTTTTACCAAACCTCATAACACCCTTCATAGGTGAAACCTTTAGATATGCCCAATCATCTACTTCAAACTCTAACGCCCTTCTCCTAACATCAGTGTAGGATTTTTGATGACTCTGTGCCGTTTTCAACCTCTCTTGAATCACTTTAACCTTCTCCATAGCTTGATGGACTAAATCTGGTCCTATCAACCCTACTTCACCAACTTCAAATCATCCAATATGAGATCTGCATATTCTCCCATAAAGGGCTTCATATGGAGCCATTTGAATGCTAGAGTGGTAACTGTTGTTGTAAGCAAACTCAATTAAGGGTAGGTGATCATCCCATTTACCTTTGAAATCAATCACATATGCCCTCAACATATATTCTAATATCTGAATGGTACGCTCTACTTGCCAATCTATCTGAGGATGAAATGCAGTACTCAAGTTCACCTTTGAACCCAAACCTTTCTGAAAAGATTTCCAGAATTGTGCACCTCTATCTGAAATAATGGAGACTGGAACCCCATGAAGTCTTACCACCTCCTGAATATATAACCTGACAAATCCTCTGCTGAATAGGTAGTCTTTACCAGTAAAAAGTGGGCTAATTTTGTCATTTTTTCGACAATCACCCAAATAGAATCATGTTGTCTGCGAGACCTTGGCAAACCTGTGATGAAATCTATATTTATCATCTCCCATTTCCATTTTGGTAGTTCTATATTTTGAGCCAAACCACCGGGCCTTTGGTGCTCTACTTTCACTTGTTGGCAATTTGGACACTTAGCAACAAACTCTGCAATGCCCTTATTCATGCCATTCCACCAATACACTTCTCTCAAATCGCGATACATCTTTGTGGAACCCGGATTAATGGAATATATGGAGCTATAAGCTTCCTCCATGATCCTCTCTTGGAGTCCACCCACTATAGATCCGCGCAATCTACCTTGATATCTCAATACACCATCTCCCCTTTGTTCAAAAGCTAATACTTTTTTCTAATGAACATTTTCCTTTAAGTCTAGCAAAATGGGATCTTGGTTTTTCTTTTCTTTCACTTCTGACACTAGTGATGGTTTTCTACTTATGGTGGCTAAATGGTTCCCAAAATATACTAGCTCTTATGTTTTACTTCTTCTATGATTTGAGATTAGTGCTCATAAACTTAGCTTAAAGGCTATATTGGAAATCTCAGTTTCCCTTCTTGCTTTATTTAGAAAGCTATTACTCCTTTCTGAAAACTAGCCCGAAGGGTCTCTCGAAATCTCAGTTTCTATTCTTATTTAAATGTGAAAAACATTTTAAGTCTCTTTGGTGAAATACTTAGTCCCCATATGCTTCTTTGAAGAAACGAACTTCAATTTTACTCTTTACTAAACTCAAAACTTAAGTCTTAAAACAAAGTTAAAATATTTGTGAAAGACTTTTTGAAAACTTTAAGAACTTATCTTAACTTGACTCTTGACTTTTCTTGACTTTGATCTTAATTGCTCTTGACTTGACTCTTAACTGATCCTTGAATTTAATTATGAATTCAAGGATTATGATTTGTGTTTGGATAGACTTCATGATGTTTAGGAATGATTTCGAATATCTAAACTTAAGAAAAGTTACGAAATCACCGTCTTGAAACAAGTCCGCGACGCAGAGATGTTTCTAAATAAATACTCGCAAAATTTAATTTTGAGACAGAGGAGTCCGCGTCCTGTCCGCGACGCGGAGTCAATTTTTGTTCACTGGAGGAACAAGTTCGCGACGAGGACTTGTTTAACGAAGTCTGGTCTACTTTTTCCTTCTTCGTTTTCCAGCCCCAATTCGCCTAAACTCGAATATTTTCCTCAAATTCATTTTAGAACCCAATACCCAGCATATGTACTAAAGAACGTAACTCAAGGTAACTCTAAAACACAACGTAAAGATCTCAGAAACTCTACAATTCAACCCAATTTAATAACAACTTTCAAATTCTTTTAGGACGAACTGCGCTGAACTAAACATGTTTGGCGCGTGGGTGATTGAACCCAACGCTATGAGAGACTTACATACCTTGTAGGATCAATTCCTTGGCGAATCCACCATCAAAATCGATCGATCGTTCTTGGTGAATTTTGTTTTTCTTCTTCTTCTTTCTCTTGTGTTCTTTCTCCAAAAACCCTAACTCTAATTTTCAAAAGCGTAAACTGAACTAAATCAGTCTTGACCCCAATTATTTTACTAACAACTAATTTAATTAATTGGGTAAGGAAAAGACTAAACTACCCTTTAAAAATCCGGATTGGGCATTTCTTTATTCGAACTGCCCAATTTCCAAAGGACATAAGTCACTCATCCGAACTCGGAATTGCGCAAACTTGGCGGCGTTGGAAATATAATTCCAAGAGCTTTCCAAACATATCTAAAACTATACCTAACTCATCCTGAGCTAGGAGTTATGGCCGATTGAAGTTGACCAAAATCTCAACTTCAACTTACTTAAAATTTCCAGATTTCCTTATACTTTCCTAAAATGATTATTTCAATTTCTTAGCTTCTTGCTAGCTATTTCAAGTTATGAGATGTTACATATATCCTAATCACAAATCTTAAATTCACATTTCAGACCAAGGTATAGTTAAGAGGAAAGTTCAAGAAAGTCCTATCGAGTCATTTTGAGAAATCTTTTGCAATCGTCTATAATTTGTTTTTAAGACTTGAGTAAATGAGTATGAGAATGAGGAGAGTTGAGTTAATGTTTCAAAATGAGTATAAGGGAACTAAGTATCCCAAGTATGTAATACTTTTGCATTTAAAAGAGAGAAACACCGATTTCTAAATGAGTTTATGACGAGTCTTGAGCATTACCTCTTTTAAGAGGATCTTTTGAGTAATTATCTCAAATTGAGAAAGAGTTATGTTTTAAAAACATATGAGCATGAGTTATATATTATTCGGAGTAGTATTGAGCACCGATATGGGATAAGTTTAGACAACTCAAAATTCCCATAAACTATGTATGCCAACATTGATAAATGATCATACTTGCAGATGATTTTTTATTGCTTTTAAGCATAGCTTAGTGGATCCATTGAGTTGAGGATGTTCTGTACCCGGACAAGGTATAGGACAGTTCTGGCAACGTGAGCGAGACAATGTATCATCACGTACCTTATAGTGACAATTTTCGGTTAGAGAATCTCCCAAATAAGAGTAAAAGAGTTTATTATGGTATTTGTATACATTTTGAGTGTTATCTACTGTTTTCAAAATTTTATATATTGCATATTATTACCATTGCTTTCATATTGAGTTGATGTGAGTATGCCTTTCCTTTCTATCAGTTCAACTACATATATGTTTCAGTTTTCCCCTTACATGCTCGTTCATTTAATGTACTGATGTCATTCTACTTGCATCTTTTCATGATGCAGATATAGGTGTTCAGGATTATCAACAGGTGGCCGTTGATATCACTTGCATTCCAGATAGTTTTGGTGAGCCTCCTTGCTTCCGGAGGGTTCCACACCTAGACTTCAGTTTATTAGGATGTTGTGGGTTTTGTCCCGATTTCCATTCTAGTATTTAGAGGTTTCATAGACAGTAGTAGTTGAGGAGTCTTTTTTCCCGTTTTTACTTGTTGAGGTGTTAAAGACTTTGAGTTGAGCATTTATGTTTATTTGAGTATTTCAAACAGTTTTGAATTAAACTACTTTACTAATGAGATCATATGAGTTAATGTTTGCGTCTGAGTTCCTATGTTGTTGAGTAAGTCTTTCGCTGAGTTTTGAGTCAGGCCAAGGGTTCGCCCAAGGGTTCGCTTGGAGACTAGCAATGGTTCTCGAGTGCTGGCCACGTCCAGAGTGTAGGCTCGAGGAGTGACATATGCGACATGTCAAAATTTTAAAATTTTAACTTTGAATTTTTTTAATGGATGATTATTCCCTTTTATTTGGTGCTCTCTTTCTTCTTCTTTCATGGCTACTTAAACATGTATAAGAGCTTCTAACAATTGACAAGCTTTAAAATAATAAGACACAGTTCCCACCATGTCTGAAATAATCATTATTTTAGTACTAGTAACTTACTAACCTATAATTTTGTATGATCTTTATGATTTGTTGCTACCCACAAGATCTCAAGAGGGTTAGATAATTAACTTGAAAATACCATAACCAATGTGCCTTATTTGTTCGATAAAAATTTAAGGCCTAATTATAATATAGAAGTATGTTTGGTTCGCTTTACTCGACTATTTTATGTTTTTTTATATTCCTAATGTGGTCTATCATTAAGTGAATGGATAATTTGATCTATGGTTAGGGTTCTAATCTTATTGTAAATATTCAGAAACATTAATTTTGAATCCATTAAATACTTTTGTCTATGAAAAAAATATTAATGTACATGCCTTTTAATCGTAAAGAAGTAACTTCTTATGACCACTATAGTAATAATACGACTCTAATCTTGGAAAGAGTTATGATCGAATTTTACAGAATCATTCACCACTAGAAAGTCTTATGTTGGTTTTTATAGTGATACTTCTCCTTTTGCTTAAACACCTAGAGGTGCCTTTTAAGATATATTCTTCAAAATGCAACACTTCTTTGCAGCAAAATGATAAATTGTAACATTGAATCAAGAAGGGATAACACAAACAAAATATTTTTAAAATATTCAAAAGTCACATGAAAAACACAGAAATGAAGATTCTTTTATTTTTGTGCATTTTCGATAGTATAGAACCAAACTTGTTTACTTTGAAAAATAAGGATACTTTTGTTTATCGGAATATTTCAATGACGAAATTTAGATTATATATATTAAAAAAAAAAATAACCAAAAGTTCTTGCAGATTCAATAATTTAGTTTTCATATTATAGTCAATTTTATATTATTCAACCTCATATTTAAAATATTCAGAATAAATCGTCCTAAAGAAATAGAAAGGGAAAATGATAAAAATAACAAAAAATATACAAAATAGAAAAAAAAATTCATGTCAAACTCTTTCCATTTTTGTTCATATATGAAAAAACTCTTGATAAAACATCATATAATTGAAATCTTATAATTTATGGTAATACAAAAATTTTAGAAATAGAAAACATAATAGACATAATAAGGCTCTATTACTATAGTTTTGATAATTGCATTTCATAACTATAGTTGTGTTTGCTATGGCGGCTACGGTTTGTATATTTCTATCCGTTTGTATATTTCTCTTGTAAATATACAAATAGGGTAAATATATACAAATTCTGTATTTATACATTTATAAATTTTTCAGAACTCCGTTTGTATATTTCGCTTGCCAATTTACAAACATGGTAATTTATTATGATTTTTTCATTAATCGTATACAAATAGCTAGAGTAAGCATATACAAAATTCTGAATTTATATAATCAGGAACCAAATTATACTAATTCTGAATTTATACAAATCAAGCGAATAATAAGAATTGAAAACTGTAGCCGCAAATTATAATTTTCTTAAACTGTAACTATAATACCTAATATAGGCTAAATGTTTGTTATTTTGGATAATTTTCAAATTTCATATATGACAAATAGATTTAAGCAAATAACGCTCCATAACTATAGTTTATCTAGTTATGTTTCATGACTATAGTTTAGTTTGCTATGGAGCCTTAAATTTGTATATTTCGATTTTTTTGTTTTAAATTTATACAAATATTTTTTTAAATAAATGGATACATGAACGCTAAATACGGTAACCGAATTTTTTAGAATCCCATGATTCAAGCTAATCGTTTTAATAAAATATTTTGTCCAAAATGAGTTCTACTATGATACTAACACCAATATTTATACAAATTAATTACTATATACATGTTTCTGCATATGTATAAATATACAAATATTTGTATAAAATATAGAACTATTTGTATTTGTATATAATTATAAATTGTATATGTTGTATATATAAGGTATATGAATATATGACTTAAATATACAAATATATAAATACACCTCAATATAGTTATGTATATATGAAATTAAATCACAATTTTGTATGTGTATAAATAATAACTAATAACTAATAAATATACAAATTGCCATATACATTTCGGGTTTATACGAATATTCTTCATATTTGTCTAGATCTAATGAACCACCTCTTGTTTCCTCCTTCAACTATTTTGATGCCGCTTGCCTTAGCATTATTGATAACTTGTTGCAATGCCATTGGGTCGTTCTTTTTCTTGGATTTCCACCCTTGAATATATTTTCCTCTTCAATTTTTCTAGATTTTGCAATAGACCCTGCATTGACTCCAAAATCTCGTGTTAAACCCAACAAAAAGAATGGATGACGATCTGCAAAATCTTGTGTTAAACCCATCAAAAATTTGGACAGCTACCTACAATAGTGAATCACGATTAGGGGGAGAGAGTAAATTTTGAAATTCAAATAAATTGGATGAGTATGAGTGATTTTAGAAGAGAATTAGGGAATGGAGAGAGGGGAGATAAAATTGTGTTTGTATAAATGAGTATACAAAAAGTCGGGAAGGCTAACTATAGTCACGTACAATATATTCTCATTAGTAATATTTGCCGACTCTCGTAATTTTACCTAATACAATTATGAATTATCATTAGATTACATAATTCAAATCTCATTTTGGTAAATTAAGCATAATAATTGAATAATCAAAATAAAATTGTATTTTTTTTTGAATTTTTAATTGAAATTTCGAAAACTACTCACCTGTCCCTGAAACAGTAGTGTCAGTTCTGTCTTTCTTCTTACATCTTCGTAAACCTCCCATCAATGGAGACTTTACCACCATTCCCAAAATCCAAACCTCTAAAATGAAATTCGAATACGACCCTTTTGCTTAATCAATGGATCTATCTACTTCTGCTTCTTTTTCATCGTCCTCATCGTCTTCTTGGTTTTCCGGCATAGTTCGTGGCCGTTCCAGTAGTGTCAAGATGTCTAATAAAAATCAGGCCGCTGCCGCCGCCGACGGAGGTGCTGATAGTGTTTCCGGTGCTGGCCCTATTACTGCGAAAAAGCAGTTCCGTGGTGTAATGTTTAAGTATGGTCCTAAGGCAATTCAGGTCTGTTGTTAAATTCTAAGTTCTTTTTTTGTGTGTGTGAAAATTGGACTTTGCATATTGGTTTTCTACTTATTTGGAAAAAAGAATTGATTTGTTTTATGGGTTTATTAAGCATTGTGATAAAGGTTTTACTTAGGTTA
The DNA here is from genome assembly GCA_029007595.1 of Solanum commersonii. Classification (NCBI taxonomy): domain Eukaryota; kingdom Viridiplantae; phylum Streptophyta; class Magnoliopsida; order Solanales; family Solanaceae; genus Solanum; species Solanum commersonii. The sequence goes on from JAJTWQ010000118.1 coordinate 1,194,103, forward strand.
CTGTTAATTATAGAAAATTAACTCGTAAGATTATGGTTTAAAGCCAATTTAGGTATGCTTAGTTTCCTAAGTGCTCCCTTTTCTCGTGAAAGTTCAACTGTGCAAATCAGTTTGATGGTTGATTTGAAAAAATCTGAGCTTATTTTGTGTGTAAGGGTTGAAATGTATGGGAAATTGTGACATCTATGCCTCAATTCCAGACTAGTTGGGGTCTGCTGTATGAATCATTTTTTCCATTTGGACTCGTTGTGTACAGATAACTAAGAATTTGTGATTCTCTGATACTAGAGGTTTGCTACATTTTGATTATATTGCAAACTTTTCAAGCTTGTTTCTGAACTGCATTTGATTTGGGAGTTTCTGGTTCAGTGAAAAGGATTCAAGTTTTTTAGTTTTTGGGATGGAGAGGGAGGGTTATGGAGAAATAGTTAGACTATTGGAAGTTCTAATGCAGTACCTCGTTGCTTACCTTTCGGATTCAATGAAACAGTGTCATCTTTAATTCAGTTAACCAAAACATTAGTGTTCTTGGAAAGTGGAAAAAGTTTTTTGTCCTAGTTTTCTGATAACAAAGGAGAAATAACCAGACTGGTAATAACTTGGTATCTAGTAAATGCTATGAGCCTATGATGTCAAGAGGACCCACAAACTTTGATGCTTTCTCTGTATATTCATCTATCATTTGTTGATCAATGTGAGTGTGTTGACCACTAGTGTAAGTCCCAATTGAGGGTAGAGACTGAGTGCGTCTTATATTAGATTTGTACATTAATTTGGGCCCATTTATTTGATCTTTCTAGGGATTGTTTGGTATGGGGATGGGATAAACAAAGTTATCCCATGATCCCACCATATATATGGGATAACTTATTCCATCATTATAGTATAAATGGTGGGATAGATAATCTCGGGACTAATTAGTACCCCTAACAAAACACAAATAAAATAATCATGTATTTTATCCCGGGATTATTATCCCTTATCCCTCGTACCAAACGACCCCTTAGAGTTCAATTTGTAATGCCTTTCACTGTGAAGGTTCTCATGACAAGCTGGAGATTGGAGGTTTGAAGAAATTAGTAAGAGAAGTGTGGAAGACTGTGCCAAGCTGTGTGTGTTGTCTTATATGGAAAAGAAATACTAGATGCTTCGAAGGGAAAACAAAGACTAACCCGAAGATTAAATTTAAAATTGCTTATGGCTTTTGGATTTTTGGTGAAACTTACAAGATGTTAAAGATGAACAAAGTATGTTAAGAGCTCATAGATTCACTATAGGAGTAGGTGCTTATTCTGGTGAAATTTTCTTTTTGTTTTGTTCAGAAGGGTTTCAAACTTTGTAATTATCCAGGAACTAGATTAGTGCCAAGTTTCTAATTTTATTCTATTATACACCACTTTACCTGTTCAAAAAAAATAAATACTAGATGACATTACATTTGCACTTAAATTCCTAATTAGTTTGGCCTGACTATATATAAATTCTTGATATCCGTTACCTTTTGGACCTGCGTCGATCCACTAAAGGCTTAGGATATTTGAGGGTTTGAGCTAATGGTCAATGAAGCTAGAATGGATAATGAGATATTAGGATTCATACCGTAATAAAGGTAAATTATAGTTACTCTTACTCATATATTAAGTTTTAAGCGTTGGAGGACAACGTTACATGGTATTTATACGGGTGGGAAGTAGCAGATACTCAATGTAAGTAGAAATGAGAGCAAGATGGCACCAACATCATTACCATTTAGAAAAAAAGACAAATTAGGTTGGTAGGGATACTATGTGTTTAATATTGACATGTAGATCTCTAAGAAAATGCTGATAAAATGAATCTCTAAACAAACTAAATAGTCTTTACAAACACCAGATGTAACGGAAGTGTACCCACATGGGTAAGCTCTAGTCCTATTCCTATTTAAGTAGGCTTGTATATATTTGTTTCTATTTCCATTATAACACTCCCCTCAAGTTGGTGCATACAAGTCATATGTACCTAGCTTGTTATAAATGTAATTACCACAGTGATGAACTTCCCAAACCAAGCTTGAGAAGACTGTTTAAGACTATAGAGTGACTAGCGTAATTGACATACAAGGCATCTAAACTCCCCCTGAACAACAAAATTAGGTGGTTGCTCCATATAGACTTCTTCACATTGCAGCAGTCGCCAAAAAGTGCCCAAAATTTGGTATAAAATGTATGGATCATCTTGGAATTAATAAATCAGTCGATATTACACAAGAATGTCATGACTCGAGCCTACACCCTGGACGTGGTCGGTACTCGAGAACCATTGTTGTCTCAAGCGAACCCTCATCCTGGCTGACTACTAGCGGAAGAATAACTCAAGCATGCACAAACATCAAACTAAAAGAAACGTTCAACAACAGTTTACTGAAGCTCAAATCTCTCTAAATATACTGAGTATGAAACATAAGTTTTAAATAAAACATCCAAAACTAAAACTCTCTGAAACAGTCTATCTATGAAGCCGCTATTGTATAAAGATGAGTGTCGGGACAAGACCCACAACATCTCAAATTGTTATTACTAACTTCTCATAAAAATTGAAGTCCTCCGAAAGCAAGGAGGCCTCACTCAAAAGCTGACGAGCGAATGAAGTGATCTCAACAAACTCTTGTCAAGGATCTTAAGTACCTGAATCTGCACATAAAATGATGTAGGTTGAATGACATTAGTACATTGAATGTACGAGTATGTAATAAAGCTAAATAACAAATAACTAAGATGTAAGTCAGAAGGTAACTCAACTGGAATATAGTATAAATCATGATGAAAAATCATTTAAGCTCTTGTGGATGCAATAATAGCAAATACTGAATTGAAATATATATATAAAAATATACTTTACTTTACTTTACTTTACTCTACTGGGAGTTCCTCTAACCAACAACCATCACTATGAGCCTTGTGATGATACACGTCTCGCCCATCCTGCCAGAACTGTCCTAAATCTTGTCGGGCTATAGAATAAACTCAACTCATGGATCCACTATAAAGGTCTGCTCAAAGGCAATAAGAAGTCGCTCGAAAGTCGGTGCGATCCTAACCCACGCTGGCTACGTGGTTTATGGGGAATGTGAGTTGTCTGAACTCCATATCAATGCTCAATACTACTCCCAAAATATATATATAACTCAATGCTCAAGTAAAAATATTCTTTGGCTGAGATAAGTTCTCAAAAGGGCCTCTTTAAGAGGTAATTGCTCTGTATTCAATCTTTCTAAAAACTCTTTATACCTTTCTGAAAGTAGTATTCTCTTTTCAATGTAAAATGATACATTTTAGAATCCTTTAGTTTCCTTTAACTCTTCTCAAAAAAGAAATTTGTACTTTAATTTGCTCTTGAACTCACTTTTAGCTTTTAAAAATCAATGTATAGAAAAATGTTTGTTTAAAAGACTCTCAATCAAAACTCAGTAATTAGGGTTCATGTGGGAACATAATTATGAACAACAACTCAAAGATCTCAATGCATAATATAGTGCAACTCATAATCAAGAATTTAGAACTCAGAATCAATAACTTAACTCATATCAAGAATTTAGAAGTCAGAATCAATAACTTAACTCATATCAAGAATTTAGTGCTTAGAATCAATAACTTACATATCAAGAATTTAGAATTCAGAATCAATAACTTAACTCATATCAAGAATTTTCGAAACTAAGGGTATAACCCTAGATCAAACTTTTACTGACTGAATTGAGATGTAGGGCGTGAGGACTGAGGACAAACTCAATCAATCACTGTGAATAACCTTACATACCTGGAAGAACAAACTTCTAGAAAAACTTGATTAGAAGCCTTGAAACCCTAGCTTTTGTCTTCTCTGCAGTTTTCTTTGAGTTGGGGGGAAGGGGGGGTTGAGCGCGCAAAATAAAAGAAAACTTGGTTCTTGGTGGAATATATTCCCCTAATTGAAGTTAAAATGTCATGGCTTGGGCTTAGAAAAAGTGGAAAAAGAGAAAAGAAACCCCACTTAAAAAGCTATCGAAAACCTTCCATGGGGCCATCTACTATTTGTGGAAATCATACTGCAATTTTAAGACTGAAAAGTTCTTTCTACGGGTTCAAACTACGGTTGTAGAGGTTTCTACGACCCGTAGATGGGTCCGTAGGAATTGGACCCTAAAATTTGACTCCCAATACTTTTTCTACGAGTCAACAGTCGGGTCGTAGCTTTTCCCACGATTCTTGACAGGGATTCGTAGGTCACTGACTCAGAAAACATTGTTGTGGTAGTCTTTGGTTAAACGATCATAACTTTTTACTCCAAACTCAAAATAAGGCAAACTTGGTGGGTTGGAAAGAGGACTCATAAACCTTTAATTTGATAAGTCATGGGCCACCTAATTCATTATGTGTTGAGAGCTATGATCATTTAAAATTGGCCTACGTATAATCTTATATCAAAACTTAATCGATAAGGAAGCTTCCAACTCATTTTTGTGCTAAGGTTTCTAGTGACTTTAATTCATATCCAAAACCATTCCACACTAAAGAATTGACGTTAACACCTGAGAACAATTTAAGAATCACCTGATACGACCTTATACACAAATGACAAACCAAAGAATGGTTCAAGTCTTAGCTTAGAAATTTTCGAGGTGCTACAAAGAAAGTCACTGAAAAGTGTCTTGGAATATGCTCATGTGTCGGAGTATTAGATTTGATTTCTGAAAGTGGTCACAATCAGAGAACAAGATTATATGGGTAGGGTCAGAATGGAGGCACGACCGTATTGAGAAAGAGAATTATATGGGTATAGTCGGAATGATGCCACAACCCTATTAGAAAATAGAAATTATATGGGCAGGGTTGGATTCACGGCACGATCCTATTGAAAAAGAGAAATTATATGGGTAGGGTTGTAATGTTGGCATGACTCTACACAAATAAGAAAGTAGTAACCAGAAAGAACGGTGGTATGCAAATCATATATGAAAAGTAGTCACCTAAAAAATGGCACTGTGCTGCACAAATTGGATAGGAGAAAGTAGTCACTGGAAAGATGGCTCGGTGCTACATAAATGAGATATGAGAAAAGTAGTCACCGGAATGATGCACAATGCTACACAAATAAAAATTGAGAAAGTAAGTCCGAAATAATGCATGGTACTACGCAAAATAAATATGAGAAAGTAGTCACCGGAAAGATACACGGTGCTATGCAAATTAGATATGAGAAAATAGTCACAGGAAAGAAACATGGTGACCCAACTTTTGCTTACATAATTGTTGGCCAGACGGGAGGCATATATGGGTAATAACCACCCACCGGCAGCGGAAGCTCTTTGATTCTCTACCAAGATCGTAGAGGCATTGATACCATGTGAGAAATATTGGAGAAAAGTATTATTGAGAACCTATTTATGGACACTACATTAGACTCCTTTTCCAACTAGGACACTACAATACACCTTTTCTAAGAGAATTCTATATACTATTTCTATTCCTATTCCTATTCTAAGTAGGTTATTATTCTTATTTCTATTCTATTCTAACATTGTTCTACTGTGAGGTACTTCAGTCTTTTCTTTAGTTCCCTTGGGAATTGCCTCAAGTTTTTGAAAGAGAGAACATTTATCATCTACAGAAGACTGGATTTGCTCATTCTAACACTTCAATATTTATTTGCAATCACATATTTTCCTTCTAGCTAGTGGAGCTGTCTTTCCACGAAACATGACAATCTTGATTGGACATACATTTTATATGGGGTCGTAGATTGTAATTTAAGGGAAGAAATGGTCATTCAAGAAGTAAACAAACCTAGAACAACCACACAAACACAAAGAACCAATCTGCTTCTATTGCTTTTTTCTCCTCCAATACATTAAAGGTTTCTTTCCTTCTGTTGCCTGTACAA